>NC_069400.1:15543686-15661186 GCF_026875155.1 Cherax quadricarinatus
CAAACCTTTGTACTTTCTCTAACTTCTTGACGTGCTTGACCAGGTGTGGGTTCCAGACTGGTGCTGCATACTCCAGTATGGGCCTAACATACACAGTGTACAGTGTCTTGAACGATTCCTTATTAAGGTATCGGAACGCTATTCTCAGGTTTGCCAGGCGCCCGTATGCTGCAGCAGTTATTTGGTTGATGTTTGACTCCGGTGATGTGCTCGGTGTTATGGTCACCCCGAGGTCTTTCTTCCTGAGTGAGGTCTGTAGTCTTTGTCCACCTAGCCTATACTCTGTCTGCGGTCTTCTTTGCCCCTCCCCAATCTTCATGACTTTGCATTTGGCAGGATTGAATTCGAGAAGCCAGTTTCTGGACCACATGTCCAGCCTGTCCAGGTCTCTTTGCTAGTCCTGCCTCATCCTCATCCGATTTAATTCTTCTCATCAACTTCACATCATCTGCGAATAGGGACACTTCAGAGTCTATTCCTTCCATCATGTCGTTCGCATATATCAAAAATAGCACTGGTCCTAGAACTGACCCCTGTGGGACCCCGCTCGTCACAGGCGCCCACTGTGATACCTCTTTACGTGCCATGACTCGTTGTTGCCTCCCTGTCAGGTATTCCCTGATCCATTGCAGTGTCCTCCCTGTTACATGCGCCTGATCCTCCAGCTTCTGCACTAATCTCTTGTGGGGAACTGTGTCAAAGGACTTCCTGCAGTCTAGGAAAACGCAATCAACCCACCCCTCTCTCTCGTGTCTTACTTCTGTTACCTTGTCATAAAACTCCAGGAGGTTTGTGATACAAGATTTGCCTTCCATGAACCCATGCTGGTTTTCATTTATAATCTTGTTCCGTTCCAGGTGTTCCACCACTCTCCTCCTGATAATCTTCTCCATGACTTTGCACACAATACATGACAGAGACACAGGTCTGTAGTTTAGCGCCTCGTTTCTGTTTCCTTTCTTAAATATGGGGACTACATTTGTTGTCTTCCATTTCTCAGGTAGTTGCCCAGTTTCAAGGGATGTGTTGAAGATTATGGTTAGAGGCACGCACAGCATCTCTGCTCCTTCTCTAAGGTCCCACGGGTAGATGTTGTCCGGTCCCATCGCCTTTGAGGTATCAAGGTCACTTAGCATCTTCTTCACCTCCTCCTCAGTTGTTCGTATGTCATCCAACACTTGTTGGTATATTCCGCCTTGATGTTCCCTTCTGTGCTGTCTTCCCACAGCCCTTCCTGTCTCTATTGTAAAAACTTCCTTAAATCTCATGTTTAGCTCCTCACATACCTCCTGATCATTTCTTGTGAGTTCTCCACCTTCTGTCCTTAATCTGATCACCTGGTCTTTGACTGTTGTCTTCCTCCCGATGTGGCTATACAACAGTTTCGGGTCAGTCTTGATTCTCGATGCTATGTCATTTTCATACTGTCATACTGTCCTTACCTGTGCATACTCGTTCCTGGCTCTGCGACTGATCTCCCTATTTTCGTGTGCTCTCTGCCTTCTGTACTTTTTTTCATTCTCTATTGCACTTTGTTTTGCACTTGTTTGTGTGTGTGTGTATGCGTGTGCCTGTGTGTGTGTGTGTGTGTGTGTGTGTGGTGGGGGTGTGTGTGTTGGTGTGCTGTGTGTGTGTGTGTGTGTGTGTGTGTGTGTGTGTGTGTGTGTGTGTGTGTGTGTATGGTGTGTGTGTGTGTGTGTGTGTGTGTGTGTGTGTGTGTGTGTGTGTGTTGTGTGTGATGTGTGTGTGTGTTGGTGTATGCGTGTGTGTGTGTGTATGCGTGTGTGTGTGTGTGTGTGTGTGTCAATGCAAAACGACCACGGGGAAGTGTGTCAGCTTCGAGCAGACACACTTCCTCTGGTCGTATTTCCTTGGACTTCCACGTTTTTTTCTGCAACATTGCAAGCTCTTGATGATGTGGTGATTGCAACGCGAAAGGCCTAGAGCTATCATTCAACCCCCCACCACTCGTGGTTGCTTTGCATTTCCCATGGCTTCATCGCAATTACTGCATAATAAATAAATCAAATACACTTACATGTGAGATGTGTCATAGTAAGGAGCAATATTGGTAGTGGATATTTAATATATAAATTGAAGGACAATGTATTATGACAGGAGGTAGGAAAGTTGGGAATGATTTTGAGTCAAGCGAGAGTCTGCAGCCTCGTGGACAGCAGCGCCTCGTTGGTTGTTTCATGACTGACCAAAAAACGCGTTACAATTCCGTTTATTTCCGTATACAAGCAAATATTCTTATAGGAGATCTAGGTAACTATTTTGGGCCAACGGGTTCCAGTCCCCGGCACTTCTCAAACCAAAAAAAAATCGTATAAAATGTTTTAAATTATCTTGGGCGTGGTGGGATTCCAAGCACCGTCCTCGAAGTGATCTAAAAAAAAAGATGTGAAAAAGGTACGAAAAATCATTAAATGTTTGATCAAGGTACGATAACCATCACGCAAAAAAAAAAAAACAATGTGCATCCCGTTTTCTTTTATCTTTGGTGAATTTTTGTCAAGTGTGAAGAGCAAGGATGTTGTGTGGAGAGAATTATTGGAACATGTATTGTGTAGGTGCTAAAACCTGTTTTGTTGTGCGTGTGTTTGTTTGTGTGTTTGTTTCTGTGTGTGTGTGCGTTTATTTGTATGTGCTTGTGTGTACTCGCCTATTTGTGGTGAGTACTCACCTCACCTATTTGTCGAGTCATAGCTCCTGGCCCCGCTTCTTCACTGATAGCTAGTAGGTCCTCTCTCTCCCTGCTCCATGAGCTTCATCAAACCTCGTCTTAAAATTATGTATGGTTCTCGCCTCCACTACGTCACTTGCCAGACTATACTACTTCCTGGCAACTCTATGAATAAATACTTCCTATCATCCTTTGACTAATCTGAGTCTTCAACTTCCAACTGTGACCCCTTGTTTCTGTGCCCCATTTCTGGAACATCCTGTCTCTGTCCACCTTGTCAATTCCACGCAGTATTTTGTATGTCGTTATCATGTCTCCCCTAATTCTTCTGTCGTCCAGTGTCGTCAGGCCGATTTCCCTTAACCTTTCTTCGTAGGACATTCCCCTGAGCTCTGGAACTAGCTTTCTCTAATTTCTTGACATGCTTGACCGGGTATGGGTTCCAAACTGGTGCTGCATACTCCAATATAGGTCTGCAGCAGTTATCTGGTTGATGTGCGCCTCAGATGTGCTCGGTATTATACTCACCCCAAGATTCCTTTCCTTGAGTGAGGTTTGCAGTCTTTGGCCAGTTAGCCTATACTCTGTTTGCGGTCTTCTTTGCCCTTCCCCGATCTTCATGACTGCGGGGAGATGTTGTCCGGTACCATCGCCTTTGAGGTATCAAGGTCACTTAGCGGCTTCTGCACCTCCTCCTCGGTTGTTCGTATGTCATCCAACACTTGTTGGTATATTCCCTCTTGATGCTCCCTTCTGTGCTGTCTTCCCTGAGCCCTTCCTGTCTCTACTGTAAAAACTTCCTGAAATCTCCTGTTTAGCTCCTCACATACCTCCTGATCATTTCTTGTGAGTTCTCCACCTTCTGTCCTCAGTCTGATCACCTGGTCTTTGACTGTTGTCTTCCTCCTGATGTGGCTATACAACAGTTTCGGGTCAGTCTTGATTTTCGATGCTATGTTATTTTCATACTGTCGCTGGGCCTCCCTCCTTACCTGTGCATACTCGTTCCTGGCTCTGCGGCTAATCTCCCTATTTTCATGTGTTCTCTGCCTTCTGTACTTTTTCCATTCTCTATTGCACTTTGTTTTTGCCTCCTTACACCGTCGGGAAACCAGGGGCTCGTTCTGGTCTTCCCATTGTTTCTGTTGCCCTTCGGAATAAACCTTTCCACTGCCTCCTTGCAGTTTGTTGTTACATATTCCATCATTTCATTTACTGGTTTTCCTGCCAGTTCTCTGTCCCACGGAACCTCCTGCAGGAAGTTCCTCAATCCTATGTAGTCCCCTCTTTTATAGTCTGGCTTTTCCCATTCAACTCCTGTTACTGTCTCCACTTGCAACTCTGCTATGTATTCAAAGCACAGAACCACGTGGTCACTAGCTCCTAGGAGACTCTCATATGTGATGTCCTCAATGTCTGAACTGCCCAGGGTGAACACAAGGTCCAATCTTGCTGGTTCGTCCTCCCTTCTCACTCTGGTAGTGTCCTTAACATGTTGGTGCACGAGGTTTTCCAGCACCACATCCAACATCTTGGCTCTCCATGTTTCGGGACCCCCATGTGACTCCAGGTTTTCCCAGTCAATCTCCCTGTGGTTGAAATCCCCCATAACCAGCAACTTTGCTCTGCTGGAGTGAGCTCTTCTTGCCACCTCAGCAAGTGTGTCCACCATTGCTCTGTTGCTCTCTTCATATTCCTCTCTTGGCCTCCTGCAGTTCCGTGGTGGATTATACATCACTGCAATGACCACCTTGTGCTCCCCAGACTGAAGTGTACCTACTATGTAGTTTCTTTCTCCTGTCTCGTCTATGCCTCCCATTTTCTCGAATTTCCATCGGTTTTTTACGAGCAGAGCAACCCCTCCTCTCCCTCTCCCCCTTCTATCTTTCCTCATGATCTGGTATCCTGGTGGGAAGATTGCATCTGTTATTGTCTCCGTGAGTTTTGTTTCTGTAACTGCTATGATGTCTGGGGACTTCTCATTGATTCTTTCTTGCCATTCCTCATATTTATTCGTTAATCATCCTCATTTGTGTACCAAACCTTCAACTTCTGTTCTAATACTGTAACTGTGGTGTATGTGTGTGTGTGTGTGTGTGTGTGTGTGTGTGTGTGTGTGTGTGTGTGTGTGTGTGTGTTGTGTGTGTGTGTGTGTGTGTGTGAGTACGTGTGTGTGTGTGTGTGTGTGTGTGTGTTTTATAGAGAGAGAGAGGGAGAAAGAGAGAGAGAGATACCATCCTCACAACATACAAAATATGCGGAGGATTAGTTAGAGGATAGACAGGTCGCCTGTGATGCAGACTGTCCCTAGCCTCTCCACCTGGACCGCAGCTAAAGGCAAAAATAAAAATGAACAGTAGGAACGTTAGGAAATACTTCTTCAGTTTAAATGTGGTAGGTATAACACACGGGGTCAAGGAGTGGTGGAGGTCAACGGTACACACAGTTTCAAGAGTAGGTACGATCAAGCCCTGGTGGCTGGGAATCAGCAAGGCCAGTTTGGTAAGCTAACATATGGGACCAGGAGCTATGAATCAGCCCCTGCGAAAACAAGTAAATGTGCACCCATCCACACACACACACACACACACACACACACACACCACACACACACACACACAGTGGAATGCATTCGAAGATGAATTAATAAGCACTGTAACCAGTAGAAATGTTATAAATATTACATAAACACTGAAAACTGAACACCACGAGTCGAGCTTTGCTGCTGTACCTACAAATACATAACCACATACACAGGTGTACCCAGTACAAGTGAGTACTCAGCCCTGAGGCCTCACAGTGATCGGGGATTCGAACTGAGGTGCCATAAACCATGGAAGTGAAAGAGAAAACCTAAAACTGGAACGGGGCAGCCCTGAGGCCTCACAGTGATCGGGGATTCGAACTGAGGTGCCATAAACCATGGAAGTGAAAGAGAAAACCTAAAACTGGAACGGGGATGAGTTTTTATGCCAGAGTTACAGTCTTAATTCATGTTAAGTGCTAAACCCATGAGGGTCATTTAGCTCAAGACGTAGTGGAGGCTTGATCCTCCGTCTGCCGAGCTAGTAACAGACTAGCTTCTTGTCTGTACTCACCTATATCCCCAGAGTTATGGAAACTGATCAAGAAATGGATGGGAAGATTGCACTGAGCCAAGACTGCAAGCGAACTTCTGACAGACTTTTCCATGAAAGAGTAACTTGCAAATTGCAAAATACAGGAGTAAGACAGGCGAAACGTGTAAGAGGAAGCGAAATGTTTTATTAATAAAGATACCCAAGTGTTGTACATGTGTCTTAATCTTGAAAACAGGTCAACATTGCAAGCTAGCTGAGGTCTCCCTTAACACTGCTGATAAGAAAGGTTTCTCAGAGTGAGATAGAGATAACAGTAGAGGAGAAAATGAAGACAAGAGATGGGGGAAAGGAAGCAAGATGAAGATGAACCAGGGTAAAATTACGAACACGAGAAGGCATCGCCAAAAAAAAAAAAAGTCGTGTGACATGAATGTTAAGATGAAGGAGGGAAACCCGTAGCTACGGCGTCTCTTAACTGAAGACTTGGAAAGTAAAATGAACCCGGGGGGAGAGGAACGAATGAAAAAGAGAAATTAACGTGCTTCCCAAAGAATTAAAGGTCACAAAAGGTCACGAACCGAAACCTAGTTATGAGTTTCAGTCCACCTGAGTGCGAGCTATCTGTGTAAAGCCATCCAGAAAGTCAAAGTGAATATCTAGACTTCGAGTGTAGAGATGTGAGCACCAAGAGGCAATATTAAATTGGGACCAGCCAGCAAGGATGAGCTCCAGGAAATGGGGCATCAGAAAAGGAGGAATCTCTCAGACTAAACGAAAGGAGATGAGACACTGCCAGAAAGAGGTGGTAATAAGTGAAGAGGGAGAGAGGGAGAGAGAGAGACAAAGAGAGAGGGAAAGAAAGAAACAGAGGATGGTGAAGCCTGTGTCTCTTCAAGTAAGATCATTGCACCTTATCAGGGAATGATACGCCGCTGTGTTGAGCTGTGTTGTCCTGTGTTGTGTTGTGTTGTGTTGTGCTGTGTTGTGTTGTGTTGTGTTGTGTTGTGTTGTGTTGTGTTGTGTTGTGCTGTGTTGTGTTGTGTTGTGTTGTGTTGTGTTGTGCTGTGTTTGTGTTGTGTTGTGTTGTGCTGTGTTGTGTTGTGTTGTGTTGTGTTGTGTTTGTGCTGTGTTGTGTTGTGTTGTGTTGTGTTGTGTTGTGTTGAGCTGTGTTTGTCCTGTGTTGTGTTGTGTTGTGTTGTGTTGTGTTGTGCTGTGTTGTGTTGTGTTGTGTTGTGTGTTGTGCTGTGTTGTGTTGTGTTGTGTTGTGCTGTGTTGTGTTGTGTTGTGTTGTGTTGTGTTGTGCTGTGTTGTGTTGTTGTTTGTGTTGTGTTGTGTTGTGCTGTGTTGTGTTTGTGTGTTGTGCTGTGTTGTGTTGTGTTGTGTTTTTGTTGTGTTGTTGGCTGTGTTGTGTTGTGTTGTGTTGTGTTGTCCTGTGTTGTGTTGTGTGTGTTGTGTTGTCCTGTGTTGTGTTGTGTTGTGTTTGTCTGTGTTGTGTTGTGCTGTGTTGTGTTGTGTTGTGTTGTGTTGTGTTGTGCTGTGTTGTGTTGTGTTGTGTGTGTGTTGTGTTGTGTTGTGCTGTGTTGTGCTGTGTTGTGTTGTGTTGTGTTGTGTTGTGTTTGTGCTGTGCTGTGTTGTGTGTTGTTTGTGTTGTGTTGTGTTGTTGCTGTGTTGTGTTGTGTTGTGTTGTGCTGTGTTTGTGTTTTTGTTGTGTTGTGTTGTGTTTGTGCTGTGTTGTGCTGTGTTGTGTTGCCTGTGGTTGTGTTGTGTTGCGCTGTGTTGTGTTGTGCTTTGCTGTGTTGTGTTGTGTTGTTGTGTTGTGTTGTGTTGTGCTGTGTTGTGCTATGTTGTGTTGCGCTGGTTGTGTTGTGTTGTTGTTTGTGCTGTGTTGTGTTGTGTTGTGGTTGTGTTGTGTTGTGTTGTGTTGCGCTGTGTTTGTGTTGTGTTGTGTTGTTGTTGTGTTGTGCTGTGTTGTGTTGTGTTGTGTTGTGTTTGTGTTGTTGCTGTGTTGTGTTGCGCTTGTGTTTGTGTTGTGTTGTGTGTTGTGTTGTGTTTGTGTTGTGCTGTGTTGTGTTGTGTTTGTGTGTGTGTTGTGTTGTGTTGTGTTGTGTTGTGCTGTGTTGTGTTGTGTTGTTTTTTGGGTTTTGGTTGTGGTTTGGTTGTGGTTTTGGTGTGTGTTTTGCTGTGTTTGTGTTGTGCTGTACTGTGAGTTTTTTTCCTTTTTATTGAAATTCTTGTTCCATATATATATATATATATATATATATATATATATATATATATATATAATATATATATATATATATATATATAAATAAATATATCAGACAACTATGAGAAACCTTTCCAGACATTGAACCACGAGCGAGAGACACCTGTTTATTTCGGTTTCAGTGATCTCCAAGCGGTTTCAGACACCTCCAAAAGGCCACAGAAACCTTTAAGAAGCCATAGAGACCTCCAAGAGCCCTCAGAGACCTCCAAGAGATACGGAGACCTCCAGACACACTCTCCACACACACACACACTGATAATCTGCTAGCTAGTACACACTCATCCTAACACACACACACTCGGTTTCTTCCGTGAACAACCCACGGGTAGCGGAGGTGGGCTGGAGCGACACTCTAGCTGACTGACCCACTGGACGCTAACACTTGTGACATCGACCACAGTTGCTACCTCAGGCGTGATTAGAATTATTACCTCACAGTGTCGCTTCTTCAACTCTCCTCCTCCTCCTCCTCCTCCTCCTCCTCCTCCTCCTCCTCTTCCTCCTCCTCGCATCAACCTCGCGACCTGGCAGTTAGTTCCACACGTCCACAACTCAGCTGCCAAACCTTCCTACTAGTGAACTGGCAGTCACCAGGAAACGTGCTAATGTGTACGAGGTGTAGCAGGGAGGAGGGAGGGAGGGAGTAGAGGGAGTTGAGGAAGTGGAGAGAAGGAGTGGAGGGAGGGAGGGAGTGGAGAGAGGGTGGAATGGAGGGAGGGAGTGATGGGAGTGGAGATAGGGGGTGGAGGGATGGAAGGAAGGAGTAGAGGGAGGGAGGGAGTGGAGAGAGGGAATGGAGGGAGTGGAGAGAGGGAAAAGACGGAGGGAAGGAGGAAGTGGAGGGAGGGAAGGAGGGAGTGGAGGGAGGGAAGGAGGGAGTGGAGGGAAGGAAGGAGGGAGTGGAGGGAGAGAGGGAAAGAGGGAATGGAGGGAGGTAAGGAGGGAGTGGAGGGAGGAAAGGAGGGAGTGGAGGGAAGGAAGGAGGGAGTGGAGGGAGAGAGGGAAGGAGGGAGTGGAGGGAGGTAAGGAGGGAGTGGAGGGAGGGAAGGAGGGAGGGAGGGAGTTGAGGGAGAGAGGGAATGGAGGGAGGGAGGGAATGGAGGGAGAGAGGGAATGGAGGGAGGGAGGGAGGGAGGGAGGGAGTGGAGGGAGGGAGGGTGTGGAGGGTAGACTGACCTATATTCAGATATCTAAGGTAAAAACTGCAGCAGCTCGGTGACCGCTACTTCAAGGTGGTGCGTGGGTGGTACCTGGGTACTGGAGGGTGGTACCTGGGTACTGGAGGGTGGTACCTGGGTACTGGAGGGTGGTACCTGGGTACTGGAGGGTGGTACCTGGGTACTGGAGGGTGGTACCGGGGTAATGGAGGGTGGTACCGGGGTACTAGAGGGTGGTACCTGGGTACTGGAGGGTGGTACCTGGGTACTGGAGGGTGGTACCTGGGTACTGGAGGGTGGTACCTGGGTACTGGAGGGTGGTACCTGGGTACTGGAGGGTGGTACCGGGGTACTGGAGGGTGGTACCGGGGTACTAGAGGGTGGTACCTGGGTACTGGAGGGTGGTACCTGGGTACTGGAGGGTGGTACCTGGGTACTGGAGGGTGGTACCTGGGTACTGGAGGGTGGTACCTGGGTACTGCAGGGTGGTACCTGGGTACTGGAGGGTGGTACCTGGGTACTGGAGGGTGGTACCTGGGTACTGGAGGGTGGTACCGGGGTACTGGAGGGTGGTACCTGGGTACTGGAGGGTGGTACCTGGGTACTGGAGGGTGGTACCTGGGTACTGGAGGGTGGTACCTGGGTACTGCAGGGTGGTACCTGGGTACTGGAGGGTGGTACCTGGGTACTGGAGGGTGGTACCTGGGTACTGGAGGGTGGTACCTGGGTACTGCAGGGTGGTACCTGGGTACTGGAGGGTGGTACCTGGGTACTGGAGGGTGGTACCTGGGTACTGGAGGGTGGTACCTGGGTACTGGAGGGTGGTACCTGGGTACTGCATGGTGGTACCTGGGTACTGGAGGGTGGTACCTGGGTACTGGAGGGTGGTACCTGGGTACTGGAGGGTGGTACCTGGGTACTGGAGGGTGGTACCTGGGTACTGGAGGGTGGTACCTGGGTACTGGAGGGTGGTACCGGGGTACTGGAGGGTGGTACCTGGGTACTGGAGGGTGGTACCTGGGTACTGGAGGGTGGTACCGGGGTACTGGAGGGTGGTACCGGGGTACTGGAGGGTGGTACCTGGGTACTGGAGGGTGGTACCGGGGTACTGGAGGGTGGTACCTGGGTACTGGAGGGTGGTACCTGGGTACTGGAGGGGTGGTACCGGGGTACTGCAGGGTGGTACCGGGGTACTGCAGGGTGGTACCTGGGTACTGGAGGGTGGTACAGGGGTATTGCAGGGTGGTACCAGGGTACTGGAGGGTCGTACCGGGGTACTGCAGGGTGGTACCGGGGTACTGGAGGGTGGTACCGGGGTACTGGAGGGTGGTACCGGGGTACTGGAGGGTGGTACCGGGGTGCTGCAGGGTGGTACCGGGGTACTGCAGGGTGGTACCGGGGTACTGGAGGGTGGTACCGGGGTACTGGAGGGTGGTACCGGGGTACTGGAGGGTGGTACCGGGGTACTGCAGGGTGTTACTGAGGTACTGCAGGGTGGTACCGGGGTACTAGAGGGTGGTACCGGGGTACTGGAGGGTGGTACCGGGGTACTGGAGGGTGGTACCGGAGTACTAGTGGGTGGTACCGGGGTACTGGATGGTGGCACCAGTGTACTGGAGGGTGGTACCAGGGTACTCGAGGATGGTACCAGGGTATTGGAGGGTGGTACCGGGGTACTCGAGGGTGGTACCATGGTATTGGAGTGTGGTACCAGGGCACTCGAGGGTGGTACCATGGTACTCGAGGGTGGCACCGGGGTACTCGAGGGTGGTACCAGGGTATTGGAGGGTGGTACCAGGGTACTCGAGGGTGGTACCAGGGTACTCGAGGGTGGCACCGGGGTACTCGAGGGTGGTACCAGGGTATTGGAGGGTGGTACCAGGGTACTCGAGGGTGGTACCAGGGTACTCGAGGGTGGCACCGGAGTACTCGAGGGTGGTACCAGGGTGTTGGAGGGTGGTACCGGGGTACTGGACGGTGGTACCAGGGTACTGGAGGGTAGTGCCAGGTTACTGGAGGGTGGTACCATGGTGCTGAAGGGTGATGCCGGGGTACTGGAAGGTGGTACCAGGGCACTGGAGGGTGGTGCCAGGGTACTGGTGGGTGGTACCAGGGTACTGGAGGGTAGTACCAGGGTACTGGATGGTGATAGCGAGGTACTGGAGGGCGATATCGGGGAATCGGAGGATGGAACCGGGATACTGGAGGGTGGTACCGGGGTATTGGTAGGTGATACCGGGTAATGGAAGGTGGTTCCGTGGTACTGGAAGTGGTACCGGAGGTTGGTACCAGGGGCATTGGAGCGTAGTGCTGTAATACCTAGTATTTTGGTATTGCTGACGTGGGCATATGAAATGCAACATTGTTGTGTACTCGTGGTATGGTACCGATGATGTGGAACTGGTGTTGTGGTACTGGTGGTGTGTTACCGGTCTGTGATTCTGGTAGTGGTGCTTTAATTTTATAATATTAGTGATGTGGTTTTTGGATGGGACCCTTGGTACTGGTGGGTGGTCCATTGCTACCCTGGTTTCTGGTGATGTGGTACTGGGTTGGTACCATGGTACTGGGATGTGGGGCCCGGTTTTTGGGACCCTGGTACGGGGATGTGGTTCTGGGGGTTTGGGACCCTGGTACTGGGGGAAAGGGTGCTGGTTTGGAAACCCTGGTATAGTGATCTGGTACTGGGTTTTTACCTTTTGGGGGGGGGGGGGGTTTGGGGGATGTTTTTACTGGTTTAAACCCCTGGTTTTCCCGGGGAAGTGGGGACGGTGTGTGTTACCGGCTGGATTCTGGTATTTGGGGAATTGTATAATATTAGTGACGGTTTGGGATGGAAAGGGACCCTGGTATGGGGTGTGGTAATGGTCCGGTACCGTTTCTAGGGTGTTTTGGGACTGGGTTTTACCCTGGGATGGTGGTTTCCTGGTTGGGCTATGGGACTGGGGGTGAGGTAAAGGGGTGGTAAACCTTTGGGAAAAAGGGGGGCTTGGTACTGGTAGATGACTTTGGGATTGGCCCCTGGGACTGGCATCATGGGACTGGGGTGGGTACTGGCATCAAGGTAAAGGGAGGTGGTACTGGTTGGCCCAAAGGTTTTTTTTTCTGGGGGTGTGATACTGGTTGGGAAATGGTACTGGGAGGGGTGGTAATGGTAGACTGGGGCTAGGGCCCTTTGGGACTGGTATTTTGGGAAATTGTTTTTAAATGGTACTGGCCCCATTGTTTACTGGTAGTTTTTAAAGAATTGGTAGATTGGTACTTTGGCCCCCCAATGGGTTTTTTTTTGTTGGTGTGGTAAAAATTTGGGGATTTAAATGGTATTGGGTTTTGTGTGGTTTTCTGGTAGGGGGGCGGGGACTTGCAAACCAAAAAGGTTTTAAATGGGTTTTGAAATGGTACTGGCACCAAGGTATTTTAGGGGGTTTGGGGGGTATGGGGAGGGGCTGGGAATGACACCCAAAAGGGGACTGGTAGTTTGGTTTTGGTTTTTGGGGAAGACCTGGGGTTTCTTTGGGGGACCAAAAGGGGTTTAAAATTCTTGGGAGTGGGGGGGCCAAAATTTTGGGAGGAAAGGGGACTGGCACCATTTTTTATGGGGAGGGGGTGGTAAAATTGGTTTAAATTTAAATGGTACTGGCACCCTGGGTACTTTTTTTTTTAGGGGGGGTTTTTTGGTTTTTTTTGGTAGGATGGTAAAGGGCAAACATGGTATGGTTTTTAAAACCTTTTTACGGCACCATGGGTTTTTTGTTTTGGGGGGGGTACTTTTTTTTTAGACTGGGGGAACTGGCCAAACCCTGGTTTCTGGTAGTGTGGGTTAAAAATTTGGGGCCCCGAAAGACTGGTTTCGTGGGACCCCCTTTGGGATCTGGTTTGTGTGGTACCGGGAAAAACTTTTTATTCTGGCACCATGGTACTGGGGAGTTGTGGGAAATGGGTTTTAAATGGTACAGGTAAAATGTTGGTACGGTTTTGACTTTTTACGGCCCATGGGGACTGGTAGTGTGGGGACCCGTAGACTGGTTCTGGGACCATTTGGGGGCCGGTTTGTTGTGGGGGACTGGTAGATGGTACTGGGAAACCCTGGTACTGGGTTTGTGTGGATTCGGGGAACTGGTACTGGCACATGAAACTGGTTTTGTGTTTTTTTACTAGTAAATAGAAAATTGGAAAATGGGACCCTGGACTGGTTGTGTTTTGGCCGGTAGACTGGTATGGCACCATTTTACTGGGGTTTTGTACGGTAGGGGTGGTAATGGCACCCGGTATGGGTAGTGGGGGTACTGGTAGACTGGTACGGGGACCATGGGGGTGGTATGTGGGCTGGTATATGGGATGGCAAACCCTGGGAAGGAAATTTTTGGAATGGGAACTGGGGACTGGCCCTTGGGAAATTTGGGATGTGGTACTGGTAACTGGTTTTGGGAAAACGGGGACTGGCAACCCTGGGATGGTTTGTGTGTATGGTTTTTTTCTGGTACTGGCACCCCCCTGGGGGATTGGGAGTTTTGGTACTTTTTTTGGTAAAAACTGGTACTGACACCCTGGTACGGAAGGGGTGGGAACTTGGTAACTGGGTACTGGCACCCCTGGTTAAATTGTAGTTTTTTTGGTTTTTTAATTTTTTGGGCTGGTTTTCGGGCACCCTGGAAATGGTAGTGTGGTACGGTTTTGACTGGTTTCTGGGAAACCCTCGTTCTGGTAGGTGGTGGGGGAAGGTAGACTGGTAATGGTAGTGTTGGTACTGGTTTGAATGGTTTCTGGGACCCCCGGAATGGGAGTGTGGGAAATTGGGAGCTGGTACTGGCACCCTGGTACTTGGGATGTGGTACTGGTTTGACGGTTTTCTGGGCACCATTTGGGAAATTGGTAGTGTTTGGTTTACTGGTTAGACTGGGTTTAAATGGTCGGGCCAAGGTACGGTTGTGTGGAATTGGTTTGACTGGTACTTGGGACCATGGTTTTCCCGGGATTTTTTGTACTGGGTTTTTGAATTTTATGGCACCATTTGGGACCTTGTAGTTGGGTTTTAACTGAAAGTGGTTTCTGGGAAAGGGGTGGTAATGGTAGTTTTTTATGGTTTGATGGGACTTTAAAACCAAAGGTACTGGGAAATGTGGGGACGGGTTTTGACTGGTTTCTGGGACCATGTACTGGGAGTTGGGGGCTTTTGGTTTTTGAATTGGTAAATGGCCCCCCATGGTTTAAATGGAAGTTGGGGGTACTGATTGGGTGGTACTGGCGCCATGGTACTGGTTTTGTGGGGACTGGGTTTGAATTGGGGGAAAACTGGGGACCAAGGTATGGTAGTGGGGGGGTAAAAGGTTTCCGGGCTGGTTAAATTTGGGACCCTGGTTACTGGTATTTGGGTACTGGAAAAGTGGTTTCTGGCACCCATGGGAATGGGAGGTGGGACCCGTAGACTGGGCTGGCACCATGTAAATTTGGGGGTTGGGGGTCCCGGTAAGACTGGTACTGGCAACCAATGCAACCCGGTAGGTTGGGATTGGTTTTGAATTTTGGTTTCTGGCACCATGGTACTGGTTGGGGTGGGAATTTTTGACTCCCTAAATTGGCACCCCTGGTATTTGGGAGGTGTGGTCCCGAAAAACGGGACTGGCACCCCTGGTATTTTGTGGGTCTGGTTTTGGACTGGTAATGGCACCCTTGTAATGGTTTGTGGTTTGGGACTGGTAACCGGGACTGGGACAATGGTTTTTCTGGTAGTGTGGTATGGTAACTGGGAAAAAGGGGCCCCCTGGCAAATTGTAGTGTGGTACTGGTTTGATGGTATGGCACCAAGGTAAAGGGACAATGTTTGGGAATGGTATCCTTTGGGAAATGGGACCCTTGGGACTGGTGGGTTTTTAGTAATGTTGACTGGGAAGGCCCCCATGGTAATTTGGATGTGGTATGCTAGACCCGGTACTGGCCCCCATGGTACTGGTTTGTGTGGGGAATTGTTTTTCGGGAATGCACATGGGATGGGGTTTTTTAGGAAATGGGTAGACTTGTTTTCTGGCAAAAAATTTGGGTTTGGTTTTGTATGGTATTGGGAAGGGCTTGGTACTGGCCCCCATGGTAAATGGTAGTGTGTTTCTGGTTAAAGGGCTGGTACTGGGACCAAGGGCCCGGGAGTGTGGACTGGGAGATGGTATGGCCCCTGGTACTGGTTGGGGGGTTCGGTAGAAAGGTATGGGGCCCTGGTACTGGTAGGGGGTGGTAAAGAAAAGATGGTACTGGCGCCCCTGGTACTGGTAGGTGGAAATGGTTTTGGGCGGTACGGCCCCCATTTGGTTTCTGGTTTTTGTGTGGGATGGGAACGGTTTTAAGGGGACCCCTGGGACTGGGAAATGTGGGACTGGTAGACTGGTACTGGCACCAGGTATTGGTAGTGTGGCACTGGTAATTGGTATGGGACAATGGTATGGTAGTGTTGGTACTGTAGCTGGTAAATGGCACCATGGTATGGGATTGGTACGGAAAATGGTTTGGGACTGGTTTGACGGTACTGGCACCATTTTTTTACTGGGAGTGTTTGGGGGGGCTGGTAGAAATTGGGACTTTGGGACCCTGGTACGGGGAGTTTGGAAAAGGTTTAACTGGGACCCGGCCATGGTTCGGGTTTGACGGGCTGGGACCCCTGGGACCGGTAGTGGGTATGGTAAAATGGTTTCTGGCCCCCATGGTTTTGGGGGTAGAAATGGTAGACTAGTACTTTGGGACCATGGTATTTGGTTTGTGTGGGACTGGTAGACTGGTACGGAACCCTTTGGGACTGGAAATGGGTTCTGTTAGCCGGGACGGCACCTTTTTAAATGGGTTTGTGTGGCACGGTTGCTGGGATGGCACCATGGTAATGGAAATGGTTTCGCCCAGGAAATGGTAGTGTGGGAAAGGGTAGACAGGTCTGGGATCATGGTACTGGGAGGTGGAACTGGTAGACTGAGGGCTGGCACCCTGGTACCCGGTAGTGTGGTACTGGGAGACTGGTAAATGGGAACCCTGGGCCCGGTAGTGTGGTTTTTTTTGATTTAATGGACCAGGGGCTGGGTTTTGTGGATGGTAGACTGGGACTGGCACCCTGGTATGGTAGTGTTGGGACTGATTTGCTGGTTTCTGGGCCCCCGGTATGGTAGTTTGGTAACGGGTATAAAAGGACTGGCACCATGGAAAAGGGATGTGGTTTTGTAAGACTGGAAATGGCACCCCTGGTACTGGTTGTGTGGCAAATGGTAGACTGGAACTGGGGACCCTGGTACGGTAGTTTTTGGAAAGGTAAATGGTACTGACACCATGGTACTGGGAGTGTGTATGGGGACTGGTTTTCTGGCACCATGGAAATGGTAGTGGGTACTGGGCTGGTATGACACCCAAGGGGAACCCGGTGGTGTGGTTTTTGTTTGGGCTTTTGGTTTTTGGCACCAAGGTATGGTAGTGTGGGTACTGGTTTGACTGGTACTGGCACCCTGGTATTTTAGTGTGGTACTGGGTTTGACCCGGTACGACCCATGGTAATGGGGGTGTGGGTTTGTTTGACTGGTACTGGCACCCCGGTACTGGTAGTGTGGTACTGGGGCTGGTACTGGGAACCCTGTTTCTGGTTTGTGTGGTATTGGGAGACTGGTCCGGCACCATTGGGGACTGGTGTGTGGTTTCTGGTAGACTGGTACTGGGGACCATGGTTTTGGGTTTTGGGGTGGAAAAGGTTATGGTTTTGGCACCCTGGTTAAATGGTTTGTGGGTTTTTGTTAGGGCAGGGAAAGGCACCATGGGATTTGGTTTGTGGGAATGTTAGACTGGTTTTCTGGCCCCATGGACAAGGGAAATTTTGGTCTGGAAGACGGTACTGGCACCATTTGGGAAATGGTAGGGGGTTATTTGGGAGGACAATGGTACTGGTGTGGATTTTGTTAGACTGGTACTTGGGGACCAAGGTAAATGGTATTGGGGGCACTGGTAGAAATGGAACTGGCACCATGGAAATGGTAGGGGTGGGACTTGTAGGGCTTTTGGGAATTGGGACCTTTGGGACTGGTAAAAAGGGGGGACTGGTTGCCCGGGGATGGCACCAAGGGAAAGGGAGTTTTGGTTTCTGGGAGACCCGGGAAAAATGGGGGATCATGGTACTGGAAATGTTGGGTTTTGGGAGAAATGGTACTGTCCCATGGTAAATGGGATTTTTTTGTTTGGTAGACTGGGGCTGGCAAACCCTGGTACTGGTAGGGCTGGGACTTGCACCTGGTATGGTAGTTGGTACTGGGAGCCCCGGTCTGGCCACCATGGGGATGGTATTTTGGTAGGTAGGGTGGTCTGGGGGCCCTGGTAGGTAAATGTGGTACGGTAGGGCCCTTTCGGCACCCTGGTTTTGGGAAAGGGGGTTTCTGGGAGATGGGACTGGCAAACCCGGTACTTTTTTAATTTTGGTACGGGGAAATGGGCTGAAACCCTGGTACTGGTATTTTGGGGACTGGTTTTAAAGGGGCTGGCACCATGGTATGGTGTGTGGTCCCCTTAAGGGCTGGTTTCTGGGACCCTGGTACTGGGGAGTGTGGTACTGGAAACGGTACTGGCCCCTGGTACTGGTTTGGGTGGTAATGGTAGACTTTGGGACTGGCACCATGGTACTGGTTTGTGTTTGGGACTGGTAGACGGTACGGCAACCATGGTATGGTAGTGTGGTATGGTTTTAAAATTTCAGGCACCATGGTACTGGGAGGGGTTTGGTACGGTTTGACTGGTACTGAACCATGGTAAAGGTTTGTGTGGTTACTGGAAACTGGTACTGGCACCATGGGATTGGGTAGTTTTTGGTTTCTGGTAGACCCCCCCCGGGGGGACGGGGAAAACCCGGTACTGGTAGTGTTTTACTGGGAACTGGTTTCTGGCACCATGGTAAATGGTTTGTTTTGGTACTGGGACTGGTAAATGGCACCCGGGGACTTTGGATGTGGGGACCCGGTAAACTGGTACTGGGACCTGGGGCTTTGGGATTGGTAGGTGGTTTCTGGTAATAGTACGGGCCCTGGGTTTCTGGTAGGTGGTAAATGGGGACTGGTACTTGGGGCCCCTGGTACTGGTATGTTTGGGAATGGTAGCTGGAAATGGCCCACCATGGTACTGGTAGTGTGGTATGGGTTTGACTGGTACTGGCACCAATGGACCCCGGGGGGAGTGTGGTTTTGGTAGACTGGTATGGCACCAAAGGTTTCTGGTAGTGTGGGGACTGTTTGACCCGGTCTGACACCATGGTTTCTGGTAAATGTTTGGTCTGGTAGACTGGTACTGGCACCAAAGGGAAAAATGGGGAGTTTGGTACTGGGAGAATGGTTTTGGCACCATGGTACCCGGTTTGGTGGTACTGGTTTGGGCCCGGTACGGCACCAAAGGTACGGGGAGTTTTTTGGGATTTGGGAGAATGGTACTGGGACCATGTTTCGGGTTTGGTGGGGAGGGAGACTGGGGATGGCACCAGGTTTCTGGTAGTGTGGGACGGTTTGACGTACGGGGGCCATGGGGACGGTAAATGTGGGACTGGTAAATGGTCCCGGGGACCCTGGTACTGGTAGTTTTGGTACTGGGGGGACTGGTCTGGACCATGGTAAAAGGTGGGGTGGTTTCTGGTAGACTGGTACCCGGCAAACCCTGGTATGGTAGTGTGGTACGGTTTGGGGTGGGACGTGGCCCATGGTACTGGGAGTGGGTTTCTGGTTTGGCGGGACTGGGACCATGGTATGGTTTGTTTGGTAAAAGGGTTTGACGGGAAAATGCCCCATGGTACTGGGAGTGTGGTATGGTAGACTGGGAACCCGGCACCATGGTACTTGGGAGTTTGGTCCTTGGGAGACTGGGAAAGGGCCCCTGGAAATGGTTGTGTGGAACTGGTTTGCTGGGACTTTGCACCATGGTACTGTATGTTGGGACTGGGAACTGGGACTGGGGACCCTGGGACTGGTTTTGTGTGGTAAATGGGAGACTGGTACTGGCAACCATGGAAATGGTTGTTTTGGGGGACCTTTGGGAGAAATAGTACTGGCGCCATGGTTGGTAGTTGGGACTGGTAAAATGGGAAATGGGACCCTGGTTCTGGTAGTGTTGGAATGGTAAGGGCTGGTCCCGGGAACCTTTTTTTCCGGAGGGGGGTGGTTTTGGGAGAATTTTGTTCTAGGGAAACCCTGGACTGGGTTTGGGGGGAATGGGAACGGTATGGCACCATGGTACTGGTAGTATGGTACGGGGAGGGGCGGTTTTAATAAACCCTGGTACTGGTGGGGGACTGGAAAACTGGTACTGGCACCATGGTAAATGGTAGTGGGGGTTAAATTTGGTTTGAAATGGTTTTTGGCCCATGGGTTTTGGGAGTGTGGGGGTGACGGACTGGCACCAAAGGTAAACCCGGGAGTGTTGGTTTTCTGGTTGACTAGTACTGGCCCTTTGGGACTGGTTGTGTTTTGGTTTTGGAAAACTTTGGGACTTTGGGACCATGGGCGGTAGTATGGTACTGGAAAAATGGTACTGGCACCCCTACCATTTTACTAACCCCCGGGTCACTTTATTCATTAAAGCCCAAACAAATAAAAAAAAAAAGATCCCCCTTGTAGAAAATGTCTTTTTTTTCCCTTTCCCAAAATTTTGCCTTTAAAGCCAAAAAGTGTTTTGTGTTGGGGTGTGGGGTGTGTGTGTTTTGGTGTGTGTGTGTGTGTTTTGTTGTGTGTGTTTTTGGGGGTGTGTGTTGGTGTTGTGTGTGTGTGGTGTGGGGTGTGGGGTGTGTGTGTGTGTGTTGTGGTTTTGTGTTGTGGGGTTTTGTGTGTGTTGTGTGTGGGGTGTTTTTTTGTGGTTTTGTGTGTGGGGTTGTGTGTGGGGGTGTGTTTTTGTGTGTTGGTGTTTTTTGGGGTGTGTTGTGTTTTGTGTTTTGGGTGTGTGTGTGTGTGTGTGTGTTTTGTGTGTGAGTTTTGTGTTTTTGTGTGTGGTGGTTGTGTTTTGTGTGTGTGTGTGTGTTTTGTGGTGTGTGTGGTGTGGGGTGTTTTTGGTTTTGGGTTTTTGTGTGTGGGGTTTGTGTGGTGTTGTGTGTGTGTGTGTGTGTTGTGTGTGTTGTGTGTTGTGTGTTTGTGTGTGTTTTTTGTGTGGGTGGTGTGGGGTGTGTTTTTTGTGTGTTTTGGGGTGTTGTTTTGTGTTTTGTGTGTGTTTTGTGTGGTTGTGTGTTTTGTGGTGTGTGGTTGTGTGTGTGTTTGGTTTCGGTTTTGTGGGGTTTTTGTGTGGTTGTGTGTGGTGTTGTTGTTGTTTTGTTTTGGGGTTTTTTTGTGTGTGTGTGTGTGTGGTGTGTGGGGTGTGCGTGTGGGTTTTGGTTTTGTGTGTGTTTTTTGTGGTGTTTTGTGTTTGGGGTGGTGTGGTGTGTTGGGGTGTGTGTTTTGTTTTTTGTGTGTGTGTGTGTGTGGTGTTTGTGTGTTGTGTGTGGTGTGTGTGGTTTGTTTTGTTGTGGTGTGGTGTGTGTGTTTTTGTGTGGTGTTGTTGTGTTGTGTTGTGTGTGTGTGTGTGTGTGTGTGTGTGTTTGTTGTTTTTGTGTGTGTTTTGTGTTTTGTGTGTTTTGTGGGTGTTGTGTGTGGGGGGGTGTGTGTGGTTGTGGTGTGTGTGTGTTTGTGTGTGTTGTTTTTTGTGTGTGTGTTGGCTGGGAGGTGTTTGGGTGTGTGTGTGTGTGGTGTGTGTGTGGGGTGTGTGTGTGTGGGGTTTGTTTTGTTGTGTGTGTGTGTGTGTGGTTTTTGTTTTTGTTGTGTGTTGTTGTGTGTTTGGGGTGTGTGTGTTGTGTGTGTGTGTTTGTGTGTTTTGGGGTTTTGTGTGTGTGTGTTTTTGGGGTTTTTTGTGTTTTGTTTGTGTGTTTTTGGGGTGTGTGTGTGTGTGTTTTGTTTTGTGTGGGGTGTGTTGGGGGTGTGTGTGTGTGTGTGTGTTGTTTTGTGTGTGTGTGTGTGTGTGTGTTTTGTGGTTTGGGGTGTTTGGGGTTTTTGTGTTTGTTGTTTGTGTGTTTGTGTGTTTGTGTGTTGGGTGTGTGGGTGTGTGTGGTGTTGTGGGGTTTGTGTGTTTTTTGTGTGTTGTGTGTGTGTGTTGGGGTGTGTGTGTGTGTTTGTTGGGTGTGTGGGGTTTTTGGGGTTTGTTGTGTGTGGTGTGTTTTGTGGTGTGTGTGTGTGTGTGTGTTTTGTGTTTGTGTTTTGTGTTTTTGTGTGTTTTGGGGTGGGTTTTTGGGGGTGTGTGTGTGTTGTGTGTGTGTGTGTTTTTTGGGTGTGTGGTGTGTGTGTGTGGTGTGTTGTGTGTGGGTTTTGTTTGTGTGTTTTTTGTTTGGGGGTTTTTGGGGGTGTTTTTTGTTTTGTTGTGTGTGTTTTGTGTGTTTTGTTTTGTGTGTGGGGTGTTTTGTGTTTTTTTGTGTTTTGGGGGGGTGTTTGTGTGTGTTTTTGTTGTTTGTGTGTTTGTGTGTGTGTGTGTGTGTGGGGTGGTTGGGGTGTGTTGTGTGTGTGTGGGGTGTGTGTTTTTGGGGTGTGTTTTTTGTGGTTTGTGTTTTTTGTGTGGTTGTTGTGTGGGGTTTTGTGGGTTGGTGTGGTTGGGGGGTTGTTGTTGTTGTGGGTTGGGGGTTGGGGAGTTCTGTTTTCTTGCCCCAGGGAATTTCCGGAAAACAGACAACCCCTTTTCCCCGGGCTTTTTTCCGGGGGCCTTTTTCCGGGAACCGTTTTGTTTTTTTTCATAAAAAAACCCGGGCCTCTTATTTCCCTCCCCCCCTTTTCCTTTTTTTCCTTCCCGTAATTTTTTTTTATTTCCGTCCCTCCCTCCTCTTCTCTCCTTTTCCCCCCCCTTTCCCCTTTTCCTCCCCCCCCCCTTTTTTTTTCCCCCTCTTTTCTCTCTCTCTCTTCTCTCTAGTTTCTCTCTAACCCCCTCCCCTTTTCTCTCTCTCTCCCCTCGATTTTCTACCCCCAAACCCCGGAAACCCCTATTCCCCCTTTCCCCCCCCCCTCAATTTTTTCCCCCTTCCCCCCCCCAAATGCTAAAACAAAAAACAAACCCAAAACTAAATAGGACAGTTAAAATAGAAATTTAATATTTAGTACAGACAAAACAGAAAAGACTATGTGAATAGACAGCAATAGATGGAATACATAAATAGACAGAATATATAGAATAAATATAGAAAATATATGAATACATAGAGCAGATAAAATTGCTAAATAGAATGATCAAGAATATATTGCGTAGATAGAATACATAAAGTAAAATAGATGGCTTCATGAATAGAATATAGACAAAAGTAGAATGGATAGAATGAATAGAACATGTAGAATACATAGAATGGATAGAATACATAGAGTAGATAAAATGGACAGAACGGTTAGAATAGATAGGAGAGATAGAATAGATTGAATAGAATGAATATAATAAATTTAAGAGAATAAGTGGAATAGATAGAATTAATAGAATGGATAGAATAGATAGAAAAGAATTGATAGAATGGATAGAATAGGTGGAATAGGTTGAATAGACAGAATAGAAGGCAATACTACTGATCATGTGAGTCACTCCAAGAAATGGATTGAAAATACTGGGATTAACACCCAGTATCTCTCTCTCTCTCTCTCTCTCTCTCTCTCTCTCTCTCTCTCTCTCTCTCTCTCCTCTCTCTCTCTCTCTCTCTCTCTCTCTCTCTCTCTTTCTCGTTGGAAAGTATCGTCTCTCTATTTGATGAACTGAAGGGAGTGGATGCTCCTTCTATCCTAAGTTAAACTGACGCAGAGAGAATCCAGTCCCAGGAATGGTTTTGGATTCTTTTCTTTATCCTGAAAACCCTGCCATCACATGATGCGGTTTTTTTTCTTTTTTAAATTGGCGGGGACAGATAAGGCGGAGGAATTCTACAGTCACATGACCAAAAGCCTCCTGTGAGTCCGTGCTCTCGTGTGAGACCAGGACCAGCCGGGCCGACGTTTCGGTCTCAAGGCCGAAAGTTACACACACACACACACACACACATACACACACACACACACACACACACACGCCACACACACACATACACATACACAACACACACACACACACACACACACACACACACACACACACACATACACACACACACACACACATACCACACACACCACACACACACACACACACACACACACACACACACACACACACACACACACATACACACACACACACACACACACACACACACACACACACACACACACACACACACACACACACACAAGACAATATGGAGGCTAAGCAATTTTCTTTTTTTTTTATTCAGTGTGAGGTCAGATATGTGACGTAATGAGGCCAGCAGTAAGTGGCAGTCTATCAGCGTGAGGCTGTGTCAGTCTGTCAGCATGTGGGTGTGTCAGTCTGTCAGCATGTGGGTGTGTAAGTCTGTTAGCATGTGGGTCTGTCAGTATGTCAGCGTGAGGCTGTGTCAGTCTGTCAGCATGTGGGTGTGTCAGTCTGTCAGCATGTGGATGTGTCAATCTGTCAGCATGTGGGTGTGTCAGTCTGTCAGCATGTGGGAGTGTCAGTCTGTCAGCATGTGGGTGTGTCAGTCTGTCAGCATGTGGGTGTGTCAGTCTGTTAGCATGTGGGTCTGTCAGTATGTCAGCGTGAGGCTGTGTCAGTCTGTCAGCATGTGGGTGTGTCAGTCTGTTAGCATGTGGGTCTGTCAGTATGTCAGCGTGAGGCTGTGTCAGTCTGTCAGCATGTGGGTGTGTCAGTCTGTCAGCATGTGGATGTGTCAATCTGTCAGCATGTGGGAGTGTCAGTCTGTCAGCATGTGGGTGTGTCAGTCTGTTAGCATGTGGGTCTCTCAGTATGTCAGCGTGAGGCTGTGTCAGTCTGTCAGCATGTGGGTGCATTTGGGTGTGTTAGTATATCAGCGTGAGGCTGTGTCAGTCTGTCAGCATGTGGGTGTGTCAGCCTGTCAGCATGTGGTTGTGTCAGTATATCAGCATATGGGTGTGTCAGTCTGTCAGCATGTTGGTGTGTCAGTATGTCAGCATGTGGGTGTGTCAGTCTGTCAGCATGTGGGTGTGTCAGTCTGTCAGCATGTGGGTGTGTCAGTATATCAGCATGTGGGTGTGTCAGTCTGTCAGCATGTGGGTGTGTCAGTATATCAGCATGTGGTTGTCAGTCTGTCAGCATGTGAGTGTGTCAGTATATCAGCATGTGGGTGTGTCAGTCTGTCAGCATGTGGGTGTGTCAGTATATCAGCATGTGGTTGTCAGTCTGTCAGCATGTGGGTGCGTCAGTATATCAGCATGTGGGTGTGTCAGTCTGTCAGCATGTGGGTGTGTCAGTATATCAGCATGTGGGTGTGTCAGTCTGTCAGCATGTGGGTGTGTCAGCCTGTCAGCATGTGGTTGTGTCAGTATATCAGCATATGGGTGTGTCAGTCTGTCAGCATGTTGGTGTGTCAGTATGTCAGCATGTGGGTGTGTCAGTCTGTCAGCATGTGGGTGTGTCAGTCTGTCAGCATGTGGGTGTGTCAGTATATCAGCATGTGGGTGTGTCAGTCTGTCAGCTTGTGGGTGTGTCAGTATATCAGCATGTGGTTGTCAGTCTGTCAGCATGTGGTGTGTCAGTATATCAGCATGTGGGTGTGTCAGTCTGTCAGCATGTGGGTGTGTCAGTATATCAGCATGTGGGTGTGTCAGTCTGTCAGCATGTGGATGTGTCAATCTGTCAGCATGTGGGTGTGTCAGTCTGTCAGCATGTGGGTGTGTCAGTCTGTCAGCATGTGGGTGTGTCAGTATATCAGCATGTGGGTGTCAGTCTGTCAGCATGTGGGTGTGTCAATCTGTCAGCATGTGGGTGTGTCAGTATATCAGCATGTGGGTGTGTCAGTCTGTCAGCATGTGGGTGTGTCAGTCTGTCAGCATGTGGTTGTCAGTCTGTCAACATGTGGTTGTGTCAGTATGTCAGCATGTGGGTGTGTCAGTCTGTCAGCATGTGGCTGTCATTCTGTCAGCATGCGGGTGTGTCAGTCTGTCAGCATGTGGTTGTCAGTCTGTCAGCATGTGGGTGTGTCAGTCTGTCAGCATGTGGGTGTGTCAGTCTGTCAGCATGTGGTTGTCAGTCTGTCAGCATGTGGGTGTGTCAGTCTGCCAGCATGTGGTTGTCAGTCTGTCAGCATGTGGGTTTGTCAGTCTGTCAGCATGTGATTGTCAGTCTGCTAGCATGTGGTTGTCAGTCTGTCAGCATGTGATTGTCAGTCTGTCAGCATGTGGGTGTGTCAGTCTGTCAGCAAGTGGGTGTGTCAGTCTGTCAGCATGTGGTTGTCAGTCTGTCAGCATGTGGTTGTCAGCCTGTCAGCATGTGGGTGTGTCAGTCTGTCAGCATGTGGGTGTGTCAGTCTGTCAGCATGTGGTTGTCAGTCTGTCAGCATGTGGTTGTCAGCCTGTCAGCATGTGGGTGTGTCAGTCTGTCAGCATGTGGGTTTGTCAGTCTGTCAGCATGTGGTTGTCAGTCTGTCAGCATGTGGTTGTCAGTCTGTCAGCATGTGGGTGTGTCAGTCTGTCAGCATGTGGGTGTGTCAGTCTGTCAGCATGTGGTTGTCAGTCTGTCAGCATGTGGTTGTTAGCCTGTCAGCATGTGGGTGTATCAGTCTGTCAGCATCTGGGTGTCAGTCTGTCAGCATGTGGTTGTGTCTGTCAGCGTGTAGGTGTCTGAGTTGTCTCCACAGCTCCTCCAGACACCTGAATTCTCAGATCTTGAAGTCGATCTCTCGAGTGAACGACGTCCTCGTCCTCCAGACGAGGAGGAAAATGAAGAGAAGGAGTTGGAGGAGGAGGAGGAAAGAGCGAAACAGAAACAATGAGGAGAAGCAGAAAAAGCAGCAACAGCAGCAGCAGCAGCAGCAGCAGCAGCAGCAGCAGCAGCAGGAGAAGGAGGAACAGCAGAAGTACAAGAGGAAGGAAGAAGGATCAGAAGCACGAGAATGGAGGAGGCCTGACCTTACCACAGTTACCACAAGGTCACACCCAGTGTGTGTGTGTGTGTGTGTAGTGACCTCATCACACCCAATGTGTGGTGACGTCATCACATCCAGTATATGTAGTGACCTCATCAAACCCAGTGTATAGTGATCTCATCACACCCAGTGTGTGTGTAGTGACCACATCACACCCAGTGTGTAATGACCACATCACACCCAGTGTATAGTGACCTCATCACACCCAGTATGTGTAGTGACCTCATCACACCCAGTGTGTGTAGTGACCACATCACACCCAGTGTGTAGTGACCACATCACACCCAGTGTGTGTGTAGTGACCACATCACACCCAGTGTGTAATGACCACATCACACCCAGTGTATAGTGACCTCATCACACCCAGTATGTGTAGTGACCTCATCACACCCAGTGTGTGTAGTGACCTCATCACACCCAGTGTGTGTAGTGACCACATCACACCCAGTGTATAGTAACCTCATCACACCCAGTATGTGTAGTGACCTCATCACACCCAGTGTGTAGTGACCTCATCACACCCAGTGTGTAGTGACCTCATCACACCCAGTGTGTGTAGTGACATCACACCCAGTGTGTAGTGACCTCATCACACCCAGTGTGTGTAGTGACCTCATCACACCCAGTGTGTAGTGACCTCATCACACCCAGTGTGTGTAGTGACCTTATCACACCCAGTGTGTAGTGACCTCATCACACCCAGTGTGTGTAGTGACCTTATCACATCCAGTGTGTAGTGACCTCATCACACCCAGTGTGTAGTGACCTCATTACACCCAGTGTGTAGTGACCTCATCACACCCAGTGTGTGTAGTGACCTTATCACATCCAGTGTGTAGTGACCTCATCACACCCAATGTGTAGTGACCTTATCATACCCAGTGTGTAGTGACCTCATCACACTCAGTGTGAGTGTAGTGACCTTAACACATTCAGTGTGTAGTGACTTCATTACACCCAGTGTGTGTAGTGACCTTATCACACCCAGTGTGTAGTGACTTCATCACACCCAGTGTGTGTAGTGGCCTCATCACACCCAGTGTGTAGTGACCTCATCACACCCAGTGTGTGTAGTGGCCTCATCACACCCAGTGTGTGTAGTGACCTCATCACACCCAGTGTGTAGTGACCTCATTACACCCAGTGTGAAGTGACCTCATCACACCCAGTGTGTGTGTAGTGACCTTATCACATCCAGTGTGTAGTGACCTCATCACACCCAGTGTGTAGTGACCTCATTACACCCAGTGTGTAGTGACCTCATCTCACCCAATGTGTGTAGTGACCTTATCACACCCAGTGTGTAGTGACCTCATCACACCCAGTGTGTAGTGACCTCATTACACCCAGTGTGTAGTGACCTCATCACACCCAGTGTGTAGTGACCTCATCACACCCAGTGTGTAGTGACCTCATCACACCCAGTGTGTGTGTAGTGACCTTATCACATTCAGTGTGTAGTGACCTCATCACACCCAGTGTGTAGTGACCTCATCACACCCAGTGTGTAGTGACCTTATCACATCCAGTGTGTAGTGACCTCATCACACCCAATGTGTAGTGACCTTATCATACCCAGTGTGTAGTGACCTCATCACACCCAGTGTGTGTGTAGTGACCTTATCACATTCAGTGTGTAGTGACCTCATCACACCCAGTGTGTAGTGACCTCATCACACCCAGTGTGTAGTGACCTCATTACACCCAGTGTGTGTAGTGACCTTATCACACCCAGTGTGTAGTGACCTCATCACACCCAGTGTGTAGTGACGTAATTACACCCAGTGTGTAGTGACCTCATCACACCCAGTGTGTAGTGACCTCATCACACCCAGTGTGTGTAGTGACCTTATCACATCCAGTGTGTAGTGACCTCATCACACCCAGTGTGTAGTGACCTCATTACACCCAGTGTGTAGTGACCTCATCACACCCAGTGTGTGTAGTGACCTTATCACATCCAGTGTGTAGTGACCTCATCACACCCAGTGTGTAGTGACTTTATCATACCCAGTGTGTAGTGACCTCATCACACCCAGTGTGTAGTGACTTTATCATACCCAGTGTGTAGTGACCTCATCACACCCAATGTGTAGTGACCTTATCACACCCAGTGTGTGTGGTGACTACATCACACCCAAGACTATACCCCAGCCTCCCAGCATACATTAGGGGGATTACCAATAGACCTCTGACTGTCTTCAGGAGGGAGCTGGACAGATATCCTAAGTCAGTACCTGACCAGCCGGGCTGTGGTTCGTGCGTTGAATTGCGTGTGACCAGCAGTAACAGCCTGGTTGATCAGGCCCTGATCCACCGTGAGTCCTGGTCATGGACCGGGCGTTGACCCCCTTGAACTGCCTCCAGGTAGACTCCAAGCAGCGTAGGTAGGTTATTAACCAACCGAAGAATGATGGGTTTGCTATCTCTTGAAGAATGATAGGTTTGCCATCTATTAAAATTCATACTTAGGTTCTAAATTCATTCGTGACTGAAGTGTCTGTGTGTGTATCGATGTATGATCCAAGTAACAGTGATTTATCTGAACAAAAACACCCAAAATGCACTTAATGACTCTTACAATGGAAGTGCTTCGGTCCGGGACCTCACTCCAAATGCACCAGCGGTAAGAAACACAGGTACCTGTGTAGTGGCGTTAAACACCTGTGTCCAAGTCAGAATCTAGTGAATTTTCAACTGATTTCTACTCATGTGTTTACGTGGGCCAATAACTAGGAATGGTGGTGGTGGTGGTGGTAGTGGTGGTGGCGGTAGTGAGGGAGATAATCAGGGAGATAATCAGGGAGATGTGGTTACTTCCGTGCACACACACACACACACACACACACACACACACACACACACACACACACACACACACACACACACACACACACACAAGCTCGCGCACAAGGCAGAAGAAATTACCGGCCAGTGAGTCAGCCGTTGCACTTATCCTGCACGTTCTCGTGAGCCGTGTGGCCTGTGGCGGTCTGTTGCGTTATTGTTCCACACACTGTTATTGTACACTATGTTATTGTTCCAGACACCATGTTATTATTCCAGACACCATGTTATTATTCCAGATACCATGTTATTGTTCCAGACACCATGTTGTTGCTCCCTACACTACGTTATTCTTCCAGACACCATGTTATTGTTCCAGACACTATTTATTGTTTCAGACACTGAGTTATTGTCTCAGACAAAATGTTATTGTTCCAGATACTATGTTATTGTTCCAGACACCATGTTATTGCTCCAGACACCAAGTTATTGTTGCAGACAGTATGTTATTTTCCAGGCACTATGTTAATGTTCCAGACACCATGTTATTGTTCCAGACATCACGTTATTGTCACAGACACTGTGTTATTGTTCCAGACACTATTTTATTGTTCCAGACACTATTTATTGTTCCAGACACTGAATTATTGTTTCAGACACCATGTTATTGTTTCAGACACTATGTTATTGTTCCAGACACTATGTTATTGTTCCAGACACCATGTTATTGTTCCAGACACCATGTTATTGTTCCAGGCACTGTTATTGTACCAGACACTGTTATTGTTTCAGACACCATGTTATTGGTCCAGACACCATGTTATTGTACCAGACACTATTTCATTGTTCCAGACACCAAGTTTTAGTTCCAGACGCCATGTTATTGTTCCAGACACACTGTTATTGTACCAGACACTGTTTTATTGTTCCAGACACCATGTTTTTGTTCCGGACACCACGCTATTGTTCCAGACTCCATGTTATTGTCCCAGACACCATGTTATTGTTCCAGACACCATGTTATTGTTCCAGACACCATGTTATTGTTTTAGAACACATGTTATTGTTTTAGACACCATGTTATTGTTCCAGACACCATGTTATTGTTCCAGACACCATGTTATTGTTTTAGACACCATGTTATTGTTCCAGACACCATGTTATTGTTTTAGACACCATGTTATTGTTCCAGACACTGTGTTATTGTTTCAGACACCATGTTATTGTTCCAGACACTATTTTATTGTTCCAGACACTACGTAATTGTTCTAGACACCATGTTATTGTTCCAGACACCATGTTATTGTTCCAGACACCATGTTATTGTTCCAGATACCATGTTATTGTTCCAGACACCATGTTATTGTTCCAGACACCATGTTATTGTTCCAGATACCATGTTATTGTTCCAGACACCATGTTATTGTTCCAGACACTGTGTTATTGTTCCAGACACCATGTTATTGTACCAGACACTATGTAATTGTTCCAGACACCATGTTATTGTTCCAGACACCATGTTATTGTTCCATACACCATGTTATTGTCCCAGACACCATGTTATTGTTCCAGACACCATGTTATTGTTCCAGACACCATGTTATTGTTCCAGACACTGTGTTATTGTTCCAGACACCATGTTATTGTACCAGACACTATGTAATTGTTCCAGACACCATGTTATTGTTCCAGACACCATGTTATTGTTCCAGACACTGTGTTATTGTTTCAGACACCATGTTATTGTTCCAGACACTGTGTTATTGTTCCAGACACCATGTTATTGTTCCAGACACTGTGTTATTGTTCCAGACACCATGTTATTGTTTTAGACACCATGTTATTGTTCCAGACACTGTGTTATTGTTCCAGACACCATGTTATTGTACCAGACACTATGTAATTGTTCCAGACACCATGTTATTGTACCAGACACTATGTAATTGTTCCAGACACCATGTTATTGTTCCAGACACCATGTTATTGTTCCAGACACTATGTTATTGTTCCAGACACTAATGTTACGCATGAAATCACTCATGAAGTCATTCTTGATGTCATTCATGAAGTCATTTATTTTTCTCAGTTGAGCTTCGACGACGGTTTACAACCAACCGAAACGTCGCCATAAGTGTGCGTTATTTCTGATATGTTCCAGCTCCGTTATTGTGAGTCGTTGATTGTTCCAGCACCATTATTGTGAGTCATTGATTGTTCCAGGAACGGTATTATGACTTGCTAATTGTTCCAGTTACGGTATTCTGCCATATTAATTGTTCCAACCACGACACAGTGACTTGTTAATTGTTCCAGCCACAGTATTGTGACTCCTTTATTGTTCCATCTACTGTTTTGTGCCATCTTAATTGTTCCAGCTACGGTATTTCGAGTTTTTTTTATCTTCTTCACGATGCCATGATAAAGCCCAGGCCTATTGCATTTTAATGCCTAGACCTTCTAGAGGACAATTCACTCATTCTCGTGAGGGAGAAGCTCTAAGCCCGTAGCGATTTGAGAAGCGCCTGTTGGGTGGGCGGGTGAGTGAGAGGTAATCAGATTCGAGTCGAGGAAGAGGACTAGTTCAGTTCCTTGGATGAAGGGACTAGTCGTGCCTTGAAGGGACTGGGGTAAGGACGGAATAGAATCGTTTGATCTTAAAGTGAAATTACTCATGGAGATCATGACTGGAATTATTCTGATTGCAATTATCCTGATTGGAATTTTCCTGACTGGAATTATTCTGATTGGAATTATCCGAATTGGAATGACTGTGATTAGACAGATTTTGATTGGAATAATCCCGATTGGAATGATCCTGATTGTAATTATCCTGAGTAGAATGATTGTGTTTTGACATTCTGATTGGAATGGTCCTGGTAGGAATGATCCTAACTGTAATGATTTTGATTGAACAGATTCTGATTGGATCCTGGTTGGAATTATCCTGACTGGAATTATCCTCGCTGGAAGGCTATAGAAAGTTGGTGAGGCGTGACTTGTGTTCGAGGGAGCCTCGTGCTGACGGCAACACCTCGCCCTCTCTCAATATCAACCATGTCTCACAAACCTGTACAAATTTTATGACGTACAGATGTCATAAGCAAATACACAAATGTAATCTGCCAGTGGCAGCACGTAAGCCACTGGGCTTACGTGCTGTTTATAACCTGGCAAACAGACTGCAGTTGAAAAATTTTGTGGATATGCTCTCACAGTGATTTGGCTAAATTATCACTGAACGAAGAGAATGGGTGAATGTAAATTGAGTTTCTCCAAATGGTTGAAAATCATTGTTAGAATAGAACTATTAACGAGCTTGAAGAAAGTGGGACAGTGTAAACAGGAACTGGCAGAGTCACTGTCTGCCATAATGTAATGTGTCAAGTAAAATATGACTGTAAACAAAAGTGATACGATGAGCAAACTACAAGACGCTGCTTATGGCAAGCTGAGAGGCTCTGTCTCCTGGTTCTCCGTGCGTGGAGGGTGCTCTGGGGGTCAACGCCCCCGCGGCCCGGTCCATAACCAGGCCCTCGCGGAGATAACAGTCACATGAAATGTAAAAAAAAAATTCGTTATAAGGTTTCTTCTCATGAGTGTGGATGTTTGGTAGTAATAATAGAAGCAGTAGTAGTAGTAATAATAGTACTAGCAGGAATAGTAGCAGCAGTAGTAGGAGGAGTAGTAGCAGTAGTAGTAATAATAAAAACAGTAGCAGTAGTAGTAATAGTAGCAGTATTATTATTATTAGTAGTAGTAGTAGTAGTAGTAACAGAAGCAGCAGTAGTAGTAGTAGAAAGATAGAAAAAAACAAGTAAGTAGTAATAATGTAATATAACTCGAAATATAATAGTAGTGTGTAATGTAGAGATATAACCATCCGAATATTAAAATAGGTGCCGATGACTAGAATAAACACACCTTCAACCGCACTATCTTGTATCACTAATATGTGATCTATATATATATACATCCACTATCAAATATCTCTTTTCTTTATCTTGTATATAATATTATATATATATATATATATATATATATATATATATATATATATATATATATATATATATATATATATATATCTTTCTTTCAACACACCGGCCGTATCCCACCGTGGCGGGGTGGGCAACCAAGTGAGAAGGGATTACTAGACCCTTGCTCCTGGCATTTTAGTCGCCTCTTACAACACGCATGGCTTACGGAGGAAGAATTCTGTTCCACTTCCCCATATATATATATATATATATATATATATATATATATATATATATATATATATATATATATATATATATATAAAAATATATATAGGATTGCTGGTTTCTTTTTCTGTCTCATAAACACGCTAGATAACAGGGATATCTTGCTACTCCTACTTACACTTTGGTCACACTTCACAGACACGCACATGCATATATATATACATACATCTAGGTTTTTCTCCTTTTTCTAAATAGCTCTTGTTCCTCTTTATTTCTTCTATTGTCCATGGGGAAGTGGAAAAGAATCTTTCCTCCGTAAGCCATGCGTGTCGTATGAGGCGACTAAAATGCCGGGAGCAATGGGCTAGTAACCCCTTCTCCTGTATACATTTACTAAAAAAGAGAAGAAGAAAAACTTTATAAAACTGGGATGCTTAAATGTGCGTGGATGTAGTGCGGATGACAAAAAACAGATGATTGCTGATGTTATGAATGAAAAGAAGTTGGATGTCCTGGCCCTAAGCGAAACAAAGCTGAAGTGGTTAGGGGAGTTTCGGTGGGGGGAAATAAATGGGATTAAATCTGGAGTATCTGAGAGAGTTAGAGCAAAGGAAGGGGTAGCAGTAATGTTGAATGATCAGTTATGGAAGGAGAAAAGAGAATATGAATGTGTAAATTCAAGAATTATGTGGATTAAAGTAAAGGTTGGATGCGAGAAGTGGGTCATAATAAGCGTGTATGCACCTGGAGAAGAGAGGAATGCAGAGGAGAGAGAGAGATTTTGGGAGATGTTAAGTGAATGTATAGGAGCCTTTGAACCAAGTGAGAGAGTAATTGTGGTAGGGGACCTGAATGCTAAAGTAGGAGAAACTTTTAGAGAGGGTGTGGTAGGTAAGTTTGGGGTGCCAGGTGTAAATGATAATGGGAGCCCTTTGATTGAACTTTGTATAGAAAGGGGTTTAGTTATAGGTAATACATATTTTAAGAAAAAGAGGATAAATAAGTATACAAGATATGATGTTGGGCGAAATGACAGTAGTTTGTTGGATTATGTATTGGTAGATAAAAGACTGTTGAGTAGACTTCAGGATGTACATGTTTATAGAGGGGCCACAGATATATCAGATCACTTTCTAGTTGTAGCTACACTGAGAGTAAAAGGTAGATGGGATACAAGGAGAATAGAAGCATCAGGGAAGAGAGAGGTGAAGGTTTATAAACTAAAAGAGGAGGCAGTTAGGGTAAGATATAAACAGCTATTGGAGGATAGATGGGCTAATGAGAGCATAGGCAATGGGGTCGAAGAGGTATGGGGTAGGTTTAAAAATGTAGTGTTAGAGTGTTCAGCAGAAGTTTGTGGTTACAGGAAAGTGGGTGCGGGAGGGAAGAGGAGTGATTGGTGGAATGATGATGTGAAGAGAGTAGTAAGGGAGAAAAAGTTAGCATATGAGAAGTTTTTACAAAGTAGAAGTGATGCAAGGAGAGAAGAGTATATGGAGAAAAAGAGAGAGGCTAAGAGAGTGGTGAAGCAATGTAAAAAGAGAGCAAATGAGAGAGTGGGTGAGATGTTATCAACAAATTTTGTTGAAAATAAGAAAAAGTTTTGGAGTGAGATTAACAAGTTAAGAAAGCCTAGAGAGCAAATGGATTTGTCAGTTAAAAATAGGAGAGGAGAGTTATTAAATGGAGAGTTAGAGGTATTGGGAAGATGGAGGGAATATTTTGAGGAATTGTTAAATGTTGATGAAGATAGGGAAGCTGTGATTTCGTGTATAGGGCAAGGAGGAACAACATCTTGTAGGAGTGAGGAAGAGCCAGTTGTGAGTGTGGGGAAAGTTCGTGAGGCAGTAGGTAAAATGAAAGGGCGTAAGGCAGCCGGGATTGATGGGATAAAGATAGAAATGTTAAAAGCAGGTGGGGATATAGTTTTGGAGTGGTTGGTGCAATTATTTAATAAATGTATGGAAGAGGGTAAGGTACCTAGGGATTGGCAGAGAGCATGCATAGTTCCTTTGTATAAAGGCAAAGGGGATAAAAGAGAGTGCAAAAATTATAGGGGGATAAGTCTGTTGAGTATACCTGGCAAAGTGTATGGTAGAGTTATTATTGAAAGAATTAAGAGTAAGACGGAGAATAGGATAGCAGATGAACAAGGAGGCTTTAGGAAAGGTAGGGGGTGTGTGGACCAGGTGTTTACAGTGAAACATATAAGTGAACAGTATCTAGATAAGGCTAAAGAGGTCTTTGTGGCATTTATGGATTTGGAAAAGGCGTATGACAGGGTGGATAGGGGGGCAATGTGGCAGATGTTGCAGGTGTATGGTGTAGGAGGTAGGTTACTGAAAGCAGTGAAGAGTTTTTACGAGGATAGTGAGGCTCAAGTTAGAGTATGTAGGAAAGAGGGAAATTATTTCCCAGTAAAAGTAGGCCTTAGACAAGGATGTGTGATGTCACCGTGGTTGTTTAATATATTTATAGATGGGGTTGTAAGAGAAGTAAATGCGAGGGTCTTGACAAGAGGCGTGGAGTTAAAAGATAAAGAATCACACATAAAGTGGGAGTTGTCACAGTTGCTCTTTGCTGATGACACTGTGCTCTTGGGAGATTCTGAAGAGAAGTTGCAGAGATTGGTGGATGAATTTGGTAGGGTGTGCAAAAGAAGAAAATTGAAAGTGAATACAGGAAAGAGTAAGGTTATGAGGATAACAAAAAGATTAGGTGATGAAAGTTTGGATATCAGATTGGAGGGAGAGAGCATGGAGGAGGTGAATGTATTCAGATATTTGGGAGTGGACGTGTCAGCGGATGGGTCTATGAAAGATGAGGTGAATCATAGAATTGATGAGGGGAAAAGGGTGAGTGGTACACTTAGGAGTCTGTGGAGACAAAGAACTTTGTCCATGGAGGCAAAGAGGGGAATGTATCAGAGTATAGTTTTACCAACGCTCTTATATGGGTGTGAAGCATGGGTGATGAATGTTGCAGCGAGGAGAAGGCTGGAGGCAGTGGAGATGTCATGTCTGAGAGCAATGTGTGGTGTGAATATAATGCAGAGAATTCGTAGTTTGGAAGTTAGGAGGAGGTGCGGGATTACCAAAACTGTTGTCCAGAGGGCTGAGGAAGGGTTGTTGAGGTGGTTCGGACATGTGAGAGAATGGAGCGAAACAGAATGACTTCAAGAGTGTATCAGTCTGTAGTGGAAGGAAGGCGGGGTAGGGGTCGGCCTAGGAAAGGTTGGAGGGAGGGGGTAAAGGAGGTTTTGTGTGCGAGGGGCTTGGACTTCCAGCAGGCATGCGTGAGCGTGTTTGATAGGAGTGAATGGAGACAAATGGTTTTTAATACTTGACGTGCTGTTGGAGTGTGAGCAAAGTAACATTTATGAAGGGATTCAGGGAAACCGGCAGGCCGGACTTGAGTCCTGGAGATGGGAAGTACAGTGCCTGCACTCTGAAGGAGGGGTGTTAATGTTGCAGTTTAAAAACTGTAGTGTAAAGCACCCTTCTGGCAAGACAGTGATGGAGTGAATGATGGTGAAAGTTTTTCTTTTTCGGGCCACCCTGCCTTGGTGGGAATCGGCCAGTGTGATAAAAAAAAAAATATATATATATATATATATATATATATATATATATATATATATATATATATATATATATATATATATAATGCAAATTTATATTAGCTTTCTGGCTAGTAATATCCGCACTGACTACTAAAGTAACTGAATAGAAAAAAAAAACTTTGTCTCGTTCTTGGTCTGAGTGTCTGACCGCTGGTCTGAGTGTCTGACCGCTGGTCTGAGTGTCTGACCGCTGGTCTGAGTGTCTGACCGCTGGTCTGAGTGTCTGACCGCTGGTCTGAGTGTCTGACCGCTGGTCTGAGTGTCTGACCGCTGGTCTGAGTGTCTGACCGCCGGTTCGAGTGTTCGTCAGTTGATGTGAGTGCCTGGTCACTCCTGCAGGTGGCCACCAAACACCGTCTAGGAAGGTGCGCCACCTGGCTGACGTGCTGTGTAGGAAGCAATGATCCGACACTTAAGTAAGTGCCTCTCATACCAGTGTCACTTGCGTCAGTGTGACCCTACGATGCTGTTTTTTCTATCAAAAACGAGGTGCAGTAAAGGAAAATAATTAACGAGTTTGACTGCCTATATATCTATATATATATATATATATATATATATATATATATATATATATATATATATATATATATATATATATATATATATATATATATATATATATATATATAAATCAATATATATAGCAACACAGTTAACCAGTCAGCGAATTGAAGAGACATTACTAGGACTGACTTTCCCACTGGCAGGAAGGTGAAGCCTGTAGGTCAGAATCAAGGACGGTGAATCGAGCCTCCACCGCTACTTGCACTGATTGATTCACACGAGTGTAGCACTTTAAATAATAATAATAATAATAATAATAATAATAATAAAGTAAGTAGGTACCTGGTGTGGGTCGCATCCTGGGGGGACACAATACTGAAGGACTCCAATGGAAATAGGACAGACAGTCCTCGATGACGCACTGACTTTTATGGGTTATCCTGGGTGGCTAACCCTCCGGGTTAAAAAATTCGAGTAAATGTGATCTTATCTTCCCTGGTCTAGCTACGTGGCATCTGATAGCAGCATCATTACTGGGTAGTAATAATGGATTGGATAGACTGTCAGATACACTGTAGTAGCCTGACTATTGTGGCAATGATGTGGGTGACTGCTCTCACGGCTGCTTCCAAGCACTTGCGTTTACGCAAATCATCTCTTTGTTAACTCTTAGCTTAGTTTCGTTGAACTTCTCGATGTGGTGTTCCAGGGTTGTCATTAGGGCAGATCTGCTATTAAACTAATGAAGCTTAAGCTTCAGGGCCGCTAAACCCGGAGGGGCCCCAATAAGCGACTTCATGCCACATTACTTAAAACTTTTGGGTCTGTGTATGAAAAGGATTTTTTAAATAATAATGTAAATAACATAGTGCAATAATAGTTAAAAGAATTAAAAGGGTTATTAAAGTATAATATAGACCAGCTGTTGCTGGTTGTGAAGGTGACGCTCCATGCCAGCTTCAGGGCCACAAAAATGTAAGTCCGCCACAGGATGTTATATGTTCTGCTCGGAAATTATTTTGGTGGTCCTGGCTACAGCGTGTTGGTCTTGACGGAGTCTGACTCCTGAAAGTTGTAGCTGTCTCAAGACTGACGGACTGAACAAGTCGACTCCAGATGGAAAATTAGATACATATGCAGGATAGTGCGATCCTTTATTAACTTCGTTTCGCCACACAATGGGCTTTATCAAGTCACAAACAGATCTAATAAAGCCCACTGTGTGGGCGAAACGTAGCCTATAAAAGATCGCATTATACTGCACATGTGCCTATTTTTCTATCGTGTGGGTTTCTTATACCATTCGTCTCACATCGACTCCAGGCTGAGGGACTGATTACCTCAAACTTCTCATCTTCCCACCGTTCTTCTCTGTATTAGAGTGAAGAAGCCAGTGGCTGGCGAAACGTTTCCACAGTAAAGATTCCAAAATGTTGGACAAGTGTCTCATTCACCAATCAGTAATCTCTGCAAGGTATGATGTACACGCCATCCTTGCTGGTTATATCGTCTGGTTTCCTTTTTCACTGAGTCTTCTTAGATGTAGGTGGAGATAAATGGTATAAAATGCAGTCACGATCCAAAAACAAACGTAAATACAGTAAAATGCGTTCCTTTATTGATTACGTTTCGTTCACACAGTGGGCTTTATCAAGTCACAAATAAATCTACCAGGACGGGTCCTGGCCCGGGTCTTCTCCATGTGGTGACCCACCAGTGGCTCCCGAAGGAGCATAAGAGTTATTACTTGCTATAACCATTTACTCATGTGCCAGCTGACTGTTCTACCATATTGTATTACTACCACTACTACACCTAATATTATTACTACTACTACTACTACCACTAGTATTACACCTCACTCTGGGCTTATATACATATACCCTCTGTGTCCATGTATTGTTTGAAACGGCTTGACAAAGCTCCTGGAGAGCGAAACGTTGCCACGATAAAATGTCAGATTAGTTGCACTTTTGTCCTTTTACTTAACATATTGTGGGTAACTCTACCAACATTAATATAAGTGTAGTACAGTTACATCTCTATGGCAGGAGCAGCTCTGTGACAAGACCTCGGCAGCTCTGTGACAAGACCTCGGCAGCTCTGTGACAAGACCTCGGCAGCTCTGTGACAAGACCTCGGCAGCTCTGTGACAAGACCTCGCAGCTCTGTGACAAGACTCGCACTCTGTGACAAGACCTCGGCAGCTCTGTGACAAGACCTCGGCAGCTCTGTGACAAGACCTCGGCAGCTCTGTGACAAGACCTCGGCGAACTTGAGTGAAGAGTACGTGATTATATATAGTGTGGAGAATATAGGGAAGGTTGCTGGTCCGTCTCATATACAACCTCCCCAATATTCTCCACTTGACTCTCCACTCTATATATACACTCAAGTACTCTTTACCTACGTTTCGCCCACTGTCTGGGCGACACATAGTCAATAAAAGATCACATTTTACAACATTTGTATTTATTTTACCCTTGATGGAGGTCGAGGCGTTGTTGGTCATTGTCGTAACAAACCATCAACAGCAGTGACACATTAGCAGCCACATAACTCACTGGTGTAGCCATGTATTCGGTGGAAGTGGTGCGGGCAGCTCTGTTCTTTTCCCCTGTGTTGCGGGCAGCTCTGTTCTTTTCCCCAGTGTTGCGGGCAGCTCTGTTCTTTTCCCCAGTGGTGCGGGCAGCTCTGTTCTTTTCCCCAGTGTTGCGGGCAGCTCTGTTCTTTTCCCCAGTGTTGCGGGCAGCTCTGTTCTTTTCCCCAGTGTTGCGGGCAGCTCTGTTCTTTTCCCCAGTGTTGTGGGCAGCTCTGTTCTTTTCCCCAGTGTTGTGGGCAGCTCTGTTCTTTTCCCCAGTGTTGCGGGCAGCTCTGTTCTTTTCCCCAGTGTTACGGGCAGCTCTGTTCTTTTCCCCAGTGTTGCGGGCAGCTCTGTTCTTTTCCCCAGTGTTGTTGCTCGCACTAATGGTGTACACTGTACAGTATCGACAAGCTAATAAATTAGACGCGTGTGCAACGCCTGGGCATCGTTATTTTGAAAACGTTTTCGCCAGCCTGTGTTATTTTTTTTTTTTTTTTTTGCAATTTTATTTACTGAATCGAATAAAGTACCTGTTGAGAAAACGTTTCAAAATAAAGGTACACATGTGATGTACTTGTGTATCATTCATCACGTTGTCCGTGTTGAGGATGCGAGTGGTTCCTTCCTGGTGACGTCGGTTTAGTGTGTTGAGAAGTGACGCTCTTGGATGGCCTGCTTAAGGACTTCACGTTCTCCTGCTAAGTACTGCTGGCTGAAGATCCTAAAAGCTCTAAAGGACACAAAAGAATTATTATCACGACGGCCTCTTGGTCCTGTGATAAAAACAGAAGTCTTGTACAACGTGGGTTTCCTGTACACTTGGAGCAGGAGTTTCTCTTCTGTCGTGTGGCGTAATACCTCGAGAAATGGTAAGCTGGGGTGTGTCTCTCTGGTTGTAGATATTACTTACATGACTACGATGTCATCTACGTAAAATGTAAATTTGACAGTATTGGGAATGTTGCATATGATGCGGGTGGATTTCCGATTTTTCCTTTAAGAAATTAACCAGGATTGCGCTGAACCTATACCTAAGCCAAATTGTAATGTGTGTACTCACCTAATTGTGGCTGCAGGGGTCGATTCATAGCTCCTAGCTATGTATGTGTGTGTGTGTGTGTGTGTGTGTGTGTGTGTGTGTGTGTGTGTGTGTGTGTGTGTGTGTGTGTGTGTATGTGTATGTGTATGTGTGTATGTGTGTGTGTGGTGTGTGTTGTGTGTGTGTGTGTGTGTGTGTGTGTGTCATTCAAAGCTAAACATTTTTAACTAGTTTTATTGCATCAATCAGTTCTTGGTTGGGTATGGGAAGCTTCAATTCATCATTTATTTCGTGATGGATAAGGTTTAAAAGCTGATCTGTGGCAACATTTGCGAACACCACCGTCACCTTAAAACCGAGATACCGTTTATTCTTTGCATTGTAATCCCTAATATGACTCAAAAAAACGTACAGAGTACTGTAGGCGTGTTTGCCTAATCGTAACTAACAGTTTGGTAAGGTGTTTAACCAGAATTCATCTCAATCTGCGAGAGGAACCTTCGAATACTGCAGGAGATGGGCGTCGATTGGACACTTGAGTCGGTATTATAGGCAAGCAATATAGTGTTACTGTCTGAGAGTTGTTGGTAAGCAGGAGTAAGAGTTTCTTGGCCTCTCCATCTCCCCTAAGCAGAGTGAGCTTGTCCTAGTAACGAATTGGTCCCGTTCTTCCTTTAGTGCTCCGTTGTGCTTATGTGATGGTGTTAAGTCAGGTATTGTAATTTATTATTGTATTCCGCCGGGTTCAGGGGTGACAATGAACCCTGCTTGGCCAGCCGTGTTCACAAGGATGCTGTCCATGGAGGTTCATGAGTACATTGCTGCCGTCAATAAACTAACTGGCTTCTGAGATGGCAGCCATGATGAGACATGTATAAACCCTTTCTGAAACTCAATGAATCTGAGATGGTGTTTTTATAGCCATGCTTAATTTATGGTTTGTAAATATGTTGATGAGTGGATACGTGTGTTTTACCCACAAGTTGTGGGCATCAATATACCAATACACCACTAAAACTTACCACTTAGTTTAATAAACAATCGGTTTTATAAGCACTTACCAGCTGATTCTTCTTAAACTGATGCCACCAAGGAAGAGATGAGTGCCACACTACTGAGCGTGGTGCAGATGAGTGCCACTCAACGGAGTTTAAGTAGATGGCACACTACAGGTGAGTGCCACTCTAAGGCGGGGTAACTGGTATTCTCAACTAGAGTGGGGTGTGGTGCCCCCCTCCGGGTGGTTGACACACTAAAGAGGCAAACACTGTGATGGAGGTGTGAGCAGCAGAGAGTAGCGTACCACCACTCTGTGTGGTGGCCGGTGGTAGACTAACTGGCTGTGTGATCTCCACACTCCACTATCACCACCACCACCACCACCACCACCACCACCACCACCACCACCACCACCACCACCACCACCAACACCACAGTATCAACAGCAGCAGCGGGCAGAGTACGACAGACAGGAAGGGTCAAGACTCATCAAGGCTGTTAAAAGACCACACCCAAGACTGACCCCCCACTCATCTAGCCCTCCCTCTCCTCCCTTAAACCATATCACACCACACTCTCCACCACCACCCCACTCATCTACATTCATTATGAATTAAAGTTAATCATCCAAATAAAGCTATTTATAATAATAATAATAATAATAATAATTATTATTATTATTATTATTATTATTATTATTATTATTATTATTATTATTATTATTATTATTATTATTATTATTATTATTAAAGTGGTAGTAGTAGTAGTAGTATTATAATTTTTATTATTATACATTTTTTAAATGTTGAGTTATACATACACATAGACACCATGCCCAGCCCTTCTAGGGTAGGGTAGGTGCCTGAGCCCGAGCCTTTAGCTCGCAAGACTGTCATTCCCATTAGTCCCCTTGGGGCGGGGATGGCAGACCAGAGAGGCCTAGCTTGTGGCTAGGCCTGGGGACAGTTGGTCCCAAAGATGAGGAGGTACTTGTACCTCCTCCCATGGGAGACTTAGGTCTCAGACACTCCCTAGAGAGGGAGCCAAGGCCGGGCCACCACTTGGAAAAGGCCCGGGCCGGGAGAATACCGGCGAATCTTTAATAATAATAATAATAAAATATACATACACATGTAAGGTTGTTGTATTACATCTTCCTTCATTCAATACATAATACATGTATAATACATGTATAATACATGTATAATACATGTATAATACATGTATAATACATGTATAACACATGTATAATACATGTATAATATGACCGAGGAGGTTCTATATTATGTTAGGGACCTACAGAGACTTTGGTCCGGGACCTGATGGGACCTATACATTGTGTATAGTTTAAGTATTGATGTATAGATGTATGTTAGGGTTCCACGTGTACAAGAGTACCTCGAGGACATATTCAGGGATCACTCTGGCACTGTACTCAGGCACCACCACACTACACCTTGGTACAGGTGTGTGGGCGTGGTCAAGACAGGTGTGTGGACGCGGGCAGGACAGGTGTGTGAGCGCGGGCAGGACATGTGTGTGAGCGCGGGCAGGACAGGTGTGTGAGCGCGGCAGGACAGGTGTGTGAGCGCGGGCAGGACAGGTGTGTGAGCGCGGGCAGGACAGGTGTGTGAGCGCGGGCAGGACAGGTGTGTGAGCGCGGGCAGGACAGGTATGTGAGCGCGGGCAGGACAGGTGTGTGAGCGCGAGCAGGAAAGGTGCGTGAGCGCGGGCAGGACAGGCGTGTGGGTGCGGGCAGGACAGGTGCGTGAGCGCGGGCAGGACAGATGTGTGAGTGCGGGCAGGAAAGGTGCGTGAGCGAGGGCAGGACAGGTGTTTGAGCGCGAGCAGGAAAGGTGCGTGAGCGCGGGCAGGACAGGTGCGTGAGTGCGGGCAGGACAGGTGCGTGAGCGCGGGCAGGACAGGTGTGTGAGTGCGGGCAGGAAAGGTGCGTGAGCGCGGGCAGGACAGGTGTGTGAGTGCGGGCAGGACAGGTGCGTGAGCGCGGGCAGGACAGGTGTGTGAGTGCGGACAGGACAGGTGTGTGAGCGCGGGCAGGACAGGTGTGTGAGCGCGGGCAGAACAGGTATGTGAGCGCGGGCAGGACAGGTGTGTGAGTGCGGACATGACAGGTGTGTGAGCGCGGGCAGGACAGGCGTATGAGCGCGGGCAGAACAGGTGTGAGTGCGGGCAGGACAGGTGTGTGAGTGCGGGCAGGACAGGTGTGTGAGCGCGGGCAGGACGGGTGTGTGAGTGTGGGCAGGACAGGTATGTGAGTGCGGGCAGGACAGGTGTGTGAGTGCGGGCAGGACAGGTGTGTGAGCGCGGCAGGACAGGTATGTGAGCGCGGGCAAGACAGGTATATGAGTGCGGGCAGGACAGGTGTGTGAGCGCGGGCAGGACAGGTGAGCGCGGGCAGTGCAGGTATGTGAGCGCGGGCAGGACAGGTATGTGAGCGCGGGCAGGACAGGTGTGTGAGCGCGGGCAGGACAGGTGTGTGAGCGCGGGCAGGACATGTGTGTGGGACATGTGTGCGTGCAGGGACCAGGAAGTTTGTGCAGCGGGGGCGCGCTGGACAGGTATGTGAGCGCGGGCAGGACAGGTGTGTGAGTGCGTGCAGGACAGGTGTGTGAGCGCGGGCAGGACAGGTGTGTGTGGGCAGGACAGCTATGTGAGTGCGGGCAGGACAGGTGTGTGAGTGCGGGCAGGACAGGTGTGTGAGCGCGGCAGGGCAGACATGTGAGCGCGGGCAGGACAGGTATGTGAGTGCGGGGAGGACAGGTGTGTGATCGCGGGCAGGACAGGTATGTGAGCGTGGGCAGGACAAGTGTGTGAGCGCGGGCAGGACAGGTGTGTGAGTGCGGGCAGGACAGGTGTGTGAGCGCGGGCAGGACAGGTGTGTGAGCGCGGGCAGGACAGGTGTGTGAGTGCGGGCAGGACAGGTGTGTGAGCGCGGGCAGGACAGGTGTGTGAGCGCGGGCAGGACAGGTGTGTGAGTGCGGGCAGGACAGGTGTGTGAGCGCGGACTGGACAGGTATGTGAGCGCGGGCAGGACAGGTGTGTGAGTGCGTGCAGGACAGGTGTGTGAGCGCGGCGGACAGGTGTGTGAGCGCGGCTGGACAGGTAGTGTGAGCGCTGGCAGGACAGGTTGTGAGCGCGGGCAGGACAGGTGTGTGGGCGCGGCTGGACAGGTATGTGAGCGCTGGCAGGACAGGTGTGTGAGCGCGGGCAGGACAGGTGTGTGGGCGCGGGCAGGACAGGTGTGTGAGCGCGAGGAGGACAGGTGTGTGAGCGCGGGCAGGACAGGTGTGTGAGCGCGGGCAGGACAGGTGTGTGAGCGCGGGCAGGACAGGTGTGTGAGCGCGGGCAGGACAGGTGTGTGAGCGCGGGCAGGACAGGTGTGTGAGTGCGGGCAGGACAGGTGTGTGAGCGCGGGCAGGACAGGTGTGTGGGCGTGGTCAGTGTTTACCAGCGTGATGTTTGAGTTTGGGTTGTTGGTAGAGGCGGTGGAACTCCTAGGTCGCTGGGTTGTTCTATTTGGGTTCTACCACTTGTGTCAATTAGCGTGTCCCCGCCCGCCCACGGCCGCCCACCCACGCCCACACAGACCCAAATCAACCCACGCAAGACCCCAACCCAACAATACACTCATACACACCCAGGGTCCCTATATATGGAACACAATTTGTATACTTAATCTGTAGCATTAGAAAGTGCCCTCACAGCTGAGAAGAATGTTTGAGCTGAGGAAGTGATGGTTGAGCTGAGGAAGTGATGGTTGAGCTGAGGAAGTGATGGCTGAACTGAGGAAGTGATGGCTGAGCTGAGGAAGTGATGGCTGAGCTGAGGAAGTGATGGCTGAGCTGAGGAAGTGATGGTTGAGCTGAGGAAGTGATAGTTGAGCTGATGAAGTGATGGTTGAGCTGAGGAAGCGATGGTTGAGCTGAGGAAGTGATGGTTGAGCTGAGGAAGTGATGGTTGAGCTGAGGAAGCGATGGTTGAGCTGAGGAAGTGATGGTTGAGCTGAGGAAGTCATGGTTGAGCTGAGGAAGCGATGGTTGAGCTGAGGAAGTGATGGTTGAGCTGAGGAAGCGATGGTTGAGCTGAGGAAGTGATGGTTGAGCTGAGGAAGCGATGATTGAGCTGAGAAAGTGATGGTTGAGCTGAGGAAGTGATGGCTGAACTGAGGAAGTGATGGCTGAGCTGAGGAAGTGATGGCTGAGCTGAGGAAGTGATGGCTGAGCTGAGGAAGTGATGGTTGAGCTGAGGAAGTGATAGTTGAGCTGTGAATGAGTTAGTGAGTGTTGAGCTGAGGAAGTGATGGTTGAGCTGAGGAAGTGATGGTTGAGCTGAGGAAGCGATGGTTGAGCTGAGGAAGTGATGGTTGAGCTGAGGAAGCGATGATTGAGCTGAGGAAGTGATGGTTGAGCTGAGGAAGTGATGGTTGAGCTGAGGAAGTGATGATTGAGCTGAAGAAGTGATGGTTGGGCTGAGGAAGTGATGGTTGAGCTGATGAAGTGAAGGCTGAGCTGAGGAAGTGAGGGTTGAACTAAGGAAGTGATAGCTGAGCTGAGGAAGTGATGGCTGAGCTAAGGAAGTGATGGCTGAACTGAGGAAGTGATGGCTGAGCTGAGGAAGTGATGGCTGAGCTGAGGAAGTGATGGCTGAGCTGAGGAAGTGATAGTTGAGCTGAGGAAGTGATAGTTGAGCTGATGAAGTGATGGTTGAGCTGAGGAAGCGATGGTTGAGCTGAGGAAGTGATGGTTGAGCTGAGGAAGCGATGGTTGAGCTGAGGAAGTGATGGTTGAGCTGAGGAAGTGATGGTTGAGCTGAAGAAGCGATGGTTGAGCTGAGGAAGTGATGGTTGAGCTGAGGAAGTGATGGTTGAGCTGAAGAAGCGATGGTTGAGCTGAGGAAGTGATGGTTGAGCTGAGGAAGTGATGGTTGAGCTGAGGAAGTGATGGTTGAGCTGAGGAAGCGATGATTGAGCTGAGGAAGTGATGGTTGAGCTGAGGAAGTGATGGTTGAGCTGAGGAAGTGATGATTAAGCTGAAGAAGTGATGGTTGGGCTGAAGGGGAAGTGAGGGTGAGCTGATAAGAAGTGATGTCTGAGCTGAGGAAGTGAGGGTCTGAACTAAGGAATGTGACATGGCTGAGCTGAGGAAGTGATGGCTGAGCTAAGGAAGTGATGGCTGAGCTAAGGGAAGTGAGGGTGAGCTTGAGGAAGTAATGGCTGAGCTGAGGAAGTGATGGCTGAGCTGAGGAAGTGATGCTGAGCTAAGGAAGGTGAGTGGTATGCTGAGCTGAGGAAGTGATTGCTGAGCTGAGAAAGTGATGGCTGAGCTGAGGAAGTGATGGCTGAGCTGAGGAAGTGATGGCTGAGCTGAGGAAGTGATGGCTGAGCTGAGGAAGTGATGGCTGAGCTGAGGAAGTGATGGCTAGCTGAGGAAGTGATGGCTGAGCTGAAGAAGTGATGGCTGAGTGAGGAAGTGATGGCTGAGCTGAGGAAGTGATGGTTGAGCTGAGGAAGTGAATGGTTGAGCTGAGGAAGTGATGGCTGAGCTGAGGAAGTGATGGCTGAGATAAGGAAGTGATGGCTGAGATAAGGAAGTGATGGCTGAGCTGAGGAAGTGATGGTTGAGCTGAGGAAGTGATGGTTGAGCTGAGGAAGTGATGGTTGAGCTGAGGAAGCGATGGTTGAGCTGAGGAAGTGATGGTTGAGCTGAGGAAGCGATGGTTGAGCTGAGGAAGTGATGGTTGAGCTGAGGAAGCGATGATTGAGCTGAGGAAGTGATGGTTGAGCTGAGGAAGTGATGGTTGAGCTGAGAAGGTGTAGGTATGGTTGAGCTGAGGAAGTGATGGTTGAGCTGAGAAGCGATGGTTGAGCTGAGGTAGTGATGGGTTGAGCTGAGGAAGCGATGATTGAGCTGAGGAAGTGATGTTGAGCTGAGGAAGTGATGGTTGAGCTGAGGAAGTGATGATTGAGCTGAAGAAGTGATGGGTGAGCTGATGAAGTGATTTCTGAGCTGAGGAAGTGAGGGTTGAACTAAGGAAGTGATGGCTGAGCTGAGGAAGTGATGGCTGAGCTAAGGAAGTGATGGCTGAGCTAAGGAAGTGATGGCTGAGCTAAGGAAGTGATGGCTGAGCTGAGGAAGTGATGGCTGAGCTAAGGAAGTGATGCTGAGCTGAGGAAGTGATGGCTGAGCTGAGGAAGTGATGGCTGAGCTAAGGAAGTGATGGCTGAGCTGAGGAAGTGATGGCTGAGCTAAGGAAGTGATGGCTGAGCTAAGGAAGTGATGGCTGAGCTGAGGAAGTGATTGCTGAGCTGAGGAAGTGATGGCTGAGATAAGGAAGTGATGGCTGAGCTGAGGAAGTGATGGCTGAGCTGAGGAAGTGATGGCTGAGCTAAGGAAGTGATGGCTGAGCTAAGGGAGTTATAGCTGAGCTTATTATGTAGCACACATCCATCCTGTGGATGGTAGCACAAGAACATATGGATGCACAAAAGTCCTAGGAACTTGGCCATAAAAAATTAACAGGAAAACATCTGGAAATATACATTTATTTACATTTTTCATCTACAGCCTGCAAATTCAGGCTATTTTATTTACTATATCTGGTATTTTATCTTCATTAATAGAACACCTTCAGGTGTCTCATAGACTATACTGTATATACTGTATATACTGTATATACGCTGTCTGTGGAGAAATTTATCTCCAGCAAGGGAAGATAAGGGGGCTAGGCCCCCCTCTCTCTGTGTTCCCCCACAGGGGACGCAAGTGGAGCACGAGGGGTCATAATCCTTCCATCTTTCCATTGCTGTCTATATTATGCTGTGTATATCTATATTCCAAATGTGTGAAGAATGATAATGAAGAAAATCTATCTAAGAGATCAAAGAAAATGGAAGATTAGAGAACTTAAACGTATTATTATTATTATTATTATTATTATTATTATTATTATTATATTATTATTATTATTATTATTATTATTATTATTTATTATTATTATTATTACTATTATTATTACTATTATTATTATTATTAATTATTATTATTATTATTATTATTATTATTATTATTATTATTATTATTATATTATTATTATATTATTATTATATTATTATTTTTATTATTATTATTATTATATTATTATTATTATTATTATTATTATTATTATTATTATTATTATTATTATTATTTATTATTATTATTATCAGGCTTCTTCAGTAAAACACAGATGAATATATACATTCGCTTGTACTCTATCGAAGAAATTTGCTGTACAGATAAAACACTGTGTGGTTAATGTTACCCAAGTGTCGCACATGTGTCTTATTTATCAGTACTCAACTACTGTAACTACGTACTGCTCCAGCATATTTACCTCACCACGGGAAAAGAAAAGAATAGGAAAGGAAAAGAGCGAGAGACGAAGGATGAGAAGACTAAAACAGAACAAATGGTGGAGAAGACTGTATGTTAGGAAGACAGACATCATGTTTGAGGGTCTTGATACAACGATCAATGAGAGGCTGGATGAGAAACAGAACAGGAGAGGAGGCACTGAAGCAGAGAATCAGAAAGAAGCAGCAGAGAATAGTGAAAATAATCAAAATTAAGAAGGTTTGCAATTGGTGAGGCCAGTGAAAAACAATATTCAGACATGCGCTTATGATATTTCAAGCCCTGTTGAGAAAGTAAATTCTATGCAAAATCCGAAATGTACATGAGGGTTATGTCTGGACGAAGAGTTGAGGAGGAAGTGAAGGTAGCCAAAGAATGGAGGCCAGGTCTGAAACATAAGAATGTTATCAGGCAGGAAACAGGAAAATCAACAGAGTAATGGGCACACCATCAACCAGTGAAACACAAATGATGGCAGGTGACAGGTCATAGAAATACTGACTTCTCCCTCATTCTTACAGTGTCTCCCTCTCCCCATTCTCCATCTACCAACTATACTGTTCCCTACACCAGATACTGCCACACAGATCAATGATTCACTCCACTGACTGGTTTAGAAAGACACATAAGCAAACACTAGGACATACTAATCAGAAAACATTTCGGTCCTGGGACGCTGATCACTTCTAACATACAGAGGTTAAAAAAAGACAGTATATATAGGCGGAGTATATTAGACGTTTGCTAATGTACTCTCCTAACCCAATTTATAGGTATGTATTACCAAGGTTTATACCACTCCACTGACTGCTGCATCCACAACTGTACTCACTAGTCCTCCAACACCTGCATGAACCGCACATACCCACGGATGTTAAATGCATCAAGAGACTAAAGTGAAAGATTAAACATCTGGAACATGGTTGATGGTTGTGCAAACGACATCAGTAAGATGAAGATGAGAATAGGAGAAGCATCACCAGTATAGTATCCATAGCGGAAACAAAGCTCGTAGGAATAGCTAATACTATATTCCCTGAGGGATATTACATCCGATCATTCTTATTCATGTTTATAACAAACTCATTGTTAGAGCGGTCCAAAATATTTGCTTTACTAGCGCTAAGTGACAGCTTCTTGCACTCATCTCTGAATATACTACCAGCAAATGATTCTTTATACCCTGTTTAAATCTGAATTCGATCATTTTTATTCATCTGTTTCGAATGCTGTCTTGGTCAAACATAATGCATTATTTATACTAATTTTATTAACGCTATTAACGCATATTTTCCGTTTCTACATGTCGGTCTTTCATCATTCTACTTCTTTTAAGAGTTCTCAAGCTGTCAGGTGAAGAGCTTCCACAGAGGGGGCTAAGTTTTCCATCTCTGAATATTTTCCAACGTATTTATGTCGATTTTGTGATATGGAGACCAGAACTGCGCCGCAAATTCTAAATGAGCCAGGCAGTGTTGTAGAGAGATGCCATATAAACTTGGGACTTCTTTATATACACTTTTTGATACTAAATCAGCGAACACTTACAAATTCTGTCTTGACTTCGGATTTCGTCTAATCACAACTCTAAAGCATTTCGGCATTCATAAGAAAATATAAAAAAATATCCCCTTCGCATCCGATACGATTAAGTTTTACATTCATTTGTCAGGATATTATCCTTCCCAAGACACGGACCATTACTCTTGTCCACACTGAACTTCATCTACCAGTTTTCTCAACCAGAACATTACCTTATCCAAAACGTCCTGAAGCTCCCTGGTGTCCTCAGATTTATTTGCTTACCTATTTTGGGGCCGACAGCGACCTTGCCTAAGTCACTATTCCTCCATGTAGGTCGGTAGGGTACATTGCCAAACAGAAGGTTCATCACTGACCCCTATGGAATGCCACTTGTAACTGGAACTCATTCTGATTTCTCCTCAATCAAGCAAATTCTGTCGTTTAACGACTTGTGACATAAGGTTCTGGTATGCCTTCCGGAGTCGACACTTCATGACATAACTCCGTGGTATGCCTTCCATAACTTCCTAGTTCACAATGCGTTCAGAACTGCCTCTCGAAAGGTCACAGGGCAAGGCCTTGAGAGCTCAAAGGTCACTAGTTGAAGGTCGTATCAGTGGAGTGGTACTTCCCTGGTACTACTAACCCACCCCATATAAATGTCAAGTCCTATCATTAGGTCCTCAATTATTAAAGGTCAGTAACGCAGTTGAGTGTGGCAGACCGGTTGACGCTGGCCCTGATTGTCACACTTTGATTAATCATTATTGTTCTTTTTCTGTGGTGGTGTGAAGTTTATGAGGTAATTGAAGTGTACTCAGCTAGATGCTAGATATGGTTATGGGCATTTCTCTGAGATATGTGTGTGTGTGTGTGTGTGTGTGTGTGTTGACACTCATTGTGCTCTTTGTAAGGGGGGGAGTTGAATCTCGGCTCCTTTCAACTGGGACACTGTTCTAGTGGCAAATCTCCGGATTTTTCCCCAATTTTGTCCTTAGTTGATGAGGCGTGGACTCCACTGGGTGTTGTACATTCTACGAAGAGCTTAAAATACGGTGTTGTGGTTGGCCCTAAACGATTCTTCGCGAGGTTTTCGAAAGCAGTTGTAAGCTTCACCACACTCACATATACCGCTAAAGTTTTTCGGTAGACGCGCACCTCTGAATCCTTTTCCTAGTTTGTGGCCTTCAATTTTTTCCCCTCATAGGCTGTACTGAGTGTGTTGTGCTTTGCTCCCCTAAACTATGCTCTTAATTTTACACTTAGTGGGATCGAACCCCAGTAGATGCTCATGTCACCGCCCTTGCAATATATCCTGGTTTTCCCTGGAGTCCCTTCGTGTTTACACCCGTGCGTAGAGGCTTTGTTGCATCACCAGCACACACTGATATACATGACTCACTTAGGAATGTCATTTACATATATCAGGAGCAGTATTGATCCTTGTGGCACGCTACACGTCACTTTCAACCCATGTTTTACTTTTCCCCGAAATATAACTCTCGTCTTCCTCATAGTATTCTTGGGTATATTATTTTTTCTCGTTTACCGCTATTCCTAGACTCTTTCTACATCATATGAGCTTAACCTTTCGCGTGGTACTGTGTTCACCGATTTCCTGTAGCCCAGGACAATGCAATCCCCGTGTTCTTTTACTCGTCAATGTCTTACTAGGTTTCCCCATAGAATTTTGGTAAGTTTACGACACAAGATATGCCCTATTTTTGTGTGTGTGTGTATGTGTTTGTGTGTGTTTGTGTGTGTGTGGTGGTGTGTGTGTGTGTGTGTGTGTGTGTGTGGTGTGTGTGTGGAGAGAGTGTGTGTGGGGTGTGTGTGTGTGTGAGAGAGAGAGAGTGTGTGTGGGGTTGTGTGTGAGAGGAGAGAGAGTGTTGGGGTGTGTGTGTGTGTGTGTGGTGTGTGTGGTGTGTGTGGGTGTGTGTGTGTGCGTGTGTGTGTGTTGTGTGTGTGTGTGTGTGTGTGTGTGAGTGTGTGTGTGTGTGTGTGAGTGTGTGTGTTGTGGTTTTGTGTGGGTTGTTTTGTGTGTGTGAGAGAGAGAGTTGTGTGTGTGTGTGTGTGTTTTGTGAGAAGAGAGAGGGTGGGGGGGTGGAGAGAGAGAGAGGGGGTTGTGTGTGTGTGTGAGAGAGAGAGAGGGAGAGTGTGTGTGGGGTGTGGTGGGGGGGGGTGTGTGTGTGTGTGTGTGTGGTGTGTGTGTGTGTGGGGGTGTTGTGTGTGTGGTGTGTGTGTGTGTGGTGTGTGGTGTGGTGTGTTGTGTGTGTGTTGTTGGTGTGGATGTGTGTGGGGGTGTGTTTTGGGGTGTGTGTGTGTGTTGTGGTGTGGTGAGTGTGGGGGTTGGGGTTGGGGAGAAAGGGGGGGGTGGGGGTGGAGGTGTGTGTTGGGTGTGAGGTTGTGTGGTGTGTGAAGAGAGAGAGGGGGGAGTGTGGGGTGGGGTTTGTGTTGTGGAGAGAGAGAGAGAGAGGTGTGGGTGGTGTGTGGGTGTTGTGTGTTGTGTGTTGGGTGTGTGGGGTTGTGATGGGGGGTGTGGGGTGGTGTGTGTGGTGTGTTGTGTGTGGGGGGTGTGGGGTGTGGGTGGGGGGGGTGTGGGGGGGTGTGTGTTGTGTGGGGGTGGGGTGTGTGTGTGTGGTGGGTGTGTGTGTGGTGTGTGTGGTGTGGGGTGTTGTGTGTGTGTGTGGTGTGGTGTGTGTGGTGTGTGTGTGTGTGGGTGTGTGAGGGGGGGGGGGGAGGGAGTGTGTGTGTGTTGTGTGGGGAGAGAGGAGAGAGAGAGAAAAGGAGAAGGAGAGATTTGTGGGTTGTAAGAAGAGAGGTGTGGGGGGGTTGTGTTTTGTGAAAAAAGAGGTGGTGGTTTTTTTGTGTGTGTGTGTGTGGGGTGTGTGTGTTGTGGGTGTGTGGTGTGTGTGTTGTGGGGGTGTGGTGGTTGGGGAGGGGGTTGTGTTTTTGTGTGTGTGTGTGTGTGTGGGTGTTGGTGGTTGTGGTGGGGGGTTGTGAAGTGTGGGGGTTGTGTGGGGGGGGGTTTTGTGTTTGTTTTGTTGTGTGTTGTGTTGGTGTGTTGTGTGTGTTTGGGGTTTTTCCGGAATATTTTGGGGTCAAAATTAACCCCTTCAGGCGCCTCCCCTAAAATATTTTTGACGGGCTCACTTACGCGCATTCGCATCATGCGTCTCTTGTATCGGGGGTGGAGAAGAAGAAGAGAGAGAGAGAGAGAGAGGAGAAGAGAGAGATTTAAACGCCCCGGGAAAATACCAGGTATCTTAAAAAAAAAATTTTAGGGTGACCCAAATTATCAACTACTCTCCAACGTCAGCCCACCAAAAACACACACCCCAAACACACTTCATTCCCGTTTCGTCCCCTTCCTTTTTTCCCCCCTCCCCTCCTCTTCTTTTTCCCCCTCCTCCCTGGTGACGGGGAGGGCCATATCTGGTAATAACTTACCAAAACAACTTTTCCTAACATAAAGATGCACACAAAAACTCAATAATTACACACACTTGAACCACCACATAAATCGTCCTTTTTTCGCACGCTCGTATGGGTATGTACAGCCTCCCGGTGGGGGGGGGTGAGGTTTTGGGTGCTGGGGGTAGGCGGGTGGGGGTTTTGGTGGGGGTTTGGGTGATATGGGGTGTGATGCGATGGGGGGTGCGGGTAGGGGGTGCTGGGGTGTGCGCTGGGGGGGGCGGGTGGGGTGTTTGGGGTAGTTTGGGGGGTTGTGGGGTGGGGGGTTTTGGGGGCTGGGGGTGGTAATGGGGTGGTGGTGAGGGGGGGGTCGGGGGTGTTTGGTGGGCTGGTGCTGACTGGTGGTGGTATGGTGCAGTGGCGATGGGGCGGGGTGGGTAGGGTGGGGGGGTGCTAGGGGTGGTGCTAGGGGCATGTGGCGTGGGGGCTATGGGTGGGGGTGCGGGCGGGGGTGGGGAATGCGTGGGGTGGTGTGGATGTGGTGCGGGTTGGCGGTGGGGGTGATAGGGTGGTGGGGGTAGTGGTGGGTGAAAGTGGGTCACAATATAGGGGGGTCCACCTACATTACACCATGAGAAATTTTAGCCCCCTCCCCTCCCCCCCCCCCCCTCTCCCCCCCACACCCCCTCCCCGCGCCCCCCCTCTCCCCCTCCCGGCAGTAACAGTACAAACAAATTTAAACTCGCCCACACTCTAAAACAACGCAATAAACAAGTTTTAAAAAATTAAAATTTTTTAAATTTAATTATAAAAATAAAATTTTTTATTTATTATTATTACAATTATTTTATTATTTTAAAATTTTATATTTTTATTATTTTTAAATATCTAATTTTTTATTATTATTATTATTATTATTATTATTATATTTTTAAATTTATTAAATTTATTAAATATATTAATTATTATTTTATTATTTTACTATTATTATTATTAACATTACTACTACATGTGTAACCTAGTTATCAGTGTGAACCAAAATTATGCAGTGTGTGAACCTAGTTATGCAGTTGTGAACCTAGTTATGCAGTGGAACCTATTATCAGTGGTGAACCTAGTTTTTGCAGTGTTAAACCCCTATTATGCAGTGGTGAACCTAGTTATGCTGGGGAAACCTGTTATCTTGTGCCCATTTAGCGGGGTTGGAACCTATTTTGCATGTGTGAACCAGTTATAAAAGTGTAAACCTAGTTATGCAGTGTGTAAACCTTTTTTGCTGTTGAACCTATTATGCAGTGTGTAACCCTATTATGCATGTGTGAACCTAGTTATGCATGGTGCCTAGTTATCATTTGGGGTGAACCTTTTTATGCAGTTGTAAACCTATTATGCAGGTGTAAACCTATTATGCATGTTGAACCTAGTTTGCAGTGTGTGAACCTATTATGCATGTGTGAACCATTATCATGTGTGAACCTATTATCATGTGTGAACCAGTTAGCGTGTGGAACCTATTTTATGCATTGTGTGAACCTATTATGCAGGGGTGTGAACCTATTATGCAGGTTTGAACCTATTATGCGTGGTAAACCCAGTTATGCATGGTAACCTAGTTATCAGTGTGGGGAACCTATTATGCAGTGTGTAAACCCTATTTTATCATTTGAACCTATTTTATGTGTGTGAACTATTATGCAGTGTTGAACCTATTATGCAGTGTGGAACCTTTATGCATGTGTAAACCCTAGTTATGCAGTGGAAACCATTATGCAGGTGTAACCTATTATCTGTGTGAACCTATTTTTATGCGTGTGTAAACCTTTAAATCAGTTGAACCTATTATCAGTGGGGAAACCTATTTTTGCATTGTAACCTAGTAGCGGGTGTAACCTATTTATGCAGTGTTGACCCTATTTTGGTTTTTAAAAGGGGGAACCTTTATCTGTGTGGCCTATTTTATGCAGTGTAAACCTAGTTATCATGTGTAAACCCCTAGTTATCATTGTGAACCATTATGCATGGTACCTAGTTTGCAGTGTGTACCCAGTTATCATGTGTAACCTAGTTATCGTGTTGAACCTATTATGCTTTTGGTGACCTAGTTATCATGTGTAACCATTATCGTGGGTTTTTTTGGGTTGAACCTATTATCATGGTAGCCTATTATGCAGTGTTTTAACCTATTTCATTGTAAACCCTAGTTATTTTTCCAGTGGTTGTAAACCTAGTTATGAAAAGGTGTGTGACCTAGTTATGCAGTTGTAACCTATTATGCGTTGTGAACCAGTTAGGGAAAGTTTTGTAACCTAGTTGCATGTGTGACTATTTAGCAGTTGTTTGGGGAACCTATTATCAGTTGTAACCAATTTATGCATTTTTAAAACCCTAGTTAGCAGTGTGGACCTAGTTATGCAGTGTGTAAACCTAGTTATCGTGGGGAAACCCTAGTTATGCATGTGTGAGCCATTATGCATGTGTGAACCAGTTATCAGTGGGGAAACCTAGTTAGCAGTGTGAACCATTATCATTGGGGGAAACCATTATGCATGGGGAACCATTATCATGTGGAACCTAGTTATCAGTGGGGACCTTTTTTATCGGTGTAAAAACCTAGTTTGCAGTGTGGACCAGTTTTGCAGTGTTTAAACCCCTTTTTTTTTTGCATTGTAAACTTTTTATCAGTTGTAAACCTTTTTATAGGGGCTTTTGTTTGTTAACCTAGTTACGTTTTGACCTAGTTAGCATTGTTACTAGTTATTGCATGTTCCTAGTTATGCATGTGGAGCCTATTAGCAGGTTGAACCAGTTACATGTGTAACCTAGTTACAGTGTGTGACCTATTTGCGTTGTAACCTAGTTTGCAGTGTGTGACCTAGTTAGCAGGTTTTTGGAACCTTTTATGCATGGGGTAACCTATTTATGCAGTGTGTGAACCTATTATGAGGTAAACCCTAGTTATGCAGTGTGTACCAGTTAGCATGGGAAACCTAGTTTCATTTGGTGAGCCTAGTTATGCATGTGGAACCTATTATCATTGTGACCTATTATGCTTTGTGTACTATTTCTTTGTGACCTAGTTAGCATGTTGACCTTTTTATGCGTGTGTGAACCAGTTAGCATTTGGGGAAACCTATATGCAGTGTGTGAACCTATTACAGTGGGTGAACCTATTATCCAGTGTGTGGCCTATTAGCAGTTGTGACCTAGTTACAGTGGGTAAACCCATTACAGGGGTAACCTTTTTTATCATGGTGACCTAGTTAGCGGGGGTTAAACCTATTACTTTGTGAACCTATTTTGCATGTTAACCTTTTAAAATGCAGTTTGAACCTAGTTATCATTGTAAACCAGTTATGCAGTTTTACCTTTTTTAAACAGTGGGAAAACCTATTTATGCAGTTTGGAAAACCTAGTTATGCATGTGTAGCCTTTTTATGCAGTGGGGAACCAGTTATCATTGTGAACCAGTTATGCATGTGAGCCTATTTTATGCAGTGTTAAACCATTAGCAGGTTGAACCTAGTTATGCATTGGGTAACCTATTAGCATGGGAACCTATTATAGTGTGGAACCTTTATGCTGTGTAACTAGTTTGCAGGGTTGACCTATTATGCGGGGTTTGAACCATTTTAACGTGTTGAAACTAGTATGCTTTGTGACCTAGTTATGCATTTGACCAGTTATGCAGTTTTGGAGCCTAGCAGCCACGGGAATAAAAAGGGGAAAGGGGGGATCACCTTCTGAGAAAGGAATACCAGGTACCCCATCCACCTTCTTGGGAAAATAAAATTTTAAATTTTAAATAACGGGTAGGTGGGGAAAGGGGAAGGAAACTTCGGATCAAGAGAGGGGGAAAGGGGCAACGTTTCGCTCGTCACTGGATTTTTTTTCCAAATTAAAAAAAAACGGTGGCAATTTTGTGTATACCTCCGGGGGAGTAAGGTGTTGAACCGATTTCCTCTTTTCTTACAGAGGTCATGTCACTCCGCAGAGGTCATTCTTTTCCCAAACAGTCATGCACCCTCAAATCACTCATCCGCGAAGTCTCACCCTCAGAACTTCCCTCACCCGAGAAGTCGTCTCACTCCTGCAGAATCTCACTCCTGCAAGCGTCCACCCTGCAAAGCTCTCACTCCTGCGAAGTCTCTCACCCCCGAAAGTTTCACTCCTCAAATCGCTCACTCCTGCAAAATCTCCATTTCCGCAAAGTCCCCTCACTCCTGCAGAAGTCGTCTCACTCCTGCGCTCTCTCACTCCTGCAGAATCATCTCCTCCTCAGAATCGTCTCCTCCTGCAGAAGTCTCTCACTCCTGCGAGTCGTCTCACTCCTCAAAAGTCGTCTCACCCTCAGAATCGTCTCACTCCTCAAATCATCTCACTCCTCAAAGTCGCTCACTCCTGCAGAAGTCTCTCACTCCTGCAGGGGAGGGGGAAGCGGCATACAGGTCAAATAACACTGTTAATTCTTCAAAAAATTAAACTGAATATAAACCTCCAAAGGAACAATAATAAAAATATTTTTGTTTTTGTGGATCTCATTTCTATTTGTACACCATCTTTAAAAGTTACAGGGAAGGGACATAAGTTTTTGTCTTCTTTGTTTAGAAGACATGCGATAGCATGACATGATACAACAAAATTAGACCATGTGCAACACCCGGTATCCATACCCAATTTTCCCTTCTAATTTTTTATCTTTCGACTGCATATTTACATGAGAAATTTGGCCCCGGGGGGATTTGCAGGGGAAAGAAAGGGGGGGATACCTGGGTAAGGGCAATGGCCCTATAAGCCTAGATAACGGTGTTTTTCAGTGTACGGGGCACAAGAGCCACGTGTCCCTAGAACTTTTGACACCTGGGTCACCTTGGGTTTGGAAGTGGGAAAAATTAGGGCGTTTCCTTTAAAACACCTGTTGTCCATGTTCAAACCATACTAAAAAAGGTACCTGGGGTGGGTCGCATCCTACGGAAGAAAATTGACCCAATCTCCAAAAAATTTTGCAAACAAGGGGGTTTCTGCATATAGTATGTCATTGAGTCACTATAGTCTCTATAATTTATTTTTTTACTCGTAGAAATAAAGATTATTATTACTATTATTATTATTATTATTATTAAATTTTTAATTATTTTTATTAATTATTTTTTTATTTTTAATATTATTATTATTATTTTTTATTTTTATCAATATTATTATTATTATTATTTTTATTTTTATTTATTATTACATATTTCACCTTTTCCTTTTACCAGCAAAAAAAACCCAGCATGGGGGCTGGGCAAAAAATAAATGGGGGGCTGCTGTGCAAGCTTATACAAAAAAAAAAACAGGCCACGGGAAAGTTGACAACCAAAACCCTCTTTAGGGATTTAGGTGTCAGTTATGTATATAGAGATGCTATGTATATATGAGTTATGTATATAAGAGATTTTATGTATATGTTTCAAAAAGTGGGAATCAGTGTTTCAGCTGGATCAGTCAGTGGCCTGTCTGGGGTCTTACACTGGTTAATAACAGTGGTCTGTCTGGGGGTCTTACACTGGTTAAAAACATGGCCTGTCTGGGGTCTTACACTGGTTAATAACAGTGGCCTGTCGAGGGTCTTACACTGGTTAATAACAGTGGCCTGTCTGGGGGTCTTACACAGGTTAATAACAGTGGTCTGTCTGGGGGTCTTACACTGGTTAATAACAGTGGTCTCTCTGGGGTCTTACACTGGTTAACAACAGTGGTCTGTCTGGGATCTTACACTGGTAAGTAACAGTGGTCCGTCTGGGGGTCTTACACTGGTTAATAACAGTGGCCTGTCTGGGGGTCTTACACTGGTTAATAACAGTGGCCTCTCTGAGGGTCTTACACTGGTTAATAACAGTGGCCTGTATGGGGGTCTTACACTGGTTAATACAAGTGGCCTGTCTTGGGGTCTTACACTTGTTAATAACACTGGTCTGTCTGGGGGTCTTACACTGGTTCATAACAGTGGTCTGTCAGGGGGTCTTACACTGGTTAATAACAATGGTCTGTCTGGGGGTCTTACACTGGTTAATAACAGTGGTCTGTCTGGGGGTCTTACACTGGTTAATAACAGTGGCCTGTCTGGGGTCTTACAATGGTTAATAACAGTGGTCTGTCTAGGGGTCTTACACTAGTTAATAACACTGGTCTGTCTGGGGGTCTTACACAGGTTAATAACAGTGGCCTGTCTGGGGGCCTTACACTGGTTCATAACAGTGGCCTGTCTGGGGGTCTTACACTGGTTAATAACAGTGGTCTGTCTGGGGTCTTACACTGGTTAATAACACTGGTCTCTCTGGGGGTCTTACACTGGTTCATGACAGTTGTCTGTCTGGGGGTCTTACACTGGTTAATAACACTGGTCTCTCTGGGGGCCTTACACTGCTTAATAACAATGGTCTGTCGGGAGTCTTACATTGGTTAATAACAGTGTTCAGTCTGAGTTCTTACACTGGTTAATAACAGTGGCCTGTCTGGGGTCTTACACTGCTTAATAACATTGGTTTATCTGGGGTCTTACACTGATTAATAACAGGGGGCTGTCTGAAGGTCTTACACAGGTTAATAACACTGGTCTGTCTGGGGTCTTACACTGGTTAATAACACTGGTCTGTCTGGAGTCTTACACTGGTTAATAACAGTGGTCTGTCTGGGGTCTTACACTGGTTAATAACAGTGGTCTGTCTGGGTTCTTACACTGTTTAATAACAGTGGTCTGTCTGGGGGTCTTACACTGGTTAATAACAGTAGTCTCTCTGGGGTCTTACACTGGTTAATAACAGCGGTTTGTTTGGAGTCTTACACTGGTTAATAACAGTGGTCTGTCTGGGGGCCTTACACTGCTTAACAACAGTGGTCTGTCTGGGGGTCTTAAACTGGTTAATAACACTGGTCTGTCTGTGGGACTTACACTGGTTAATAACACTGGTCTGTCTGGGGGGTCTTACACTGGTTAATAACAGTGGTCTGTCTGGGGGTCTTACACTGGTTGATAACAGAGGCCTATCTGGGGTCTTACACTGGTTAATAACAGAGGCCTGTCTGGGGGTCTTACACTGGTTCATAAAAGTTGCCTGTCTGAGGTCTTACACTGGATAATAACAGTGGCCTGTCTTTGAGTCTTACACTGGTTAATAACAGTGGCCTATCTGGGCTCTTACACTGGTTAACAACAGTGGCCTGTCTGAGGGTTTTACACTGGTTAATAACAGATGTCTGTCTGGGGGTCTTACACTGGTTAATAACAGTGGTCTGTCTGGGGGTCTTACACTGGTTAATAACAGTGGCCTGTCTGGGGGTCTTACACTGGTTCATAACAGTTGCCTGTCTGGGGGTCTTACACTGGTTAATAACAGTGGCCTGTCTGGGGGTTTTACGCTGGTTAATAACAGTGGCATGTCTGGGGGTCTTTCTCTGGTTAATAACAGTGGCCTGTCTGGGGGTCTTACACTGGTTAATAACAGTGGCCTGTCCGGGGGTCTTACACTGGTTAATAACATTGGCCTGTCTCGGGGTCTTACACTGGTTAATAACAGTGGCCTGTCTGGGGTCTTACAATGGTTAATAACAGTGGTCTGTCTTGTGGTCTTGCACTGGTTAATAACAGTGCCCTGTTTGGGGGTCTTACACTGGTTAATAACAGTGGCCTGTCTGGGGTCTTACACTCGTTAAAAACAGTGGCCTGTCTGGGGTCTTACACCGGTTAATAACAGTGGCTTGTCTGGGGTCTTACACTGGTTATTAACAGTGGCCTGTCAGGGGTCTTACACTCGTTAATAACAGTGGCCTGTCTGGGGTCTTGCACTGCTTAATCACAGTGTCCTCTCTGGGGGTCTTACACTGGTTAATAACAGTGGTCTGTCTGGGACTCTTACACTCGTTAATAACAGAGGTCTGTCTGGGGGTCTTACACTGGTTTTAAAAACATGGTCTGCAGGGGTCTTTCACTTTTTTAATAACAGTGGCCTGTCTTGGGGTCTTACACTGGTTAATAACACTGGTCTGTGTGGGTGTCTTATACTGGTTCATAACAGTGGTCTGTCTGGGGGTCTTACACTGGTTAATAACAGTGGTCTGTCTGGGGGCCTTACACTGGTTAATAACAGTGGCCTGTCTGAGGGTCTTACACTGGTTAATAACACTGGTCTGTCAGGGGGTCTTACACTGGTTCATAACAGCGGCCTGTCTGGGGGTCTTACACTGGTTAATAACAGTGGCCTGTCTTGGGTCTTACACTGGTTAATAACACTGGTCTGTGTGGGTGTCTTATACTGGTTCATAACAGTGGTCTGTCTGGGGGTCTTACACTGGTTAATAACAGTGGTCTGTCTGGGGGCCTTACACTGGTTAATAACAGTGGCCTGTCTTAGGGTCTTACACTGGTTAAAAACACTGGTCTTTCTGGGGGTCTTACACTGGTTCATAACAGTGGTCTGTCTGGGTCTTACACTGGGTAATAACAGTGGCCTGTCTCTGGGTCTTACATTGGTTAATAAAACTGGTCTGTCTGGGTTTCTTACACTGGTTCATAACAGTGGTCTGTCTGGGGGTCTTACACTGGTTAATAACAGTGGTCTGCCTGGGGGCCTTACACTGGTTCATGACAGTGGCCTGTCTGGGGGTCTTACACTGGTAATAACAGAGGTCTCTCTGGGGTCTTACACTAGTTAATAACAGTGGTCTGTCTGGCGGTCTTACACTGGTTAATAACAGTGGTCTGTCTGGAGTTTTACACTGGTTAATAACACTGGTCTGACTGGGGGTCTTACACTGGTTCATGACAGTTGTCTGTCTAGGGGTTTTAAACTGGTTAATAACACTCGTCTATCTGGGGGCATTACACTTGTTCATAACAGTGGTCTGTCTGGGGATCTTATACTGGTTAATAACATTGGTCTGTCTGGAGTCTTACACTGGTTAATAACAGTGGTCAGTTTGGGATCTTACACTGGTTAATAACATTGGTCTGTCTGAGGTCTTACACTGCTTAATAACAGTGGTTTATCTGGTGACTTACACTGATTAGTAACAGGGGTCTGCTTGGGGTCTTACACTGGCTAATAACAGTGGTCTGTCTAGGGGTCTTACACTGGTTAATGACACTAGTCTCTCTGGGGTCTTACGCTAGTTAATAACAGTGGTCTCTCTGGGGTCTTACACTGGTTAATAACAGTGGCCTGTCTGGGGACTTACACTGGTTAATAACAGTGGCCTGTCTGGGGTTTTACACTGGTTAATAACAGTGGTCTGTCTGGGGGTCTTACACTGGTTAGTAACAGTAGTCTGTCTGGGGTCTTACACTGGTTAATAACAGCGGCTTGTCTGGAGTATTACACTGGTTAATAACAGTGGTCTGTCTGGGAGCCTTACACTGCTTAATATCAGTGGTCTGTCTGGGGGTCTTACACTGGTTAATAAAAATGGTCTGTCTGGGGTCTTACACTGGTTAATAACAGTGGTCTGTCTTGGGGGGGTCTTACACTGGTTAATAACAGTGGTCTGTCAGGGGGTCTTACACTGGTTAATAACAGTGGTCTGTCTGGGGTCTTACACTGGTTAATAACAGTGGTCTGTCTGAAAGTCTTACACAGGTTAATAACAGTTGCCTGTCTGGGGTCTTACACTGGTTAATAACAGTTGCCTGTCTTGGGGTCTTGCACTGGTTAATAACAGTGCCCTGTTTGGGGGTATTACACTGGTTAATAACAGTGGCCTGTCTGGGGTCTTACACTGGTTATTAACAGTGGCCTGTCAGGGGTCTTACACTCGTTAATAACAGTGGCCTGTCTGGGGGTCTTACACTGGTTAATAACAGTGGTCTGTCTGGGACTCTTACAAATCGTTTAATACAGAGGTCTGTCTGGGGGTCTTACACTGGGTTTAAAAACAGTGGTCTGTCAGGGGGTCTTACACTGGTTAATAACAGTGGCCTGTCTTGGGGTCTTACACTGGTTAATAACACTGGTCTGTGTGGGTGTCTTATACTGGTTCATAACAGTGGTCTGTCTGGGGGTCTTACACTGGTTAATAACAGTGGCCTGTCTGGGGGTCTTACACTGGTTAATAACACTGGTCTGTCTGGGGGTCTTTTCACTGGTTCATAAAAAGTGGCCTGTCTGGGGGGCTTACACTGGTTTAAAAACAGTGGCCTGTCTTGGTCCTTACACTGGTTAATAACACTGGTCTGTGTGGGTGTTTTATACTGGTTCATAACAGTGGTCTGTCTGGGGGTCTTACACTGGTTAATAACAGTGGTCTGTCTGGGGTCTTACACTGGTTAATAACAGTGGCCTGTCTGGGGTCTTACACAGGTTAATAACACTGGTCTGTCTGTGGGTCTTACACTGCTTAATAACAGTGGCCTGTCTGGGAGTCTTACACTGGTTAATAACAGTGGTATGTCTTAGGGTCTTACACTGGTTAAAAACACTGGTCTGTCTGGGGGTCTTACACTGGTTCATAACAGTGGTCTGTCAGAGGGTCTTACACTGGTTAATAACAGTGGTCTGTCTGGGGTCTTACACTGGTTAATAACAGTGGCCTGTCTCTGGGTCTTACACTGGTTAATAAAACTGGTCTGTCTGGGTTTCTTACACTGGTTCATAACAGTGGTCTGTCTGGGGGTCTTACACTGGTTAATAACAGTGGTCTGCCTGGGGGCCTTACACTGGTTCATAACAGTTGCCTGTCTGGGGGTCTTACACTGGTTAATAACAGTAGCCTGTCTGGTGGTCTTACACTGGTTAATAACAGTGGCCTGTCTGGTGGTCTTACACTGGTTAATAACAGTGGCCTGTCTGGGGTCTTACACTGGTTAATAACAGTGGCCTGTCTGGGGTCTTACACTGGTTAATAACAGTGGCCTGTCAGTGGGTCTTACACTGGTTAATAACAGTGGCCTGTCTGTTGGTCTTACACTGGTTGATAACACTGGTCTTTCTGGGGGTATTACACTGGTTAATAACAGTGGCCTGTCTGGGGTCTTACAATGGTTAATAGCAGTGGCCTGTCTGGGGTCTTACACTGGTTAATAACAGAGGCCTGTCTGGGGTCTTACACTGGTTAATAACACTGGTCTGTCTGGGGTCTTACACTGGTTCATAACAGTGGTCTGTCTAGGGGTCTTACACTGGTTAATAACAGTGGTCCTGTCTGTGGGTCTTACACTGGTTAATAACAGTGGCCTGTCTGGGCGTCTTACACTGGTTAACAACACTGGTCTGTCCGGGGCTCTTACACTGGTTCATTACAGTTGTCTGATTGGTAGTCTTACACAGGTTAATAACAGTCGTCTGTCTGGGGGCCTTACTCTGGTTCATAACAGTGGCCTGTCTGGGGGCCTTACACTGGTTAATAACAGTTGCCTGTCTGGGGGTCTTACACTGGTTAATAACAGTGGCCTGTCTGGGGGTCTTTCACTGGTTAATAACAGTGGCCTGTCTGGGGGTCTTACACTGGTTAGTAACAGTGGCCTGTCAGGGGTTCTTACACTGGTTAATAACATTGGCCTCTCTGGGGGTCTTACACTGGTTAATAACAGTGGCCTGTCTGTGGTCTTACACTGGTTAATAACAGTGGCCTGTCTCGGGGTCTTTCTCTGGTTAATAACAGTGGCCTGTCTGGGGAACTTACACTGGTTAATAACAGTGGCCTGTCAGGGGGTCTTACACTGGTTAATACCATTGGCCTGTCTGGGGGTCTTACACTGGTTAATAACAGTGGCCTGTCTGTGGTCTAACACTGGTTAATAGCAGTGGCTTCTCTGGGGGTCTTACACTGGTTAATAACAGTGGCCTGTTTGCGGGTCTTACAATGGTTAATAACAGTGGTCTTTCTCGGGTCTTACACTGGTTAATAACAGAGGCCTCTCTGGGGTCTTACACTGGTTAATAACAGTGGTTTGTCTGGGGTCTTGCACTGGTTAATCACAGTGGACTCTCTGGAGGACTTACACTGGTTAACAACAGTGGTCTGATTGGGGGTCTTACACTGATTAATAAGAGTGGCCTGTCTGGAAGTCTTACACTCGTTAATAATAGTGGCATGTCTGGGGTCTTTCCTGGTTAATAACAGTAGCCCTTTTGGGGGTTTTACACAGGGTTTAAAAACCCGTGGCCGTCTGGGGGGCTTACAATGGTTAATAACGAAGGTCGTCTGGGTCTTACAAGGTTAATAAAGTGGCCCGTCTGGGGGGGTTACACTGTTAAATTTAAAAGTGGCCTGTCTGGGGTTTTTACACTGGTTTTAAAAACAGTGGCCTGTCTGGGGGCTTACACTGGTTAAAAACAGTGGGGTCTGGGGGGCTTACACTGGGTTAATAACAGGCCTCTCTAGGGTCTTCTCTGGTTAATAACATTTCCTTCGGGGGGTTTTCATGGTTAAAACAGTGGCCTGTCTGGGGTCACACTGGGTTAATAACAGTGGCCCGTCGGGGGTCTTACACAGGTTAAAAACAGTGGTCTGTCTGGACCCTCACCTGGTTAATAACAGTGAAAAGTCTGGGGGGGCTTACACAGGTTAATAAAAGTGGCGGGCAGGGTCTTACACTGCTTAATTACAGTGGGTGTTCGGGTTTACACAGATTAATAACGGGGTTGTCGGGGGGTTTACAATGGTTAACAACAGTGGGCTCCTGGGGCTTGGCTGGTTAAAAAAACTGGTCGTCTGGAGTCTTACATGGTTTACAACATGGGCTGGTGGTTCTTACCTGGGTTTAAAGACAGTGGTCTGTCTGGGGTCTTAACTGGTAATAAAACTGGGCTCTCAGGGGCTTACATGGTTTAATAACATTTTCTGTCTGGGGTCTTTTCAATGGTTAATAAAGGGCTTTTTTAGGGTCTTACACTGGTTTAAAAACAGTGGCTGTTGGGGTCTTAAACTGTTAATAACATTGGGATTTCTGCGGTCTTACCTGGTTAAAACAGTGGGGCCCGCCGGGGGGGTTACACTCGTTAATAAGAGTGACCTGTCTGAGGGTTTTACATTGGTTAAAAACAGAGGTCCGTCTGGGGGTTTTACAAAGGCTAATAAAAGTTTGGTAGTCTTTGGGGCTTACACTGGTTAATAACGTGGCCTGTCTGGGGGTCTTACACTGTTTTAAAACAGTTTCCGTCTGGGGGCTTAAATGGTTAAAACAGTGGCCTGTCTGCGGGTCTTACACTGGGTTTAAAAACAGTGGCCTTGTGGGGGCCAAATGGGTTTTAACAGTGGCCTATTGGGGCTTACAGGAAAAACATGGCGTTTGGGGTCTTACGCTGGGTTTAAAAACAGTTGCCCTTTTTTTGGGCTTACATTGGTTAATAAAAAGGCCTGTCGTGGGTCTTCGCTGGTTAATCACAGGGCCGTCGAGGGCTTATACTGGTTAATAACGTGGGCCCCGTCTGGGGTCTTTTCACTATTAATAACAGTGGGCCCGTCTGGGGTTTTTTACACACGTTAATAACAAGGCCCTTCTGGGGTCTTACCTGGGGTTAAAAACGTGGCCTGTCTGGGGGTTTTGCACTGGTTTTAAAAACACTGGCCTGTCGGGGTCCTACCTGGTTAATAACGGGGGGGTCTGTTTTGGGGGGCTTTCACTGGTTTAAAAATATCCCGTTGGGGGGTTTTTCACTGGTTTAAAAACAAAGGTCGTCTGGGGGGCTTTCATGGTTAATAACAGTGGGCTGTCTGGGGGTCTTACACTGGTTTTTTAACGTTGCCTCTCTGGGGGGTGCACTGGTTAATAACAGTGGCCTGTCATTGGGCCTTCACTGGGTTTAAAAACATGGCCCCTCTTGGGGCCCCCACTGGTTTAAAAACAGGGCCCCTAGGGGTTTTTGAGGGTTAAAAAACATTGCCTGTTGGGGGTCTTCACGGTTAAAAAACAGTGGGCCCGTCTGCGGGTCTTACCTGGTTCATACAGTGGTCTGTCTGAGGGGCTTTCACTGTTTAATAACCTGGTCTCTTGGGGGGTTTCAATGGGTTTTAACAGTGGTTGTCTGGGGGGCTAACACTGGTTAATAAAAGTTGTCTTTTCCCCGGTCTACACTGGTTAATAACAGTGGGCGTCTGGGGGCTTACATATTAAAAACAGTTTTTTTTTTTGGGTCTTCATGATTAAGACAGGGGTCTTCTGGAGGGCTTTTCCTGGTTAATAAAATGGCCTGTCTGGGGTCTTTCACTTTTTAAAAACACTGGGCCCGTCTGGGGGGGCCACACGGTTAATAACGGCGGTCTGTTTGGGGTCTTTCAAGGGTTTAAAAATAGTAGCCCCTCTGGGGGTTTTACACTGGGTTTTAACAAAGGTCTTCTGGGGGTCTTACAAATGGTTAATAACAGGGTTTTCTGGGGGTCTTTCATGGTTAATAACGTTCCTCTCTGGGGGGCTTGCACTGGTTAATAACATGGGGTGTCAGTGGCCCCTTCACGGTTAATAACAGTGGCCGTCTTGGGGGTCCTACACTGGTTAAAAACAGTGGGCCCGTCCCCGAGGGTTTTAGATGGGGTTTTAACATTGCCTGTTGGGGGTCTTCATGGTTAAAACGTGGCCCGTCTCGGGTTTACACGGGTTTATGACAGTGGTCGTTGGGGGTCCCACAGTTTAATAACACGGTCTCTCTGGGGGGATTACACTGGGTTTATAACAGTGGTCTGTCTGGGGGCTAACCTGGTTTTAAACAGTTGTCTGTCCGGATCTTACACTGGTTAATAACAGGGGCGTCTGGGGGGCTTTTACTGTTAATAACAGTTTTTTTTTGGGGGCCCTTTCAATGATTTAAAGACAGGGGTCTGTTGGGGTCTTACACGGATAATAACAGTGGTCTGTCGGGAGTCTTACACTGGGTTAAAACCTGGTCTCTCTGGGACTTACACGGTTAATAACAGTGGTCTGTCTTGGGTCTTTTCATATTGATAACTGGTTTTCTGGGGTCTTACACTGGTTAATAACATTGGGCTGCTGGGTCTTACACTGGTTTAAAAAATGGCCTTTTTAGGGGGCTTTCACTGGGTTTAAAAACAGTTGTCTGCTGGGGGGGATTACACGGTTAAAACCAGGGGTCTTTTGGGGTCTTTCAATGGGTTTAATAACAGTGGGGTGTTGGAAGTCTTTTCCTATTAATAACACTAGCGGGGGTTTTTTTTCTTACAGGTTATAACACGGTCTGTCTGGGGGCTTACACTGGTTAATAACGTGGTCTTCTGTGTCTTACACTGGTAAAAACGTGTTCCGTCGGGGCCTTACAAAAGGTTAATAAAACTGGCTGTCGGGTGTTTACATGGTTCAAAAAGTTTTCTGTCGGGGGGGTTAACTGGGTAAAACATATCTGTTTTGGGGGCTTAAACTGTTTAAAAAACATGGTCTACTTGGGGGTTTCACGGTTAAAAACAGTGGTTTTTCTTGGGTCTTACCTGATTAAAACCAGGGGTCTGTCTGGGGGTCTTACACTGGTTTTTAACAGTGGTCTGTCTCGAGTTTTTTCACTAGTTATAACTACTGTCTTGGGTCTTTTCACGGATAATAACATGTTCTGTTGGGGCTTTCACGGGTTTAATAAACCGGGGTCCCTCTGGGGTCTTAAATGGTTTAAATTCGTGGCTGTTGGGGGGGTTTTTTAAACTGGTTATTAAAACTGGTCGTCGGGGCCCTTCCTTCTAACAGGGTCGTCTTGGGGGCTTCACCGTTTTAAAAACATGGCTGTCTTGGGGGCTTACACTGGGTTAAAACAGTGGTCTGTCGAGGGTTTTTAAAGGTTTTAAAAACATGGCCCGTGTGGGGGGGTCTTACACGTTTAATAAAAGTGGGCTGTCTGGGGTCTTCACTGGGGGAAAACAGAAACTCTCTGGGGGTCTTTCACTGGATAAAAACCGTGGGCCTTCTGGGGTCTTTCATATTAATAACAGTGGCCGTCTGGGGGGCTTACACTGGTTTAAAACGTGGCCCGTCAGGGAGTCCCTTTCTCTGGGTTTAAAAAAAGTCGTCTTCTGGGGGTCTATCATTGTTTTTAAAAACAGTGGCCTGTTTTTGGGGGCTTCACTGGGTTTTAACAGCTCGTCTGGGGGGTCTTACACTGGTTAATAACATCCGTCGGGGGTCTTACATGGTTAAAACAGTGCTGGTCTGGGGGTTTTAACTTATTAATAAAAGGGGGGTGTCTGGGGGTCTTACACTGGTTAATAACGTGGCCTCCGGGGGGTCTTACACGGTTTTAACAGTGGCCTTCTGGGGTTTTTCACTGGTAATAGCAGTGGGCTGTAGGGGGGAAAAAACCCGGTTAAAAACAGCGGCTTGTCTGAGGTCTTTCACTGGTTTTTTGACAGTGGGCCGTTTTGGTCTTCCACTGTTTTTTAACATGCCTTCAGGGGGTCTTACACTGGTTAAAAACAGTGCCTTCTGGGGGTTTACACGGTTAACAAAAGTGCCTGTTTTGGGTCTTTCATGGTTAATAACTGGGCCCGTCTGGGGTCTTACCTCGTTAATACGGGGGCCTGTCTGGGTCTTACACTCGTTAATAACAGTGGCCTGTTTGTGGGCTTACCGGGTTAATAAACAGGGCCCTTTTTGGGGCTTACAGCTTAAAGCAGTGGCTTGCTGGGGGCTTGCACTGGTTAAAACAGTGGCCTGTCTGAGGGGTTTTCACTGGGTTTAAAACAGTGGTCTGCTGGGGGGTCTTACACTGTTTAAAAACAGTGGCCTGTTTTGGGGGCTTACAGGTTTAAATAGTGGCCGACTGGGGGGTCTTTCACTGGTTAATAACAAGGTCTTTCTGTGGGTCTCATGGGTTTTAACATGGGCAGCTGGGTCTTACATGGTTTAAAAACGTGGCCTGTCCGGGGGGCTTGCATGGATATAACGTGGCCCGTCAGGGGTCTTTCATGGTTAATAAAAAGTGGCCTGTCTGAGGGGCCTTTCACTGTTAATAACAGTTGCCTGTCTGGGGGTCTTATAGTGGTTAATAACAGTGGCCTGTTTGGGGATCTTATACTGGTTAATAACAGTGGCCTGTCTGGAGGTCTTTCACTGGTTAATAACACTGGTCTGTCTGGGGGTCTTACACTTGTTCATAGCAGTGGCCTGTCTGGGAGTCTTACACTGTTTAATAACAGTGGTCTCTCTTTGGGTCTTACACTGGTTAATAACTGTGGCCTGTCTGGGGGTCTTACACTGGTTAATAACACTGGCCTGTCTGGGGTCTTACACTGGTTCATATCAGTGGTCTGTCTCGGGGTCTTACACTGGTTCATAACAGTGGCCTGTCTGGGGGTCTTACACTGTTACGCGGTCGCAATATACACAACCAGAAGCAAATATTACTACAGAAAAAGCGTCCTTCCTCCAAAATTTCCACCAGTCAACTATAGTGATAATATAGCATTTATTGTGCTGGAGACGAAAAAAAATAGAAAAGCTAGATACAGCGATTGATAAACAAGGGTTGAGGTCGACCGTTCGTCATTGTAGGAGCTGCCAGAAATCACCGGTTTCTTCAACACGCAAGTTATACTTTTGTATCAATCAAATCACATATTACTCGGGTAGATAATTTCAAGTAGATCCTTCATGTGTTAACCCAAATCACCGACCAGTATGTTTTAAATAAGCGACCCACTGATCAGATCAGATCGACTGGTCCGAACCCTTGACTGGTCCGAACCCTTGACTGGTCCGAACCCTTGACTGGTCCGAACCCTTGACTGGTTTCAAACGGTTTTGTTGGACAATAAAGCAGACTGTAAACGGATGGGGTTGTAGGCGCCCTTATAAACACAAGCATTAAATATATATCAGGAACGTGCACGGTAAGCTGTCCAATATACAAAAACAGTTAGAAACAGAAATACAAATAGCTAGAGCTTCATTTAAGGAGGTTATTAATAGAATATTCAAGAGGTTGCTAGTAGAATTGCAGTAAATCAACCATTCAAATCATTATGAAGCTGTGTGTAGTCTGCAGCCAATCAAACAAACGGGCTTCCACATGGATAAATTGTCATTTGTGTGGAAATTAGTGTCACGCCCCTTGTGCAGATATCCAAGAACTAGCTACAAGCAGTGTTAAAACAGGGAAATGTTTTTGGGTATGCCCAAATGAGATAAATCTGTGGACTAAAATCACAAGGGTATTAAAAGAGGATAACATCAAAGCTGCTTTCATAGACAACCTGGAAGCTTTCTACAACAGATGGGAACATAAAAAGTCTGTGCTGAATGGTACTGCCCTTGATACTGGCCATGTAGTCAGAAACTGTAAGGCTGGAGATGAAGTCCTGGTAGTCAGTAAATGTGGGGCTGATAGTGCTGTCCTGGGAGACAGTAATGGTGAAGCTGGAGGTGCTGTCCTGGGAGACAGTTATGGTGAAGCTGGAGGTGCTGTCCTGGGAGATAGTAATGGTGAAGCTGGAGGTGCTGTCCTGGGAGACAGTAATGGTGAAGCTGGAGATGCTGTCCTGGGAGACAGAAATGGTGAAGTTGGAGATTTTATCCAGGTAGTAGGGAACTATACGCAGGAAGGAATACATATAAATGACCTCATAGGGGACAGGAGCCATAGTAGGGAAACAAGCGTAGTCAAAGATAAGATAAAACCAATATTGCAAACTAGAAATACCGCAGGAAATAGCAAACAAGAGGACTCCACTAGCAATAGTGAGGATATATTACCAAAAACAACTGGTGGGAGCTCCATTGTTGGTGCTAGGGAGGATAGCAGTAAGACAGTTTTTTAGTGCTAGGAAGGAAAAAAAACTGGCAGGAAATGGCAGAAATCGTACACCAAATCCAATCATTCCTAAAGTGGAACCACAGTCGATGGCCTCCACTCCAAACCAACAGATACAGATACTTATGCCGGAAAAAAAAAATCCCCCCCCCAGTACCAACAATACCACCAGTCCGATAACATTCTTCTTTGCAAATATACAGGGTCTAAAGCCAGCAACAAACAACAAAATACCTTTCATCCGTGGACTGCTTGCAGAGGCAAAGGCAATGTTCGCGGCTTTCACTGAGACCCACGTAAAGGATCACTTGGACAACGAAATATGGATCCCAGGTTACAATCTATACAGATGTGACAGAGTGAACAGGCAAAAGGGGGGGGGTTGGCCTGTACATTGCAGAGTCACTTGTTTGCACAGAACTGCTTAATGCCTCAAATGATGTAGTGGAAGTTTTAGCAGTAAAGGTCGAGAACCAAAACCTAGTCATTGTGGTAGTCTACAAGCCTCCGGATGCAACATCCCAGCAATTCCAGGAACAGCTGTTAAAAATTGACCACTGTCTGGAAAATCTTCCAGCTCCTGCACCCAACATCTTGCTCCTGGGGGATTTCAACTTAAGGCACCTAAAATGGAGGAATATAGCAAATAATATTGTTGCAGTAATAACACCAGGAGGCAGCTCTGATGAAAACTCACACTCACACGAGCTTTTAAATCTCTGCACAAAATTCAATTTAAACCAGCAAATAATAAAGCCTACTAGACTGGAGAATACACTAGACCTCATCTTCACTAACAATGATGATCTGATAAGAAATGTCACCATATCAAAAACAATATACTCAGATCACAACATAATTGAGGTTCAGACATGTATGCGTGGAGCCCCAGACCGACATAATGAGACTAGTCACGAGGGAGCATTCACCAAATTCAACTTCAATAACAAAAACAAAGTGGGACCAAGTAAACCAATTCCTAACCGATATAAGCTGGGAAGATATACTAAGCAACACAGACCCCAACTTATACCTAGAACAGATTAACTCGGTGGCACTCGATGTTTGCACAAGGCTTATTCCTCTAAGAAAAAGGAGGAGTAGATGTAAAATAGAAAGAGACAGGCGCTCCCTTTACAGGCGACGGAAAAGAATAACAGAGCGGCTAAAAGAGGTCAATATATCTGAAATGCGTAGGGAGACACTGGTCAGAGAAATAGCAAGCATCGAACTTAAGCTAAAAGAATCCTTTAGGAGTCAGGAATCGCGGGAAGAACTAAAAGCCATAAACGAAATCGAAAGAAACCCAAAGTATTTCTTCTCCTATGCCAAATCAAAATCGAGAAAAAACGTCCAGTATTGGGGCCCCTACTTAAACAAGATGGGTCCTACACAGATGACAGCAAGGAAATGAGTGAGCTACTCAAGTCCCAGTATGACTCAGTTTTTAGCAAGCCGTTAACCAGACTGAGAGTCGAAGATCAAAATGAATTTTTTATGAGAGAGCCACAAAATTTGATTAACACAAGCCTATCCGATGTTATCCTGACGCCAAATGACTTCGAACAGGCGATAAATGGCATGCCCATGCACTCTGCCCCAGGGCCAGACTCATGGAACTCCGTGTTCATCAAGAACTGCAAGAAGCCCCTATCACGAGCCTTTTCCATCCTATGGAGAGGGAGCATGGACACGGGGGTCGTCCCACAGTTAAAAAAAACAACAGACATAGCCCCACTCCACAAAGGGGTCAGTAAAGCAACAGCAAAGAACTACAGACCAATAGCACTAACACCCCATACCATAAAATCATTGAAAGGGTCCTAAGAAGCAAGATCACCACCCATGTAGAAACCCATCAGTTACACAACCCAGGGCAACATGGGTTTAGAACAGGTCGCTCCTGTCTGTCTCAACTATTGGATCACTACGACAAGGTCCTAAATGCGCTAGAAACAAAAAGAATGCAGATGTAATATATACAGACTTTGCAAAAGCCTTCGACAAGTGTGACCATGGCGTAATAGCGCACAAAATGCGTGCTAAAGGAATAACAGGAAAAGTCGGTCGATGGATCTATAATTTCCTCACTAACAGAACACAGAGAGCAGTCGTCAACAGAGTAAAGTCCGAGGCAGCTACGGTGAAAAGCTCTGTTCCACAAGGCACAGTACTCGCTCCCATCTTGTTCCTCATCCTCATATCCGACATAGACAAGGATGTCAGCCACAGCACCGTGTCTTCCTTTGCAGATGACACCCGAATCTGCATGACAGTGTCTTCCATTGCAGACACTGCAAGGCTCCAGGCGGACATCAACCAATCTTTCAGTGGGCTGCAGAAAACAATATCAAGTTCAACGATGAGAAATTTCAATTACTCAGATATGGTAAACATGAGGAAATTAAATCTTCATCAGAATACAAAACAAATTCTGGCCACAAAATAGAGCGAAACACCAACGTCAAAGACCTGGGAGTGATCATGTCGGACGATCTCACCTTAAAGGACCATAACATTGTATCAATCGCATCTGCTAGAAAAATGACAGGATGGATAATGAGAAACTTCAAAACTAGGGAGGCAAAGCCCATGATGACACTCTTCAGGTCACTTGTTCTATCTAGGCTGGAATATTGCTGCACACTAACAGCACCTTTCAAGGCAGGTGAAAATTGCCGACCTAGAAAATGTACAGAGAACTTTCACGGCGCGCATAACGGAGATAAAACACCTCAATTACTGGGAGCGCTTGAGGTTCCTAAACCTGTATTAGTTGGAACGCAGGAGGGAGAGATACATGATTATATACACCTGGAAAATCCTAGAGGGACTAGTACCGAACTTGCACACGAAAATCGCTCATTACGAAAGCAAAAGACTTGGCAGACGATGCACCATCCCCCCAATGAAAAGCAGGGGTGTCACTAGCACGTTAAGAGACCATACAATAAGTGTCAGGGGCCCGAGACTGTTCAACTGTCTCCCAGCACACATAAGGGGGATTACCAACAGACACCTGTCAGTCTTCAAGCTGGCACTGGACAAGCACATAAAGTCAGTTCCTGATCAGCTCAGCTGTGGCTCGTACGTTGGTTTGCGTGCAGCCAGCAGCAACAGCCTGGTTGATCAGGCTCTGATCCACCAGGAGGCCTGGTCACAGACCGGGCCGCGGGGGCGTTGACCCCCGGAACTCTCTCCAGGTAAACTCAAGGTAACATTGGTCACTCTGTGGTCTTACACTGGTTAATAAAAGTTGTCTGTCTGGGGGTCTTACAGAGGTTAATAGAAGTGGTCTGTCTGGGGTCTTACACTGGTTAATAACACTGGACTCTCTGGGGACTTACACTGGTTAATAACAGTGGTCTCTCTTGGGTCTTACACTAGTTGATAACAGTGGTCTGTCTGGGGTCTTACACTGGTTAATAACAGTGGCCTGTCTGGGATCTTACACTGGTTAATAACAGTGGCCTGTGTTGGGGTCTTACACTGGTTAATAACAGTGGTCTGTCTGGAATCTTACAATGCTTAATAACAGTGGTCTGTCTGGGGTCTTACACTGGTTAATAACAGTGATTTTTCTAGGGTCTTTCACTGATTAATACCAGGGATCTGTCTGGGGGTCTTTCACTGGTTAATAACAGTGGTCTGTCTGGAAGTCTTACACTAGTAAATAACACTAGTCTGTCTTGGGTCTTACACTGGTTAATAACAGCGGTCAGTCTGGGGTCTTACACTGGTTAATAACATTGGTCTGTCTGGGGTCTTACACTGGTTAATAACAGTGGTCCGTCTGGGGCCTTACACTGGTTAATAAAACTGGTCTGTCTGGGGGCCATACACTGGTTAATAACAGTGATCTGTCTGGAGTCTTAAACTGGTTAATAACAGTGGTCTGTCTTGGATCTTACACTGGTTAATAACAGTGGTCTGTCTGGGGTCTTACACTGGATAATAACAGTGGTTTTTCTTGGGTCTTACACTAATTAATACCAGGGGTCTGTCTGGGGGTCTTACACTGGTTAATAACAGTGGTCTGTCTGCGAGTCTTACACTAGTTAATAACTCTAGTCTGTCTTGGGTCTTACACTGGATAATAACAGTGGTCAGTCTGGGGTCTTACACTGATTAATAACCGTGTTCTGTCTGGGGTCTTACACTGGTTAATAACAGTGGTCCGTCTGGGGTTTTACACTGGTTAATTACAGTGGCCTGTCTGGGGGTCTTACACTGGTTAATAACACTGGTCTGTCTGGGGGTCTTACACTAGTTCATAACAGTGGTCTGTCTGGGGGTCTTACACCGGTTAATAACACTGGTCTGTCTGAGGGTCTTACACTGGTTAATAACAGTGGTCTGTCTGGGGGGTCCTACACTGGTTAATAACAGTGGCCTGTGTTGGGGTCTTAAACTGTTTAATAACAGTGGTCTGTCTGGGGTCTTACACTGGATAATAACAGAAGTCTGTCTGGGGGTCTTACACTGGTTAATAACCGTGGCCTGTCTGGGGTCTTACACTGGTTAATAACAGTGGCCTGTCTGGGGGTCTTACACTGGTTAATAACAGTGGCCTGTCTGGGAGACTTACTCTGGTTAATAACAGTGGTCTGTCTGGGGGTCTATCATTGGTTAATAACAGCAGCCTGTCTGTGGTCTTACACTGGTTAATAGCAGTGGCCTGTTTGGGGTCTTACACTGGTTAATAACAGAATTTTGTCTGGGGGTCTTACACTGGTTAATAACAATCGTCTGTCTGGGGGTCTTACACTGGTTAATAACAGTGGCTTGTCAGGGGGTCTTACACTGATTAATAACAGTGGTCTGTCTGGGGGTCTTACACTGGTTAATAACAGTGGCCTGTCCGGGGGTCTTACAATGGTTAATAACAGTGGCCTGTCTGGGGGTCTTACACTGGTTAATAACAGTGGTTTGTCAGGGGGTCTAACACTGGTTAATAACAGCGACCTGTCTGAGGTCTTTCACTGGTTAATGACAGTGGCCTGTTTGGGGTCTTCCACTGTTTAATAACAGTAGCCTGTCAGGGGGTCTTACACTGGTTAATAACAGTGGCCTGTCTGGGGGTCTTACACTGGTTAATAACAGGGGCCTGTCTGTGGTCTTACACTGGTTAATAACAGTGGCCTGTCTGGGGTCTTACACCCGTTAATAACAGTGGCCTGTCTGGGGTCTTACACTCGTTAATAACAGTGGCCTCTTTGTGGTCTTACACGGGTTAATAACGCTGGCATGTTTGGGGTCTTACACTGCTTAATGACAGTGGCCTGTCTGGTGTCTTGCAATGGTTAATAACAGTGGCCTGTCTGGGGGTCTTACACTGGTTAATAACAGTGGTCTGTCTGGGGGTCTTACACTGGTTAATAACAGTGGCCTGTCTTGGGGTCTTACACTGGTTAATAACAGTGGCCTGACTGGGGGGTCTTTCACTGGTTAATAACAGAGGTCTTTCTGTGGGTCTTACACTGGTTAATAACAGTGGTCAGTCTGGGGGTCTTACACTGGTTAATAACAGTGGCCTGTCAAGGGGTCTAGCACTGGTTATATAACAGTGGCCTATAAGGGGGTCTTACACTGGTTAATAACAGTGGCCTGTCTGAGGGTCTTACACTGGTTAATAACAGTGGCCTGTCTGGGGGTCTTACAATGGTTAATAAAGTGGGCCCGTTTGGGGGGGGTTACACTGGTTAATAACAGGGCCCGTCTGGACGTATTTCATGGGAATAACATTGCTGTCGGAGGTCTTACACTTGTTCATAACAGGGCCTGTGGGGGGGCTTCAGGTTAATAACAGTGGTCCCCCTTTGGGTCTTACATAGTTAAAACATGGCCCGTCGGGGTCTTACCTGGGTTATATCAGTGGTCTGTCTCGGGGTCTTACACAGGTTAATAACAGTGGTCGTCTGTGGGCCTTACATGGTATAACAGTGACCTGTTGGGGGGGCTTACCTGGATAATAACTTGGTCACTCTGTGGCTTTCAGGTTTTAAAAAACAATGGTCGTCTTTGGGGGCTTAAAAGGTTTAAACAGGGTTTTCTGGGGTCTTACACTGGTTAATAACAGTAGTTCACGGGGGTCTTACAGGGGTTTATGACATGGTCCGTTGGTGGTCTTACAATGGTTTTAAAAACACTGATCTGTCTCGGGCCTTACACTGGGTTTATAACGTGGGCTGTCGAGGGTCTTCACTGGTTAAAAACAGTGGTCTGTCTGGAGTCTTCACTGGTTAGCGACATGGTCGCCCTGGGGTCCCACACGGGTTTAAAGACAGTCTCTGTCTGCGGTCTTACACTGGTTAAAAACACTGGCGTTGGGGCTTACAATGGTTAATAACAGTGGGCTGTCTGGGGTTTACGCTGGGAATAACGTGGTTTGTCTGGGGTTTTTACAAATGTTAATAACAGTGGGCTGTCTGGGTTCTTAAAACTGGTTTTAAAAGTGGCCTATCGGGTCTTACACTGGTTAATAACAGTGGGCTTTTTGGGGTCTTACACGGTTAATAAAATCGTCGGGGGTTTTCAGTTTAAAACATGGGCTGTTGGGGGTCCTACACCGTTCTAAATTGTTGTTGGGGGTTTTCACTGGTTTAAAAACAGTGGTCTGTCTGGGGCCTTACACTGGTTAATAAAGTTGTCTGTCTGGGGGCTTACCTTTGGGTTTAAAACAGTTTGGGCTGTCTTGGGGCTTACATGGTTATAACAGTAGTCTTTTGGGGTCTCACTGGTAAAAACAGCGGTTTGTCTGGAGTCTTACACGGATAAAAACGTTGTTTCTCTGGGCTTTCACTTGTTAAAACAGTGGCCCGTCTTTGGATTTTCACTGGTTAATAACATGGGCTGTCTGGGGGTTTAGTGGTTTATAACAGCGGCTGTCTGGGGTCTTAGCAGCTTAATAAAAGTTTTTGTCTGGGGTCTTACAGGGTTAATAAAAGTGGTCTGCCCGAGGGTCAAAAATGTTTAATAAAAGGCGGCGGGTCTTGCATTGTTTTAAACTGGTCTGACTGGGGGGCTTTCACTGGTTTTACGCAGTTGCCCCGTCTGGGGGGCTTATTGGTTGTAAAACTGGGCTGTCTTTGGGTCTTCCTGGTTCAAAACAGTGGTCTGTCTGGGGGCTTTTCACTGGTTTTAAAAACAGTGGGCTGTTGGAGTCTTCACTGGTTAATAAAAAGTGTTGTCGGAGTCTTCCTGGGTTTTTCGTGGGGCTGTCTGGGGTCTTTTCCCTGTTTCAGTTTTTTTTTCTTGGGGTTTACCATTTCTGGGGTCGTCAGGGGGTCTTACATGGTAATAACGGTGGGCATTCTGGGGGCTTTCATGGTTTAAAAACATTTGGGCTGTTGGGGAACAATGGTTAATAAAAGTGTCTCTCTGGGGGCTTTCCTGGTAAAACAGTTGTCTGTCTGGGGGGCTTACAGGTTTAAAAAACAGTGGTCTTCTTGGGGTCTACACTGGGTTTACAGTATCTGTCTGGGTCCTTCACTGGTTAATAAAAGCGGTTTGTTGGAGTTTTTACATGGTTAATAAAAGTAGTCTGTCTCTGGTCTTCACTGTTTAATAACGTGGCCTGTCCTGGGGGGGGAAAAGGCCGGGGGTCTACTCTCGTTAATTACAGGCGCGGAGGGCTTCACTTTAAAAGAAACCTTGGGGTCACACCCGGGTTTAAAACGGGCCTGTCTTTTGGGGGTCCCTTTTCCTTTGGTTTAAAATGGCCTGTCGGGGTCCTTGCCGGGTTTCACGTCCTTTCTGGGGTCTCCGGTTTAATCGTGGTCTTCCCCGGGGGGTCTTCACCTGATTTAAAAACGTGGCCTGTCTGGGTTTACTCTAGTTAATAAAGTGGCCCCGTTGGGGTCTTCATGGTTAATAACAGGGCCTTCGGGGTCTTACCCGGTTAATAACATGGCCTGTTTGGGGTCTTACACTGGTTAATAAAGGGGGGCCTTTCTGGGGTTTCATGGTTAATAAAAATTGGGCCTGGTTTTGGGGGTTTTCACGGTTAAAAACATGGTCTGTCTGGGGGGCTTACACTGGTTATAACAGTGGCTGTCTGGGGTCTTTCCGGGTTTAAAAAAGTGGCTGTCTGGGGGGTTTCACTGGTTAATAACAGGGCCCTTTTGGGTCTTAAACCCGGGGAAAAAACATGGCCCGTCTGGGGGGGTTACCTGTTAAAAATGGCTTCTGGGGCTTTTCCGGTTAAAACGTGGCTGTTGGGGCCCTTTCCTGGGTTTAACATGCCCGTTGGGGGTCTTACACTGGTTAAAAACATGGTTTTGTCTGGGTTTTTACAAGGTTTAAAAAAATGGTTTTGGGGGTCTCACTGGTTAATAACAGTCGTTGTTGGGGTTTACCCTTTTAAAACATGGTCGTGGGGTCTACCGGTTCAAACAGTTGTCTTCGGGGTCTACTGTGGTTTGTCTGGGGGGTCTTACAACTGGTTAATAGCAGTGTCTGGTTGGGGGTCTTACACTTTTTAATATCAGGGGTAGTCTGTCTGGAAATCTTACACTGGTTAATAACAGTGGTTTCTGTTAAGGTCGTACTCTTGTTAATAACAGTGGTTCTGTCTAGGGGTCTTACATAGGTTAATAAACGTGGTCTTGTGTGGGGGCCTTAGACTGGTTAATATCAGTGGTCTGTATGGTGGTTCTTACACTGGTTAATAACAGTGGTCTGTGTGGGGTTCTTACAATGGGTTATTAACAGTTGGTCTGTCTGGAATCTTTCACTGGTTAATTACAGTCGCCCTTCCTGTCGGGCGTCGTACACTGGATTAATAACTGTGGTCTGCAGGGAATATCACACTGGTTATAACAGTGGTCCGTCTGGGCGGTCTTAGCTGTTTAAAGTAGTGTACTATCGTTGTGGGTGTCAACACTGGTCTAATAAACAGTGATCTGTCTTGGGGTCTTACACTGGTTCATAACGTGGTCCGTCTGGGGTCTGGGGGTCTTGCTCTAGGGAATAACAGTGATTGACTGGGGGTCTGACACTGGTTAAATACAGTGATCGGTATGGGGGGTCTTTCACTGGTTAATAATAGTGGTTCGGTCGGATGTCCGTTCACGGCGTTATTGACATGTGACTGTTCTAGGGGGCTTTCTTCTGGTTAATACCAGGAGATCTGTGTGGGGTGTTTTTACACTGGTTCATAACAGGGGTCTGATCAGGGAGTCATTACAACTGTGTTAATTACAGTTCTGTCTGGTGTCTTACACTGGGTTATAACAATGTTCCGTCTGGGAGTCTTACACTGGTTCATATCAATGGTCCGTTTGGGAGTCTTACTCAGGTTAATAACAGTGGTCTGTGTGGGTCCAACACTGGTTAATAACAGTGGCCAGTCTGGGGTCTTACACTGGTTAATAACTGTGGACTGTTTGGGGTCTTACACTGGTTAATAACAGTGGCCTGAATGGGGTCTAACATTGGTTAACATCAAATGCCTGTCTGGGGTCTTGCACTGGTTAATCACAGGAGCTTGTCTGAGGGTCTTACACTGGTTAATAACAGTGGCCTGTCTTGGGTCTTACACTAGTTTATATCAGTGGCCTGTGCTGGGGTCTTTACACTGTTAATCAACTGTGGGCTTGTCTGGTGGTCTTACTGTGGTTAATAACAGTGCCAGCTTGGTCTTCCACTGGTTAATACACTGTGGCCTGTATGGTTCCTTACAATCTGGTTAAATAAAGTGGCCTGTCTGGGTCTTGCACTGGTTAATAAAGTGGCCTCTCTGGGGGTCCTACACTGTTTACTAAGGGGGTCTGTCTGGGGGTCTCACATGTATATACAGTGGCCTGTGGGGTCTTACAATGGTTAAGAATAGTAGCGTTCTGGGGGTTTTGCACTGGTTAATACAGAGGTCTGTCTGAGGGTCTTACACTGGTTATTAAAACAGTTGGTCTGTCTGGGGAGTTCTTACACTGGTAATAATCGGTTGCCTATCGGGGGGTCTCTTGCACGAGTTATTAATAACAGTGGCCTGTCTTGGGGTCCTACACTGGTTAATAACAGTGCCTGTCTGAGGGTTTTAGAGTGGTTAATAACTGTGGCTGTCTGCTGTCTTACACGGGTTATGACAGTGGTCCGCCTGGGGGTCTTACCGGGTTAATGGACAACGGGTATCTTTCGGGGTATTTAACACTGGTTCATAACGTGGTCGTTGGGGATCTAAACTGGTTAATAAACAGTGGGTGTACTGTCCGGAGTCTTACACTGGGTTTATAACGGTGGGCGGGGGTGGGGGCTCTGTCTGGGGTTCTTACACTAGTTATAACTATGGTTTGTTATGCGGTCTTACACTGATTAATAAACAGGGTCTGTCTGGAGTTCTTACACTGATAATAACAGTGGGTGGGCTGGGAGGTACTTACATGGTAATAACACTGGTCTCTCGGCAGGGACTTACATGGTTAATTAACAGTGTCTGTCTTGGGTCTTACATTGGTTGATAACAGTGGTCTGTCTGGGGTCTTGCACTGGTTAATAACAGTTTTCTGTCTGGGGTCTTACACTGGTTAATAACAGTGGCCTGTGTTGGGGTCTTACATTAGTTAATAACAGTAGTCTGTCTGGGGGTCTTACACTGGATATTACAGTGGTCTGTCTGGAATCTTACACTGCTTAATAACAGTGGTCTGTCTGGGGTCTTACACTGGTTAATAACAGTGGTTTTTCTGGGGTCTTACACTGATTAATACCAGGGGTCTGTCTGGGGGTCTTTCACTGGTTAATAACAGTGGTAGTCTGGTGTCTTTCACTTAGTTTAGAACACTGTCTGTCTTGGTCTTACACTGGTTATAACCTAGTGGTCTGTCTGGGTCTTACGCTGGTTAATAACATAGTCGTCTGGCGGTCTTACCACTGGTAATAACAGTGGTCCGTCTGGTGCCTTACACTAGTTAATAAAACTGGTCAGTCTGGGGGCCTTACACTGGTTCATAACAATGCTCTGTCTGGGGGTCTTACACTAGTTAAAAACAGTGGTCTGTCTGGGTCTTTACACTGGTATAATCAGATGGGTCTGTCTGGGGTCTTAACAACTGGCTAATAACTCAGTGATCTGTCTAGAGTCTTAAACTGGTTAATAAAAGTGGTCTGTCTTGGGTCTAACACTGGTTAATAACAGTGGTCTGTCTGGGGTTTTACATTGATAAATAACAGTGGTTCTTCTGGGGTCTTACACTGATTAATCCACGGGTCTGTCTGGGCGTCTTACATTGGTTATAACCCAGTTGTCGACGCGAGCTTACTACTAGTTAATAAAACTCTTAGTCTGTCTGGGGTCTTTACACTGGATAATATGACACGTGGTCTGTTGGGGTCTTCTTACAATGATTAATTAACAGGGTTCTGTCTGGGGTCTTACACTAGTTAATAAACAGGTGGGTCCGCCTGAGGTCTTTACATGGTTAATTACTGTGGACTGTCTGGGGGGTTCTTTCACTGGTTAATAACACTGGTCTGTTCTGTCTGGGGGTCTTACACTGGTTCATAACAGTGGTCTGTCTGGGGGTCTTACACCGGTTAATAACACTGGTCTGTTCTTGGGGTCTTACACTGGTTAATAACTGTGGTCTGTCTGGGGGTCTTACACTGGTTAATAACAGTGGCCTGTGTGGGGGTCATACACTGTATAATAACAGTGGTCTGTCTGGGGTCTTACACTGGTTAATAATAGAAGTCTGTCTGGGGGTCTTACACTGGTTAATAACAGTGGCCTGTCTGGGGGTCTTACACTGGTTAATAACAGTGGCCTGTCTGGGTGTCTTACACTGGTTAATAACTGTGGTCTGTCTGGGGGTCTATCATTGGTTAATAACAGCGGCCTGTCTGGGAGTCTTACACTGGTTAATAACTGTGGTCTGTCTGGGGGTCTATCATTGGTTAATAACAGCGGCCTGTCTGTGGTCTTACACTGGTTAATAACAGTGACCTGTTTGGGGTCTTACACTGGTTAATAACATTCCTCTGTCTGGGGGTCTTACACTGATTAATAACAGTGGCTTGTCTGGGGGTCTTACACTGATTAATAACAGTGGTCGGTCAGGGGATCTTACACTGGGTAATAACAGTGGCCTGTCTGGGGGTCTTACACTGGTTAATAACGGTGGCCTCTCTGGGGGTATTACACTTGTTAATAAAAAGTGGTCTGTCAGGGGGTCTAACACTGGTTAATAACAGCGGCCTGGCTGAGTCTTTCACTGGTATTGCAGTGGCCTGTTTGGGGTCTTACACTGGTTAATAACAGAGTTCTGTCTGGGGGTCTCACACTGGTTAATATCAGTCGTCTGTCTGGGGGTCTTACACTGGTTAATAACAGTGTCTTGTCTGGTGGTCTTACACTGATTAATAACAGTGGTCTGTCGGGGGGTCCTACACTGGTTAATAACAGTGGGGCCTTAATGGGGGGTCTTACACTTGTTATGAACCGCATAATATGGCCTGTGCCTGGGGTCTTACACAGGTTTTACAGTGGCCTGACTGGGGTCTTTACCACGGTTAGAACAGTGTCTGTCTGGGGTCTTACACTCGTTAATAACAGTGGCCTGTCTATAGTCTACACTGGGTTAATGACAGTCGGCCTATCTGGGGTCTTGATTGGTTAATACAGTGGCCTGTCTTGGGACCTTACACATGGTTAATAACAGTGGTCTGTCTGGGGGTCTATTACATGTTAATATACAGTGGCCTGTTTGGGGTCTTACAACAGGTTAATAATAGTGTCCTGGTCGGGGAGGTCTTTTATGTGTTAATTAACATAGTGTTTCTGTGGGTCTTTCACGGTTAATATACAGTGGTGCCATGGGGTCTTACATGGTTAATACAGTGGCTGTTGGACGGCTTACACTGGTTATTAACAGTGGCCTGTTCTGGCGGGTCTTACAGTCGTTAATATTTGTGACTCTCGTTTGGGGGTCTTACACTGGTTAATAACAGTGGCCTGTCTGGAGGTCTTTCACTGGTTAATAACACTGGTCTGACTTGGGGTCTAACACTTGTTCATAACAGTGGCCTGTCCGGGGGTCTTATACTGGTTAATAACAGAGGTCTCTCTTTGGGTCTTACACTGGTTAATAACAGTGGCCTGTCTGGTGGTCTTACACAGGTTAATAACACTGGTATGTCTGGGGGTCTTACACTGGTTCATATCAGTGGTCTGTCTCGGGGTCTTACACAGGTTAATAACAGTGGTCTGTCTGTGGGCCTTACACTGGTTCATAACAGTGGCCTGTCTTGGGGTCTTACACTGGATAATAACACTGGTCACTCTGTGGTCTTACACTGGTTAATAACAGTGGTCTGTCTGGGGGTCTTACAGAGGTTAATAGCAGTGGTCTGTCTGGGGTCATACATTGGTTAATAACAGTAGTCTGACTTGGGGTCTTACACTGGTTAATAACACTGGTCTGTTTGGTGGCCTTACACTTGTCATAACGGTGGTCGGTCTGGGGGTCTTACACTGGTTAATAACAGAGGTCTGTCTGTAGTCTTACACTGGTTAATAACAGTGGTCTGCCTGGGGTCCTACACTGGTTAATATCAGTGGTCTGTCTGGGGTCTTACGCCGGGGGGTATAACACTGGTCTGTGTGGGATCTTACACTAGGTAATAACAGTGGTCTGTCTGGGGTCTTACATGGTTAATAACAGGTGGACTGTCTGGGGACTTACACGGCTTAATAACATTGGTCGGTGCTGAAGGTCCTACAATGGTTCATAACAGTGGTCTGTCTGTGGGTCTTACGCTGGGTAATAAACACTGGTCTGTCTGGGACTCTACACTAGTTCATTTTTTAATTAAAAACCTCAGTGCCTGTTGGGGGTCTTACACTGGTTAATAACAGTCGGTCTGCCTGAGGTCTTACAATGTTTATTACAGTGGTTCTGGCTGGGGTCATACAATTGTTTCATAAGACTGGTTACTGATGGGGGATCTTACATGGTTCATGACAGTTGTTGTCTGGGGTGTACACTGCTTAATAAATTGGTGTTTATCTTGGGTCTTACACCGATTAATAACAGGGGGTCTCGTCAGGGGGTTCTTGCATGGTTAATATAAACAGGGGTCTTTCTTGGGGTCTTACACTGGTTAATAAATGTGGTCTGTCTAGGGTCTTAACATCTGATGATAACAGTGGTCTCTCTGGGGGTCTTACACTGTTAATAACTGTTGTCTGTCTGGGGTTCTTACACTCGTTAATATAACAGTGGTCTTGTCTGGGGGTCTTTCCACTGGTTTATAACAGTAGTCTGTCTTCGGTCCTTACACTCGTTAAGAAATCAGTGGTCTGTCTTGCGGTCTTGCTCATGGTTTAGTAACCGTGTCTGTCTGGGGTCTTTCTCTTGTTATAAACAGGGGTCTGTTGGCGGGTCTTACACTGGTTAATAACAGTGACCCTCTTGGGGTCTACACTGGTTAATAACAAGAGCGCCTGTCTGGGGTCTTACACTGGTTAATAACATGGCCTGCTGGGGTCTTGCACTGGTTAATCACAGTTGCCTGTCTGGGGGTCTTACAATGGTTAATAACAGTGGTCTGTCTGTGGGTCTTACACTGGTTATTACAATGGTTCTGTTGGGGGTTTACACTGGTTAATAAGAGTGGCCTCTCAGGGGTCTGACACTGGTTATTAACTCAGTGCCCTGTCTGGGGGTTTACGCCTGGTTCATTACAGTGGCCTGTCTGGGGGTCTTACACTGGTTAATAACAGTCGGCTCTCCTGGTGGTCTTACACTGGAGTAATAACAGTGGCCATGTCTGGGGGGCTTCACACTGGTTTAATAACTGGCGGACACTGACTGGAGGGGTCTTAGCTGTGTTAAAAAACACTGGCGCTGTCAGGGAGGTCTTACAATGGTTAATATACAGTGGCCTCTCTGGGGTAGTACACTGAGTTAATAACCGTGCCCTATCTGGGGGTCTTTCGCTCGGTTAATAACACTGGTCTGTCTGGGGGGTCGGGTCTGAACAACTGGTTAATAACATTGGCCTCTCTGGGGTCTTACAACTGTTTAATAAACAGGGCCCTGTCTGGGGGTTTTTCGCTGGTTCATAACAGGGACTGTCTGGGGGTTTACCTGGTTAATAACAGTGTTGTCTGGGGTCGTACACTGGTTAAACAGTGGTATGTCTGGGGGGTCTTACACTGGTTATAACATTGGTCTGTCCTGGGGTTCTATACTCTCGTTAATATAACAACTGGTCGACTGGGGGTCTTACACTGGTTAATAAAAACAGTGGTCTTTTGGGCGCCTTTACTCTGGTTCATAACAGTAGTCTGGCGGGGGGTCTTTCCACTGGTTCAATACAGTGCCTGTACTGGACTTCTTACACTGGTAATAACATGGTCTATCTGAGGGTCGTAAACTGGGTTCATAACACGTTTGGTCTGCTATTGTTCGATCTTACACTGGGTAATAACAGTGAAACTGGTCTGGCTAGGGTCTTTACACTAGGTAATAACAGTGGTCTATGCTGGGGGTCATTCCGATGGTTAATAACCAGTAGTCTGTCTGGGTGTTACAATGTGAATAAACTGTGTTTTTCTTGAGTATTACACTGGTTAATAACAGTGGTCTGTAATGTGGGCCTGACTCTGCTTAATAACAGTCGTCTGTCTGGGGGTCGTACATGCGTTAATAACACTGGTCGGTATGGGGGAATAGAGTCCTCTATCAATCTAGTATACTAAACAGTGGTCTGTCTGGGGGTTTACGCTTGTTAATTACGTGGCCTGTTTGGGGGGATTTTACTTTTTAACAACAGTGGACCTGTCTGGGGTCTTTCACTGGTTATTACAGTGGGCCCGTACTGGGTCTTACACTGGTTAATAACAGTGGCCTGCTGGGGTCTTGCACTGGTTAATAACAGTGGCCTGTCTGGGTCTTACACTGGTTAATAAAACTGTGACTGGTCTGGGGGTTTTACATGGTTAATATACAGAGGTGCTGTCTGGGGGTCTTACACGGGGGGTTCTAACGTGGTCTCTCTGTGGGTCTTACACCAGGGTAATAAACAGTGGCGTGTCCTGGGTTATACTTAAATGGTTTAAGAACAGTGGCCTGTCGGGGGTCTTACATGGCTAAAAAACATTGGCCCTGTCTGGAGGTCTTTCACTGGTTAATAACAGTGGCCTCTGTTGGGGGTCTAACACTGGTTAATAACGTGGCCTGTCTGGGGGACTTTCATTGGTTAATAACAGTTGGCCTGTCTGGGGGTCTTACACTGGCTTAATAAACAGTGCCTTCTGGGGGTCTTACACTGGATAATAACAGTTGCCGGGTCTGGGGCTCTTACACTCGTTAATAACAGTGGCCTGGTCCGGGGTCTTCTTGCTCTGCTTAATAAAACAGTGGCATGTCTGGTGGCGTCTTACACTGGTTATTAACAGCGGTATGTCTTGGGGTCTTACACTGATTAATAAACAGTACGCTGTCTTGGGGTATTACATGGGGTTTTTTTAATATAGTGGCCTGACTGGGGTCTTTCTATGGGTTTATAACTGAGGTCTGTCGGGGGGTCTTTCACTGGGTTAATAACAGTGGTCTGTCTGGGGGTCTTCACTGGTTAATAACCTGTGGCCTGTCTGGGGTCTTGCACTGGCTAATAACAGTGGCCTTCAGGGGGTCTTACACTGGTTAATAACAGTGGCCTGTCTGGTGGTCTTACACTGGTTAATAACAGTGGCCTGGTTTTGTGGGTCTCACAGTGGTTATTAACAGTGGCCTGTTGGTTGTCTTACAATGGTTTATAACAGTGGCCTGTTGAGGGTCTTAAGCATCTGGTTAATGACAACGGTCTGTCTGGGTTCTTACACTGGTGATAACACTGTCATGAATGGGGGTATCACACGGGTTCATGAACAGTGTCTGTCTGGGGGTCTTACACTGGTTAATAACACTGGTCTGTCTGTGGGCCTTACACTGGTTCATAACAGTGGTCTGTCTGGGGGTCTTACACTGGTTAATAACAGTGTTGTCTAGGGTTTTACTCTAGTTTAAATAACAGTGGTCTGTCTGGGGGTCTTACACTAGATAATAACACTGGTCTGTCTGGGGTCTTACACTGGTAAATAACAGTTGTTTGTCTTGGGTTCTTACACTGGTTAATAGCACGTTGGGGCGGTCTGTCTCTTGTGGTCATGCCCCCCGCCTCGGGTCTTACACTGGTTAATACCAGGGTTCTGTCTGGGGGTCTTACACTTGTTAATAACAGTGGTCTGTCTGGGAGTCTTACACTCGTTAATAACAGTGGTCTGTCTGGGGTCTTACACTGGTTAATAAAACTGGTCTGTCTGGGGGCCTTTCACTGGTTCATAACAGTGGTCTGTCTGGGGTCTTTCACTGGTTAATAACAGTGGTCTGTCTTGGGTCTTTCGCTGGTTAATAACAGTGGTCTGTCTGGGGTCTTACACTGGTTAATAACAGAGGTTTTCGGGGGGGTCTTAACTACTGATTATAAAGGGGTCTCTCTGGGGGTCTTACACTGGTTAATAACAGTGGTCTGTCTGGGAGTCTTACACTAGTTAATAACACTAGTGTGTCTTGGGTCTTACACTTGTTAATAACAGTGGTCTGTCTGGGGTCTTACACTGGTTAATAACAGTGGTCTGTCTGGGGTCTTACACTGGTTAAATAAACAGTGGCCGTCTTGGTCGGGTCTTACATTGTTAATTTAACAGTGGCTGTCGGGGTGTCTTTAACTGGTTATAACACTGGTCTGTCTTGAGGGTCTTACACTGGTTCATAACAGTTGTCTGTCTAGGGGTCTTGCACAGGTTAATAACAGTGGTCTGTCTTGGGGCCTTACACTGGTTCATAACAGTGTCCTGTCTGGGGATCTTACACTGATCAATACATTTGGTTCTGTCTGTGGTCTTACAATCGTTTAATAGCAGTGGTCTGTCTGGGGATCTCTACATGGTTAAATAGCAGTGGTCTTTATGGAAGTCTTACATGGTTATTACACAGTGGTCTGTATTATATGGAGTTTACACTGGTTAATAACAGTGGTCTGTATGGCGGTCTACACTGGTTAATAACAGTGATCTGTCAGGGGTCTTACACTGGTTAATAACAGTGGTTTATCTGGGGTCTTACACTGATTAATGACATGGGTCTGTCTGGAGGTCTCACCGGTTAATAACAGTGGTCTGTCTGGGGTCTTTCACTGGTTAATAACACTGGTCTGTCTGGTATCTTACACTGGTTAATAACAGTGGTCTGTCTGGGGTCTTACATTGGTTAATAACAGTGGTCTGTCTTTGGTCTTACACTGGCTAATAACAGTGGTCTGTCTGGGGTCTTACTCTGCTTAGTAACAGTGGTCTGTCTGGGGTCTTACACTGGTTAATAACAGTGGTCTCTCTGGGATCTTACACTGGTTAATAACAGTGGTTTGTCTTGAGTCTTACACTGGTTAATAACAGTGGTCTGTCTGGGGGTCTTACACTGCTTAATAACAGTGGTCTGTTGGGGTGTTACACCGGTTATTAACACTGGTCTGTCTGGGGTCTTACACTGGTTCATAACAGTGGTCTGTCTGGGAGGTCTTACACTGGTTATTAATAGTGGTCTCTCTGGGGGTCTTACACTTTTTAATAACAGTCGTCTGTCTGGGGTCTTACACTGGTTAATAATATTGGTCTGTCAGGGGGTCTTACTTTGGTTAATAACAGTGGTCTGTCTAGGGGTCTTACACAGGTTAATATCAGTGGTCTGTCTGGGGGTCTTAGACTGGTTAATAACAGTGGTCTGTATGGTGGCCTTACACTGGTTAATAACAGTGGTCCGTTTGGGGTCTTACACTGGTTAATAACAGTGGTCTGTCAGGGGTCTTACACTGGTTAATAACAGTTGTCTGTCTGGGGGTCTAACACTGGTTAATAACAGTGGTCTGACAGGGGATCTTACACTGGTTCATAACAGTGGTCCGTCTGGGGTCTTACGCTGGTTAAAAACTGTGATCTGTCTAGGGGTCTTATGCTGGTTAATAACAGTGATCTGTCTGGGGGTCTTACACTGGTTCATAACAGTTATCCGTCTAGAAGTCTTACTCTGGTTAATAACAGTGACCTGACTGGGGGTCTTTCGCTGGTTAATAGCAGTGATCTTTCTGGGGGTCTTACACTGGTTAATAATAGTGATCTGTCTAACGGTCTTTCACTGGTTAATAATAGTGGTCCGTCTGATGGTCTTACACTGGTTAATAACAGTGATCTGTCTAGGGGTCTTACACTGGTTAATAACACTGATCTGTGTGGGGTTTTACACTGGTTCATAACAGTGGTCTGTCTGGGGTCTTACACTGGTTAATAACAGTGATCTCTCTGGTGTCTTACACTGGGTTATAACAATGTTCCGTCTGGGGATCTTACACTGGTTCATATCAGTGGTCCGTCTGGAGTTCTTACACTGGTTAATAACAGAGGTCTGTCTGGGGGTCTTACACTGGTTAATAACAGTTGTCTGTCTGGGTGTCTTACTCTGGTTAATAACAGCTATCTGTCTTGGGGTCTTACACTGGTTCATAACAGTGGCCTGTCTGGGGGTCTTACACTGGTTAATAACAGTGATCTGTCTGGGGGTGTTACACTGGTTTAACAGTTGTCTGTCTAGTGGTCTTACACTGGTTCATAACAGTGGTCCGTCTGGTGGTCTTACACTGGCTCATAACAGTGGTCCGCCTGGGGGTCTTACACTGGTTCATAACAGTGGTCCGTCTGAGAGTCTTACACTGATTCATAACAGTGATCCGTCTGGGGGTCTTACACTGGTTAATGACAGTGGTCCGTCTGGGGGTCTTACACTGGTTCATAACAGTGGTCAATCTGTGGGTCTGTACACTGCATTATTAAACAGTGGTCCGGCTGTGGGTCTTGCACTGGTTTATAAACTACTGGTCTCTCTGGGTCTTACACTGGGATTCATCATAGCTGGTCGTCTGAGGGTCTTACACTGGTTAATAACCAGTGGTCCGTTGGCGGGTCTTACACTTTGTAAATAACAGGGGTCCGTTTGGGGGTCTCTACCTGGTTTATATCAGTGGTCCGTCTGGGGTCTTACCATGGTTATAACAGTGGTCCGTCTGGGGGTCTGACACTGATAATATCAGTGGTCCTCTGGGGGTCTTACACTGGTTCATAACATGTCCATCTGGGAGCTTACCTGTTTCAAACAGTGGACTGTCTGGGGGTCTTACACTGGTTAATAACATTGGTCTGTCTGGGGTCTTACACTGGTTAATAACACTGGTCTGCCTGGGGTCTTACACTGGTTAATAACAGTGATCTGTCTGGGGTCTTACACTGGTTAGTATCACTTTTCTGACTGGGGGTCTAACACTGGTTCATAACAGTGGTCTGTCTGGGGGTCTTACACTGGTTAATAACAGTGGTCTGTCTGGAGTCTTACACTGGTTAATAACGCTGGTCTGTCTGGGGGCCTTACACTGGTTCATAACAGTGGTCTGTCTGGAGTCTTACACTTGTTAATAAACAGTGGTCTGTTTGGGGTGTTACACTGGTTTATAACGTAGTGTGTTGGAGTCTTACACTTGTTAATAACATTGGTGGTCTGGGGTTCTGACTTAATGCTTAGTAAACAGTGGTCTGTCTGGGGTCTTACACTGTTAATAACACTGGGTTCTGTATAGGGGTCTTACAATGGTTAATAACAGTGGTTGCCTGGGGGGGTCCGACACGGTTAATAACAGTGGCTGTCTGGGGGTTTTACAGGTTAAAACATGGTCTGTGGGGGGTCTTCACTGGTTAAAAAGGGGTCGTTTGGGGTCTTACATGTTAAATTAACGTGGTCTTTTGGGGGGTCTTCATGGTTAATAACGTGGTTGTCTGGGGGTCTTACATGGAAATAACAGTGGTCTTTCGGGGGTCTTCCCCTGGTTAATAACAGTGGTCTTTCGGGGGGTCTTACACGGAGTTTTACCTGGAGAGAGTTCGGGGGTAAAAACCCCCCCCCGGGGCCCCGGTCTGGCCCAGGCCTCCTGGTGGTCAGAGCCGATCAACCGGCTTTTGCTGCTGGCTGCACCAAAACCAAGTGACCCAAAAGCCTGGTTGTCAGGAACCGACTTTAGGTGCTTGTCCGTCCCAGCTTGAAGACTCCCAGGGGTTGTTGGCCCCCCTTATGTAGCTGGGGGGCATTTTGAAGTTCGGGCCCCTGACAATTTTGTATGGTCTCTTAAGTGTAGTGGCCCCCCCTGCTTTTCATTGGGGGGATTTTGCATCGTCTCCCAAGTTTTTTGCTTTCGTATGGTGATTTTGTGTGCAATTTCGGTACTAGCCCCGGTTTTTCCAGGTGTATATAATCATGTATTTCCCCCGGGTTTCCCAGGGAAACAATTTCAGGACCTCAAGCGCTCCCAGTTTTTTGAGGTGTTTTATCTCCGTTATGCGCCCGTGGGTTCTCTGTAAAATTTTCAGGGTCAGCAATTTCCCCGCTTGAAAGGTGTGTTAGTGTGCAGCTTTTTTCCAGCTAGATAGAAACAAGTGACCAAAGAGTGCTCATGGGCTTGGCTCCCTGTTTTTGAAGGTTTCTTATCCATCCTGTTTTTTTTCAGCAGATGCATTGATACAAGTTTTGTCCTTGAAGGTGGATCCCCGAAATGATCACCCCAGGCTTTGACGTTGGTGTTTCGCTCATTTTTGTGGCCAAAATTGTTTTGTCTTGATGAAGTTTAATTTCTTCGTGTTTACCTTATCGGTAATTGAAATTTCTAATCGTTGAACTTCATATTGTTTTCTGCAGCCCACTGAAAGTTCGGTTTTGATGCCCTCCTGGGCTTGCAGTGTCTGCAATAAGACACTGTCTGCAGATTGGGGGTGTCATCTGAAAAGGAAAGACACGGTGCGTGGTGACATCCTTGCTATGTCGGATATGGGATGGGGAAAAAGATGGGAGCGGTATGTGCCTTGTGGACAAAACTTTCACCGTAGTCCCTGGATTTACTCTGTTACGACTACTCTCTGTGTTTGTTGTGGGAAATTTTTATAGCCCCATCGACCGACTTTTCCTTTTTCCCCTTTTAGCACGCATTTTGTGCGCTATTACGCCATGGTCACACTTGTCGAAGGCTTTTGAAAAGTCGTTATATTACTTTTGCATTCTTTTATCTCTAGTGTTTGGGACCTTGTCGGTGATCCAATGTTGAGACGAAAAGGGGCGACCTGTTCTAAACCCCTGTTGCCCTGGGTTGTGTAACTGATGGGTTTTTAGTGGGTGGTGACTTGCTTCTTAGGACCCCTTAAAAAAATTTTTTTGTATTTGTTAGTGCTATCGGTCCCGCATTCTTTGCTGTTCCCTTTTCTGCCCCCTTTTTGGAGTGGGGGTATGTTTGTTTTTGTAAACTGTGGGGACGACCCCCGTGCCATGCCCCTCTCCCTGGTGGAAAAAAGGTCGTGATAGGGGCTTCTTGCAGTTCTTGATAACACGGGGTTCCCGAGTTTGGGCCCGGGGCAGAGTGCTTTGGGGGTGTCATTTATGCTTTTTGAAGTCATTTGCGTCAGGTAACATCGGATTGGCTTGTGTTAACCAAATTTTTTGGCTCCTCTAAAAAATTCGTTTTGATCTTCCTCTCATTCTGGTTAGCGGGTTGCTAAAAACTGATTTAATTGGGGGTTTAGTAGCTACTCTTTCCTTGCTGTATTGTGTGGACCCCCCTTGGGTTTGTAGGGGGCCCTACTGGGTGTTGTTCTCGACTTTGTTTGGCATGGAGAAGAATATTTGGGTTTTTTCGATTTTTATTTATGGCTTTTTGTTTTCCCGCGATTCCGACCCTAAAGATTCCTTTAGCTTGAGTTCGATGCTTGCTTTTTTGACCAGTGTCCCCCTACGCATTTCAGATAGATTGACCTCTTTTAGCCCTCTGTTATTCTTTTTTCCCTCGCCTGTAAAGGGGGCGCCGTTCTTTCTTTTTACATCTACTCCTCCCCTTTTCTTGAGGAATAAACCTTGTGCATACATGAGTGCCACCAAATTAACTGTTTAGGGATACGTTGGGTCGTGTTTTAGTAATTTTTCCCACTTATATCGGTTAGGGCTTTTGGGTTTTCTTGGTCCCACTTTTTTGTTTTGTTATTTAAGTTGAATTTGGTGAATTCCCTCATGAATAGTTCATTATGTCGGGGCTGGGGCTCCCCGCATACATGTTGAACCCCAATTATGTTGTGATTGGTATATTTTTTTTGATTTTGGGGGAATTTTTTTTCAATCATATGTTGTGAAAGTGAGGTCTAGTGTATTTCCCCTTTTGAGGCTCTTTATTTTGGTTTAAAAATTTAATTTTTTTGCGAGATTTAAAAACTCGGTGAGTGTGAGTTTTCTCAGAGCTGCCTCCTGGTGTTATTCTGAACAATAATTTTTTGTATATTCCTCCTTTTTTGGGGCCTTAAATTTAAATCCCCCCGGGGAAAAATGTTGGGTGCAGGAGCTGGAAGATTTTCCAGCAGTGGTCAATTTTTTTAAAAGCTTTTCCTGGAATTTCTGGGATGTTGCTCCGGAGGCTTGAAAACTCCACAATGCTAGGTTTGGTTCTCGACCTTTAAAAGTAAACTTCCCCTACTCATTTAGGCATTTTAGCATTTTGCAAAAAATGACTCTGCAAGTACCGCCAACCCCCCCCCCCCCCTTTTCCTTTTTATCTGTCACATCTGTATAGGTTGTAACCTGGGATCCATATTTCGTTTTCCAAGTTCCTTTTTGTGGGTCTAGTGAAAACCGCGAACATTCCCTTTTCCCCTTGAAGCAGTCCACGGTAAAAAGGGTTTTTTTGTTTGTTTTGGCTTTGCCCTGTAATTTTTTTTAAAAAAGAATGTCATCGGACTGGTGGTATTTTGGGATGGGGGGGGTTTTTTTTTTGGGATTTTGTATCTGTATTGTTTTGGTTTTTGGGGAGGCCTCGACTGTGGTTCACTCCAGGGTGATGGATTTTTGGGTAAATTTTTGCCATTTCCTGCCCGTTTTTTTTTCCCTTCCCGCACTAAAAAAACCCCTCCTCTTGGTGGGGTGTGGCTACCCAGTTTTTATGGGCCCGGATGTTTTTTATCTTTTTTACCCCTTTTGATGGTTGCCTGGCAATTTAAGTTATGCAAGTCTTTCCCCTTTCTGAAAAGGGACACATTTGGGGGAAAAAGCTTACAGGAAGGGGGTTTGCATTTTTTTTTGTCATATGGGGATGGCATTTTCGGGTGGTCATAGTTGCAAGTCCCTTGTTTTCCAGATTTCCCTGTCTGCAGTACCAAGTGATGTAGTGCACGGCTGGTTTCCGTTGCCTTGGGTTTCTGTGCGTACCCCTTTTGGTCTTTTTCCCCGTCTTATTCTTACCTCCTGCACCAAAAAGGGCTCCCACCAGTTTTTTTGGGAATTATCCACTATAGCTAGTGGATCCCTTTGTTTGCTATTTCCGGGGTTTTTTCTGTTTGAAATTTGGTTTTATTTTTTTTGATACACTTGTTTTCCCACTGGGTCCTGCCCCCTTGGGGTCTTTTTATGTTTCCTTTGGAAAATTTCCGACTACCTGGACAAAAACTCCGTTCACCATTACTGTCCCGGGACAGCACCCGCTTCACATTACGTCTCCCAGGACACCCTCCAGTTAAACCATTCTGTCCCCCAGGACAGCCCTCCGCTTCCCCTTTATGCCCCCAGGACAGCACCCCCGCTTCCTATTACTTTTCCCCCAGGACAGCCTTAGCCCCACATTTACTGACTACCATACATCGCCCCAGCCTTAAAGTTTCTGACTAAGGGCCCCAGTATAAAGGGCAGTACCTTTCACCCAGACTTTTATTTCCCATCTGTTGTAGAAGTCCAGGTTGTTTATGAAAGCGTTTTGAGTTATCCTCTTTTAATCCCTTTGTTTTTTGCCCACAGATTTTCTTTTTTGGGCATCCCCAAAAAACTTCCCTTTTTTTTAATACTGTTTGTAGCTAGTTCTTGGATTCTCCCAAAAGGGGGTGACACCAATTTCCCAAAAAATGAAAATTTTATCCAGGGGAAAACCCCTTTTGTTTGATTGACTGCGACTATACAGAGCTTCAAAATGATTTGAGGGGTTGTTTTACTGTAATTCTCTAGAAACCCTTTTGAATATTCTATTAAAAACCCCCTTAAATGAGCTTGTATTTGATTTTATTTCTAACTAATTGGAACCCCTTTCCCGGTACGTTCCTATTTATATTTTTGTTTGTTTTGAAAAGGGGCCCAAAACCCCCATCCGTTTCAGTCTGCTTTATTGCCAACGAAACCTTTTTTGAAACCCAGTAAAGGGTTCGGATATAAAGGGTTCGGCCCAGTCGGGGGTTTCGGACCGTCTTTGATCTTCGTGGGTCATTTATTTAAAACATACTGGTGGGTGATTTGGGCTAAAAGAAGGATCTTTGAAATTACTACCCGGTAATTGTGTTTGTTTTGTAAAAAGTATAACTTGGTTTTTAAAGGCCCGGTGGTTTTGGAGCCCCCTACAGTGACAAAACGGTCGAGCCTCCCCCTTGTTTATCAATCGCGGGATCGTTTTTCTATTTTTTTTTTTTTTTTCGTCCCACCACAAAAAATGTATATTATCACTATAGGACTGGTGGAAATTTTGGAGGAAGGACGTTTTTTTCCCTGTGTAATAATTGCTTCCTTTTGTGTATATTGCACCGTGGTAACTAGGGGTTATATGAAATTACAGTATACGTCGGTATTTAAAGAAAAAAAAAAAACAAATGAAAGTCCTCCACTCCCTAAGTACCATTTTACGGTTAGTTGTACAAAACACGTATTTGCTATTCACGGGTATCACTAGATTATATGCGAGTACATAGCAGGCCCAAAAAGATTATTAAAAAACAGTGCCACTGTGGTAAGATTCTGGCGATTCTGGCACCTGCCTCTAAGGTTATCACTTCATTTAAAATTTCCCTTTTCAAAAAGACACGTTTTCCTTTATCATCAAATTACTAGGGAGCCACTGTTATACACTATAAAACTTTTTATAAAATGTTATCAGGGGACTTTTTTTTCCCTTTACAAAGAAAGGTTAAAACAGTGGTTAATAAACAGGGGTTAAAAACAGTGATCTGTCGGGGGTTTACACTGGTTTTAAAAACAGTGCTGTCTGGGGGCTTACACTGGTTAATAAAGTGTCTGTTGGGGGGTTTTAAGGTTAATAACAGTGTCGTTTGGGTCTTAACTGGTTTTATACTGGTCGTCGGGGGGTCTTACACGGTTAAAAAAAGGGTCGTCTGGGGGTCTTTCACTGGTTATACAATGGTCCTCTGGGCCCTTCATGGTTATACCATGTCCGCTGGGGTCTTTTCACTGGTTAAAAAAGTTTTCTGTCTGGGGGGGCTTAAAATGGTTCAAAAAGTGGCCTTTGGGGCTTACACGGTTAATAACGATCTGTTGGGGGGGTTTTCACGGTTATAACAGTGGTCTCCTGGGTTTACACTGTTTATAACAGGGTCCGTTCTGGGGTTTACACTGGTTTTAAAAACAGTGGTGTCTTTGGGGGCTTTCATGTTCATAACATGTCCTCGGGGGGGTTTTCATGGGTTAAAAAACAGGGGCCGTTGGGGTTTCACTGTTAATAACGTGGGCGTCGGGGGCTTACCTGGTTTAAAAACATTGTCCGTTGGGGCTTCCTGGTTTTAACAGTGGGCCTCTGTTTGGGGTAATGGTTAATAAAATGTCTGTCTGGGGTTTCACTGGTTAAAAAATTGGGGCTTCCCTTGGGGGCTTACATGGGTTTAAAAACAGTTGGGCCGTTGGGGTCTTACATGGTTAAAACAGTGGGCGTTGGGGGCTTACACTGGTTAATAACAGGGCGTTTGGGGTTTAATGGTTAATACAGTGGTCCCTCTGGGGGGCTTACCTGGTTAAAAACATGGTCCCCTTTTGGGTTTACACTGGTTAAAAAGTGGTCCCTTTGGGGTCTTACATGGTTAATAACAGTGGTCGTTGGGGGCACACGGGGGGAATAAAACAGGGTCGTTGGGGGCTTAAAAGGTTAAAACAGTGGTCCTTGGGGGGCTACACGGTTCTAACATGCCAGTTTCAACGTTAAAATATAAAAGGTTGGGGCCTACAAAATGGGGTTTTGGGTTGTCCTTAAACATGGGTGGTCTTTTGGAGGGAGGGTTGGGATTAACCCTAAAACAAAAAATTCGTTGTTAAAACTGTGGGGGGGGGCTTTCAAAAATGGTTGGGGGTACGAAGTAACAGGGGGTTTAAGAAAAAAATTTCCTTAATGGTTTTAAAAAGTTAAATATAAAACAGTTTGAATTAAAAATTGCAACTTGAAATTTTTTGTAAATGTAAACAGGTGGTTAAAAAGAGGGGTTGGGAGTTTCAAAAAAGAAACAATTTTTCCTGTGGGGTCTTTATAAAGGTAGTTGGAGTTTTTCCCCGAGGGGTTTGGTTACTTCCAATTTTTTAAAAGATTTAACCATGAGTTCTAATTTCAAGGGTTGAATATTATTAAAACCCAATTTTTAAATTTTTATTTAAAAAATGTAAAAAAAAGGAAAACCCAAAGGTTTCCTGATTTTCTACATTTTAAGCCGTAATGGAGAAAACACGAAAGTTCTTTGGTTTTTCATTTTTTTTCCATGGTTTTTTTTGAAAATTGTACTGCTTTTTAAAACCCCATATTTAGGGGTAAAAACACACGTAAAAAAAATAAATTAAGGTTCGTTTCTTAATATAAGCTTGAATAAAATCAAAAATTTGGGGGGATCCAGGGTTGGGTTTTGATTTCTAAATCTTAAAAACATTTTAAATTTTTACAATTAAATCAATTATGAAAAAAATGGTAAAATATAAAAATTTAAACAAATTAAATCAGCCCCCCGTTCTTTTTTTCTCCAAAAACCTAAATCCTTTCAATGTTGACTTGCGATTCCGGAGGAAAAGGGTTTTAAGCAGCAGGGGCCCCAGCTTTACCAAATCAAAGTACCTGGTTTTGGCAAATACGGAAAGTGATAAACATCTGGGAAACCCGGAGTTTTCTTCCCAAACCAAAAAAAATGTGGTATTTTTAATATGGGAAAGTGTGATCGCCAAGACGACGCGTTTGTTGGGGGGGTTTTGTAATACAGGGTTTCAGGGGTTGGAAAAATTGTTGTGGGCCGGTAACCTGACACTGATCGTCTTTTCTGAAAGTCTTACTAAAGGAATAAAAAAAGAATAATAACTCAGTCGAAAAGTATTTAAAAAAAACGGTCGCAAAAAAAAAAAAAACTTTTACTGGGGCAAAGTTTTTTTCCGCGTAGCGCCTTTTTGTGTGTTTATTGTCGAATTTATCGCCCCAAAAAGAAAATTCTGTACACCTGCGTATGCAAAAAATAAAATCCCGCCCCCAAAAGTCACACACAGTTGACTTTGTAAATGGTCCAATCAGACCCCAAAATGTCGTTGTTTCCTCTCTCCATGTGCAGGTTATTTTGTTTTGCCCAGTCCGGTATGTGCCTTTCCCTTCTTTACGTGAACTGTGTAAGATTTCCATCAAAATAACGAAAAAGCTTACCAAAAAAATATTTTCCCAAAACGCTTTCAAAAGGGGTCTTCCCCACGACAAGGAAAAAATCCTCTGATCAGAAGGAAAACGGGGACTCATACAAAAGGGACGAAAGTAACATACATGGCGGAAAAGAGACTGAACTTACACTTCGAGAAAAAATACAATCAGAGGCAAATGGGGAAAGTGTCCCAAAGGAAAGCAGAAATAACGATGGGGATAAAAAATAATACTTCATGGGGAGTGGAAAAGAATTCTTCCTCCGTAAGCCATAATTGTCGTAATAGGCGACTAAAATGCCGGGAGCAAGAGGCTAGTAATCCCTTCTCCTGTATGTATTACTAAACTTAGAGAGAAAAAAACTTTCGTTTTTCTTTTTAGGTCGCCCTGCCTCGGTGGGATACGGCCGATTCGTTGAAAAAAAATATAAAGTTGCGTAGATTGAAATTATCTAACGAAGACAGCATTCATAGCAATCAATTAAACTGCGATAGATTTAGATTTAGAGAGTGAATTGTATACGAGAGATACTAACTGCCAAGCAGTTAAATCTACTTAGCATTGAGCTTCTAAAACTGGCTAGATGGATACATCTGAGTGCGTGTGAGTAAGACCTACCTAGTCCGGGGCAGTAGACTTACTACGCTATTATGTTCTCAGGTAATCCTCTGCACAGTCTTTATTTCATGTGCGTGGAGGCAGCGTAGGATGGGAAGAGAGCCCTAAACTTTACTGCCGTCAGTCTTGTTACTGGAGACGCCAGCGTTAGCGGTAACTGAGCCAGTAATGCACTTTTTCTGGGTTAATTATTGTCTTCAAGGATTGTGGGTGGAGAGTACCTTGATGCTGACGAGGGGCTCTTGATCCAAGGAATATGAGCTGCCCACTCCCTTACTCGGATCAAACCAGAATGCCTTCCATTTCTTCTGTCTATCTGCCTGCCTCTCCCTCTCTCTCTCTCTCTCTCCTCTCTCTCTCTCGCATCTCTCCCCTCCTCTCTCTCTCTCCTCTCTCCTCTCCCCTTCTCCTCCTCTCTCTCTCTCATCTCTCTTCTCCTCTCCTCCTCTCTCTCTCTCTCTCTCTCTCTCTCTCTCTCCTCACACAACACATCACTTCCCCCACTTCCTCAATTCCTTCTCATTGCCCCTCCCCCCTTACACTCCCTCTCCCCTCATAATTCCCCCTCTCCTCCTCACCCTCCCCCACCTTCCTCAGGGCCACAAACAAACAAACACAGCCAGCTAGAGCACCATCAGGCTCACACACCACGACTCTCAGACTGACCTTTGACGCTGCGGCCGGAAATTCTCTTGTTGCTTTTTTTCCCCTCACTCTGTGGTCCACTTACTGTCTACGTCAGGGACCACGACCAGCTCTGCTCAGGCTAGTCTCAGGGACCACGACCAGCTCTGCTCAGGCGAGTCTCAAGGACCACGACCAGCTCTGCTCAGGCGAGTCTCAAGGACCACGACCAGCTCTGCTCAGGCGAGTCTCAGGGACCACGACCAGCTCTGCTCAGGCTGGTCTAAGGGACCACGACCAACTCTGCTCAGGCTTGTCTCAGGGACCCCACGATCAACTCTGCTCAGGCTAGTCCAAGGGACCCCACGACCAGCTGTGCTCAGGCTAGTCTCAGGGACCCCACGATCAACTCTGCTCAGGCTAGTCTCAGGGACCCCACGATCAACTATGCTCAGGCTAGTCTCAGGGACCCCACGACCAGCTCTGCTCAGGCTAGTCTCAGGGACTCCACGACCAGCTCTGCTCAGGCTGGTCTCAGCTCCATTTCTGAGGACTAGCGTCTGAGAAATCTTTAGTACTCCATGAACCTGAGAGTACAGGACAGTACATTGAAGTTCCTGAGAGTAGATGAAAGTGCTACTACTGCAACTACTACTACTACAACAACTACTACTACTACAACAACTGCTACTACTACTGCAACTACTACTACTACAACTACTACTACTACAACAACAACTACTACTACAACTACTACTACTACAACAACTACTACTACAACAACTACTACTACTACAACAACTACTACTACTACTGCAACTACTACTACTACAAAAATTACTACTACTACTGCAACTACTACTACTACAACAACTACTACTACAACAACTACTACTACTACAAAAACTACTACTACTACTGCAACTACTACTACTACTACAACAGCTACTACTACTACTGCAACATTACTACTACAACAACTACTACTACTACAACTACTACTACTACAAAAACTACTACTACTACTGCAACTACTACTACTACAAACTACTACTACTACTACTGCAACTACTACTACTACAACAACTACTACTGCAACTACTACTACTACTACTTCTACTACTATTATTACTGCAACTACTACTACAACAACTACTACTGCAACTACTACTACTACAACTACTACTACTGCAACTACTACTGCAACTACTACTACTACTACTACTACTACTACTACTGCAACTACTACTACAACAACTACTACTGCAACTACTACTACTACAACAACTACTACTACTAAAACAACTACTACTACTACAACAACTACTACTACTACAACAACTACTACTACTACAACAACTACTACTACAACAACAACAACACAACAACTACTACTACTACTACTACTACTACTACTACTACTACTACTACTACTACTACTACTACTACTACTACTACTACTACTACTACTACTACTGCAACTACTACTACTGCAACATACTACTACTACAACAACTACTACTACTACTACTACAAAAATCAAACAACTACTACTACTACTACAACTACTACAACAACCTACTATACAACAACTACTACTACTACTACATACTACTACACTACCCACTACATAACAACTACTACTACTACTACAACTACTACTACTACTAACTACTACTAACTACTACTACTACTACTACTACTACAACTACTTTCTACAACTACTACTACACTAACAACTACTACTACTACAAACAACTACTACTACTAAATACTACAAACTACTACAACACACTACTACCTACTACAACTACTACAGACAACAATTACACTACTACTACAACTACTACTACAACAACTACTGCTACTACAACAACTACTACTACTTACAACACTACTACTACAACTACTACAACAACAACTACTACTCAACAATACTACTCTACAACAACTACTACTACTACTTACTACAACAACACTACTACTCAACAACTACTACTACTGCAACAACTACTACTACTACAACAACTACTACTACTACAACACTACTACTACTACAACAACAACTAACAACTACTACTACAACAACTACTACTACAACAACTACTACTACAACAACTACTACTACTAACAACTACTCTACAACAACTACTACTAACAACAACTACTACTACAACAACTACTACTACAACAACTACTAACTACTACAACAACTCTACTACAACACAACTACTACTACTACAACAACTACTACTACTACAACAACTACTACTACAACAACAACTACTACTACAACAACTCTACTACTACTACAACAACTACTACTACTACAACAACTACTACTACTACAACAACTACTACTACTACAACAACAACTACTACTACAACAACTACTACTACTATAACAACTACTACTACAACAACTACTACTACTACAACAACACTAAATACTACAACAACTACTACTACTACAAACAACTACTACTACTAACAAGACTAGTACTACTACAACAACTACTACTACTACAACAACACTACTACTAAAAACAACTACTACTACTACAACAACTAGTACTACTACAACAACTACTACTACTACTAAAACAACTACTACTACTACAACAACTACTACTACTACAACAACTACTACTACCCAAAAACTACTACTACTACAACAACTAACTACTACTACAACAACTACTAACTACTACAACAACTACTACTTTCTACAACAACTACTACTACTACAACTACATACAACTACTACTACTACAACAACAACTACTACTACAACAACTACTACTACTACAACAACCCACTACCTACTACACAGAACTACTACTACTACAACAACTACTACTACTACAACAACTAACTACTACTACAACAACTACAACTAAATACAACAACTACTACTACTACAACAACTACTACTACTACAACAACTACTACTACTACAACAACTAGTACATACTACAACAACTACTACTACTACAACAACTACTACTACTACAACAACTACTACTACTACAACAACTACTACTACTACAACAACTACTACTACTACAACAACTACTACTACTACAACAAACTACTACTACAACACTACTTTACTACAACAACTACTACTACTACAACAATACTACTACTACAAGAACTAGTACTACTAACAACTACTAGCTAGCTACATCTGTATACTACTAGTACGTAATGTCTACTGTCTCTCAAGCCTCTTATATTCGCAACGACTACGGCTACTTATACTCAATACATAATATATATTAATATATTAACTACTTATACTATTTTATCATATTATATATTATATATATATTAGTCAGTAGCAATAGTGCATAGTAATGATAGTAATACAAGTAGCCATAGAATAGTGGCAGTGAAGTATAGTAAGAAGTAGTAGTAGTAATTATAAGTATTAATAGGTAGTTATAAATATATTGTATTAGCTAGTATAAAGTAGTAGTTTTTAGTATATGTATAGTGTTTAGTTTTGTTGTTGTGTATTAGTAGAGTAGTAATGTAGTAGTAGTAGTAGTAGTAGTTAGTAAAGTAGTATAGTAGTAGTAGTTATTGTTTATTAGTAGTAGTAGTAATAGTAGTAGTAGTAGTACAAAGTAGTGGTAATTATTATAATAGTAATTGTAGTTATAGTGGTATCAACAATGTTGAGTAGTTTCAACACAGTGTTTAGGCAGAGTACCAAATGACGCAGAATCTTTCACTCATTCATCACTAATTGTCTCGACGAAGTACCGGCATACACAATTATTGCTCTTCCCACTTACATAGTAGTTCCTGCCAATACAAATGTGCCTCCTCTCTATCACATTTAATAACTCCAGTATATTATACGTATTCCATTGTTGAATTTTACACTCTTCTTTAGTTACCAAATAAACATACCCAGCTTTCCTGACTTCATTCACTCAATTTCCGACCAAAATAGTGAAAAGTTACTGTTCTCCCACTTATTTTGTAATCCCTGCGGCCAATCATACTTTTCCTCTTCTATCTGAACTTGTGTATACACGTACAGTACATTTTCAATTTGTAGTTTATGTGTTGCACAAAGTTTAATTTTTCAACGTCTTTAAACTTTTTAACTTTTCCTCCGTTATACACATAATTATTGAATCTTTTCCATCGCGTATTTCATATCTATTGCAAGAGACAATTATTTTCGCTCAATCTTTTTATCCTTCTGTCCTCTACACAACAACACTTCCTATTCACATAAAATTCTTAAATCTTTCCCCCATTTACACTCATTCAACATTATCTTCTTATCCTAATTGTACTTCATCCTAGGTTCACTTTCTGCTCCCATTTCTTAATCTTCCATTTATCCTTTTTCTTATTATATTTTCATCACTTCCTTCCTTATCTTACCTGCTTCATAAACCACTTGTTCTTCTTTGCAACCCATTTATTCTGTACTAATCAATACCATCAGAACTAATGATGAACTGATGTATCTGTTGCCCCCCTAAAAATATGTATATCCGGAAGTCTACTCATCAACTTTTAACCTACTAATACATAGTCTAACAAAGTGCTATCATCACGTCCTTCTCTGTAACAGTTCCTCCCACTTTAGCATTTAGGACCCCCACAACTAACTCACATTCAATTAACACCTTGCAAAACGTCTCCTTCTCTTCTCCAACAACTCCCTTTCCCTGGAGCATATAACACTGTAACCCATTTCTCAAATCCCAACCTTATTCTAATCCACGTAATTCTTGAATTTAAATACTCATACCTCTTCTTTTCCTTCCACAGTTGACTACTTAATATTTTTACTACTAGCCTTTCTTGGGATGTAGTTCTCTCAGATACATCACATACACTATTTACTTCTGCCCAGTGAAATTCTCCCACTTACCTTAGCTTTTCTTCGCCTAGTAATGTTGATGTTACAGTTATTAAGATTTATTACCCATTATTTATCTAATAATATAATACTTATTCATTACATGAACTTCCGTTTAAAACAGCTTTTTCTTACACCTGTCAAAGTAATAATAACATGTAGATCAAATTGCTTCTGAAGTTAAGTTCGTGTTTGGTCTAATTGAAGCTTGCAGACAAAAACATTTTGTGACTGATAATTACAACAATAATATATAAATGCTCACTGATGGGAAATTACATATTTTTTCTTCAACTCGTTGAATAATGAGCATTTCTGGAAGTGTCCAATAGCGAGCAAGATGAGGACGGTGAATCGTACCCACTTCAAGACCACCCAAAAAAATATATATATATATTGTTAAACTGAGTCTAATACTTTTATCGAGACTTGTTTGGGATACAAAATAAGTGCAAATGTACACACCTGCACACTCAAACACGTGAGTCACAGTGATGTTAGGAAAGAGTTTTTTAGCCTTAAAGTGGTTGTGAAGTGGAACGATGTAGTCAGTGAAAGGGTATACCTGGAGTATACCTGGAGAGGGTTTCGGGGTCAGCGCCCCCGCGGCTCGGTCTGAGACCAGGCCTCGTGGTGGATCAGGGTCTGATCAACCAGGCTGTTACTGCTGGCCGCACGCAAACTGACGTACGAGCCACAGCCCGGCTGGTCAGGTACTGACTTTCGGTGCTTGTCCAGTGCCTTCTTGATGATAACCAGATGTTGCACAAGTGTCTTAACTTTCATCATAGCGTTTATGTAAATTGTGAACAACAACGGGCCCAACACTGACCCCTGTGGAACACCGTTTGTGACGTGTCCCCATTCTGATTTCTCCCCATTTATGCAAAGTCTTTGCTGCCTATTTGTCAACCATGCCTCTACCCAGGAAAAACTTTTCCTCCTATTCCGTGTGCCTTAAGTTTCCTCAAAAGTCTCTGATGTGGAACTCTATCGAAAACCTTACTGAAGTCCATATACACAATATCATATTCATTACCATGATCTACCTCCTCAAACACCTTGGCGAAAAAAATTTAGTAAATTCGTAAGACAGGAACTCCCCTTAGTAAAACCGTGTTGAGATTCATTTATCAATTTATGCCTATCAAGATGGCTAAGAATTGCCTCGGCAATTATTGATTCCATAAATTTTCCCACTATGGAGGTAAGGCTTATTGGTCTATAATTCGAAGCTAAGGACCTGTCACCTGCCTTGTAAATAGGTATTACATTTGCCATTTTCCACTTGTCAGACACTATGCCAGTTTGTAGTGATATGTTGAAAAGATTAGCCAAAGATTTCCGAAGTTCCTCTTTACATTCCTTTAAAACCCTTGCAAACAGTTCATCAGGGCCTGGGGATTTGTTAGGTTTTAATTTCTCTATTTGTCTGAGGACCATGTCACTAGTTACTGCAATTGTGCATAGTTTATTATCGTCCTGGTCTACATAATTTATTATTTCTGGAATTTCGCTAGTATCTTCTTGAGTAAAAACTGAGAGGAAGTAAGAATTGAAAATTTTACATATATCCCTGTCGCTGTCAGTGGTCTGACCAGAGTTACTCTTAAGTGGGCCAATCTTGTCCCTAATCTTACTTCTGTATACCTGAAAGCACCCTTTTGGGTTAGTCTTTGAATCCCTTGCGACCTTAGCCTCATAACCCCTTTTTGCTTTTCTTATTCCATTTTTTATTTCTCTCTTTAATTGAATATATTGATTTCTTAACTGCCCATCCCCTCTTTTGATACGCCTAAAAATGCCTCTCTTTTGACCAATGAGATGTTTTAATCTACTGTTCATCCATTTGGGATCATTTTTGTTAGCTCTAATTTCCCTACTCGGAGCAGCTAGAACTATGCTCTGAAAAACATCATATTGGCAACCAACACCAGCTACCTGACCCATAGTCAGATCATCTCAATTTAGCCCACCCAGGTAATTTTTCAGTCCCATGGTTTGTGACACAGGATTCCCGTCCCTGAAACTGTGCTGGTTGTCGTCGATAAGCTAATTCCTTTATTGGTGCTCCACCACTCTTCTCCTGATGCATACTATTCATGTTAGTGACACTGATCTGTAGTTTAATCCAAAGTAATAGTAACTCCAGCTCTGCTACAACGAAACTTCTGAATTATTCCATAGTTACTGATCACGTAGTGCAATGCTTCACAATAACCTCAGCTCCCTGATGAAGGTCTCCAGCTCAAGCTGAAATATTTCATTATTGCATGTATGAAACCATCCTGCGTGATGGAATATGAGAGGAAAATGGAATATGACAGGAGAAACCCCATTCTGTGTGATGGAATATAAGAAGGAAACTCATCCTGTGTGATGAAATATGACTGGGTGGTGACATGGTTCTCGTTGTCACATTGGAGGTGTCACATAGAGAATAACAGCGTACTGTGGCTGACTAACAACAACACACTGTGGCTGACTAACAACAACACACTGTGGCTGACTAACAACAACACACTGTGACTGACTAACAACAACACACTGTGACTGACTAACAACAACACACTGTGACTGACTAACAACAACACACTGTGACTGACTAACAACAACACACTGTGACTGACTAACAACAACACACTGTGACTGACTAACAACAACACACTGTGACTGACTAACAACAACACACTGTGACTGACTAACAACAACACACTGTGGCTGACTAACAACAACACACTGTGACTGACTAACAACAAACACACTGTGGCTGACTAACAACAACACACTGGTGACTGACTAACAACAACACACTGTGACTGACTAACAACAACACACTGTGACTGACTAACAACAACACACTGTGACTGACTAACAACAACACACTGTGACTGACTAACAACAACACACTGTGACTGACTAACAACAACACACTGTGACTGACTAACAACAACACACTGTAACTGACTAACAACACACTGTGACTGACTAACAACAACACACTGTGACTGACTAACAACAACACACTGTGACTGACTAACAACAACACACTGTGACTGACTAACAACAACACACTGTGACTGACTAACAACAAACACATTGTGACTGACAAACAAACAACACACTGTGACTGACTAACAACAACACACTGTGACTGACTAACAACAACACACTGTAACTGACTAACAACACACTGTGACTGACTAACAACAACACACTGTGACTGACTAACAACAACACACTGTGACTGACTAAACAACACCACACTGTGACTGACTAACAACAACACACTGTGACTGACTAACAACAACACATTGTGACTGACAAACAACAACACCACTGTGACTGACTAACAACAACACACTGTGACTGACTAAACACAACACACTGTGACTGACTAACAACAACACACTGTGACTGACTAACAACAACACACTGTGACTGACTAACAACAACACACTGTGACTGACTAACAACAACACACTGTGACTGACTAACAACAACACATTGTGACTGACAAACAACAACACACTGTGACTGACTAACAACAACACACTGTGACTGACTAACAACAACACACTGTGACTGACTAACAACAACACACTGTGACTGACTAACAACAACACACTGTGACTGACTAACAACAACACACTGTGACTGACTAACAACAACACACTGTGACTGACTAACAACAACACACTGTGACTGACTAACAACAACACACACTGTGGCTGACTAACAACAACACACTGTGACTGACTAACAACAACACACTGTGGCTGACTAACAACAACACACTGTGACTGACTAACAACAACACACTGTGACTGACTAACAACAACACACTGTGACTGACTAACAACAACACACTGTGGCTGACTAACAACAACACACTGTGACTGACTAACAACAACACACTGTGGCTGACTAACAACAACACACTGTGACTGACAACAACAAACACACTGTGACTGACTAACAACAACACACTGTGACTGACTAACAACAACACACTGTGACTGACTAACAACAACACACTGTGACTGACTAACAACAACACACTGTGACTGACTAACAACAACACACTGTGACTGACTAACAACAACACACTGTGGCTGACTAACAACAACACACTGTGACTGACTAACAACAACACACTGTGACTGACTAACAACAACACACTGTGACTGACTAACAACAACACACTGTGACTGACTAACAACAACACACTGTGACTGACTAACAACAACACACTGTGACTGACTAACAACAACACACTGTGACTGACTAACAACAACACACTGTGACTGACTAACAACAACACACTGTGACTGACTAACAACAACACACTGTGACTGACTAACAACAACACACTGTGACTGACTAACAACAACACACTGTGTCTGCCTTCAAGTTTCCATAAAACAAATACACAATTTCCATCCACAAATATACAACTCTTTTTATCTACAAAAATCTCCTGTTTTTCAAACAATTCCAACGGCCTCATCCACCCCGTGTCTTACTCCTCCCATTCCATTTCTTCCTCTGCATACCTGAGCATAATATCGTCACACTGCAGTCATCTTCTCATACTCTCACGTCCAGCCTTCCAGTCAGTAAGAAGGAAGAACATTAGAGTGAAACCAGGAATGAAGAATCCCATCCTCGCTCTTTAACCCATAAATGAGCAGATCCTTAAATGAAGGATTGAGTAATTTATGGCAATGGGTAGAGGAGATATACAGTTGCCTCGTGGAACAGATATTTTTTCCGAGGAACCGCCCACGGTGGCATAGAAGATGAATAAAATCATCAAAGACCCACTTGGTAGAGCGGATTTCCCTTGGAAAAAATAGCCTTTAAGATCTCTGTCTCAACCAGGAGGTTCCCAATCTGTATAGTTGAGCGCCACGGAGACCCGACCTTGCGACTCCAAGAAGAAAAAAATCATAACCTACTCAGACCTGAGCCATATACCTGCCTCTCCTCTTCCATGCCCTCCTGCTCAGGCCAAAATACCTTACCTCCCTCCCACACACTCACACAGAGACATATAAGCCGTGAGGCGTTTTTTCAAAAGGTTTAATATAAAGGTTGAAGACTTAAATGGTCAGAGGCACGAGGCTGTATTGCTCCCACTTGTGCCTGATTACATATTTGTAATTACCTGTTGGTAGGTACTGAAGAAGAGTTATGCTCATGGTGTCTAGTCTTCAGTATTTTTTTTTATTATTTAATTCTTTATATTCTTCAATAATTGTGGCAGTTACTACTTCCTCTTTCAACTCAAGTTATTGGTTAACTACTCTGTGAAGAACAATTTCCTTGTATCTGCTTCAGTTTTTCTTAGTTTACAATTGTAGCTTCCTTGTTGCAGATGCTAAGACGTATGAAGCCTTTATGAGTTCATTCAAGATCTCCTGTAACCTTATCATCATCATCATAATAATAATACTAATAATAATAATAATAATAATAATAATAATAAAATAATAATAATAATTAATAATAATAATAATAATAATAATAATAATAATAATAATAATATCTTTATTTACTACAAGTACATGTACAAGGTATACAGTCCTAGCTGACACCAATGACATACTACTATATAGAAAGCCCCTGGCTATGCAGAGCATTTCGGGCAAATTAGATCAGTTTTGTCCCAGGATGCGACCCACACCAGTCCACTAACACCCAGGTACCCATTTTGGAGATGGGGGAACATAGACAACCGGTGTAAAGAAACACGCCCAATGTTTCTACCCTCGCCAGGAATCGAACCCGGAACCTGGACGTGTGAAGCAAGAACTTTAGCCACCAAGCCACAGGGCACCATATGTAGTTAACATATCTCCTCGTTTTTTTTTTCTTCAGCCAGTCTGGACATCTTTAGTATTGACAAATTTTCATCAAAACTCATAATTTTTCAGCTCTGGGAACTATTTGACAACTCTTCTCTGGACCTTTTCTAACTTATCCACTTTTTTTTAGTTCTTGGCTTCCCACATCTGAATATTCCAGTTTAAGCCTAGTCTGTGTTTTAAGTAACTTTTATAACATTTGTCCATCCATATATTACATACTTATTTCACAGTTGAGTGTCTCATAATTTCATTTACATCGTGTGACGATATTTTCATAATAACTCCTGGATCTCTCCTCTTTGTCTGATACTCTAAGTAATTTATCATACAGGTTATATTCTTCATGTGGTCTGATTTCGTTTTCTCCCATTCTCATTACGTTGCATTTATCTATGTTAAATTCCACCATCGATCTGTCACTTCTTTTCTCATTTTATCTAAAGCATCCTGCAATAATTTACAGTTATTTTAATTGTTTATTTTTACCTAAGTTTTTTTGCATTATCCCCAGATATATTCATAAGTTTTCTGTTCTTTCTGGTAAGCTACTTGTATAAATTAAGAACATTATCGGAGCAAGTGCAGATCCTTGTAGCACCTCATTGATGACGTCTCCCCATCAAGGTATTTTTCCCATCTTGTAACTGTTCACATTTTCCTCCCAAAGAGAAAGTCTCTCATTCATTATAATAGTTGCCTTTTATTCCTGCTATATTTTTCAGTTTCCAAATTAGTCTTTCATGGGAGATTTCATCAAAATTTTCTTTTAAAGTTTCGATAAACACAATCAGCTCTCCCTTTCTTTCTTGAATAATTTCTATGCCTTTGTCTCAGAAGCTTTAAAGGTTTGATATACATGAATTTGCGGATCGAAAACGGAATTGTAAGATTTTCCTCTCTAAGTATTTTATCCACTTTCCTCTATTGGCTTTTCCGATATTTTTACACCAAGTCTTGTCAACGAAACCGGCCTGAAGTTTCGAGGGTCTTCCATATCTTCTTTTTCTTAAATATTCTCACCCTGCTGCTTTCATCCTTCTGCCAGTTTACCCTCTTGTACTGAAATCGTAAACAAAATTCTAAAGTGGATAGTATAGCTCTTCTTCACATTCTTTTACAACCAACGATGATATTCCGTCAGGTCCTCTTGTATTGTTCATGTCAGTATCCAAAAGCTCCATGGCTCCTGTCTTCGTTATGTGTACCACAGTAGCATCTCTCCACTTGTAATTCTACTATGTATTCAAAGCTCAGTACCACGTGATCATTAGCTCCAAAGGGCCTTTTGTATATGATGCCCTCGATGTCCGAGCTACTCAGAGTGAATACGAGGTCCAGTCTTGTTGCAGTTTTCTGTGGGGGTTTTCTGCCTGTATAGAGCGCCTTCGTAACAGCCTCCCAAGGAGGTTCTACACCTTTTTTCCAGGTGCCGGTGGAAAACGCTGTCAGACTCCATTGTTCGTTTTGTACTACCAAAGAGTCAACATCTCCTCGGATTTGTTGATCTTCTTTAGTTCTTTACATTCTAGCTGTGTCCTTCTCTCTCTGCTGTCATCTCATTTCCTTCATAAATGTCCTCTTAAATTTTTGTTTAGTTCCTCCCACACTTCATCATCTACTGTATGTATGCCTTTGTTCATCAGTCTTATCACTTGGTCTTTCACAATCATCTTCCGTCTCATGTTGTTGTGTAGCAAGTTTATATTTGTTTTGTATTGGATTCTGTTTCATTCTCAGAGTGGCTCTCGTCATCAGTTTCTACCCTGCATAGCAGTTGATTGCTCTCCTCGTGATATCCGTGGCTTCCTTCGTTCTCCTTTCCCTGTGCTGCATCCATGTCCTTCTTCTGCTTAAATCAAGAATTTTGTCTGTTCTGTATATTTTCTTTCTTCGTATTTGTTATTAATCATTATATAACTTCCTCTCACTTTCATCAAGGCTCTTCTTCATCTCTCTATCTTTTTTTTTACCTTCCAGTTACCTGCCTCAGTTCCTCCTCTCGGGACACTTAATTCTTCCATAGTCTTATTTTTTTGTGATTTGGTTTCCTGCTGTTTTCCTCCTGGTCACGTCTTATAAGGGTTTTAAGGCAGTGGTTTGACCCACCTTGTGTGTGTACCCCACATATTTGTGGTTACAGGGTACTTTCTCTCAGCTCCTGACCCTGGGTCTTAGCTTGTCCTTGCTGGTTCTCTTCCTCTTAGCCTCATAGGCCATATCATACCTATTCTTAAAGCGCTGTATGGAGCCTGTCTCCTCAACTTCTTCAACCAGGTCATTCCACTTCCTGACCATCTTGATGCTGAAGATGTATTTCCTAATATCCCTGCGCCCTCGTATACTGTTTGCACCCTATAGTTCCTGTGAGTATTTTGTATATCGTGAGCATGTCTTACCGTCTTACCAGGGGTGAACATACTGCTCATTTAGCCTCGCCTCATATTTCAGTCCATTGAATTTCGATGTTAATATCGTTGAAAATCTTTGCACTTTCTCCAGTTTCTTGACATACTTGATAAGATGTGGGTTCAAATGGCGCTCCGCCCTCTAACATGTTCAAATGATATGTTGAATATAGAGTAATAAATGACTATTTGTTGTATTTCCTTAAGGCTAATATTAGATTAGGCAATCAGGCATTTGCAATATGCTCGACACTATAGTCATCCCTACGTCATTTTTCTTGAGGGCGGCTTGCAACTTCTGCTCCCCAAATTTCTACACAGTTTCTGGTCTTCTTTTTGCTTCCCAAGTTTTCATAACATTGTATTCACCGGGATTGATTTCCAGTAGCAACTTGTTTGACTAGTTCTTCAGTGTGTCCAGGTCCGGTTTTGTAATCTGCTTATTATTCCCGGTTTTATAATCCACATTAATTTCAAATCTTTTGTGAACATGGACTCTTCACATTCAATATCGTCTATTATGTTATTCATATACAAATGAAACAACTTAAGTCCCGTACCAATCCTTGTAGAATTCCACATGATACACTTCTCCCTTCTAATACCTCCGTTACCTAGGCTTTGATCAGCTGTAATGCCGTCCCCTGTTATCTCCGCTTGTTCCTATAATTTATGGCCCATTCTTTTAACCAGCACACTGTCAAATGCCTTCTTGAGATCCAAAAATGCGCAGTCCACCCATCTCTCTCTCTCTCTCTCTCTCTCTCTCACTCTCCTCTCTCTCTCTCTCTCTCTCTCTCTCCTCTCTCTCCTCTCTCTCTCTCTCTCTCTCCCCTCTCTCTCTCTCTCTCATCTCTCTCTCTCTCTCTCTCCCCTCTCTCATTCCTCTCTCTCTCTTCCTCTCTCCCTCTCTCTCTCTCTCTCTCTCTCTCTCTCTCTCTCTCTCTCTCTCTCTCTCTCTCTCTCTTCTCTCTCTCTCTCCTCTCTCTCTCTCTCATCTCTCCTCTCTCTCTTCTCTCTCTCTCTCTCTCTCTCTCTCTCTATCTCCTCTCTCTCTCTCTCTCTCTCTCTCCCCTCTCTCTCTCTCCTCTCCCCTCTCTCTCACTCTCTCTCCTCCTCCCCTCCTCTCTCTCTCTCTCTCTCTCGCTCTTTCTCTCACTCTCTCTCTCTCCGGGTTTATGAAACAGGATCATTCCGTCTCTAGATCACTTTTGAGTGTTGTTCATGAAACTGCGTCCTCCCAGTTACTCCATCACTCTCTTGTTATCATCACTATTACCTTACATAGTGTGCATGTCAGTGATACTGTCCTGTTGTTCAATACTACCTATCTGTTCCTTTTGTGTCACGAGCGGGGTTCCACAGGGGTCAGTGTTGGGCCCCTTGTTGTTCACAAACTGCATAAACGACATATATGAGGGCATAAAGAGCGACATAAGCAAGTTTGCCGATGACACAAAAATAGGCCGTAGAATTCATTCTGACGAGAACATTAGAGCACTCCAGGATGATTTGAATAGACTGATGCAGTGGTCGGAGAAGTGGCAGATGCAGTTTAA
>NC_069400.1:15668686-15671186 GCF_026875155.1 Cherax quadricarinatus
AGGTTGAAAACCTACTGACTACACCAGGGTCGTTAATATTGTAATATTGACCATAGGTTAGTGTGACTTTGTAAATGGTCCAAGTCGGACCGAAACGTCGTCGTAAGCTACTCTCTCCTATGTGCGGGTTATTTGTGTATTGTTCCAGTCACCGTATTGTGTCTGTTTGTTATTTATTTGTTAGTGTTAATGTGCTGCTGCTTCCCTCTGCAGGAGAAGGAGAGAATTACTGAGCTCTTTGAAGGGGCTGGAGCACCTGTTCAACGCCAGTTAAAAATACTTTAATATCTAAAACAGGGACTGCAATACACTCTGTGTGTATACACTATCTGTGTGTATACACTCTCTGTGTGTATACACTCTCTGTGTGTGATCATTAAAATGGTATAAAATACCGACAGGTTGTTAGGTAACCTAACAACCTGTCGGTATTTTATACCATTTTAATGATCAATCTGTCAGACACTGCAACACAAGGGTATCTTGGTACAGACCTGCAATCAACTTCGACAACCTCTACTAGTGAGAACGGCTGGATTTGAGAAGGACCTGACCTCCCAACATTTGCGTTCTTACCTCTTCTAGTGACCTACGTCTCACCTCCTGGCGCTATATAAGGCTCCATCCTGTCACTTCATCTCCATATTGTTTCATACTATGGAACAATGCTCTTCTCCAGACGGAGGGACTGACTACCTCAAAACTTTAAGGGTGATGGACTGATTACATCGTCTTCAAGGATCTTCTGCTTCTATCAACTTTTCTGTACTCGACTGAAGAAGCCTACTGTGTAGGCGAAACGTTTTGAAATAAAGATACCTAACTGTTGCATATGTGTCTTACCTAACAACTCTCTGTGTGTATATACTGAGAGTGTATTGCACTTCTCGGTGTTTATACCCACGTGTGTGTGTGTGTGACTTTCTATACACGCTTTAGCATACATATACACATTATAAACACTGCTTAATATACACCTGGTATAGTAAACTAGTCACTGCCATCCATAGGATGTATATAAGGTGCACAATATACTTTCATGCCACTTTGAAAATATACAAGTCTTGTGTGTTTATACACTTTGATAAACACCTCTCATATACACTGAATTCATTAAGTCCTCAATTACAAAGTATTTACTGATTTGTGCTTTTTACAGATTTATGTAAAACAAAATATCGGCTAGCTGTAAATTATTGCATGTCGGTGAGTAAATAATTTTATGAATCACGGTATTTTCTTTACGTTTTTGCTGTCGAATTTGCATTAACTACTTGTAAATCAGGTAGCTACGAGAGGTGCGTTACTTTGTTGTTAGAAGTAGTAGTAGTAGTAGTTGTGGTAGTAGTAGTAGAAGTAGTTGTAGTAGTAGTTGTTGTGGTAGTAATTGTGTTAGTAGTAGAAGTAGTAGTAGTAGTTATGGTGGTAGTAGTAGTTGTAGTTGTGGTGGTAGTAGTAGTTGTAGTTGTGGTGGTAGTAGTAGTAGTAGTAGAAGTAGCTGTAGTAGTAGTTGTTGTGGTAGTAATTGTGTTAGTAGTAGAAGTAGTAGTAGTAGTTATGGTGGTAGTAGTAGTTGTTGTGGTAGTAATTGTGTTAGTAGTAGAAGTAGTAGTAGTAATGGTGGTAGTAGTAGTTGTAGTAGTTATGGTGGTAGTAGTTTGGTAGTAGTACTAGTTGTGGCAGCAGTAGTAATAGTTGTGGTAGTAGTAGTAGTAGTAGTCGTAGTAGTAGTAGTAGTAGTCGTAATAGTAGTCGTGGTGGTAGTAGTAGTAGTCGTGGTGGTAGTAGTAGTAGTAGTAGTAGTAGTTGTAGTTGTGGTGGTAGTAGTAGTTGTAGTTGTGGTGGTAGTAGCAGTAGTAGTAATTGTAGTTGTAGCAGTTGTGATAGTAGTAGTTTGGTAGTAGTACTAGTTGTGGCAGCAGTAGTAATAGTTGTGGTAGTAGTAGTAGTAATAGTAGTCGTAGTAGTAGTAGTAGTACTCGTAGTAGTAGTGGTGGTGGTAGTAGTAGTAGTAGTAGTAGTAGTCGTGGTGGTAGTAGTAGTAGTCGTAGTAGTAGTAGTAGTAGTAGTAGTTGTAGTAGTTGTCGTGGTGGTAGTAGTAGTAGTAGCAGTAGTAGTCGTAGTAGTAGTAGTAGTCGTCGTAGTAGTCGTGGTGGTAGTAGTAGTAGTAGTAGTCGTGGTGGTAGTGGTAGTAGTAGTAGTAGTCGTAGTAGTAGTAGTAGTAGTAGTAGTAGTAGTCGTTGTAGTCGTGGTGGTAGTAGTAGTAGTCGTAGCAGTAGTAGTCGTTGTAGTCGTGGTGGTAGTAGTAGTAGTCGTAGCAGTAGTAGTCGTTGTAGTCGTGGTAGTAGTAGTAGTCGTAGCAGTAGTAGTCGTTGTAGTCGTGGTGGTGGTAGTAGTAGTAGTAGTAGTAGTAGTCGTCGTAGTAGTAGTAGTAGTAGTCGTAGCAATAGTAGTAGTAGTAGCAGTAGTAGTAGTAATAGCAGCAGTAGTAGTAGTAGCA
>NC_069400.1:15676186-15697707 GCF_026875155.1 Cherax quadricarinatus
TTGCTATTATTATCATCGCTATTATTATAATCATTGCTTTTATTATCATCGCTATTATTATAACCATTGCTATTATTATCATCGCTATTATTATAACCATTGCTATTATTATCATCGCTATTATTTTAACCATTGCTTTTATTATCATCGCTATTATTATCATTATTGCTATTATCATTATTGCTATTATTATTATAATTATTATCCCTATTATTATTATTATTATTATTATTAATATTATTGTTGCTACAGTAGTGTGGTAAGCGCTAAACCAACAAGGGTCATCAGTGCCTATGTAATGGGAGAATATCAGGTTTAATCCTAGGAAGGAGATGGTTGCTCTGATTCCTCGGATCAAGAGCCCTTCACCCGTGTCAAGGCCTCCCCCTCCCTGCCTCTCCTCCAGTCGAATAATTATTCTCTCTCTCTCTCTCTTTTTCCCTCTCTCTCTCTTCTCTCTCTATAGGGTAAAGGTGCATGTGCGTCACTCCATCTTCCCCCTTTTTCCCCCTCTTCTCTTTCTTCTTCACCCTTTTCCCTTTCATCCTTTCTCCACACCCTTTATTTTCCCCCTTTCCACTCCTCTCCATCGTCCCCTTTTTCTTCTTTCCCCTTTTTTTTTTTTTTTTTTTTTTTTTACACAGGGTTGACGGGGTTAAGGATCCCTAGCTTTATTGACAAGTATTTCAGGTTAAGGATTCCAAACTTTTTGGCAACAAGAGTGTTCCCAAAATCAGCTCATTTGAAAGCATTTTTTTTTGTCGTGGCAAAAAGGGGAAAACGGGTGAAGTTGGACCCCATCTGGGGTCCCCTTTTTTCATTTGATAAAACTGACTTATCCGTTGACATCATTAGCTGTCAATGGGGGCCATCCCCGAGCATCCTGGGTAATATGATCTCATTGGGTGATGTTCGGGAAAAGGGTAAGCCAAGTGAAGGGTGTGCTTTCTGCCGTCTTGTGGCATAAAAGTTTGGGTTTCACGTTGCCCCTCGAAGTGGATCCAAGTGTGGTATTTACAATATCCCTTGTATAACAGTAAGGCCCCCACATCCTCCTGGTTGAAGGCCTGTGAAATGAAGACTATCCGGATGGGCCCAGGGGGGAAAATGAGACTCTGCTCTGTTCCTACTTGTCAAGCGTCGCGTGAGGGGGTTGGGGGGGGGGCAGGCAAACAAAAAAGTGGGCATACTAAGGTGTGAGGTATTGGCCTCTTTCAGAATTTCCCAACCCCTCGTAAAGCGTGGAGAACGGCGAAGTGCTGAAAGTTTCCCGGCTGCCTTTTTTTGCGATTTACAACATGGTTCCTTTCTCTCCTCTCTCTCTCTCCTCTCTTCTCTCTCTTCCCCCTTCCTCTCTCTCTCTCCTCTTCTCTCTCTCTCTCTCTCTTTCTTTCTCTCTTTCGGCTTTTTCTTCCTCTTCCTCTCAGGGTCTTCTCCTTTTTTTTCCCCCAGTTTTCCCCTATTCTCCCCGTGTTATCATCGTCCTGTTCCCCTCTCCCCTACTTTCTTCATGTCCAAAATTTTAGGGTTTTTGTGAAGGTTATCATAAGTAAAGTTATATAAGATAACTGTCTAAAATTTTTGGTTATACTAGATAACGTTATAAAATAATTGGTTATGAAAAAAAAACTAATTTCATAAATTTTATGTTATACAAGAAAAACGTTTAAAAGGATTTTATTAGAAAGATAAAATAGTTTTGATAACTGTTATAATAAATTTTCTAGTTATTACAAAAAAAAACTTTTGTTATCAAAAGCTAACTAGTGCTAAGATAAAAAAGTCGTTTTTTAAGTAGTTGTCATAAATGGTTTTTGTCATAACTTGGGTTCCCAAAAAGGATAACTTGTTATCAAAGTAACAAGTCGTTTCGCAAGTAACAAGTTTCTGCCATGGGTAAAAGCTGTATCATAGGTAACTATTGTTCAGTTGTTATCAAACTCACAAATAAAGGGAGACATGAAATCACCTTACCCTCAGGATGCACCCATAACAGTAGACAACACCAGGACCTACTTATGTAGGTAAACAGGAGCCAGCAACTGTAAGGAAACTAACACCCAGGCACCTATTTACTGCTAGATCAACAAGGACCAGCAATTGTAAGGAGATTAATACGCAGGTACCTACTTACTGCCAGGTGAACAAGGGGGCCAACAACTGTAAGGAGACTAACACCACGGTACCTACTTACTGCTAGGCGAACACGGGAGAGGGGGGTGGCAGTAAGCAAGAAATTTTACACGGGGTCTCAGAAAGCCTGGGAATTCAACCTGAGTCCTTGTGGATGTGAGACGAACTCCCTGACCAGTGGAAAACATCTGCGTTAGTTTCCACTGAATTTATTATCAATTATTATTATTATTATTATTATTATTATTATTATTATTATTATTATTATTATTATTATTATTATTATTATTATTATTATTATTATTGGTCTTAGTATTGTCATCACAACTATTAACAGTATTATTATCAGTATCATTATTTTGTTGAAGATAATTCAGCGATAATTTCAGGTACATGTCTTGTACTCTCAGTCTGACATTCAAGTGTACACGTAGATTTTTGCAATAGATTTTACTCAATCATTGATATATATATATACGAATACCTTACATGTGATTTTGTTAATATGACGAATGTATTGTGTGTGGTGCATTAAATTATATATATATATATATATATTATATTTTATATATATATTTTATATAATATATATATTTTTAATATATATATATATATATATATATATATATATATATATATAAAAAATATATATTTTATTATATATATATATAGATATATATATATATATATATTTATATATTTTATATATATTAATATATGTCGTGCCGAATAGGCAGGAACTTGCGATCTTGGCTTAAATAGCAACGTTCATCTTGCCATATAAGACAAGCGAAAATTTGTGTATACAATAATTTCGCCAAGATATTTTTGAACCAAAACGAAAAAAAATATATTTCACTGTGTTTGTTAGTATTAAATTATTGTAACCAAATCTAAAATATATTTAGTTGGATTAGGCTAAAATAAATTGTTCTTGTTATAATAAGGTTAGGTAAGTTTTCTAAGATTGTTTGGAGCAAAATTAAAAAAATTTACATTAAAAATGAAAAAAATATATCTTTAAACGTATAAGAGAAAATTTTGGAAAGGACTTAATTTTAAATGAGTTCTTTCTAATTGACCAGTTTTACATATTCGGCACGACATATATATATATATTTTATATATATATTATATATTATATATATATATATATTATTTAAAATTATTTATATATATATATATATATATATATATATATATATATATAAGGAATTCGCAAGAGCAGGCGAAATATATACAAAAACTGATTTTCTGGCTGAAGGAGACTCAAACCTACGAACCTTGGAACAAGGTACGCAGTGCTTTACCAATCTACCCACAATGGACCAATACCTTGGAGTCCAGCTTGCGCTAGACTTTGATCCAAGGCAGCCAGTTTTCAGGGAGAAGGCTTACAGCCCTTTTATCTCATTCCCTGCATGCATCAGCCTTACTAGAGATATTAACAATGCAAGGAATTCGCAAGAGCAGGCGAAATATACACAAACTCTAGCGCAAGCTGGACTCCAAGATATTGGTCCAATGTGGGTAGATTGGTAAAGCACTGCGTACCTTGTTCCAAGGTTCGAGGTTCGAGTCTCCTTCAGCCAGAGATCAGTGTTTATATATATATATATATATATATATATATATAATATATTATATATATATATTATATATATAACTGGTCAATTAGCAGAACTCTTTTAAAATTAAGTCCTTTCTAAAATTTTCTCTTATACGTTTAAAGATATATATTTATTCATCTATGTTAATGTAAAAATTAATAATTTTGTACCACTAGAACCTTAGAAAACTTACCTAACCTTATTATAGCAAGCGAAATTTATTTTAGCCTAATCCAACTAAATATATTTTAGATAAGTTTACAGTAATTTAATAATAAACAAACACAATGAAATACATATTTTTCGTTAGGTTCAGAATAATTTTTGCGAGATTATTGCAAACACAAATTTTTGCTTACCTTATTCGGCAAGAAGAGCGTTGCTGTTTAAGCAAAAATTGCAAGTTTTACTTATTCGACACGACATATATATATATATATATATATATATATATATATAGCATAGGTAGTAGGTTGGTAGACAGCAACCGCCCAGGGAGGTACTACCGTCCTGCCAAGTGAGTGTAAAACGAAAGCCTGTAATTGTTTTACATGATGGTAGGATTGCTGGTGTCCTTTTTTCTGTCTCATGAACATGCAAGATTTCAGGTACGTCTTGCTACTTCTACTTACACTTAGGTCACACTACACATACATGTACAAGCACATATATACACACCCCTCTGGGTTTTCTTCTATTTTCTTTCTAGTTCTTATTCTTGTTTATTTCCTCTTATTCTCCATGGGGAAGTGAACAGATTCTTCCTCCGTAAGCCATGCGTGTTTGTAAGAGGCATCTAAAATGCCGGGAGCAGGGGCTAAAAACCTCTTCTCCTGTATATATTACTAATTTGTAAAAGGAAAACTTTCGTTTTTCCTTTTGGGCCAACCCAGACTCGGTGGGATACGGCCGGTTGTGTTAAGAAATGAAAAATATATATATATATATATATATATATATATATATATATATATATATATATATATATATTATATATATATATATGTCGTGCCGAATAGGCAGAACTTGCGATCTTGGCTTAAATAGCAACGTTCATCTTGCCATATAGGACAAGTGAAAATTTGCGTATGCAATAATTTCGCCAAAATCATTCTGAACCTAACGGAAAAAATATATTTCACTGTGTTTGTTTAGTTTTAAATTACTGTAAATAAATCTAAACTATATTTAGTTGGGTTAGGCTTAAATAAATTGCGCTTGTTGTAATAAGGTTAGGTAAGTTTTCTAAGATTCTTTTGGTGCAAAATTAAAAATTTTTACATCAGCATTAATGAAAAAAATATATCTTTAAACGTATAAGAGGAATTTTCAGAAAGGACTTAATTTTAAATGAGTTCTTGCTAATTGACCAGTTTTACATATTCGGCACGACATATATATATATATATATATATATATATAATATATATATATATATATATAATATATATATATATATATATATATATATTATATATATATATATAATTCTTTCAGAGTGGTTGTTTTGCATATATATATATATATATATATATATATATATATATATATAATATATATATATATATATATAATATATATATATATATATATATATATATTATATATATATATATATATATATATATATAATTATATATATATATATATATATATATATATATATATTTTATATATATATATATATATATATATATATATTGGTCGTATTCTACTAATTTTGACCTCTTCTTTACAATTAAACATACGTCATTTGTTTTTGCTGGTCCTCTTCCTCCACATATACATCAGGAAGTGTTCATTGCCAGCCAAATAACACGCCTGTCGCTAGTTAATTAATATATATATAAAGCATATCATCTAGCATCATAAGTTTTCTTTTATCATGGACGACCAATCAAAACCACCCAAATACGGGGACGAGTTTGAGGCGCAATTTTCATTACCCCCGACATGATATATAAATTTCAGAAACGGCCTTGATGGAGCACACAGTAAACAAGTGGCGGTCAGAGATAAGGATCTGAACACTTAATGGACCTTTCAGGATGGAATCGAGGACCCCTTGAACTACAACATTTGTTCGGTAATAAGCGTCGACAACTGATTAATGCTACGACAGTGGTCATATTGTGTAATCATCGTCATCTGATAATATCTCTGCCATCACTGAAAGAAAATCCGTATTGAACACGGCGGCATTTCCTCAGTATACGAGACAAAAGGGCAACCAGTGTTGAACATATAATTTGGGCTCCAGGCCGTGATGAAACTGGCTTTAAAAAACCTTCAGTAAGTTCACGAGAGCGAGCAGGTTGTGTCACCAGCCAGACTACCTCAGAGTTACGAGCGGGCGTGTCCATGCTCCGCACCTGCAAATTGATATAAGATCAACGTTAAGAAAAAAAAATGGCAGCTTATAATTCTGAAATTACTCTATTGAAGTCATTGATCATTTTGTCACTAGAAAATTATTTTTATAGAATTAAGTATGACCAATACACGAGTTACAAATTAACCAATAAAATAATTTTTGTAGTTTCAAAAAAGGCATTGACAAGACATATACAGAATGCTGATTGTAGACCATTAAAAACTATAAAAATAGCCCACAATCTGGCAAATAAACTCTTAAGAGACATTTCGGTCCGTCCTGAGCCATTATTAACTCACGATTTTAATCTCCAATTTGTAGGTTACTTTTGAATGGTTCCAGTCGAGGTATTATGACATTTGTTATTCTATTTATATATTTAATTTTATCTTGCACACCAGGGACTACGTTATATATGATACTAAGTCAGGCTTGGCCCACTCTTGACTACACACACTGGTGTTCGTCTTGTGGTTCACTGGTGGGTCATTCTATATGAATGTCAGGGGAAAGGAATATCTTACAATTTGGGTTTCCTGTTCCATTCACTGTTAAACTCTGACTTTAGAACGATATATAAAGCTGCGTGGTTCTGCTAGGGTCGCCTCAAATGATAGTGTCAGTTTTTTTTCTTTTTTGGTCGATGCATGATCTGAGAAAGGTGTCTCCTTATTGCACAACCCCAGCCTCCTGTATCTTAAAGCACGCGTTATCAAAAATGCAGAATTTCCAGTGTTAATATTTAGGTGCATTTGAAACGACAGTCTCAAATGCACCTAAATATTAGCACTGGATATTCGAAACAAATTAGAAGATTTACAAGTTATCACGTGGATACTGATATGTCGATCTCTTCAATCAACCCACAACTATTTCAAACCCACTGAGGAACACCGACTTTGAGGTTAAACTGAAGAAGCATTATCTTGTTATCTCAGAGACTAGTATCGTAAAATACACCAGTAAAGTCAATGAATATAAAAATATTTCTGATAAGAAGTCACAATCTCCAGTTTTTACGCAGAAACCAATTTGATGAATAATATGACACATTTAAACCTACACAACCTAAAATCAAAGCGAAGCTTCCCTTCAGGAAAACACATCAGCAGTACAAGTTTGAAGGCAACTGGCACTACCATGATTACTGGCACTACCATGATTACTGGCACTACCATGATTACTGGCACTACCATGATTACTGGCACTACCATGATTACTGGCACTACCATGATTACTGGCACTATCATGATTACTGGCATTACCATGATTACTGGCACTACCATGATTACTGGCACTACCATGATTACTGGCATTACCATGATTACTGGCACTACCATGATTACTGGCACTACCATGATTACTGGCACTACCATGATTACTGGCACTACCATGATTACTGGCACTACCATGATTACTGGCACTACCATGATTACTGGCACTATCATGATTACTGGCACTATCATGATCACTACTACTGGCACTACCATGATCACTACTACTCGCACTACCATGATTACTACTACTGGCACTACCATGATTACTGGCACTACCATGATCACTACTACTGGCACTACCATGATCACTACTACTGGAACTACCATGATCATTACTGGCACTACCATAATCACTATTACTGGCACTACCATGATCACTACTACTGGTACTACCATGATCATTACTGGCACTACCATAATCACTACTACTGGCACTACCATGATCACTACTACTGGTACTACCATGATCATTACTGGCACTACCATAATCACTACTACTGGCGCTACCATGATCACTACTACTGGTACTACCATGATCATTACTGGCACTACCATGATCACTACTACTGGTACTACCATGATCATTACTGACACTACCATAATCACTACTTACTGGCACTACCATGATCACTACTACTGGAACTACCATGATCATTACTGGCACTACCATAATCACTATACTGGCACTACCATGATCACTACTACTGGTACTACCATGATCATTACTGGCACTACCATAATCACTACTACTGGCACTACCATGATCACTACTACTGGTACTACCATGATCATTACTGGCACTACCATAATCACTACTACTGGCACTACCATGATCACTACTACTGGTACTACCATGATCATTACTGGCACTACCATAATCACTACTACTGGCACTACCATGATCACTACTACTGGCACTACCATGATCACTACTACTGGCACTACCATGATCACTACTACTGGTACTACCATGATCATTACTGGCACTACCATAATCACTACTACTGGCGCTACCATGATCACTACTACTGGTACTACCATGATCATTACTGGCACTACCATGATCACTACTACTGGTACTACCATGATCATTACTGACACTACCATAATCACTACTACTGGCACTACCATGATCACTACTACTGGAACTACCATGATCATTACTGGCACTACCATAATCACTATTACTGGCACTACCATGATCACTACTACTGGTACTACCATGATCATTACTGGCACTACCATAATCACTACTACTGGCACTACCATGATCACTACTACTGGTACTACCATGATCATTACTGGCACTACCATAATCACTACTACTGGCACTACCATGATCACTACTACTGGTACTACCATGATCATTACTGGCACTACCATAATCACTACTACTGGCACTACCATTATCACTACTACTGGCACTACCATGATCACTACTACTGGCACTACCATGATCACTACTACTGGCACTACCATGATCACTACTACTGGCACTACCATGATCACTACTACTGGCACTACCATGATCACTACTACTGGCACTACCATGATCACTACTACTGGCACTACCATCATCGCTACTACTGGCACTACTCCAGACCAAGGTAAAAACCTGGAAGACAACAGATAACAAGAGCCTAGCGTGAGTAGACAGTATGTCGAATAACACCTCCTAATAGTATTCCCATTCGTTCCTACGGCCAAGGGATATTTTATTTACATCCAAAAATATTACCAAAATTCGAACTAAGCCAAACCCTCCTAACATTAATACAATCCCTATTAAAATCAAAGACTCCGAGAATATAGTCTCAACATGTACTTCAGAAGGATGTGAATGTAATATATATAATTTAACCGTAATATCAAAATCAGTACAAAATTAGCACAAAATCTTCACCGAACTTATACACCATTTTAACAACAAACTGATAGTTAGTCTCCACTCATGCCCATACAATCTTTACAAAGATTGGATGGGTAAATAAAGTATAAAATAAAATATAAACTCCAGGTTGAGAAGTCTCAAGCTGATAATGTTAGGTAAGGTTCGTCACCTCGGAATTAAAATTAAAACAAGTATTGGACCCAACGACCTCTCAAGCCTCGCATAAAATATTAAATAATTCGCTAAATAAAAAAAAGTCAACAGTAAAGACTAATTTGCAAATAAAAACTGAATAAAAATTAATAAACTGAGAAGTAATTCCTTCCCGAAGGTTGCCCATTAAAACAGAATCCTAGTAAACTTGAGAATTAAACCTGGAAATTTTCTGGGGTTTAACCGTCTTTAATTTGCAGCTCTAACTCAACAAATTACCATAACAAATCTTTTTTTTTCCCTGTGTAAATGGCTTTTTGCACCCATTAATTTGTTAATATATTCATTGTTAAGTGCTAAACTCGTGAAGGACAAACGTCGTCTGGGGAATCAGAAGGGTCAGGAAATTCAATTTTGTTCCGAGGAAGGGAAGAGTAACTCTAATTCAGTGGATCTGAAGCCCTCCACCATCATCTAAGTGGTACAGAAATTACCAACTCCAGAACTCTCGAAATTTAACAAGGGAGCAGTGACAGCTCCTTCTGTAGGCTATCGTGATTCCTGAAGCTACCTTCACGCCCAATATTTTTAATAAAATTTGATACATCGGCAGTGCACTGCTACTCTACATGATAGTGGGCACACACGCTAAGTTGTCCTGTTCATATGGGGTTCATACATAGTGTTGAAATCTGTCGGCCTGACCTAGGAAGTCTCAACAGGGTCATGAGGATATAATCAAGTATTCCTGTGAGGTTTCATCAGCTACGACAGTTTCATTTGCTCGTTCCAGCACTTGGGGAAGCGAACCTCCTGGAAGGACCCTGCGAATTCCTACTGGGCAGCTAAGTTATTCCAAGTGATCAGTGAATCTTTATAGAAAACATTTATCTTTCAGCCACTGCCAAGTGAGTAGGGGAACGCTCAGTTGAGGTTAGAAAGACGTCCTCATCCTCTGAGATGTTGAGAACCTCTCCCCGAGTGAAGTGGATCAGTATAAAAAAATACTCAGCTGTTGAGCAACGTTCAGTCGTAAGTTTTATGGTAATGTGGAAGACCTGTATTTGCCTGTAACATATTAAAATAACTTCTATTTCCATATTGCTGTTTTCAATTAATATACATATACTCTTACACATATATATATATATATATATATATATATATATATATATATATATATATATATATATATATATATATATATATATATATATATTATATATATATATATATATATATATATATATATATATATATATATATATATATATATATATATATATTTATATATATATATTATATATATATATATATATATATATATATATATATATATATATATATATATATATCCTCCATAGGAGGATTCGAACCTTCACACTGTAACAAAGTACACAGTACTTTCGTCGTGGCTTAATCACAGGGATCCCTGAGTTCGATCACTAGTAACTAGTCTAAATCAAGGTGGAGAAGCTTTAACTAAAAGTTTTCAAATGGTATGAATGATCAAAATTAGTTTCGAAAAATACTGCCTGCGTTATTACAAGCCCCGTAGCCCGGTTGGTAGTACACTAGCTCACACACTGAGGTCTGTGGTTCAATCCCTGGTACGGGTGGTAACATTTGGACGTGTTTCCCTAAGTTACCTGCTGTCCCTGTTCACCTAGCAGTAAGTAGGTACCAGGGTGTTAGTCGACTGGTGTGGGTCGCATCCTGGGGGATAAAATCAGCATAAGTTACCCGAAATGCTCTGCATAACAAGGGGCTTTCTTGATAGTATGTCACTGATGTCAGCTATATTCTGTTTAAGCTGCAACTTGTATCTGTTGAAATAAAGATTATTATTACTGCCTGGAAAACGGCACTCGCACAGATCTTTTTTGGAACTGATATTATGATTACTCCTCACACGTAGTTTTTACAATATAACAGGTACGTCCAGCCCCTGCGTCACTGACGTAACTCTGCAATCTAAAAACTGCCACACAAAGGATGAGTAAGGGAGCTATAATAATAGGTATACTAATATCAGTGTATTAGCGAAGATACTGTGTTAGGAACGACAATATAATAGGTAGGATAATTTGATAAGATACTGTAATAGCCAAAACAACATGACAGAAAAGATAATAGAGCAAATATGGCAGTAGAGGTGACTAAGTGTTCAAGAACACGCCTTCACTGGCTTCATAGTGAACATTAAACTGAACTTCGGTTATTAGCATAACCATAATTTCTTAAGAGGTGGACCGGTAAGCCAGAAGAAGGCCTCGGTCAGATGACCAAAAGCTCCAGCTGTAGGTCATCATACAACTAAGACCCGTGTCAAGAAACACTTGTCCTGTTTCATGATGAATTTCACCTAACGTTCAGCACCTGAGTGATGGCTGGCAGGCCCTCCACTGACATATTCTCAAGACGTAATAATAATAACAATTACCTTGCTTTTTTCACAAGTTTTTGTTAAAGGATAAACAAATTTACTTCTTTTAAGTATTTTTCTTAAACGCGTTACACAAGCCTAGTTATTTTCGCTGTTGTTAATTTTTTTCAAATAGTATTTCAATTTTATGTTTTAATATTTATTATCAATTAATATGCAATAATTATTGATGTTAGAAATATTTTTTTTTTTAGGTGGGGAACTTTTTTTTTTTTTTGAAGAAATTGAAACGTGTCTAGAATTTCTGGACTCCAGCCATTCATAAAAAGGCTCTTAACCCAAGGAATCGGAGCTGCCCTCTCCTTCTTCGGATCGAACCAATCACTTCACATTCCCAGGTGCTGTATGATTCTGTTCCACATAAATATGATAGTCAAAATTCCATAAATAAATGTTTGTGTGATCATATATGATGCACAGCCAGTCTAGTATTTTCCATGTATAAATTATGATGTATCTTCCTCGCTTGAGCTAGTGAATGCTCCTTGAAAAAGCGATAAATCCATAAGGGTCACAGAGCGCAAGCGTTTCCAGTAGTTTTGGTATTTAAATATATTCTGGCTGTGAAAGTTCTCTGCCCGTTCTCCAGGTCAGTCAACCTTAAACGAGGCTGTTAGTGTACGCCAACATTCCAGTCCACATGTTACTTGGTGCCTTAAAAAGTATAATTGACTTGGCATCTCTTATTTGGACAGTTCTTATTATGCAACCTACAAACAGAAGATTCTACCATTAGTGAGAGTAACTCAGTTGCGGTTTTTGAACTTAAAATTTTCCGACATGGTTGCTTCCAGATCCCACACATTTCTCTCTCGTTCTAAACGGTTGTTTACACTCGCCTACAATCGTGATTTTTTTAATATATTCATAACAGATGTACCAACCAACTCACGTTATATTATACACTGGATATTACACATCGTTTACACTATCATAAACAGCATACGGAATGTATGTTTCCGACTCAAAAAAAGAAAATTGAATCTGGATTCTGCCTCGACGCTCAGGAATATAAACAACAATATATTAAAGCTGGATGTTAGATTTGGGTTAAAAGAACGCAAACAACATACTGAAAGTGGATGTCCGACTCGGCGTTCAAGAACGCAAACAACAACAATTCGAACTTTATTTTATTGTTTTATATTTTTTCTCCTTATCGACTTCACAAGTTGTTGCTCTAGTTGTGTTGCTTCAGTGATGACTGTTGTCACCAGTTGTGTTGCTTCAGTGATGACTGTTGTCACCAGTTGTGTTGCTTCAGTGATGACTGTTGTCACCAGTTGTGTTGCTTCAGTGATGACTGTTGTCACCAGTTGTGTTGCTTCAGTAATGGCTGTTGTCACCAGTTGTGTTGCTTCAGTGATGACTGTTGTCACCAGTTGTGTTGCTTCAGTGATGACTGTTGTCACCAGTTGTGTTGCTTCAGTGATGACTGTTGTCACCAGTTGTGTTGCTTCAATGATGACTGTTGTCACCAGTTGTGTTGCTTCAGTGATGACTGTTGCACCAGTTGTGTTGCTTCAGTGATGACTGTTGTCAACAGTTTTGTTGCTTATAGTGATGACTGTTGTCCAACCAGTTGTGTTGCTTCAGTGATGACTGTTGTCACCAGTTGTGTTGCTTCAGTGATGACTGTTGTCACCAGTTGTGTTGCTTCAGTGATGACTGTTGTCACCAGTTGTGTTGCTTCAGTGATAAATGTTGTCACCAGTTATGTTGCTTCAGTGATGACTGTTGTCACCAGCTATGTTGCTTCAGTGATTGACTGTTGTACCATTGTGTTGCTTCAGTGATGACTGTTGTCACCAGTTGTGTTGCTTCAGTGATGACTGTTGTCACCAGTTGTGTTGCTTCAGTGATGACTGTTGTCACCGTGTTATCACCAGTTGTGTTGCTTCAGTGATGACTGTCGTCACCGTGTTATCACCAGTTGTGTTGCTTCAGTGATGACTGTTGTCACCAGTTGTGTTGCTTCAGTGATGACTGTTGTCACCAGTTGTGTTGCTTCAGTGATGACTGTTGTCACCGTGTTATCACCAGTTGTGTTGCTTCAGTGATGACTGTTGTCACCGTGTTATCACCAGTTGTGTTGCTTCAGTGATGACTGTTGTCACCATGTTATCACCAGCTGTGTTGCTTCAGTGATGACTGTTGTCACCAGTTGTGTTGCTTCAGTGATGACTGTTGTCACCGTGTTATCACCAGTTGTGTTGCTTCAGTGATGACTGTCGTCACCGTGTTATCACCAGTTGTGTTGCTTCAGTAATGACTGTTGTCACCAGTTGTGTTGCTTCAGTGATGACTGTTGTCACCAGTTGTGTTGCTTCAGTGATGACTGTTGTCACCGTGTTATCACCAGTTGTGTTGCTTCAGTGATGACTGTTGTCACCGTGTTATCACCAGTTGTGTTGCTTCAGTGATGACTGTTGTCACCGTGTTATCACCAGCTGTGTTGCTTCAGTGATGACTGTTGTCACCAGTTGTGTTGCTTCAGTGATGGCTGTTGTCACCGTGTTGTCACCAGTTGTGTTGATTCAGTGATGACTGTCGTTGTGGAGAAATTTTCTCCAGGAGGGGAGTATCAGCCCCCTTCAGCCCTTTCAGCCCCTTCAGCCCCTTTCAGCCCTGAGGGGCCAAGCCCTCTCAGAAGGGGCGAGCGTCTTGTTTACTGCTACAGTGAGTAATTGATCACAGATGCTATGCGACGTAGTCAAGTGACCTCTGCTCTTGCAGCGGTGTTGCAAAGTGTATTTTTATAAGAGACAGTACATCTCTTACTTAGCAGGACAATTAAGGAAAATCCTGCTCCCACTTTATTACCATGGTAAAAATAGTGGACATTGTTGTCTATGCTTAAGACAGCAAGAATCAAACATTCTGCTTTGCTTCATCGAGGAAGTGGCAAGGAAGCAAGGAGTACTAGGTCAGCTTTTTTTTGTGCTGGGGGCAGTGACGGCTTGGGGCGGTGTGGTGTCGCCAGATTAACTTTGACTCTACTACGAGTGACACTGACGCCAGGATAACCAACAAAGAACACTGATCTGTGCATTAGTGTGGACAAAGTGTCTCACAAAACACGATAAACACTTACAGAGAAGTGTGATCAACTTCTTAGTGATATTGTGTGAACAATTATTGATGAACAGTGTAACAACGAGTGTTGCGATCCAACAGAGTGTAGTGTGACATTCTTCAAAGAACACTATTCTTCAATCAACTCAACGGATATCCGGGCGTAATTACGGGTCAGATACATATACCCAGGTAAGTGTTCTAACTCGTGATGTACTACTATTGATTGCGCAGTTGAGTATAAAATCGTGAGTTAGTCACTTATCATAAACCCCGGTGATATGCGGACCATTGAGTCTAAACAAGTACGTACATCGTCAGCCACCAGTGTATGAAATATGCTGACATAACACCCCCTAGGGGTAATTTATAATCATACAAATTATATTTCTTGACAGCCCATGTTGAGATGGTTTCGACAGCTTCTAGACCTCGTCTGCAGGGGCGGCTGTGCAGGCGATGAGTTGTCCTTTTAAGTTAAGTATAAGTCTTTAAACTTAACTGGTAATGCCATTTCTCAACAGAATTGGTCGTGCTCGAACCGGATAAAGACCACACTGTGGTCCAAATATGTTGTACTACAGTGTACAAATAACCTATGAGCCAAGGTCCTTCGAAAAAAAGCTGTAAAACTAGTGTTTTACAATATAAATCAGTATAAATGAGTCCCTCCAGACTCAATCACAGAGAATGGGCAGCCAAAAGAAAACGGGCGCTCACCCAGCGTTCACCCAAAGAAAACGGGAGCTGGGTGACTCACCCAACGAAAACGGGAGCTGGGTGACTCACCCAACGAAAACGGGAGCTGGGTGACTCACCCACACCCTGCACCCACTGCTCCAATCTCGAGAAGTGCTGACCAAGACAACAACCCAACAGATGTTCAGTTTGTCTATGTGTGTATATACACAGTGTTTATAATGTTTATAGACAGAAATTAAGAGACAAGATTGTGTTAAAGTTTGTTTCTTATAGATCTACCTGTTATATTAAAGGAACTTATATATAAAGTGTAAGCTTTCAAATATATATTAACAGTGAAATTTATATATGTGTAAGTAATATTCACGGGTAATTTACAGTTATACAGTGACATTTATAGTGTATAGTGAATGAAGTGTATAATATCGTTATTTACGATTAATCATCGTGGTCAGGCTGACACAGCAAACTCAAGCCATAAACACCAGACACATGTACCCTGTACCCTTCATGGTCATTGACCCTGAGGTTAAGCTTAGTGGGTCAGTAGTGTCTGACTCGATTATTGCTGACTTAAGCATAACAAAAACTCAGCTGTCTATAGCAGTACAGTGTTTTTTAAACACTCTAAGTGTGGTGCTAGAATTTTCAGTATACCATTAAAACGGCTTGTTTGAAAACTCAGTTTCAGTCTTTACAGACTAAGATTACACAATTAGAAAATCTAATTTCAGTCTGTATAGGATTAACTCAAGATACAAACATAGATTTTGATGATCTTGAGGTCAAGTTTGAATTATTTACACAACGTATGGAAATAATTAATTCAGACTATACACATTATGAAAATAAATTTCTTGAATCAGATCCATCTGAGGATGAAATTAAAAATGTTTTGGATACTTTTAGTAATCAACAATTAAGGTGGACAGGAGTACAGGCTATCTGCCGCAAAACTCTGTCACAGAGACCTACTGTAACTAGTGGTCAAACACCTGTTACACACTGTAACAACAACAAGTGTCCCATTACCAAGCTTACCTACATTGTCATTACCTATTTTCCAAGGTCATAATTATGAAGAATTCATTAGTGGTTTTCAATCCATAGTAAATTCACGAACTGACATAGATGAGATTGCTAAGTTCAATTACCTTAAATGTCTTGTGAAGGGAGAACCCTATGAACTGATTAAGTCATTTCCGGTGGTTAAAGGCAATTATCAAATAGCCTTACGTGTCTTAGCAGACAATTACTTCGATGCTGACAAGGCTAGAGTTAGACATGCAGTCTTAAATTCAAGTTTGAAGCCACCCAAACATTGTTTTTCAGACTTACAGGCATTTAGAATTACATTAGACAATAGTCTCAGATCTCTAGATGCTAAATATGACCTAAGACAATGTGATTGGTTTATCAGTGGTATTGTACAAGATAAGTTGTCACCACTGACTATTGAACGATTAAATATTATGTTCAATAAACGCTATTTCACTTGTGAAGAAATTAGCAGTGGTTTACAAACAATAGTTTCATGCATGCAAGCAACGAGACAAGATGAAAAATCCACAAATCCAGTGGATAATAAACCTTCAACTCAGTATAAAAAGAGTATACCTACTCTCACTAAACCACATAATGGGAAATCCCATATAGGCATTTATCAAGTTGTGAATACAACAGACAGTAAACAAACTGTCACACATAAACGTACTCCAAAATGTGTACTTTGTGATGGAACACATTGGGCACAGTATTGTATTCAATACACATCAATGGAGGCACGTAAACAACGTATTCATCAGCTGAAAAGATGCATCAAGTGTTTAGGTGAACACAAGGGAGGAAAATGCTCACTGAAGAAGTGTTTTAAATGCAAGGGTATGCATCATACAGCATTATGCCCAAATACTTTTGCTGAACAGCAGCAGACTTCCACAGAATCAGGAAGTCAACAAGCAACAGCATTAAATGTGAGAGATAAGTTTAAAGCAACTGCTCTCCCGATAGCTCGAGTTGAGTTATCTAATAAATTACACAAAACCAATGTGCTAACACTATTTGATCAAGGCTCACAAAGGTCCTTCATAAGAAAAACAGTGTTGCAGAAACTGAATAAACAACCCTATGCCAAAATACAGTTAGATATAGCTGGTTTTTTCCACAATTCTGGTAAACAGACATATGACCTAACCAGAATCACTGTTGGTCTAGGAAACAGGAAAAAGACAGTAGAAGCTGTGGTAGTAGATGATTTGCCTAAGTCTGTGCAGATCCAGGGATTAAAAGAAACAGTTGCAGCACTGAAAGCAGCTAAGGTCAAGTTAGCCTGTCCTGACATACAGACGGACACAATTAGTCCAATTGATTTAATCATTGGAAGTGATTATTATCACTGTTTTGTGCAAAATATAGTAAGTAAACATGATGTTCACTTGCTAAAAACAGCAGGAGGCCACATGATATGTGGTCCCATTCCCTCTCAAAGTGGGAAAGAAGCTGATATTGATTCAGTGGAAAATGTACTAGTAACGAGAATAACCGCTGATCATGTACCACAGCAAAAATTATCATTACTGGAAGAAATGAATGAACCAGTTGATAAGTCGTGGGATTTAGATACGATAGGTATTGATGTAAATAAACCAAGCCCACAAGAGTCTCGGACTTACAACCAATATTTGGACACTGTCAAATATAAAGATGGACAGTATTGGGTTAGGTTACCATGGAAATTAAATCCACCACATCTACCTAGCAATTATCGCATGGCTTTCGGACAGATGAAAGCACAAATACATGAGCTCAGGAAGAATCCAGAGCTACTGACTGTCTATGATAATATCATACAAGAACAGTTGGACAATAAATTCATTGAGGAAATAGTCGAAGATAAGTTGAAGACAAACGCTCATTATCTCCCGCACCATGGAGTCAGAAAAGATTCTGAAACCACTCCACTACGTGTTGTATATAATTGCAGCGCACGTGCAAATAAAGATGTAGCAAGTCTTAATGACTGTCTGATGACGCGGACCCTCACTAACTGAGAAGCTTGGAGACGTGCTTATGAAATTTCGCACAAACCCATATGCCTACACGGCTGATATTTCCAAAGCTTTCTTAAGAGTAGGACTACAAGAAATAGATAGAGATTATACTCGATTCTTGTGGCCTGAAAATCCACATGATCCTCAAAGTCCTGTGAAAACTTATCGTTTCAAATCAGTATTATTTGGTGCAACATCCTCTCCATTCTTACTAGAAGCTACTCTAAATACACATTTGAAGAAATCTGAAAGTCCCTTCAAAGAAATCTTAAAGAAAAGTTTCTATGTGGACAATCTTCAAGGTACTGTGAATAAAGAGGAGGATTTTGAAATCCTTATACAGAGAAGCTAACAAGGAGATGAAAGAAGCAAACATGCCTCTGAGGATGTGGAATACAAATTCAAAGCAATTAAGGGAACTTATCAAAGAAGATTTCCCTGAAACTGAAATTCCTAATTGCAACAATATGCTGGGACTTAATTGGAACACACAGGAAGATACTTTGAGTCTCAAAAGGATAAATAATAAATCATGCAGTACACTCACTAAACGTAGTTTACTGTCAGAGGTATCACAATGTTTTGATCCTCTAGGACTCGTCTCACCAATTACCATAAAGGGTAAAATGCTTATGCAAAATGCATGGAAGCTCAAAATTGGATGGGATGAGAACGTGCCTCTAGAAATGAGTCAAGCATGGGATGAAATATCCAAGGAGTTTAAACAACTTCATCAAATTAAATTTCCCAGACAAATAGGTCAAGAGGGAAACAATTACACATTACATGTGTTCTGTGATGCGTCAACCAGAGGTTATGGCGCTGTAGCTTACATGAGTAATGCTGAAGGAAGTACACTAATTACTTCAAAGGCCAGGGTAGCACCCTTGAAGGTCAGAACAGTACCACAATTGGAACTGACAGCACTCTATGTAGGTACAAAATTAGCTGTCTATCTCAACAAAGTACTTGATCATCTCACTATTGAAAAAACCGTGATCTGGAGTGATAATGAGGCAGTTCTCCAGTGGTTAAGAAATAATAAGAGTAACCTGGTCTATGTACAGAACAGAGTAAGCAGAAATAAAAGAGATGCAGAGAGATTATCTCTTTCTCCACGTCTCTACCCAAGAGAATCCAGCTGACATGTTGTCACGTGGTGTCCCACTCAAGAAATTTGTGGATAAATTATGGCTCCACGGACCGAACTGGCTCTCTGATGAAAATAACTGGCCTCAGCAAAAAGCTCACATTATGCCAGAAGAAACAGTCTGCTTGAACACAGCAGAAATAAGTTGTGTAAATACTGCAGACACAACAGATATAGTCATTGATGGATCTAAATACTCATCTTTGGGTAAACTCTTAAGAGTTACAGCTCTTGTCTTTAAATTCATTAAAGGAATAAAACCTGATTATAAATATCTTGAACCCATTAAATACTGGGTGAAACTAATACAGAAAGATGTTTTCTCTACAGAATATAAATTTCTAGAAACACAAGATAAATCCCCAAAGAAACCTGTCATGATTAATTCTTTAGGACTTTATCTCGACTCAGAAAAGATTATAAGATGTCGAGGAAGAATTCATAATTCTTCACTACCTAAAGAAGCCATACATCCAATATTGATCCCCAAGAATCATTGGCTAACAAAACTGATTGTGCAAAACGCCCACAGTAACGTGTTACATGGTGGGGTAGCTGACACACTTTGTCATATACGACAATCCTACTGGATACCTCAAGGTCGACAAAGTGTGAAAAAACAAACAAAGGTTTGCAGCCAGAAGGGGATGTCCCAGACTGATGATTTCAGATAATGCAACGAACTTTGTTGCTGGTGCTGCTTATATAAGCAAAATCTTTGATCAACCAGAAGTACAACAGATGCTGAATCAACGCAGATGTCGTTGGAGATACAGTCCTCCTAAATCTCCATGGCACGGCGGATTTTATGAAAGAATGATCGGCATTGTAAAACGTTGTTTAAGGAAGACTCTTCATCGTCAAAGAATCGACTTAGAAGAATTCCGTACAGTTGTGACTGAAATAGAAAATATAGTCAACAACAGACCTCTAACTTATGTTACCGATAATCTGGACAATTTAGAAGTGTTAAGTCCATCTCATTTACTCCATGGCAGAAGGCTCGAACCTGTTCCTCACATGAATGATAAAGAAATCATAGAGGATCCTACTTATTTCGAACCTGAGCAACTCAGAAGTAAATTCAAACACCTTAATAAAGTGATTGAACATTGGGAGAAAATTTGGCGAGAAGACTATCTCACCTCATTGAGAGAACACTTCTATGGAGCTGGTGTTCCTGAAAATCATAAGTCCTTAAGACCTGGTGACATAGTGATTATCGACAATGATGGTCCGAGGTCCCAATGGCCACTTGGAAAAATTGTGACCATATATCCTGATGCAAATGGAATCATCAGGGCAGTTCATGTTTTAAACAAAGGTGTAGTGAATAAGCGGACAATTCTAGACCTCGTCTGCAGGGGCGGCTGTGCAGGCGATGAGTTGTCCTTTTAAGTTAAGTATAAGTCTTTAAACTTAACTGGTAATGCCATTTCTCAACAGTCGTCACCATGTTGTCACCAGTTGTGTTGCTTCAATGATGACTGTTGTCACCAGTTGTGTTGCTTCAGTGATGACTGTTATCACCAGTTGTGTTGCTTCAATGATGACTGTTATCACCAGTTGTGTTGCTTCAGTGATGACTGTTATCACCAGTTGTGTTGCTTCAGTGATGACTGTTTTCACCATTGGTTGCTTCAGTGAACTGTTGTCACCA
>NC_069400.1:15698207-15794157 GCF_026875155.1 Cherax quadricarinatus
GGGTCTTTTTTGGTTCTGGCCGTCTGGGGGGTCATACACGGTTAATAACAGGGGCCCAGTCGGGGGGTCTTACACCGGTTAATAACAGTGGCCTCTCTGGGGGTCTTACATTTTTTAATAACATTGGCCTGTTTGGGGGTCTTACACTGGTTAATAACAGTGGCCTGTCTGGGGGTCTTACATTGGTTAATAACACTGGCCTGTGTGGGGGGTCTTACACTGGTTAATAACAGTGGCCTGTCTGAGGTCTTACACTGGTTAATAACAGTGGCCTGTCTGGGGTCTTACACTGGTTAATAACAGTGCCCTGTCTGGGGGTCTTACAATGCTTAATAAGAGACGTCTGTCTGGGTGACTTACACTGGTTAATAACAGTGGTCTGCCTTGGGATCTTACACTGGTTAATAACAGTGGCCTGTCTTGGGGTCTTACACTGGTTAATAACAGTGGGCTGTCTGGGATCTTGCACTGGTTAATAACACTGGTCTCTGTGGGGGTCTTACACTGGTTCATAACAGTGGTCTGTCTGGGGGTCTTACACTGGCTAATAACAGTGGTCTCTATGGGGGTCTTACACTGGTTAATAACAGTGGACTGTCTGGGGGTCTTACACTGGTTAATAACACTGGTCTCTCTGGGGTCTTACACTAGTTCATAACAGTGGTCTGTTTGGGGCTCCTACACAGGTTAATAACATTCGCCTGTCTAGGTGCCTTACACTGGTTCATAACAGTGGCCTGTCTGGGGGTCTTACACTGGTTAATAACAGTGGTCTGTCTGGGGGTCTTACACTGGTTAATAACAGTGGTTTGTCTAGGGGTTTTTCACTGGTTAATGAGATTGGCCTGTCTGGGGTCTTACACTGGTTAATAACAGTGGCCTGTCTGGGGGTCTTACACTGGTTAATAACAGTGGCCTGTCTGGGGGTCTTACACTGGTTAATAACAGTGGCCTGTCTTGGGGTCTTACACGGGTTAATAACACTAGTCTGTCTGGGGGTCTTACACTGGTTCATAACAGTGGCCTGTCAGGGGGTCTTACACTGGTTAATAACAGTGGCCAGTCTGGGGGTCTTATACTGGTTAATAAAACTGGTCTGTCTGGGGGTCTTACACTGGTTCATAACAGTGGTCTGTCTGGGGGTCTTACACTGGTTAATAACAGTGGTCTGTCAGAGGGCCTTACACTGGTTCATAACAGTGGCCTGTCTGGGGGTCTTACACTGGTAATAACAGTGGTCTCTCTGGGATCTTACACTGGTCAATACCAGTGGTCGGTTTGGCGGTCTTACACTGGTTAATAACAGTGGTCTGCCTGGGGTTTTACACTGGCTAATAACACTTGTCTGACTGGGGGTCTTACACTGGTTCATGACAGTTTTCCGTCTGGGTGTTTTACACTGGTAAATAACACAGGTCTATCTGGGGGAAGTACACTGGTTCATAACAGTGGTCTGTCTGGGGATCTTACACTGGTTAATAACAGTGGTCTGCCTGGAGTCTTACACTGATTAATAACAGTGGTCAGTCTAGGGTCTTACACTGGTTAATAACAGTGCTCTATCTGGGGTCTTACACTCCTTAATAACAGTGGTTTATCTGGGGACTTTCACTGATTAATAACAGGGGTCTGTCTGGGGGTCTTACACTGGTTAATAACAGTGGTCTGTCTGGGGGTCTTACACTGGTTAATGTCACTGGTCTGCATGGGATCTTAAGCTGGTTAATAACTGTGGTCTGTCTTAGGTCTTTCACTGGTTAATAACAATGGTCTGTCTGGGGTCTTACACTTTTTTAAAAAAAAACCATTCGCTGGGTTTTTTTACACTTTTTTAATTTTGCGGGGGTTTTTCCGGTTAACATTTCTGGGGTCTCCTGGGTTTATAACGTGGTCCCCTTTCCCTTTTTAAAGGGTTTTTGGGGGTCTTACGGGTTTCCCCTTTTTGGGGGTTTAAAAGGTTTCGGGGGCCTTCGGGGGGGTTTTTAACATTTTGGGGTTTTTGGGCTTCCTGTTTAAAAGGGTTTTCTTTTTTCCGGGGGTTTCCTTTTTTTGGGGGGGGTTTTTACACTTTTAAACAGGGGTTTTGTTGGGGGGCTTACACTTAAACGTTTTTTGGGGGGGGTTTAAAAGGGTTTACATGGCCCTTTTAACGGGTTTCGGGCCGGGGGTTTAAAATTTAAAATTTTTTTTTTTAAAAAATTGGGTTTCCGGGGAACCCGGGTTTGGGTTTTTGGGTTTCATGGTTTTTTAAGGGTTTCGGGGCCCTTTTCCCCGGTTAAAAACATTTCCTGGGGGGCCCACCGGGGGGTTTCCCTGGTTTTTCCCTTTGGGTTTTACCGTTAATAACTGGTTTCGGGGGGGCTTAAGTTTAAAAATTCTTTTGGGGTTTCCCTTTTTTTCCGGGGGTTTAACCGGTTTGGGGTTTTTGGGGGCAAATGGATAAAATTTTTGGGGTTTTTGGGGGTTTCCCGGGGGGGCCCCTTTTAAACCGGGCCTGCCCTTCGGTTTTTCAGGTTAATAACCGGTTTGTTGGGCCCCGGGAAAAACAGGCCCGGGGGGGTTTTTTTAAAGGGTTTTTGGGTTTTGGTTAAATCATTTCCGGGTCTTTGGAATTTTTTTTGGGGGCCCCTTTTCCCCCTGTTTTATTTTTTCTTCTTTTTTCTTCTTTTAAAAACCCCTTTTTCTTTTGGGGGGAAAGGGTTTTTCGGGGTTTTTTTTGGGGGGGTTTCCTGGAATTTCGGGGGGTTCCCCCCTTTACCCGGTTGAAATTTTTTTTTCCCCCCAGGGTTTTTGGGGGGTTTTTTTCCAGGTTATATGGGTTTTCCTTTCCCCGGGTAATTCGTTGCCCCGGGGCTTTTTTTTGGGTCTTTTTTTTGGGAAGGTTAATTTTTTCCCCCCCTTTTTGGGGTTTTCTGGTTTCGGCCTTCCCCTTTTCCGGGGAAAAACAACGCCCCCCCTGGTTCTAAAGTGACCCCGCTTTTGTGTTTTTTTTTTCTGCCGGGTTTTCAAACCCCTTTAAAAATGCCTGGGGGGGTTGCTTTTTTGGGGCCCTTTTTTTTTTTAAACTTTTTAAATTTTATTTCTTCCACCGGAAAAAGGGGGGTTTTTCCCGGGTTTTTTTAAAAAATTTTTAAAATGTTTGGGGTTTTTCCCCTTTTTAATTTTCCGGGGCCCTTTCGGTTTCCCCCTTTTTGGGGGTTTTTTTTCCGGTTTTCAAAAACAAAAATTTTCGTGGGCCTTCCCAATTTTGTTAATTGTTGCGGGGTTTGGGGTTAATTTTGCGTTTTTTTTCCCAAAAAAAGGGGTTTTTGGGGGTTTTGGGGGTTTTTTTTGGGGTTTGGGTTCTTTTCATTTAATTTTTTGGGGGGTTTTTCCCCTTTAAATACCAGTTTTTTTTCGGGGGTTTTTTTTACATTTTTACAATTTTTTTTTTCTTCCACTGAAACATTTGCGGGGCCAAAACGGAAGAACTGGTCCGCGGGACTTATGCTGTTTAATACCAGTGGTCTGTCTGGGGCACACTGGGTTAAATAACAGGGGTTGTCGGGGGTCTTACCTGGTTTAAAACGGGGTCTTTTGGGGGTCTTCAGGGTCTGTTGGGAGTTTTTTCACTCGTTAATAACTATCTGTCGGGGTCTTCCGGGTTAATAACGGGGTTTGTCGGGGTTTTTTTACACTGGTTAATATCGGGGGGTTGTCTGGGGCCTTACACTCTTAAAAACTGGTCTGACTGGGGGGTCTTGAAAGGGTTAAAAAAAAATTGTCTGTTGGAGTCTTACTCGGATAATAACAGTTGCCCTGTCTGAGGGTCTTACTCTGGTTAATAACGGTGGTCGTCTTGGGGGTTTCCCAAATGGTTAATAAAAAATGGTCGTCTGTGGTCTTTATATTTAATAACAGGGGCCTGCTGAATCTTAAAACTCGTTAAAAACGTTGCCTTCTGGGATTTTACACGGGTTAACAGGGCGTTTCTTGGGTTCTTACATGGTTAATAACATTGGCCATCTGGGGTCTTACATGTTAAAACAGTGGCCTGTCTGGGGGTTTTCCCTGGTTAATAACGAGGTCTGTCTTGGGGTCTTAAAACCGGGTTAAAAACAGTGGTCTGCTGGGGTTTAAAAGGGTTAAAAACAGTGGCCTGTCAGGGACTTACACTGCTTAATAACAGTGGCCTGTCCGGAGGTTTTACACCGGGTTTAATAACGGGCCTGTCTGGGGGTCTTACACGGTTAATAACAGGGGGCCCTTGGGGGTCTTACCTGCTTAAAACAGTTCCCTCCCCTGGGGCTAAAAAAGGTTAATACATTGGGCCCTTTCCCCCGGGGTCTTACACGGGTTAAATCGGCCTTTCTGGGGTCTTACCTGTTAATAACAACCGCTTCTGGGGGTTTTTTCACTGGTTCATAACAGGGGGTCTGTCTGGGGGTCTTATACTGTTAAAAACGTGGCCTGTCTGTGGGCCCCTTTCACGGGTTAAAAACAGGGGGGCCTGTTGGGGGGTTTACACGGGTAACAACACGGTCTGTCTGGGGGGTCTTACAGGGTTTAATAACCTGGGTCGTCGGGGGTTTTAAAAACCGGTTAAAAAACAGGGGTCTCTGGGTCTTACCGGGGTTAATAACGTGGCCTGTCGGGGGGACTTACACTGCTTAATAACAGGGGCCTGCCCGGAGGCTTACACTGGTTAAAAAACAGAGGCCTTTTGTGGGTCTTACACTGGTTAATAACAGTGGCCTTTGGGGCTTACGCTGCAATAACATTTCCCCTCCTGGGTTTTAAAAGGTTAAAACAGGCCTTCTGGGGTTTTTACATTTTTAATAACAGTGCCTTTCTGGGTTCTTACACGGGTTAAAAACAACCGTCTGTTGGGGCTTAACGGGGTTTCATACGGGGTCTGTCTAGGGTTTATACTGGTTAATAACAGTGGCCTGTCTGGGGGTCTTACACGGGTTTTAAATAAAGTGGCCTGTCTGGGCTTTTTTTTACACGGTTAAAACACGGGTCTGTCGGGGGGTTTACACTGGTTAATAACATTGGTTGCGGGGGTCTTACAGGGGTTAATAACGTGGTCTGTCGGGGGGTCTTACCGGGTTAATACAGTGGCCTGTGTGGGGGTTTTACACTGGTTAATAACAGTGGCCGTCTGGGGTTTTCACGGTTAAAAACAGGGGCCTGTCGGGGGTCTTACACTGGTTAATAACGTAGCCTCTCTAGGGGTTTTACCGGGTTAATAACATTCCCCTGCCCGGGGGGGGTCTTCCTGTTTTAATTACATTGGCTTTTCGGGTCTTACACTGATTAATACAGTGGTCTGTCTGGGGGTCTTCACTGGTAACACATGGTCTGTCTGGGGGTCTTACGGGTTAATAACAGGGGTCTGTTTGGAGTTTTTTACCTTTAACAACGTGGTCTGTGTGGGTTTCACTGGAAAATGCAGGGGGTCTGCCCTGGGGTCTTACACTGGATAATAACACTGGTCGTGGGGGGTCTTACACGGGTTAAAAACGTGGCCTGTCGGGGGGTTTTAAAACCTGGTTAATAACAGTGGACTGTTTGGGGTCTTACAGGGGTTAATAACAGGGCCTGTTTGGGTCAACATTGGAAAATGTAAAAGGCCCTTCTGGGGGTCTTGCACTGGTTAATACATGAGCCGTCTACGGTCTTCCTTTTAAAATTTTAAAATGGCCTGTCTTAGGTCTTACACTATTAATAACAGTGGCCTGCTGGGTCTTACACTCGTTAAAAACAGGGGCTTGTTTTGTCTTACTGGGGTTAATAAAGTGGCCTGTCTTGGGTCTTCCAGGGTTAAATAACTGGGGCCCTTTATGGGGTCTTACACGGGTTTAAAAAAGTCCCTTTGGGGTTTTCTTGCACGGGAAATAACAGTGGCCGTCCGGGGGGTCCACACGGGTTAAAAAGGGGGGTCTGTCTGGGGGGTCTTTCCTGGTTAATAACGGGGGCCTTTTGGGTTTACACGGGTTAATAATAGTACCCCGTCTGGGGTTTTGCACGGGTTTTAAATAACAGAGGTCTTTGGGGTCTTAATGGTAATAACAGGGGCGTCGGGGGGTTTACAGGGGTTAATAACGTTCCCACTGGGGTTTTTTTGCCGGGTTAATAACAGTGGCTTGTGGGGGGGCCTTTCACGGTTAATAACATGGCCGTCTTGGGGGTCCTACACTGGTTAACAACAGGGGCCTGTTGAGGGTTCTAGAGTTTTTAAAAACAGTGGCCATCTGGGGTCTTACACGGTTCATGACGCTGTCTTTTGGGGGTCTTACACGGTTAATGACAGGGTCTCTTTGGGGGTAATTACACTGGTTCAAACGTGGTCCGTCTGGGACTAACCTGGTTAATAACATGGTCTGCCCGGGGAGTTTTACACTGGTTTTTAACCGGTCTGTCGGGGGTTTTACACGGTTCATGACAGGGGTTGTTGGGGGTCTTACAGGGTTAATGCCTGGTCTCTTTGGGGGTTTTCCCAAAGGTTTTCAAAACAGGGGCCCTTTGGGGGTCTAACATGGTTAAAAACATGGTCTCTCCGGAGTTTACAGGGTTTAATAACAGGGGTCTGTTGGGGTCTTCCTATTTAAAAACATGGTTTTGTCGGGGGTCTTACACGATTAATAACGGGGGTCTGTCTGGAGATTTGCATAATAATAACAGGGGTTGTCGGGGAGTCTTCACGGGGTTAATAACACTGGTTTTTCCGCGGATTTACCTGGTTAATGACAGTGGTCTGTTTGGGGTCTTACACGGTTTGATAACAGGGTCTGTCTGGGGTCTTGCACTTTTAAAATAATGTTTTTGTCTGGGGTTTTACACGGGTTAATAACAGTGGCCTGGTTGGGTTTTTAAAAGGGTTAATAACAGTAGTCTGTTGGGGGGTCTTAACAATGGTTAATAACATGGTCTGTCTGGAATCTTACATGCTTAATAAATGGTCTGTCTTGGTCTTCACGGTTAATAACAGGGGTTTTTCGGGGGTCTTACACTGATTAAATACCAGGGGTCTAAAGGGGGTCTTTAAAGGGTTAATAAAAGTGGTTGTCGGGAAGTTACACATTAATAAACTGTCTTTCATGGGTCTTAAACGGGTTTAAATAACATGGCTGTCGGGGGTCTTACACGGGTTAATAACAGTGGTCTGTCTGGGGTCTTACACTGTTAATAACTGGCCCGTCTGGTGCCTTCCGGGTTTAAATAAAACAGTCTTTTGGGGGGGGGCCTTCCCGGGTTCACAACGTGGTCTTTTGGGGGGGTCTTACACGGGCTAATAACAAGATCTTCGGGAATTTTAAAAACGGGTTTAATAAAATGGTCGTCTTGGGTTAACCTGGTTAATAACGTGGTCTGTCGGGGGGTTTTTAAAATTTGGGTTTAAATAACGTGGTTTTTCTGGGGTCTTACAGATTTAAGGGGTCTGCCTGGGAGTTCACTGGTTAATAACAGTTGTCTGACTGCGAGTCTTACACTGTTAATAACTCTAGTCTTTTTGGGGCCCTTAACTGGATAAACATGGTCTGTCTGGGGTCTTACACTGATTAATAACAGTGTTCTGTCTGGGGTCTTACACGGGTTTAATAACGTGGCCGTCGGGGGTCTTCCCACGGTTTAATTTTACAGTGGACTGTCGGGGGTCTTACACGGGTTGATAACACTGGTCGTCGGGGGGTTTACACTGGTTCATAAAGGGGTCTGTTGGGGGTCTTACACCGCTTAAAACACTGGTCTGTCTTGGGGGTTTTACACGGGTTTAAATAACTGTGGTCTTCGGGGGGTCTTACACGGGTTAATAACAGTGGCCTGTGGGGGGGTCTTACACGTTTAATAACAGTGGCTGTCGGGGGTCTTACACGGTTAAAAACAGAAGTCTGCGGGGGGTCTTAAACGGTTAAAAACAGAAGTCTTTTGGGGGGTCTTACACGGGTTTAAAAAAACGTGGTATCGGGGGGTCTATCATTGTTTAATAACAGCGGCCTGTCGGGGATTTTTACACTGGTTAATAATTTTTGGTCGTTGGGGGTCTTTTCACTGGTTAAAAAACAGGGGCCCTGTCGGGGGTTCTTACCCCGGTTTAATAACAGTGGCCTGTTTGGGGTCTTGCACTGTTTAAAACAGAGTTCTGTTGGGGGGTTAACAGGGTTAATAACTTCGTATGTCTAGGGTTTTCACTGGTTAAAAAACAGGCTTTTTGGGGGGGGGGGGGGGGGTTTCACTGATTAATAACGGGGTTGTCTGGTGGTCTTACACGGGTTAATAACAGTGGCTGTCGGGGGGTTTTTTCACGGGATAATCGGGGGCTGTCTGGGGGTCTTACTTTGTTAAAAAAAGTGGTATTTTACGGGGTCTAACAGGGTTTAAAAACCGGGGTCGTCGAGGTCTTTCACGGGTTTAATGACAGTGCCTCTTTGGGGGTCTTACACGGTTATAACAAGTTCTGTCGGGGGGTCTCACACTGGTTAATAACAGTGTCGTCTGGTGGTCTTACACGGGTTAATAACAGGGGGCTTGTCTGGGGGTCTTACACTGATTTAACAGGGGGTCGTCGGGGGGTCTTAATGGTTAATAACAGTGGCCTGTAAGGGGGGTCTTACACTGGTTATAACTTGGGTCTGTCTGGAGTTTTAAACACTGGTTAAAACAGTGGCCTGAGGGGGGCCTTACACCGTTATTAACGTGGCGTCCGGGGTCTTCACTCGTTAAAAAACAGTGGCCTGTCTGTGGTCTTCATGTTAATGAGAGTGGCCTGTGGGGGTTTGCTGGGGTTAAATAACATGGCCTTTTTCTGGGGATCTTACAGGGTTTTAAAAACGGGGTCTGTCGGGGGGTTTACACGGTTAATAACAGTACCCTTTTTTGGGTCTTACAGGGTTAATTATTTCGTGACTGGGAGGTCTTTCACTGGTTAATAAAGAGGTCTTTCTGGGGTTTTTACATGGTTAATAAACTGGTCGTCGGGGGGGGACTTACATGGTTAATTCAGTGGCCTGTCTGGAATCTTACACTGTTTTAATAACGGGTTGTCTGGGGTTTTACACTGGTTAATAACGGGGTTTTTTTCTGGGGTTTTAATGATTAATCCGGGGGTCTGTCTGGAAGTTTTACCTATTTAAATAACACTATCTGTTTTGGGGTTTTTTCCTTTTTTTATAACAGTGGTCTGTCTGGGGTCTTCCCACTGGTTAAAAACAGTGGTCGTCTGGGGGCTTCACGGGTTAAATACGGGGTCCGTCTGGTGCCTTTAAAAAATGGTTTTAATGCCCTGGTCTGTCTGGGGGCCTTACATGGTTCCATAACAATGGGGCCGGGGGGTCTTACATGGCTAAAAACATTTTTGTCTGTGCCCTTAAACTGGTTAAATAAAAGTGGTCGTCTTGGGTCAACACGGGTTATAACAGTGGGTCTGTCGGGGTTTTTTACACGGGTTTTAAAAACAGTGGTTTTTCGGGGGTCTTACACTGTTAAAACCCGGGGGTCTGTCTGGGGGTCTTTACCTGGTTAATCAGTTGTCGACTGCAGTCTCACTAGTAATAACTTCGCTGTTTTGGTTTACACGGGAAAATAACAGTGGTCGTCTGGGGTTTACAGATTATAACAGTGTTCTTCGGGGGTCTTCATGGTTAATAACAGGGGCCCGTCTGGGGTCTTACACGGGTTTAAATTACAGGGCTGTCTGGGGGTCTTAACGGGTTGATAACAGGGTCTGTCTGGGGGCCTTACACTGGTTCAAACAGGGGGTCTGTCCGGGGGTTTTAAACCCGGTTAAAAACACTGGTCGTTTTGGGGTCTTACACGGGTTAATAACTGGGGCTGTCTGGGGGTCTTACAGGGTTTAATAACAGTGGCCTGTGGGGGGGGCCTTACACTGTTTAATAACGTGGTCTGTCTGGGGTTTTGCACTGTTAATAACAGAAGCCCGTCGGGGGGTCTTCAGGGTTAATAACAGTGGTTTGTCGGGGGTCTATCAGGGTTTAATAACAGCGGCCTGTCGGGGGTTCTTACACGGGTTTTAATAACTGTGGTCTGTTGGGGTCTATCATTGGTTAATAACGGGGCCCTGTCTGGGGTCTTACACTGGTTAATAACAGTGGCCTGTTTGGGTCTTCACGGGTTTAAATAACAAGTTCTGTGGGGGGGTCTTACACGGGTTAATAACTTTGTCTGTCTGGGGGTCTTCACTGGAAATAACATGGCTTGTCTGGGGTCTTTCACTGTTTTAATAACAGTGGTCGTCGGGGGGTCTTACATTTTTAATATCAGGGGCCTTTTGGGGGGTCTTACACTGGTTAATAACGGGGGGGCCTGTCTGGGGCTTACACGGGGTTAAAACAGTAGTCTGTGTTGTTCTTACATTTTGTTAATAAAGTGGTTTGTCTGGGTCTTGCACTTTTTAATACGTGCCCGGGCCGGGGTCTTACTTCTTAATAAGGCTTCTGGGGGCTTTCACTGGTTAAAACATGGCCTCCGGGGGTCTTCACTGGTTAATAAAGGGCCTTTTCGAGGGGTCTTACACTGTTAAATAACGTGGCCGCTGGGGGTCTTACATTTTTTTAATAAATGGCCTGTTTGGGGGTCTTACACTGTTAATAACATGGCCTGTCTGGAGTCTTTCACGGGTTAAAAACACTGGTCTGTCGGGGGGTCTAACACTTTTTCTTGCAGTGGCCCTTCGGGGGGTCTTAACTCGTTAAAAACGTGGTTTCCCCTGGGTCTTACAGGGTTAATAACAGTGGCCTGTCGGGGGGTTTCCATTTTAATAAAAAGGGTCTGTCTGAGGGTCTTACACTGGTTTTTATATCAGGGTCTTCTGGGGGTCTTACACAGGTTAGAAACAGTGGTCTGTCTGGTACCTTTTACACTGGTTCAAACAGTGGCCTTTTTGGGGTCTTCCGGATAAAAACTTTGGGGTCACTTGTGGTTTTACACTGGTTAATAACATGGTCTGTTGGGGGTTTACGAGGCAATAGCATTTGGGTCTGTTTTGGGTCTACAGGGGGTTAATAACAGTATCTGATGGGGTTTTACACGGTTTGACAGGGGTCTGTCTGGGGGTTTTACACTGGTTTAACACTGGCCCTGTCTGGTGGCCTTCACGGGTTTCATAACTGGTCTGTCGGGGGGTCTTTACACTGGTTAATAACATGGTCGTCTGGTTTACACGGGTTAATAACAGTGGTCTACCGGGGGTCCACCGGTTTAAAAACAGGGGTCGTTGGGGTCTTACATTGGGTTAAAAAACACGGCGTCTGTGGTCTTACAATAGTTAATAACAGTGGTCTGTCTGGGGCCCTTCGCTGGGTAATAAACAGTGGTCTGTCTGGGATCTTACACTATTAATAAACAGGGGTCTGTCGAGGTTTACCGGGTTAAATTACGTGGCCTTTGGGGTCTTACACTGTTAAAACAGGGGTCCTTCTGGGGATCTTACACGGGTTTAATAAAGTAGTGGGTTGGGGGTCTTACACTGCTTAATAACACTGGTCTGTTGGGGGTCCTCACTGGTTCATAACATTTTGTCTGTCTGGGGTCTTACACGGGTTAAATAACATGGTCTGCCCGGGGGCCCTTACACGGGTTAAAAACTTTGGCCTGTCTGGGGGCTTCACTTTTTAATAACACTTTTTCGTCTGGGTTTTAAAATGGTTCATAACAGCGGTCGTTTTGGGGTCTCAGCAGGTTAAAAACATGGTCTGTCGGGGGGCCCTTACACTAGTTAAAACAGGGCCTGTCTGGGGTTTTACAGGGTTTAATAACAGTGGTCTGTGAGGGTCTTACAATTTTTAAAAAACAGTGGTCTTCTAGGGTCTTACACTTGTTAATAAACTGGTCTGACGGGGGATCTTACACGGGTTCTGCAGTTTGTCTGTTGCGGTCTTCTCTGGTTAAAACAGTGGTCTTTTGGGAGTCAAACAGGTTTTAAAACTGGTCAGCTGGGTTTACACGGTTAATAAAGTGGCTGTCTGGGGTCTTCACTGCTAATAAGAGTTGTTTTCGGGGTCTTCATGATTAATAAAAGGGGTCTGTCAGGGGGCTTAAAACCACTGTTAATAACGCGGTCTTTCGGGGGGTCTTACACTGGTTAATATAGTAGTCTCTCTAGGGTCTTACACGGTTAATAACAGTGTCTCTCGGGTCTTACACTGGTTTAATAACAGTTGCTGTTGGGTTTTTCACTGGTTTAACATTGTCTTTTGGGGGGGTCTTCCCACTGTTTAAATAACAGTAGTCTTTTGTCTTTTTCTTACCTTGTTAATAACAGTGGTTTGTCTTGGGTTTGCCTGGTTAATAAAGTGTCCTGTCGGGGGTTCTTCTCTCTTTTAATAACAGTGGTCTGCGGGGGTCTTACCTGGTTTTAAACAGTGGCCTTCGGGGGTCTTAACTGGTTAATAACAGAGGCCTTCTGGGGTTTTTCAGGGTTTAAATAACAGAGGCCTCTCTGGGGTCTTACACGGTTAATCAGGGGTCTGTCTGGTGGTCTTCACTGTTTATAAAGTGGCCTCTTGGGGTCTTACAGGGTTTTAATAATTTTGGCCTGCCCCGGGGGTCTTACACTGGTTAATAAACAGCGCCCTGTCTGGGGTCTTCGGTGGTTCATAAAGTGGCCTGTCTGGGGTTTTACCGGGTTTAATAACAGTGGCCCTCGGGGGTCTTACACGGTTGAAACATTGGCCTTCTTGGGGTCTTACACTGTTTTAATAACACTGGTCCGTCGGGGGGGTCTTACTCTGGTTCATAACAGTGGTCTTCGGGGGGTCTTCATTGGTTAATAACGTGGTCTGTCGGGGGGCTTACACTGCTTAAAAACAGTGGTTGCTGGGGGGCTTACAGGGTTTAAAAAAACAGGGGGGGCCGGGGGGGCTTTCCGGTTTCATAACAGTGGCTGTCGGGGGGTCTTACAAGGTTAAAAACATGGACTGACTGGGGGTCTTAACTGGTTAAAAACAGGGTCTGTCGGGGGGCTTACACGGGTTCAAAATTGGGGGTCTGTCTGGGGTTTTACCTGGTTAATAACATGGTCTGTCGGGGGGTTCTTCCTGGTTAATAACAGTGGTCTGTTGGGGTCTTACTCTCTTTAAAAAAAACATGGTGGGGCGGGGGGTCTTACAGGGTTCATGAAGTTGCCTGTAGGTGGTCTTACCGGGTTAATAACACTGGTTTTTTCTGGGCCCCCTTATTTGGTTTTTAACAGTGGTCTGTCGGGGGTCTTACACGGTAAATAACAGGGGCCCTGTCGGGACTTTACACGGGTTAATAACATGGTAATCGGGGGGCTTACACTGGTTAATAAGGTTGTCGTGTCGGGTCTTCACGGGGTTAATAGCAGTGGTCTGTCGGGGTCTTACATGTTAATAACGTGGTCTGTTGGGGCTTACACTGGTTTAATACGGGGTCTTTGGGGTTTTCCACGGGTTAATAAAGTGGTCTCCCTGGGGGTTTTCCACGGGTTTAAATAACAGTAGTCCGTCTGGGTCTTACACTTTTTTAATAACAGGGTTTTTCTTGAGTCTTAAGGGTTAATAACAGTGGTCTGTCTGGGGGCCTTACTCTGCTTAATACTCTCTTCGGGGGGTCTTCACTGGTTAAAATAACACTGGCTCTCTGGGGTCGGGGCTTCTCTTAATAACGGGTTGTTTGGGGGTTTTTACCTTGTTAATAACAGTGTTTTTTAGGGTCTTCAGGGTTAACAACAGTGGCGTCTGGGGTTTCAGGGGTTAATAACAGGGCCTTTTGGGGTCTTAAAAAGGGTTAATGACATTGGCCTTTTGGGGGTTTTTTACAAGGTTAATAACAGAGGTCTGTCGGGGGGGTTTACACTGGTTAAAACAGTGGTCTCTCTTTTTGGTCTTACCCCCGGGTTAAAAACGTGGCCGTCTGGGATTTTACATGGTTAATAACAGTGGCCTTTTGGAGGTTTCCTGGTTAAAAACATTGGCCTGTCGGGGGTCTTAACCGGGTTAAAAAAACAGTGGCCTGTCTGGGGGTCTAACCGGTTAATACAGTGGCCTCTCGGGGGGGTTTAAACACGGTTAATAAACTTTGCCTGTCTGGGGGTCTTACATGGTTAAAACAGTGGCCTCTTGGGGGCTTAAAACGGGAAAAAACAGTTGCCTGTCTGAGGTCTTACACTCGTTAATAACAGTGGCCTGCCCGGGGGTCTTGCATGCTTAATAACAGGGGCATGTCTGGGGGTTTACACTGGTTTAATAACAAAAAGCCTGTCTTGGGGTCTTACCGGGGTTAAAATATGGCCTGTCTGGGGGGTCTTTACGGGTTTTATAACAGAGGTCTGTCCCGGGGGGTTTTACTTGGTTAATAACAGTTGTCTGTTGGGGGTTTTGACTGGTTAAAAACAGTGGCCTGTCGGGGGTTTTGCACTGGTTAATAACAGTGGCCTCTGGGGGGTCTTACATGGTTAATAAAGGGGCCTGTCGGGGGGGTCTTACACTGGTTAATAACAGGGCCTGTTTGGGGGCCTTCAGTGGTTAATAACAGTGGCCTGTCGGGGTTTAACACGGGTTAATAACAGTGGCCTGCCCCGGGGGGTCTTACACGGGTTTAATGCCCTGGTCTGTCGGGGTTCTTACACTGGTTGATAACACGGTCTGAGGGGGGGTTCACACGGTTCATGACATTTTGTCTGTTGTATGTCTTCAGTGGTTTTTAATATCATGGTCTGTCTGGGGGCCTTACACGGGTTAAAAAAGTGGTTGTCGGGTGTCTTATTTTGGTTAAAACATGGTCTGTCTGGGGGTCTTACACGGTTTTAAAAACAGTGGTCTGCTGGGGGGTCTTAATGGTTAATAAAAGGGGTCTGTATGGGGGCCCTTTCACGGGTTAAATAACACTGGTCCGTCTTGGGGTCTACATGGTTAATAACAGGGGTCGTCAGGGGTTTTAAACAAAGGTTTAAAACGTGTCTCTTCCTGGGGGTTTTTCACTGGTTTAAAACAGGGGTCGCGGGGTTACCTGGTTATAACGGGGCGGGGGGGGGGGGGGGGGGGGGGGGGGGGGGGGGGGGGGGGGGGGCTTTTGGGGTTCTTACACTGGTTCAAAAAAAGACCGTCGGGGGGGTTTTTCCTTGTTAATAACAGGACCAAGGGGGGCTTTCGCTGGTTAATAGCAGTGATCTTCGGGGGTCTTAACTGGTTAATAATAGTGATCTGTCAAGGGCTTTACTGGTTAATAATAGTGGTCCTCTGATGGTCTTACACCGGGTTTTAAAACATGATCGTCTAGGGTCTTACACTGGTTAATAACAGGATCTGCCGGGGGTTTTAAAAACGGGGTTCAAAATTTCTGTCGGGGGTCTACACGGGTTTAAATAACAGGGGTTTGCAGGGGGTCTTACTTTGGTTAATACAGTGGTCTTTTTGGGGGTCTTACACGGGTTAATTCAGGGGTCTTTGGGGGGGTCTTAGATGGTTAATAACAGTGGTCTGTAGGTGCCTTACACGGGTTTTTAAGAACACTGGTCCGTCTTGGGGTCTTACAAGGTTAATAACAGGGGGTCTTCGGGGGTTTACCGGTTAATAACAGTTGTCGTCTGGGGTCAACCGGTTAATAACAGGGTCTACGGGGGATGTTACCGGTTCATAAAGTGGTCCGTCTGGGGTCTTATGTGGTTAAAAACATGTTTTTCTGGGGGTCTTCCCGGGTTATAACAGTGATCTTTGGGGCTTACACGGTTTTCATACATGATCCGTGGGGTTTTACTCTGGTTAATAACAGGACCTGACGGGGGGTCTTTCGCGGGTTAATGGCAGGGGTCTTTCGGGGGGTCTTAAATGGTTTTAACAATAGTGATCTTCTAAGGTCTTTCATGGTTAATAATAGTGGTCCGTTTTGAGGGTCTTACACTGGTTAATAACAGTGATCTTTTGGGGGGTTTACACGGGTTAAAAACAGTGATTGTCTGGTGTCTTACACGGGTTTTAAAAATGTTCCTTTGGGGGGTTTACAGGTTCTATCAGTGGTCCGTCGGGGGGGTCTTCCACGGGGTTAAATACAGAGGTCTGTCTGGGGGTCTTACACAGGTTCATACCAAGGGTCCGTCTGTGGGTCTTACCTGGTTAATAACGTTGTCTGTGGTGTCACTTGGTTAATAACGCATCTTTTTGGGGGTCTTCCCGGGTTCATAAAAAAGGCCTGCGGGGGGTCTTCCCGGGTTTTAATAACAGTACTGTCGGGGGGTGTTTACACGGTTTAACGTTTGTCTGCTGGGGGTCTCCTGTTCATAACATGGCCGTCTGGTGGTCTTCCGGGTCATAACATGGTCCGCCTGGGGTCTTACACTTTTCATAACAGGGGTCCGTCGGGGGCTTACACTGATTCAAAACGTGATCCGTCGGGGGTCTTAAAAGGTTTAAATGACATGGTCCGCTGGGGGTCTTACACGGGTCATAGCAGTTAAAACTGTGGGTTTTAACATTAATAACAGGGGCCCGCTGGGGGTCTTGCATGGTTAATAACTAGGTTCTCTGGGGTCTTACACGGGGTTAAAAAACAGGGGTCCGTCTGAGGTCTTACAGGTTCTAACAGTGGTCCGTCTGGGGGTTTTACACGGGTAAAAACTGTCCTTTTGGGGTTTTTACAGGGGTTAATAACAGTGGTCCGCTGGGGGTTTTACACTGGTTAATAACAGTGGTCCGTCTGGGGGTCTTCACTGGTTCATAACAAGGTGAAATCGGGGGTTACTCTTTTCATAACATGGCCTACTGGGGGTCTTACACGGTTAATAACTTTGGGTCGTCTGGGGTCAAACACTTTTAAATAACACTGGTCTGCCGGGGGTTTTACACGGGTTAAATAACAGTGATCTGTCGGGGGTCTTACATGGTTAGTACACTTTTCTGACTGGGGTCTAACACGGGTTCATAACAGTGGTCTTCTGGGGTCACACTGGTTAATAACATGGTCTGCCTGGAGTTTTACACTGGTTAATAACCTGGTTTGCGGGGGGGCCTTACCTGCTTCATAACAGGGGTCTGTCTGGAGTCTTCACTTGTTTAACAGTGGTCTGCTGGGTCTTACATGGTTAATAACTGGTCGTCTGGGGTTTTACACTGGTTAAAACAGTGGTTTGTTTGGAGTCTTCCCTTGTTAAAAACAGTGGTCTGTCTAGGGTTTACACTGCTTAATAACTGTGGTCGTCGGGTCTTACACTTTTAAAAACACGGTCTGTCTAGGGGTCTACACGGGTTTAATACATGGTCTGTCGGGGGGGGTTTACCTGGTTAAAAACTGGGTCGTCTGGGGGCTTACCTGGTTAAAAACGTGGTTTTCGGGGGGTCTTAACTGGTTAATAAATGGTCTGTCGGGGGTCCTTACATGATTAATAACAGGGGTCTGCTGGGGTCTTACAGGGTTAAAAACATGGTCTGTCTGGGGGCTTACAGGGTTAATAACAGGGTCTGCGGGGGGTCTTACTCGGTTAATAACAGTGGTCTTTCGGGGGGTTTTACCTGGAGTTTTACCGGAGAGAGTTCGGGGGTCAACCCCCCCCGCGGCCCGGTCTTCCACCCCTCCTGGGGGTCAGAGCCTGTAAACCCCGGCTTTTGTGCTGGCTGCACGAAAAACCAACGTACAGCCACAGCTGGCTGCTCAGGAACCGATTTTATGTGCTTGCCGGGGCCACTTGATGACTGCCAGGGTCTGTTGGCAATCCCCCTTATGTATGCGGGGGAGGCGTTGAACTTCTCGGGCCCCGACACTTTTTGTATGGTTCTTAACTTTGTATGGCTTTTAAACGGTTCAAACCCCTGCTTTTCATTGGGGGGATTTTTGCATCGTCTGCCAGTTTTTGCTTTCGAAAGTGAGTGATTTTCGTGTGCAAGTTCGGTACTAGTCCCTCTAGGATTTTCCAGGTGTATATAATCATGTATCTCTCCCGCCTGCGTTCCAGGGAATACAATTTCAGGAACCTCAAGCGCTTCCAGTAATTGAGGTGTTTTATCTCCGTTATGCGCGCCGTGAAGGTTCTCTGTACATTTTCTAGGTCAGCAATTTCACCTGCCTTGAAAGGTGCTGTTAGTGTGCAGCAATATTCCAGCCTAGATAGAACAAGTGACCTAAAGAGTGTCATCATGGGCTTGGCCTCCCTAGTTTTGAAGGTTCTCATTATCCATCCTGTCATTTTTCTAGCAGATGCGATTGATACAATGTTATGGTCCTTGAAGGTGAGATCCTCCGACATGATCACTCCCAGGTCTTTGACGTTGGTGTTTCGCTCTATTTTGTGGCCAGAATTTGTTTTGTACTCTGATGAAGATTTAATTTCCTCGTGTTTACCTTATCTGAGTAATTGAAATTTCTCATCGTTGAACTTCATATTGTTTTCTGCAGCCCACTGAAAGATTCGGTTGATGTCCTCCTGGAGCCTTGCAGTGTCTGCAATGGAAGACACTGTCATGCAGATTCGGGTGTCATCTGCAAAGGAAGACACGGTGCTGTGGCTGACATCCTTGTCTATGTCGGATATGAGGATGAGGAACAAGATGGGAGCGAGTACTGTGCCTTGTGGAACAAAAGCTTTTCACCGTAGCTGCCTTTGGACTTTACTCTTTTGACGACTACTCTCTGTGTTCTGTTAGTGAGGAAATTATAACCATCGACCGACTTTTCCTGTTTCCCTTTAGCACGCATTTGTGCGCTATTACGCCATGGTCACACTTGTGGGAAGGCTTTTGCAAAGTCTGATATATTACATCTGCATTCTTTTTATCTTCTAGTGCATTAGGACCTTGTCGCAGTGTTTCCAATATTTGAGACAGACAGGAGCGACCTGTTCTAAACCCATGTTGCCCTGGGTTGTGTAACTGATGGGTTTTTCTAGATGGGTGGTGATCTTGCTTCTTAGGACCTTTCAAAGATTTTTATGATATGGGATGTTAGTGCTATCGGTCTGCAGTTCTTTGCTGTTGCTTTACTGCCCCCTTTGTGGAGTGGGCTATGTCTCTTGTTTTAGTAACTGTGGGACGACCCCCGTGTCCCATGCTCCCTCTCCATAGATGGAAAAGGCTCGTAAATAGGGGCTTCTTGCAGTTCTTGATGAACACAGAGTTCCAAAGAGTCTGGCCCTGGGGCAGAAGTGCATGGGCATGTCATTTATTGCCTTTTCGAAGTCATTTGGCGTCAGGATAACATCGGTTTAGGCTTGTTTTAAACCCAAAATTTTTTGTGGCTCTCTCATAAAAAATTCGTTTTGATCTTCGACTCTCATCTGGTTAGCGGCTTGCTAAAAACTGAGTCATATTGGGACTTGAGTAGCTCACTCATTTCCTTGCTGTCATCTGTGTAGGACCCCTCTTGTTTAAGTAGGGGCCCAATACTGGATTTTTGCCCTCGACTTTGTTTTGGCATAGGAGAAGAAATACTTTGGGTTTCTTTCGATTTCATTTATGGCTTTTAGTTCTTCCCGCGATTCCTGACTCCTATAAGATTCCTTTAGCTTGAGTTCGATGCTTGCTGTTTCTTCTGACCAGTGTCCCCCCGTACGCATTTCAGATAGATTGACCTCTTTTAGCCGCTCTGTTATTCTTTTCCGTCGCCTGTAAAGGGAGCGCTGTCTCTTTCTATTTTACATCTACTCCTCCTTTTTTCTTAGAGGAATAAGCCTTGTGCATACATCGAGTGCCCCCAAAGTTAATCTGTTCTGGGCATACGTTGGATCTGTGTTGCTTAGTATGTCTTCCCAGCTTATATCGGTTGGGACTTGGTTTACTTGGTCCCATTTTTATTTTTGTTATTGAAGTTGAATTTGGTGAATACTCCCTCAGACTAGTCTCATTATGTGGGTCGGGGGCTCCACGCATACATGTCTGAACCTAAATTTATGTTGTGATCTGAGTATATTGTTTTTGATATGGTGACATTTCTTATCATATCATCATTGTTAGTGAAGATGAGGTCTAGTGTATTCTCCAGTCTAGTAGGCTCTATTTTTTTGCTGGTTTAAATTGAATTTTGTGCAGAGATTTAAAAGCTCGTGTGAGTGTGAGTTTTCATCAGAGCTGCCTCCTGGTGTTATTACTGCAACAAAAATTATTTGCTATATTCCTCCATTTTAGGTGCCTTAAGTTGAAATCCCCCAGGAGCAAGATTGTTGGGTGCAGAAGCTGGAAGATTTCCAGACAGTGGTCAATTTTTAACAGCTGTTCCTGGAATTGCTGGAATGTTGCACCCGGAGGCTTGAAAGACTACCACAATGACTAGGTTTTGGTTCTCGACCTTTACTGCTAAAACTTCCACTACATCTTTTGAGGCATTTACCCAGTTCTGTGCAAACAAGTGACTCGCAATGTACAGGCCAACCCCCCCCCCCTTTTGCCTGTTCACTCTGTCACATCTGTATAGGTTGAAAACCTGGGATCCATATTTCGTTGTCCAAGTGATCCTTTATGTGGTCCTCAGTGAAAGCCGCGAACATTGCCTTTGCCTCTGCAAGCAGTCCACGGTGAAAGGTATTTTGTTGTTTGTTGCTGGCTTTAGACCCTGTAATTTGCAAAGAAGAAGTCATCGGACTGGTGGTATTGTTGGTACTGGGGAAGTTTTTTTTTTTCCCCGGCATTAGTATCTGTATCTGTTTTTTTGGTGGAGGCCTTCGACTGTGGTTCCACTCCAGGAATGACTGGTTTTGGGGTTTACGATTTCTGCCATTTCCTGCCAGTTTTTTTTCCTTCCTGGCACTAAAAAACCTCTCCCTCTTGAGTGGCTGTGGCTACCCAGGTTTTCCCATGGCCTGGATGTTTTGTATCTTTTTATACCCTTTAGATGGTGTGCCTGGCAATTTAAGTTATAGCACAGTCTTTCCTGTACTGAAGAGGCACACATTTCAGGGTGAAAAAGCTTACGGGAAAGGGGAGTTTGCATTTTCCTGTTGTCATATGGGCATGGCATTTTTCTAGGTGGTCAAGTTGAAACGTCCCGTCTGTTTTCCCAGATTTCCCATGTCTGCAGATACCAATGCATAGTATGTGCACAGGCTTGGTTTCCGTTTGCCTTGGGTTTCTGTGACTGTATTCCCTGTTGGTGCATGTTTCCCTGTCTTTTTCCCTATCCCCCCTAGCACCAACAAAGGAGCTCCCACCAGTTTTTTTTGGGTTTAATGAATCCTTACTATAGCTAGTGGAATCCTCTTGTTTGCTATTTCCTGTGGTATTTCAAAGTTTGCAATATTGGTTTTATCTTACTTTGACTACACTTTTTTTCCCCACTACGGCTCCTGTCCCCTATGAGGTCATTTAAAATGTATTCCTTCTGCGTAAATTCCCGACTACCTGGAAAAAAAACTCCAGCTTCACCATTACTGTCCCCCAGGACACACCTCCAGCTTCACCATTACTGTCTCCCAGACAGCACCTCCAGCTTCACCATTACTGTCTCCCAGGACAGCACCTCCAGCTTCACCATTACTGTCTCCCAGGACAGCACCTCCCGCTTCACAAATTACTGTCTCCCAGGACAGCACTATCACCCCACATTTACTGACTACCATGACATCGCCTCCAGCCTTACAGTTTCTGACTACATGGCCAGTATCAAGGGCAGTACCATTCAGCCCAGACTTTTTATGTTCCCATCTGTTGTAGAAAGCTTCCAGGTTGTCTATGAAAGCAGCTTTGATGTTATCCTCTTTTAAACCCTTATGATTTTAGTCCACAGATTTATCTCATTTGGGCATACCCAAAAACACTTCCCTGTTTTAAATACTGCTTGTAGCTAGTTCTTGGATTCTGCACAAGGGGCGTGACACCAATTTCCTCAAAAATGACAATTTATCCATGTGGAAACCCGTTTGTTTGATTGACTGCAGACTATACAGAGCTTCAAAATTTGATTTGAGTGGTTGATTTACTGTAATTCTACTAGCAACCTCTTGAATACTCTATTAATAACCTCCTTAAATGAAGCTCTAGCTATTTGTATTTTTTATTTTTTAACTAATTGGGACACCTTCCCGTGTACGTTCCTGATTTAATATTTATTGTTTGTGTTTGATAAGGGCCCCTACAACCCCATCCTTTTTACAGTCTGCTTTATTGTCCAACGAAACCGTTTGAAACCAGTCAAGGGTTCGGACTATCAAGGGTTCGGACCAGTCGAGGGTTCGGACCAGTCGATCTGATCTGATCAGTGGGTCATTTATTTAAAACATACTAGTCGGTGATTTGGGCTAACACATGAAGGATCTACTTGAAATTATCTACCCGAGTAAATGTGATTGATTGATACAAAAGAAATAATTTTGCGTGTTGAAGAGCCGGTGGTTTCGGGGAGCTCCTACAGTGACGAACGGTCGAGCCTCAACCCTTGTTTATCAATCGCTGTATCTAGCTTTTCTAGTTTTTTTTTTTTTTTTCGTCTCCACCAAAATAAATGCTATTTTAAATCACTATAGTTGACTGGTGGAAATTTTGGAGGAAGGACGTTTTTTTTCCCTGTAGTAATAATTGCTTCTCGTTGTGTATATTGCGACCGCTGGTAACTACAGGTTATATGAAATTCACAGTAAACGTCGGGGTATTTCAAGAAAAAAGAAACTAATGAAAGTCACTCCACTCCACTAAGTACCATTATAATACTGGTTAGTTGCTACTACAACACTGTATTCTGCTATTCACTGGTATCACTAGATTATATGCGAGTACACTAGCAGGCCAGAAAGATTATTAAAACAGCTGACCACTGTGGTAAGATTCTGGCGACTTCTGGCACCTGCCTCTATAGGCTTATCACTTCATTTACAAATTCACCTGTTTTCAAATGACACGTTAGCCTTTATCATCTAAATACTAGGGAGCCACTGTAGTATACACTATAACACTATGTATACACAATGTTATCAGGGAGACTTTCTTTCCTCTGACAAAGAAAGGTTAATAACAGTGGTTAATAACAGTGGTCTGTCTGGGGGTCTTACACTGGTTAATAACAGTGGTCTGTCTGGGGGTCCCTTTCAACTTGGGTTTTAAAAAACAGTGGCCTGTCTGGGGTCTTACACTGTTAATAACATGGTCTGTCTGGGGGTCTTACACTGGTTAATAACAGTGGTCTGTCAGGGGATCTTACACTGGTTCATAACAGTGGTCCGTCTGGGGGTCTTACACTGGTTAAAAACAGAGATCAGTCTGGGGTTTACACGGTTAATAGGCAGTGGGGCTGTCGGGGGGGGTCTTACACGGTTAATAACAGTGATCTGGCTGGGGTTTACACTGGTTTTAAAAGCAGTGATCTTCTGGGGGTCTTGCACTGGTTAATAACAGTGATCTGTCTGAGTGTCTTACACTGCTCAATGATAGTGGTCCGTCTTGGGGTCTTACACTGGTTAATAACATTGATCTGTCTAGGGGTCTTACACTGGGTTTAAAAACAGGATCTGTCGGGGTTTTACAACCCGGTTCATAACAGTGGTCTGTCTGGGGTCTTACACTGGTTAATAACAGTGATATGTCTGGGGTCTTACACTGGTTCATATCAATGGTCCGTCGGGGGGTCTTACACTGGTTCATACCAATGGTCCGTCTGTGGGTCTTACACTGGTTAATAACAGTTGTCTGTCTGGGGGTCTGACGCTGGTTAATAACAGTTGTCTGTCTGTGGGTCTTACACTGGTTAATAACAAGTTGTTTCTGTGGGTCTTACACTGGTTAATAACAGTTGTCTGTCTGTGGGTCTTACACTGGTTAATAACAGTTGTCTGTCTGTGGGTCTTACACTGGTTAATAACAGTTGTCTGTCTGGGGTCTTACACTGGTTAATAACAGTTGTCCGTCTGTGGGGTCTTACACTGGTTTAATTTAAAAGTTGTCGTCTGGGGGTCTTACACTGGTTAATAACAGTGGTCCGTCTGGGGTCTTACACTGGTTCATAACAGTGGTCCGTCTTGGGGTCTTACACTGATTCATAACAGTGATCCATCTGTGGGTCTTACACTGGTTAATAACAGTGGTCCGTCTGGGGGTCTTACACTGGTAAAAACAGGGGGTACGTCCTGGGGGTCTTACACTGGTTAATAACAGTGGTCACTCTGGGGTCAAAACACGAATTCATAGGTTGGTCCATCTGTTGTGGCTTATACGGTTAATAACAGGTGGTGTCGGGGGTTTACACTGGTTAATAACAGTTGGTCGTCGGGGTCCTTCCTGGTTAATCCATTTAGTGTTTGTGGGTCTAAACTGGTTAATGAATGTCGTCTTGGGGTCTTAACTGTTTAAAAGGGGTCCGTTTGTGGGTCTTAACGTTAATGAAGTGGCCGTCTGGGGTTTTCTTACACTGGTTTTAACATGGTTTTTTTCCCCCGGGGGCCTTACACTGTTTAAAAACATGGTCTGCTGGGGTTCTTAAACAAATGTTAATAACATGGTCCGTCCGGGTCTTACACGGGTTTTTTAACAATATCCAAATATTCAACATTAAGAAACTATAAAAAGGTTGGCCTACAAACATGGGAGTTTATTGAAATAGTCCTTAGGCATGGGTTGGTCTAGTGAGGGAGGGCTTGTGGAGTCCTAACCCATCAACAAAAAGATTCAAATCTAGTACTAACACCGTGAGGCGGTGCTAATATAACAAGAAAGTGAGTTGGAGGTATGAAAATAACCAGAGGAGAGATATTAAGAAATAAAATCCTTTAAAGTTTTTTGGAAAACAGTCGTAGTATAAAATCAAATTTTACGAATTTAAGACTAATTGCAAGCTTTGAAGATATGTAATGATTTTAGCAGGCAAGGCTGTTTTAAAATTTTTAGGTTGGGTAAGATTCGTCAGAAAAGAAAAGGTTTCCTGAGCGGTCTTAAATCATATAAGCCCCTAAAAAGGAGTTTTCAAACATCTGACGAGCCTTCCGGTGCTTACTGCCAAAAACCTTTAATGATTATAACCACTAGGGCCTTGAATTTCAAGTGCTGGAACATGACTAACTAAACGACACACATAAAAGGTATTTAAAACAACCCCTGTGAAAAAAAAGTGAACAAACCCAAACGCTTTCCTGATTTCTCACATTATCACATTCCCGATAATGTTTGGAAAAAAAAAGTGCTTGATGTTCACTTTTTTTCACAGTGGTTGTTTTAATATTGCTTACTATCTTTTATGCATTTTAAGGGAAAAAACACTCAGCACTGATAAAAACTACAATAAATGGAAAGTAGTATACGTTGTCTTACATATGAAGAAAACCCTTTAATAAAATCAAATATAAATCCGAGGAAATACGCAGAATCTGCGTTTATGATTCTCAAAAGTACTTAAAATGCCATTCTAAAGTGTAACAAATTTCCGAAACGGGAATGTCCATGCAGAAAAAAAAATAGAGATAAATATAAAAGATTTTAAGACACGAGATTAAAGTCATCCCGATCATTTTAATTTCATGCCAAATTGGCTGAATCCTCTCAATGTTGACATCTGGCGAATTCCTTGACGTAACCAACCGGCCTTTTTCGCAGCAAGTGTGAACCCCAGCCAGCTGTACCAAACAGTGACCTGTTCGCAAATACGAAACGGGTGATAAACCTCTGGAGAACCAGGAAGTGCTTCCAAGCCATCACAAATGTGGTATTTTTAATAATATGGGAAAGTGTGATCGCCAAGACGACGCAGTTGTGCTCCCGGAGTTTTGTAATACAGGTTACAGTGGGTCTGGAAAACAACTTGCTAGTGTTGGCTGCGGTTTAACTACCCACTGATCGTCTTGCTAAGATCTTACTAATGGGAATAAAAAAAGACATAATAACGTGCAGTCGACAATAGTTAATAAAATACACGAGTCGAAAAAAAAAAAAATCTTTTACTGGGACAAAGTTTTGCTCCGCTTAGCGCCTTTTTGTAGTGATTTATTGTCGACATTTATCGTCCCAATAAGAACTTGCTGTACACCTGCGTATGCACAAATAATCCGCACAAAGTCACACACAGTGTGACCTTGTAAATGTTCCAAGTCAGACCGAAACATCGTCGTTGGCTCCTCTCTCCTATGTGCAGGTTATTTGTGTATTGCACCAGTCACGGTACTGTGCCTTTCCGTTCTTTACGTAGACCTGTGTAAGATCTTCCATCAAAATAACGAAGAAGCTTACCAAAACAATATTTCCAAGACGCTGTACAAAAGAGGGCGTTCCCCAATCCACTTGCAAGATTAACCCCCTCTATCAGAGAAACACGAGGCGACTCATACAGAGGCCACCCAAAGTAACATACATTGCAAATGACAGCACTGAACTTAAAACCCCGTAGAAAACACAATCAGAGGCAACATGGAGAAAGTACCACATGGAAAGCAGAAATAACCTGATGGGATAAAAAATAAAGTACTTTATGGGAATGGAAAAGAATTCTTTCCCCCGTAAGCCATAATTTCGTATAGGCGACTAAATGCCGGGAGCAAGAGGTATAAAACCCCCCCTTTCCCGTTGTATTACTAAACTTAGAGAGAAAAAAAAAATTTTTGTTTTTCTTTTTTGGTCGCCCTGCCTCGGGGGATACGGCCCATTCTTGAAAAAAAAAATAAAGTTTTCGTAATTGAAATTATCTAACGAAGACAGCATCATACAATCAATTAAACGCGATAGATTTTAGATTAGAGAGTGAATTGTATACGAGAAACTAACTGCCAAGCATTTAAAACTACTTAGCATGAGCTTCTAAAACGGGTAGATGGTAAACTGGGTGCGGGAAAAACCACCTAGTCCGGGGCAGAAACTTACTACGCTTTTTTTTGTTCTCAGGAATTTCCCTGCACAGTCTTTATTTTTGTGCTGAGGCAGCGTAGGATGGGGAAAAGAGCCCTAAACTTTTCTGCCGTCACTTGTTACGGACGCCAGCGTTGCGGGAAAGACCATAATGCCTTTTTTTTTTGGGGTTTAAATTTTGTCTTTAAGGATTTTGGGTGAAGTACCTTGATGCTGACGAGGGGGCCCTTTACCAAGGAATTTAGCGCCCCTCCCACCGATCAAACCAAATGCCTTTCCCTTTTTTTCGTCAACTGCCTCCTCCCCTACTTCTCTTTTCTCTCCTCTCTCCTCTTTCCTCTCTCTCATCCCCCCTCTCTCTCTTTTCCCCTCCCTTTCTCTTCCCGGTCCTTCCCTTTTCCCCTTTCCTTTCTTCTTCTCTCCTCCTCTTCCACCCCCCCACTTCCCTTCCCCCCTTTCCTAAATTTCCCTTTTCCTCATCCCCTTTCCCCCTTCCCTCCCCCCCCTCATAACCCCCCCCTCTCCTCTCCCCCCCCCACCTCCTCCCCCCCCGGGCCCTCCCTCCTCCACCCACCCTCTCCCGACCTCCCCGTTTACCTCCCTTTCCCCCTTTCTTTTTTTTCCCCTCCCTCTTTCCCTCTGTCTCTCGGGCCAGGACCACTCTCTCCGGCTATTCCTCCCCCCCCTCTCTTCTCCTCCCCCTTTCCCCCCTCTCTCCTCTTCCCCCAACCCCCCCCCCGCCCCACCTTCTCTCCACCCCCTCTCCTTTCTCGGGGCCCCCCCTTCCCTCTCCTCCCTTCCAAACCCACACCACTTTGTAAACGTTCCCCCACTTCCTAAACCCCTTTCCCAAAGGCCCCCCCCCCCAACACCCCCCTTTCCCCCCCAAACCCTACCCCCACCCTCCCCCATTTCCCTCAGGCCCCAAACAAAAAAACTCCCCAAAAGCTACCCCTCGGGGCCCCACGACCAACGCCCCGACTAAGGCGCTGCCCGGCCCCAACCCCCCCCTTTTGTACCCTTTTTTCCCCCACCCGTTCCATTTTTGGTCCCCCAGGGCCCCACGACCGCCTCTGCTCACTAGTCTCAAGGGACCTAACGCCCCGCTCGCTCAGGCAGTCTAAAGGCCCCCACGACCAGCTCTGCCCCGGCCCATTCTCGGGGCCCCCACGACCAGTTTCGCTCGGGTTTGGTCTGGGGACCCCCAACCAACCAAAACTCTGCTCGGGGTTTGCTCGGGGACCCCACGAAAAAACTCTGGCTCAGGGCATTCCCCAGGGCCCCCACGCCCAGTTTGCTCGGGCAAGTCTCAGGGACCCCACAAAAACCCCGGGCCAGGCTAGTCCAGGGCCCCTCCCCCACCCCCCCAAACTAGCTCAGGTTTCCCCAAAGGGACTCCACCCCAAAGCGCAGCTCACTAGTTCTCAGGACCCCACGCCCAGCTCTGCTAAAGGCTAGCCCAGGGACCCACGAAAACCCTGCTAAAGGGCAAACCCCCAAAGGGACCCCCACGCCCAAATTTGCTCAGGCTTTTCCTCGGGGCCCCCCCAAAAATTTCGGGGTCAGCGGCTAGGGACTTTTTTCCCCTTCCAACACGGCCCAGTCCTTGGGCTGAGAAATAAGGATTTCTCCAACACTCTCCAAAACAAACCCACTCCCTGCAACTACTATCCCAACAATTTCCTACTACCAAAACCCCAACACACTCTCAACAACTAACTACCCCAAACCTCATTTACTAAAACCCCAACGAACTTTACTACCGGGACTACACCATTTCCTGCCCACTACTCTATTTCCAACCACTCTGAACTACCCAAACCCACCCCACTTTTCCAACTATCCTAACCCCAAAAAACCAAACCTCTCCTGGGGTACTAAAACAACTTTTTCCCAACCAACATTCTACTGGCCTACCTCGGACTACAAAAAACCCCATTCCTACAACGCCATCTCTACTACCTAAAACAACTACTACAATTTCCTTGCAACCCCACTCCTACCCCGTTTTTTCTAACAAATTCTGGAATTTTTATACTCCAAAACCCAAAATACTACTTACTGAATTCCTAATTAAAAACAACTACTACACTACAGCAACTACTACAAACAACAACAACACTCCCCTATTTGAAACTACTACTACCCCAAAAACCCACAACTACAACAACAACTACTACTACTACAACAACTACTACAACCCAACAACTACTACTACACAACAACTACTACAAATTCTCAAAACTACTCCCCACAACAACTCCCCAACTACTAAAACCCAAAAACTACAAACCCAACCCCAACAAACAATATTTAATACTGAACTAAACAACTACTACTACAAACCAAAACTTCAAACAAACCAAAAACCAACCCTACAAATTTACTACAAAAACAAACTTAACACCAACTAAAAACCCCAATTTCCCAACACTCCAAAAACCCCACTAAAACAAAACAACTACTACTTAAACACACAACTACTACAAAACAACAACTCCTACTTACGGCAATTTCTACTACAACAACTACTACTACTTAACAACACAACAACTACTACTACAATTTAACCTACAACTCCCAAAAACCCAACACAAACAACAAAACTACTTCACAACAACAACTACAACAACTACTAAAATTTACTAACTACTACTAAAAATTACTACAACAACAACTACACACACAACAAACAACTACTACAAAAACCTACTCCCAAACCAACTACTCCCTACTAACTACAAAAACAACTACTCCCCTACTGAAACCTATTACTACAACAAAAACTACTACAACTAGGGCAACTAAATCCCTACTACAAAACAACTATTTCTACCCCCAACTATTACTACAAACAAAAACTATTTACTACTCCTCCAAAAACCTTACTACTACAACTCAACTACTACTATTAATACCCCGACCCCCCCAACTCCTATTGCCCCCTTCCCCTTCCCCCTTAACCCCACCCCCTATTTAACAATTAAAAAAAAGGAAAACCCCCTACTCCAAACCAACAACTACTAACTCAACAAACTTTCCCAAAAACCAACTACTCCCAAAAACCCACCCCAATTAAAAACCCAACTACAAAAAAACCACCTACTAAAACTCCCCAACAACAAAACCCCAAAAAACAACTACACAACTACTCCAACTACTACTACAAAAATTACTACCTACTTTTTTCAACTACTACACTCAACAACTAACAACACTACAAAAAATTAACTCCTACTACCCCCACTAACAAACAAAACAACTACTACTAAAACAATTCACTACTACTCAAATTTTAACTACCCAAAAATACTACTACTAAATACTACTATTTAAAAAAACTACTACTACTACTGCAACACTACTAAAACAAACAACTATTTATTTACTGCAACTACAAACTATTTTAAAAACTACTACGTAAAAAACAACTACAAACAAACTACAAAAACTTCTACTATTTTTTTAACCAACAAAAAACCCAACTACTACTTACTCCTAACTTACTAAACTACTCCAACTGCAACTACTACTAACTCAACTACACTACAACTGCAACTCTACTCCCCTACTACTGCAACTACTATTAACAAACAACAACCAAAAATCTACTACTACAAAAACCCAACTAACAAACCCACAATTTACAACAACAAACAACAAACAACTACTAAATAAAAAACAACTACTACTTTACCACAACAACTATTTACTAACACAGCCCACAAATAACTATTTACAAAAAACTGAACTATTACTACAACAACAACTACTACAACAAAAAAAAAAAAACAACTCACTACAAAAAAAACCCTAAACTACTACAAAAATTTCTATACAACCCCAACAACAGCCACTTAACTAACAAACACTACAACTACTACAGGGGGGGGGGGTTTTTGGGGGGGCCAACACCTATCTAGATCTTACTCGAAATCTTCATACGGAACAACCTACTAAACATTAATAAAAAAATCTTAAAACAAACCTCTCCCAAAAAATACTAAAAAAACCCTTATTATTCAAACAAAATTCTCTACCTAACTAATCAAAACAACATTAAAAACCCTTAAAAAAACAATTTTTAAAAACCTATCTCAAAATCCTTAAAAAACTCTCAACCAAAAACTATTCAAAAACTACTAAACACCAACGATTTATACAACAACCCCTATTATATTTAAAATTACAAACGAAACAAAACTTCAAAACCCATAATTTCAACAACTAACACTAAAAGAAATACTACACAAACTGCTGCTGCTGCTCTGTTTTTCTCTCGGTGGGTTAGGTCGTCTGTCGTCACGGACTTGTGAAACTATGCCCAAGGGGAAAAACTGAAATTAAATTTATTATTTTATTATTAAAATTTATTATTATTTTTTTAATTTTTAAATTATTATTATTTTTTATTATTTAAATATTATTATTATTTTATGTGCAGTAAAATTTGTAGCAGTAGGAATATGTAAAAAAAGTAGCAGTAGAAGTAGGGGTAGTAGAAGTATATAGTAAAAAGTAGTTTTGGGATTTTAAATAGTAGTAGTTGTAGTAATAGTTGTATTAGCAGAAAGTATAATAGAATAGAAATTATTATAGTATAGAATTTTGTTGTTGTATTAGTAGTAGTAGTATATATTAGTATAGTAGAAACAAAGAAGTGGTAATAGTAGTTTTAATATTAAATTGTAGTAATATTTTGATCAACAATGTTGATTTTTTTCAACACACCACTTCTCTTATTCGGGCAGAGTGCCCAAAAAATGGAAAGGAAATCTTTAAACTGACATTCTTTCCCCACAAATTTGGCCCTCCCCGGGAAGTGACCCGGGCACCCAAAATTACATGGCTCTTCCCCCCTACAATATGTTATCCTCCCTCCCAATCCCAACAAAATCACTGCCCCCCGTTTTAAATCAACATTTAAAAAACCCCCAAAAATATTCCCCCGTTTTCCCAGTTGCTCTGCGCCCTTTTAACAACCCCTTTTCCCTTTTTTTAGTTACGCTAAATAACCAAAATTTTCCCAGGCTTTCCTACCTTCTTACTCTTACTCCAAATTTTTTTCCCTTTTTCCCCGGCAAAATTTTTTTGATAAAGCCTCAACGTTCTTCCCCCACTGGCTCCGGGTTTTTTAAAACCCCCGCCACTCCCTTTTTCCCCCTTTTCCTTCTTTACTCCTTTTTCTCCCCTGATAAACAACACACACTGTCCCAAAAATTTTGGGGACCTTTTTTCTGTTGGGCCCCAAATGTCTTATTTAAACAACGGGGTCGTTTTTTCTAAACAATTTATTAACACTTTGTCCCCGTATTTCACATCTCAATTGCAAAAACATTTTATACGCAACTTTTCTCCCTTATTGCCTCATACACCCCCAAACTTTTGCTTTTGCATATAAAAACTTAAATTTTTCCCCCCAAAAACCTCATCGACTTTCCTTTTTTATTTAAATTTTACTCTCTCTCTAGGTTTACCTTTTTCCCATTTCCTTAAAAATTACCCTGTCTCCTTAATTTATAAATTTTCCCCTTCCTCTACTTACCGATAACAATTTTTCCTTGCAACCCTTTATCCCGTACAAACACTCCAGATACCACAAATAATGAACTGATTATCTGTTTCCCCTTAAAAAAAATTAATAACCGGAAAACTAAATCATCAACTTTTAACCTACAAATCATAGTCTAACAAAGTCTATCACACGCCTTCTCTGTAACATTTTCCCCCACTTTAGCATTTAGGTCCCCCCCCCAACTAACTCACAAACAATTTAAAACCCTTTCAAAAAAGCCCCCTCTCTTCTCCAAACCAAAACCCCCCTTTTCCCGGAGCAAAAAAACACTGAAAACCCCTTTTTCTCAAATCCCAATTTATTCTAATCCACATAATTCTTAATTTAAAAAAACTCAAACCTCTTCTTTTTTCCCTTTCCCCATTGACTACTTAATATTTTTTCTACTGCCTTTTCTTTGGGGGGGGTTCCCTTTAGATACACACAACACAAATTTTCTTCTCCAGTGAAATTCTTTCCCACTTACCTTTGCTTTTTTTTCGCCTTTGTAATGTTGATGTTAAAAGTTATTTAAAATTTTTTAACCCCCTTATTTTTCAAAAAAAAAAATACTTATTCATTACATGAACTTCCGTTTAAAACCCGCTTTTTATTTTTTTTTCCTTTCAATTAAAGTAAGAAAAAATTTTAAATCTAATTTCTTTGGGGGTTAAAAAATTCCCTGTTTTTGGGCTTAATTTAAGCTTTCAACAAAAAAAATTTTGTACTGTAAATTTCAAAATAATTATAAATGCTCACCCGAGGGGAAAAAAACATATTTTTTTTCAATCGGTTTAAAAAAAGAGCATTTTTGGAAGTGTCCAATAGCGACAAGAAGGGGGACGGTGAATCGTACCCACTCAAGACCACCCAAAAAAAAAATATATATATATATTGTTTTAAACTTAGTTTTAATACTTTTTTAATTTGAGACTTTTTGGGGAAAAAAAATAAGTGCACATTTAAAACCTTTCACACTCAAAACCCCGTGAGCACAGGATGTTAGGAAAGATTTTTTTAGCCTTAAAGTGGTTTGTAAGTGGAAGATGTATTCCCTGAAAGGGTATACCTGGAGTATACCTGGAGAGGGGTTTTTGGGGGGCACGCCCCCCCGGCTCCGGGCTTTGCCCCGCCCGGTTTGGTCATCAGGGGCCCGATCAACCAGGGTGTTTTCTGCTGGCCACACCCCAAAAGACGTAAGAGGCCCCAGCCCCCGGGTGGTCAGGTACGACTTTCGGTGCTTGGGCCAGTGCCTTCTTGATGAAAAACCCCGATGTTTTCACAAATGTCTTTAAAATTTTTCCCAAAACGTTTATGTAAAATTTTGAAACCAACGGGGCCCCAAAAATACCCCCTTTGGAACCCGTTTGTGACGTGTTTCCCCCCTTTTATTTCTCCCCATTTATGCAAAATTTTGCGCCCATTTGTCAACCATGCCCCTACCCAGGAAAAAATTTTTCCCCCTATTCCCTGTCCTTTAAAATTTTCCCCAAAAGTTTTCCGATTTTAAACTCTAAAACGAAAACCCTTTCGAAGTCCCCTAACACCCAAAATATATTCATTACCAAAGATCTACCCCTCAAACACCTTGGCGAAAAAAATTTTGTAAAATTCCCTAAGACAGGAACTCCCCAAAAATAAAACCGGTTTTAGATTCCTTTATCAATTTGCCCATCAAGAAGGGTAAGAAATTCCCGGGGCCCAAATTAAATTTAAATTTCCCTAAATTTCCCACTAAGGAGGGAAGGCTTAAGGCTAATTCGAACAAGGACCTTCCCCTGCCCCTTTTAAATAATGGATTACCTTTGCCATTTTTTTCCCCTTGTCGACACTATGCCAAATTTTTTAGTGATATTTGAAAAGATTAGCCCAAAAAATTTCCGAATTTCCTCTTTACATTCCTTTTTTAAAACCCCTTTCAAACAGTTCATCAGGGCCTGGGATTTGGTTGGTTTTTTAAATTTTTTCCCATTTTTCCCGAGGACCAAGTCACTAGTTAACTGGCAATTTGCATAGTTTTTTAACGGGCCCCGGTCAAAATAATTTATTATTTCCCGGAATTTCGCTAGTAAACTTTTTTGAGTAAAAAATGAGAGGAAGAAAATTTAAAATTTACAAAAATCCCGTCGCTGTCAGTGGTCTGACCAAGTTACCTTAAAATGGGCCAATCTTTTCCCTAATCTACTTTTTGTATTTCCTGAAAAAAACCCTTTTGGTTAAAAAATTATTGGGAACCCTTGCGACCCTTTGCCTCATAACCCCTTTTTTTTCTTTTCTTATTTTCCCTTTTTTTTTTTCTCTCTTTTTGAATATAATTTATTTCTTAAACTGCCCATCCCCTCTTTTGGGTACCCTTTTTTTTTTAAAATGCCTCTCTTTTTTACCAAAAGAGATGTTTTAAAACTACTGTTCATCCATTTTGGGGCATTTTTGTTAGATTTTAAAATTTTTTTTTTTTTCCCTACTCGGGGCAGCCCAGAACTATGCCGAAAAACACAAATTGGGAACCAACCCCCCCACTACCTGACCCATAAACCCGATCACCCCCAATTTAGCCCACCCAGGTAATTTTTCATCCCCTGGGGTTTTTGACACGATTTCCCGTCCCCCGAAACTGTGCGGGGTTTTCGTCGATATCAATTCCTTATTGGGCCCACCCTCCCTTTTTCCGATGCATACTATTCAGGGTTTGTGACACTGAACGGTAGTTTTAAAACCAAAAATAATAGTAACTCCCCGCCTGCTACAAAAGAAACTTCTTAATTATTCCATAGTTTTCGACACGTAGTAAAAGCTTTACAAAACCCAGCTCCCTGATGAAGGGCTCCAGCTCAAGCTGAAAAATTTCATTAATTTCCCTGTATGGGAAAACCCCTTCCTCTTTAGGAAACAAGGAAAAGGGGAAAAGGCCCGAGAAACCCCATTCTGTGTGGGTGGAATTAAGAAGGGAAACCCCATCCTGTGTGAGAAATATGACGGGGTGGACATGGGGTTTTCGTTGTCACCTTGAGGTGGGCACATAGAAAAACAACCCAAAACACGGGGACTGACTAACCAAAAACACACGTGGGGTGGAACCCAACAAAAAACACACCGTGACTGACCCAACAAAAACACCTTTTTGACTGACAACAACAACAAAACTGTGGGCGACTAACAACCCAAAACACTGTTTACTGACTAACAACAACACACTGTGACTGAAATAACAACCAAAACACGTGACTGACTAACAACAACACCCTGGACCCGACTAACAACAACACACTGTGTCGCCTTTAAGGGTTTTTTAAAACAAATTTCACAATTTTCCCCTCCAAATAAACAACTTTTTTTTTAACTACAAAAATCTCCTGTTCTTCAAACAATTCCAACGCCTCATCCCCCCGTGTCCCTTTCTCCCCCCATTCCCTTTTCTTCCCGCATACCGGGGCTAATATCGTCACACTGCAGTCCCTCTTCTCATACCCCACGTCCCGCCTTCCGTCAGTAAGAAAGGGAAAAACATTAAAAAGGGGAAACCCCCGGAATTTAAGAATCCCATCCTCGCTCCTTTTTAACCCCTAAATGACAATCCTTAAAAGGGAAAGGGGTTTATAATTTAGGCCCAAGGGGAGCGGAAAAACAGTTTGCCCTTTGTGGAACAGTTTTTTTTTCCGAGGGGAAACCCCCCCACGGGGGCATAGAAGATGAAAAAAAATCATCAAAACCCATTTGGAAAAGCGGATTTCCCTTTGGGGGAAAAAAGCCTTTTAAATCTCTCTCTCAACCAGGAGGTTCCCAATCTGTATAGTTGAGCGCCACGGAGACCCGACCTTGCGACTCCAAGAAGAAAAAAATCATAACCTACTCAGACCTGAGCCATATACCTGCCTCTCCTCTTCCATGCCCTCCTGCTCAGGCCAAAATACCTTACCTCCCTCCAACCTCCCTCCCACACACTCACACAGAGACATATAAGCCGTGAGGCGTTTTTTCAAAAGGTTTAATATAAAGGTTGAAGACTTAAATGGTCAGAGGCACGAGGCTGTATTGCTCCCGCTTGTGCCTGATTACATATTTGTAATTACCTGTTGGTAGGTACTGAAGAAGAGTTATGCTCATGGTGTCCAGTCTTTAGTATTTTTTTTTTTTATTATTTAATTCTTTATATTCTTCAATAGTTGTGGCAGTTACTACTTCCTCTTTCAACTCAAGTTATTGGTTAACTACTCTGTGAAGAACAATTTCCTTGTATCTGCTTCAGTTTTTCTTAGTTAACAATTATAGCTTCTTTGTTGCAGATGCTAAGACGTATGAAGCCTTTATGAGTTCATTCAAGATCTCCTGTAACCTTATCATCATCATCATAATAATAATAATAATACTAATAATAATAATAATAATAATAATAATAATAATAATAATAATAATAATAATAATAATAATAATAAATAATAATAATAAATAATAATAATATCTTTATTTACTACAAGTACATGTACAAGGTATACAGTCCTAGCTGACAACAATGACATACTACTGTGTAGAAAGCCCCTTGTTATGCAGAGCATTTCGGGCAAATTAGGTCACTTTTGTCTCAGAATGCGACCCACACCAGTCCACTAACACCCAGGTACCCATTTTGGAGATGGGGGAACATAGACAACCGGTGTAAAGAAACACGCCCAATGTTTCTACCCTCGCCAGGAATCGAACCCGGAACCTGGACGTGTGAAGCAAGAACTTTAGCCACCAAGCCACAGGGCACCATATGTAGTTAACATATCTCCTCGTTTTTTTTTTTTTCTTCAGCCAGTCTGGACATCTTTAGTATTGACAAATTTTCATCAAAACTCATATTTTTTCAGCTCTGGGAACTATTTGACAACTCTTCTCTGGACCTTTTCTAACTTATCCACTTTTTTTTAGTTCTTGGCTTCCCACATCTGAATATTCCAGTTTAAGCTTAATCTATGTTTTAAGTAACTTTTATAACATTTGTCCATCCATATATTACATACTTATTTCACAGTTGAGTGTCTCATAATTTCATTTACATCGTGTGACGATATTTTCATAATAACTCCTGGATCTCTCCTCTTTGTCTGATACTCTAAGTAATTTATCATACAGGTTATATTCTTCATGTGGTCTGATTTCGTTTTCCCCCCCCATTCTCATTACGTTTTCATTTATCTATGTTAAATTTTCCCCCATCGATCTGTCACTTCTTTTCTCATTTTATCTAAAGCATCCTGCAATAATTTACAGTTATTTTAATTGTTTATTTTTACCTAAGTTTTTTTGCATTATCCCCAAATATATCATAAGTTTTCTGTTCTTTCTGGTAAGCTACTTGTATAAATTAAGAACATTATCGGAGCAAGTGCAGATCCTTGTAGCACCTCATTGATGACGTCTCCCCATCAAGGTATTTTTCCCATCTTGTAACTGTTCACATTTTCCTCCCCAAAAAGAAAGTCTCTCATTCATTATAATAGTTGCCTTTTATTCCTGCTATATTTTTCAGTTTCCAAATTTGTCTTTCATGGGAGATTTCATCAAAATTTTCTTTTAAAGTTTCGATAAACACAATCAGCTCTCCCTTTCTTTCTTGAATAATTTCTATGCCTTTGTCTCAGAAGCTTTAAAGGGTTTGATATACATGAATTTGCGGATCGAAAACGGAATTGTAAGATTTTCCCTCTCTAAGTATTTTATCCACTTTCCTCTATTGGCTTTTCCGATATGTTTACACCAAGTCTTGTCAACGAAACCGGCCTGAAGTCTCGAGGGTCTTCCATATCTTCTTTTTCTTAAATATTCTCACCCTGCTGCTTTCATCCTTCTGCCAGTTTACCCCTTGTACTGAAATCGTAAAAAAAAATTCTAAAGTGGATAGTATAGCTCTTCTTCACATTCTTTTACAACCAACGATGATATTCCGTCAGGTCCTCTCGTATTGTTCATGTCAGTATCCAAAAGCTCCATGGCTCCTGTCTTCGTTATGTGTACCACAGTAGCATCTCTCCACTTGTAATTCTACTATGTATTCAAAGCTCAGTACCACGTGATCATTAGCTCCAAAGGGCCTTTTGTATATGATGCCCTCGATGTCCGAGCTACTCAGGGTGAATACGAGGTCCAGTCTTGTTGCAGTTTTCTGTGGGGTTTTCTGCCTGTATAGAGCGCCTTCGTAACAGCCTCCCAAGGAGGTTCTACACCTTTTTTCCAGGTGCCGGTGGAACACGCTGTCAGACTCCATTGTTCGTTGTGTACTACCAAAGAGTCATCATCTCCTCGGACTTGTTGATCTTCTTTAGTTCTCTACATTCTAGCTGTGTCCTTCTCTCTCTGCTGTCATCTCATTTCCTTCATAAATGTCCTCTTAAATTTCTGTTTAGTTCCTCCCACACTTCATCATCTACTGTATGTATGCCTTTGTTTATCAGTCTTATCACTTGGTCTTTCACAATCATCTTCCGTCTCATGTTGTTGTGTAGCAAGTTTATATTTGTTTTGTATTGGATTCTGTTTCATTCTCAGAGTGGCTCTCGTCATCAGTTTCTACCCTGCATAGCAGTTGATTGCTCTCCTCGTGATATCCGTGGCTTCCTTCGTTCTCCTTTCCCTGTGCTGCATCCATGCCCTTCTTCTGCTTGAATCAAGAATTTTGTCTGTTCTGTGTATTTTCTTTCTTCGTATTTGTTATTAATCATTATATAACTTCCTCTCACTTTCATCAAGGCTCTTCTTCATCTCTCTATCTTTTTTTTTACCTTCCAGTTACCTGCCTCAGTTCCTCCTCTCGGGACACTTAATTCTTCCATAGTCTTATTTTTTTATGATTTGGTTTCCTGCTGTTTTCTCCTGGTCACCTCTTATAAGGTTAAGGCAGTGGTTTGACCCACCTTGTGTGTGTACTCACATATTTGTGGTTACAGGGGTACTTTCTCAGCTCCTGACCCTGGGTCTTAGCTTGTCCTTGCTGGGTTCTCTTCCTCTTAGCCTCATAGGCCATATCATACCTATTCTTAAAGCGCTGTATGGAGCCTGTCTCCTCAACTTCTTCAACCAGGTCATTCCACTTCCTGACCATCTTGATGCTGAAGATGTATTTCCTAATATCCCTGCGCCCTCGTATACTGTTTGCACCCTATAGTTCCTGTGAGTATTTTGTATATCGTGAGCATGTCTTACCGTCTTACCAGGGGTGAACATACTGTTCATTTAGCCTCGCCTCATATTTCAGTCCATTGAATTTCGATGTTAATATCATTGAAAATCTTTGCACTTTCTCCAGTTTCTTGACATACTTGATAAGATGTGGGTTCAAAGATGGCGCTCCGTCCTCTAACATGTTCAAATGATATGTTGGATATAGAGTAATAAATGACTATTTGTTGTATTTCCTTAAGGCTAATATTAGATTAGGCAATCAGGCATTTGCAATATGCTCGACACTATAGTCATCCCTACGTCATTTTTCTTGAGGGCGGCTTGCAACTTCTGTTCCCCAAATTTCTACACAGTTTCTGGTCTTCTTTTTGCTTCCCAAGTTTTCATAACATTGTATTTACCGGGATTGATTTCCAGTAGCAACTTGTTTGACTAGTTCTTCAGTGTGTCCAGGTCCGGTTGTAATCTGCTTATTATTCCCGGTTTTATAATCCACATTAATTTCAAATCTTTTGTGAACATGGACTCTTCACATTCAATATCGTCTATTATGTTATTCATATACAAATGAAACAACTTAAGTCCCGTACCAATCCTTGTAGAATTCCACATGATACACTTCTCCCTTCTAATACCTCCGTTACCTAGGCTTTGATCAGCTGTAATGCCGTCCCTGTTATCTCCGCTTGTTCCTATAATTTATGGCCCATTCTTTTAACCAGCACACTGTCAAATGCCTTCTTGAGATCCAAAAATGCGCAGTCCACCCATCTCTCTCTCTCTCTCTCTCTCTCTCCAGGTTTATGAAACAGGATCATTCCGTCTCTAGATCACTTTTGAGTGTTGTTCGTGAAACTGCGTCTCTCCAGTTACTCCATCACTCTCTTGTTATCATCGCTATTACCTTACATAGTGTGCATGTCAGTGATACTGTCCTGTTGTTCAATACTACCTATCTGTTCCTTTTGTGTCACGAGCGGGGTTCCACAGGGGTCAGTGTTGGGCCCCTTGTTGTTCACAAACTGCATAAACGACATAGATGAGGGCATAAAGAGCGACATAAGCAAGTTTGCCGATGACACAAAAATAGGCCGTAGAATTCATTCTGACGAGAACATTAGAGCACTCCAGGATGATTTGAATAGACTGATGCAGTGGTCGGAGAGGTGGCAGATGCAGTTTAATAAAGACAAATGCAAAGTTCTAAATGTTGGACAGGAAAATAACCATGTCACATATAAACTAAATGTAGATCTGAATACTACTGATTGCGAAAAGGATTTTGGAGTTCTGGTTAGCAGTAATCTGAAACCAAGACATCAAGAAGCATTAATAATAGGAGTCCTCAGGTTGTTCTTCAACTCTATATATCCTTGGTTAGGCCTCATTTAGATTATGCTGCGCAGTTTTGGTCACCGTATTACAGAATGGATATAAATGCATTGCAAAACATACAATAGAGGATGACAAAATTGATCCCATGTATCAGAAATCTTCCCTATGAGGATAGACTAAGGGCCCTGAATCTTCACTCTCTAGAAAAAACGTATAATTAAGGGGGATATGATTGAGGTGTATAAATGGAAAACAGGAATAAATAAAGGGGATGTAAATAGTGTGCTGAAAATATCTAGTCTAGACAGGACTCGCAGCAATGGTTTTAAGTTGGAAAAATTCAGATTCAGGAAAGATATAGGAAAGCACTGGTTTGGTAATAGAGTTGTGGATGAGTGGAACAAACTCCTGAGTACAGTTATAGAGGCTAAAACGTTGTGTAGTTTTAAAAATAGGTTAAATAAATACATGAGTGGGTGTGGGTGGGTGTGAGTTGGACCTGATTAGCTTGTGCTACTAGGTCGGATGCCGTGTTCCTTTCTTAAGTGAATGTGACCTGACCTGACTAGGTTGGAGTATTAACTTAAGCCGGTAGGAGACTTGGACCTGCCTCGCATGGGCCAATAGACCTGCTGCAGTGTTCCTTCTTTCTTATGTTCTCATTAAATGCTGGGATTACATTCGTTGTCTTCCTCATTCTCTAGCGGGTCATACCGTATTTCTGCTCTCTGTCTAACAATCCATTGCGACACAATATTAACTCTCGCTGCCTGTGAGGTGCCCAGCTCATTCAGGATTTTCTTTTACCTCTTACACCACTGTGTGTACGTTATCCAGGATACGTTGGTGCAGTTTTTATCCTTGACCGTTTAGTGTTGTCCCTGTTTCCATTGAGAACTGGTAATTAAATCAGTTGTACAGTTCGTGAGCTCTTCTCCTTCCCTCTTCAGTCTTATTACCTGGTCTTTACTATCGGCGTCCTTCTGATGTTGCTGTGTTGTAGCTTTGGTTCACAATCGGACTTTTGCTGCTGCGAAATCACCATATTATCGCTCTGCATTTCTTCTTACCTGCGTGCATTCGTTTCCAACTTGAGCTTCTGTTGTCCGCCGCTGTTTACATTTTAACATTTTTATTGTGTGAGACATCAGTAGGGAACGGATGAAGTTGGAGCCATCTGCAGGTCAGCATTTCATTTGATAACTGACGTTTCTCGCTGACATCATTTGCTGTACGAATGATGTTCCCATACTCGAGTCATCCTGGGTATATATGATCTCTGTTGGAGTGATGTTCATGGAGAAGGGTTCAGCCAGGGTGAAGTTGCTGCTTTCTGCCCGTCTTGTGGCATAAAAAGCTTGTTTCACGTTGTCCTGAAGTGGATCCAGTGTGGAATTTTGACAATATTGGCCGTGTAATAAAGTAAGGCCACCCACATCCCTTCCTGTTGTTTTGAAGGCTCTGCTGAAATGACAGATTATCGGATGGGTCCTGGCGAGAGGATGAGACGTCTTGTCTCTGTTCTCTTACTCTGTCAAGAGTCGAGATGGAGAGGGGGTTGGGAGGGGCAGGCAAACCAAGAAAGTGGAGCATACTCAAGGTGTGAGCGTACTTGTGCCTCGTACCAGAATCTTGCAAACCATTACTGTCAAGCAGATGGGAGGATGGCGAAGTGCTGTAGCTTCCGGGCTGCTTGTTGCACAAGATTTTACAACATGGTTCTCTCTCTCTCTCTCTCTCTCTCTCTCTCTCTCTCTCTCTCCTCTCTCTCTCTCTCTCTCTCTTCTCTCTCTCTTTCTTTCTCTCTTTGGCTATTCTTCCTTTCCTCAATCAGCGTCTTTCTCCCTAATTTTTCCTCCAGTCTTTCTATTCTCCCCGTGTTATCATTCGTCCTGTACGCCTCTCACTCACTTTCTTCATTGTGGCCAATTTTTACGAGTATTGTGAAGGTTATCATAAGATAACTAGTTATATAAGATAAATAGTCATAAATAATTTGTTATACTAAGATAACTAGTTATAAAATAATTGGTTATAGTAAGATAACTAATTATCATAATTATATAGTTATACTAAGTATCTAGTTATAATAGATTACTAGTTGTAGAAAGATAATAGGTTATGATAATAGGTTATCTATAGATTACTAGTTATTACAAGTTAAACTATTTGTTATCAAATGCTAACTAGCTGTCATAAGTAACTAGTCTTTGTTATAAGTAGTTGTCATAACTGGTCGCTGTCATAACTTGTTTGCCAAAGATAACATGTTATCATAAGTAAACAAGTCGTTTTCCGCAAGGATAACAAGTTTTGCCATAGATAACAAGCTGTTATCATAGGATACTATTGTCAGTCGTTTCAAAACTCAACAATTAAATGAAGACATGTAATCACCTTTCATCCTCAGGATTTGCCACCCATAACAGTGGACAAACACCCAGGTACTACTTACTGCTAGGTAAACAGGGGCCTAAGGCCTGACTTGTCCACTGCAGCTCACAAGACTGCCATCCCACGAGCCCCTTTGGGGCGGGGCAGATGGCAGACCAGAGGCCTAAGCTTCTCCTACGAGGCCCCGTGAGGGCGGGGAATGTGGCTAGGCTGGGGGACAGTTGGTCCCCAAAGATGAGGGGTACTTGTAACCTCCCTCCATGGGAGACTTAAGTCTAGAGGACAACTCCCAGACAGGGAGCCAAGGCCGGGTCACCACTACTTGGAAAAAAATAAAATAGGACCGGGCCGGGAAAATACCGGCGAATAAAAAAAAAAAAAAAAAAAAAAAAAAAAACAGGGGGGCAGCAACTGTAAGGAAACTAACACCCAGGCACCTATTTACTTCTTAGATCAACAAGGGACCAGCAATTGTAAGGAGATTAATCGCAGTGTACCTACTTATGCCAGGTGAACAAGGGGGCAACAACTGTAAGGGAGACTAACACCACGGTACCTACTTACTGCTAGGCGAACCGGGAGAGGGGGGTGGCGGTAAGAAGAAATTTTACACGGGGTCTCAGAAGGCCATGGGAATCAACCCTGAGTCCATGTGGGATGTGAGACGAATCCCTGACCAGTGGAAAACATCTGCGTAGTTTTTCATGTAATTATTATCAATTATATTATTTATTTATTATTATTATTATTATTATTATATTATTATTAATATTATTATATTATTATTATTATTATTATTATTATTGTCTTAGTATTGTCATCACAAAAACTATTAAACAGTATATTATCAGTATCATTATTTTGTTGAGATAAATTTTCAGCGATAATTTCAGGATTACATTTCTTGTACTCTCAGTCTGCATTCAACGTGTTTACACGTAGCTTTTTGCAATAGATTTTTATCATCATTGATATATATATATACGAATACCTTACATGTAGATTTTGTAATATGGACGAATGTATTGTGTGTGGTGCATTAATTATAATATATATATATATATAATTATATATATATATATATATAATATATATATATATATATATATATATATATATATTTTATATAATATATATAAATATATATATATATATATTTATATATATATATATATATATATAATATATATATATTATATATATTATATATATATATATGTCGTGCCGAATGCAGAACATTGCGATCTTGGCTTAAATAGGCAACGTTCTCTTGCCATATAAGACAAGCGAAAATTTGTGTATACAATAATTTCGCCAAGATCATTCTGAACTAACGAAAAAAAATATATTTCACTGTGTTTGTTTAGTATTAAATTATTGTAACCAAATCTAAAATATATTTAGTTGGATTAGGCTAAAATAAATTGTTCTGTTATAATAAGGTTAGGTAATTTTTTCTAAGATTGTTTGGAGCAAAATTAAAAAAATTTTACATTAACATTACTAATGAAAAAATATATCTTTAAACGTATAAGAGAAAATTTTGGAAAGGGACTTTGATTTTTAATGAGTTCTGCTAATTGACCAGTTTTAATATTCGGCACGGGACTTTTTTTTATTATATATATATATATATATATATTATATATATAGTATATATTATATATATATATATATATATTATATATATATTCTATATATATATTATTATATATAAGGAATTCGCAGAGCAGGGCAATATTTACAACACTGATCTCTGGCTGAAGGAGACTCAAACCTACGAACTAGGACAAGGTACGCAAGTGATTTACAATCTACCACAATGGACCAATACCTTGGAGTCCAGCTTGCGCTAGACTTTGATCCAGGCAAGCAGTTTTCAGGGAGGAAGGTTACAGCTTTTCATCTCATTTCCCTGCATGCATCAGCTTACTAGAGATATTAACAATGCAAGGAATTCGCAAGATGCAGGCGAAATATACACAAAACTTAGCGCAATGCTGGACTCCAAAGATATTGGTCCACATGTGGGTAGATTGTAAGCACTTGCGTAACCTTGTTCCAAGGTGTCGTAGGTCGAGTCTCCTCAGCCAGAGATCAGTGTTTATATATATTATATATATATCTATATATCTATATATATATATATATATATATTATATAACTGGTCAATTAGCAGAACTCATTTAAAAATTAAGTCCGTTCTAAAATTTTCTCTTATTACGGTTTAGATATATATTTATTCATCTATGTTATGTAAAAATTATAATTTTGTACACTAGAACCTTAGAAAACTTACCTAACCTTATGATAGCAGCGAAAATTAATTTTAGCCAATTCCAACTAAATATATTTTAGATAAGTTTACAGTAATTTAATAATAACAAACACCAATGAAAATACATATTTTTCGGTTTGGTTCAGAATAATTTTGCCCGAGATTATTGCAAAACACAATTTTTGCTTAACTTATGCCGCAGAAGAGCGTTGCTGTTTAAGCAAAAATTGCAAGTTTTACTTATTCGACGTACGACCATTTATATTTATAATATATATATATATATATATAGCATAGGAGTAGGTGGTAGACAGCAAACCGCCCAGGATGTACTACGTTCTGCCAAGTGTCGTGTTAACGAAAAGCCTGTATTCGTTTTACATTGATGGGTAGGATTGCTGGTGTCCTTTTTTCTGTCTCATGAACATGCAAGATTTCAGGTACGTCTTGCTACTTCTACTTACATTAGGTCACACTACACATACATGTACAAGCACAGATAGAGACACACCCCTCTGGGTTTTATTCTATTTTCTTTCTAGTTCTTATTCTTGTTTCTGTCCTCTTATCTCCATGGGAAGTGGAAACAGAATTCTTCCTCCGTAAGCCATGCGTGTTGTAAGAGGCAACTAAAATGCCGGGAGCAGGGGGGTAGTAACCTTTCTCCTGTATATATTACTAAATGTAAAAGGGAGAAACTTTCGTTTTTCCTTTTTGGCCACCCCGCCTCGGTGGGTTACGGCCGGTGTGTTGATAAGAAAGAAAAAATATATATATATATATATATATTCTATATATATATATATATTATTTATATTATTTTTTATATATATATGTTCGTGCCGATAGGCGAACTTGCGATCTTGGCTTAAATAGCAACGTTCATCGTGCCATTATAGGACAATGTGAAAATTTGCGTATGCAAAAATTTCGCCCCAAAATCATTCTGAACTAACGGAAAAAAATATATTATCACTGTGTTTGTTTAGTTTGTAAATTACTGTAAATAATCTAAACTATATTTAGTTGGGTAGGCTTAAATAAATTGCGTTGTTGTAATAAGGTTAGTGTAAGTTTTCTAAGATTCTTTTGGTGCAAAATTAAAATTATTACATCAGCATTAATGTAAAAAATATATCTTTAAACGTAATAAGAGGTTATATTTTCAGAAAGGACTTAATTTTAATTGGTATCTGCAATTGACCAGTTTTACATTATTCGGCCGACATATATATATATATAAAATATATATGATATATATATATATATATATTATATATATATATATATATATATATATATATTTATATATATATATATTTCTTGCTGGTGGTTGTTTTGCATTATATATATAAATATATATATATATATATTATTAATATATATATATATAATATATATATATATATATATATATATATATATATTATATATATATATATATATATATATATATATCATGTATATATATATATATATATATATTATTATATATTATATATATTATATATATATATATGTATATATTGTGTATTCTACTAATTTTGAACTCTTCTTTACAATTAACATACGTCATTTGTTTTTGCTGGTCCTCTTCCTTCCAATATACATCAGGAAGTGTTTCATTGCAAGCCAAATAACACGCCTGTCGCTAGTTAATTAATATTATATATAAGCATATCATCTAGCATCATAAGTTTTCTTTTAGTCATGGACGACCAATCAAAACCACCCAAAATACGGGGGACGAGTTTGAGGCGCATTTTCCATTACCCCGACATGATATATAAATTTCAGAAACGCCTGATGGAGCACACAGTAAACAAGTGGCGGTAGAGATTAAGGATCTGAACACTTAATGGACCTTTCAGGATGGAATCGAGGACCCCTTGACTTCAAAATTTGTTCGGTAATAACGTCGACAACTGATTAATGCTACGAAGTGGGTCATATTGTGTAATCATCGTCATCTGATAATATCTCTGCCATCACTGAAAGAAAATCCGTATTGAACACGGCGGCCATTTCCTCCAGTATACGGAGACAAAAAGGGCAACCCAGTGTTGAACTTATAATTTGGGCTCCAGGCCGTGATGAAAACTGGCTTTAAAAAAACCTTCAGTAAGTCACGAGAGCGAGCAGTTGTGTCACCAGCCAGATACCTCAGAGTTACGAGCGGCGTGTCCCATGCTCCGGACCTGCAAAATTGGATATAAGATCAAGTTACGAAAAAAAAATGCAGCTTATAATTCTGAAATACTCTATTGAGTCATTGATCTTTTGTCACTAGAAAAATTATTTTTATAGAATTACGTATGGACCAATACACGAGTTACAAATTAACCAATAAAATAATTTTTGTAGTTTCAAAAAAGGCATTGACAAGACATATACAGAATGCTGATTGTAGACCATTAAAAACTATAAAAAATAGCCACAATTGGACAAATAAACTCTTAAGAGACATTTTCGGCCGTCCTGAGCATTATGTAAACTCACGATTTTAATCTCCATTGTAGGTTACTTTTGAATGGTTCCAGTCGAGGTATTATGACATTTTGTTATTCTAATTATAATTTAATTTTATCTTGCACACCAGGACTAACGTTATATATGATACTAAGTCGGCTTGGCCCACTCTTGACTACACACATGGTTGTTCGTCTTGTGGTTCACTGGTGGGGTCATTCTATATGAATCGTCAGGGGCGAAAAGGAATATCTTACAATTTGGGTTTTCCTGTTCCTTCACTGTTAAACTCTGACTTTAGAACGATATATAATGCTGCGTGGTTATTGCTAGGGTGCTAAATGGTAGTGTCAGTTTTTTTTTCTTTTTTGGGTTCGTGCATGATCTGAGAAACAGGTGTCTTCCTTATTGCACAACCCCAGCTCGATCCTGTATCTTAAAGCACGTCTTATCAAAAATGCAGAATTTCCAGAGTTATATTTGGTGCATTTTGAAACGACCAGTCTCAAATGCACCTAAATATTAGCACTGGATATTCGAAACATATAGAAGATTTACAAGTTATCAGTGGATACTGAATGTCGATTCTTCAATCAACCCACAACTACTTTCAAACCACTGTGAAACACGAACTTTGAGGTTTTAAAACTGAAGAAGCATTATCTGTTATCTCAGAGACTAAGTATCGTAAAATAACCAGTAAGTCAATGAATATAAAATATTCTGATAGAAGGTCACAATCTCCAGTTTTGTGTACGCAGAAACCAAATTTGATGAATAATTGGACACATTTAAAACCTACACAATCTAAAATCAAAGCGAAGCTTCCCTTCAGGAAAACACATCAGCAGTACAAGTTTGAAGGAAACTGGCACTACCATGATTTATGGCATAACATGATTACTGGCCACTACCATGATTACTGGCACTACAAGATTACTGGCACTTACCATGAATTACTGGCACTACATGATTACTGGCACTATCATGATTATGGCATTACCATGATACTGGCACTACCATGATTACTTGGCACTAACCATTTTACTGGCATGACTGATTACTGGCACTACCTGAATTACTGGCACTACCTGATTATGGACTACCATGATTACTGGCACTACATGATTACTGGCACTTCCATGATGACTGGCACTACCTTGATTACTGGCACTATCTGATTACTGGCACTAGTCATGATCACTACTACTGGCACTACCGTGATCACTACTTACTCGCACTACCATGATTACTTACTCTGGCACTACCATGATTACTGGCACTACCATGATCACTACTACTGGCACTCCATGATCACTAATACTGAACTTCCATGATCATTACTGGCACTACCATAAATCACTATTGTGGCAACTACCATGATCAAACTACTGGTACTACATAATCATTACGGCACTACCATAATCACTACTAACTGGCACTACCATTGTTCACTATATGGTTACTACCATGATCATTACTGGCACACCATAATCACTACTACTGGCGCTTACCATGATCATATACTGGTACTGCCATGATCATTACTGGCACACTTCCATGATCACTACTACTGGTACTACCATGATCAATTTACTGACACTACCATAATTCACTACTACTGGCACTACCATGATCATTACTACTGGAACTACCATGATCATTACTGGCATTACCATAATCACTTATTACTGGCACTACTGATCACTATACTGGTATACCATGTTCATTTCTGGCACTACCATAATTTCACTACTACTGGCACTACCATGATTCACTACTACTGGTACTACATGATCATTACTGGCACTACCATAATCACTACTACTTGCACTACCATGATCACTACTATGGTTAATACCATGCATCATTACTGGCACTACCTAATCACTACTACTGGCACTACCATGATCACTACTACTGGCACTCCATATCACTACTACTGGCATTACCATGATCACTACTACTGGTACTACCATGATCATTTCTGGCACTACCATAATCACTTCTACTGGCGCGACCATGATCACTACTACTGGTACTACCATGATCTTTACTGGCACTCCCATGATCACTACTAACTGGTACTTCCCATGTTCTTACTGACAACCATATCACTACTACTGGCACTTACCATGATCACTATACTGGAACTACCATGATCATTATGGGCACTACCATAATCACTATTACTGGCACTACCATGACACTACTACTGGTACATACCATGATCATTACTGGCACTACCATAATCACTACTACTGGCACTACCATGATCACTTACTACTCGGTACTACATGATCAATACTGGCACTACCATAATCACACTACTGGCATACCTGAATCACTACTACTGGTTACTACCATGATCATACTGGACTACCAAATCACTACTACTGTCACTACATTATCACTACTACTGGCACTACCATGATCACTACTACTGGCACTACCATCGATCACTACTATGGCACTACCATGATCACTACTACTGGCACTTCCATGATCACTATACACGGCACTACCATGAGTCATACTACTTTGGGGGGCATACCATGATCACTACTACTGGCACTACCATCATCGCTACTACTGGCATACTCCAGACCAAAGATAAAAACCTGGAGACATCAGATAAACAAGAGTAGCGTGAAGTAGACAGTATGTCGAAATAACACCTCCTAATAGTATTCCATTCGTTCCTAGGCCAAGGGATATTTTTTTTACATCCAAAAATATTACACCAAAATTCGAACTAAGCCAAACCCTCCTAACATTAAATACAATCCCTATTAAATCAAAGGACTCCGAGAATATTAGTCTCAACATGTACTTCAGAAGGATGTGAATGTAATATATATAAATTTAACCGTAATATCAAAAATCAGTACAAAATTAGCACAAAATCTTCACCGAACTTAGTTTTATACACTTTGATAAACACCTCTCATATACACTGGAATTCATTAAGTCCTCAATTACAAAAGTATTTACTGATTTGTGCCTTTTTACAGATTATGTAAAACAAAATATAGGCTAGCTGTAAAATTATTGCATGTCGGTGAGTAAATAATTTTATGAATCACGGTATTTTCTTTAGTTTTTCTGTCGAATTTGCATTAATACTTGTAAAATCAGGTAGCTACGGAGGTGCGTTTACTTTGTTGGTTAGAAGTAGTAGTAGTAGTAGTTGGTAGGTAGTAATAGTAGTAGAAGTTAGTTGTAGTAGTAGTTGTTGTGGTTAGTAATTGTGATAGTAGTAGAAGTTGTAGTTGTAGTTATGGTGGTTAGTAGTAGTGTAGTTGTGGATGGTTGTGTGTTGTAGTTGTGGTGGTCAGTAGTCGTAGTAGTTAGAAGTAGTGTAGTTAGTAGTTGTTGTGTTAGTATTGTGGTTGTAGTAGAAGTAGTAGTAGTAGTTATGGTCGGGTTAGTAGTAGTTGTTGTGGTAGTAATTGTGTTAGTAGTTAGAAGTAGTAGTAGATAATGGTGGTAGTAGTAGTTGTAGTAGTTATGGTGGTAGTAGTTTGGTAGTAGTACTAGTGTGTGGCAGCAGTAGTAATAGTTGTGTAGTAGTAGTAGTAGTAGTCGTAGTGTAGTAGTAGTAGTCGTAATAGTAGTCGTGGTGTGGTAGTAGTAGTAGTCGTGTGGTCGTAGTGTAGTTAGTAGTAGTAGTTGTAGTTGTGGTGGTAGTAGTAGTTGTAGTTGTGGTTGGTAGTAGCAGTAGTTGTAATTTAGTGTGTAGCAGTTGTGATAGTAGGTAGTTTGGTAGTAGTATAGTTGTGGCTGCAGTTAGTAATAGTTTGGTAGGAGTCAGTAGTAATAGTATAGTCGGTAAGTAGTAGTAGTGTTACTCGTAGTAGTAGTGGTGGTGTAGTAGTAGTTAGTAAGTAAGTAGTTAGTCGTGGAGGTAGTAGTAGTATCGTAGTAGTAGTAGTAGTAGTAGTAGTTGTAGTAGTTGGTCGTGGGGTAGTCAGTAGTAGTACGTAGTAGTCGTAGTAGTAGAGTAGTCGTTAGTAGTCGTGGTGGTAGTTAGATAGTTAGTAGTAGTCGTTGTTGGTTGTGGTAGTAGTAGTAGTAGTCGTAGTAGTAGTAGTAGTAGTAGTAGTTAGTAGTCGTTGTAGTCGTGGTGGTAAGTAGTAGTAGTCGTAGCAGTAGTAGTCGTTGTAGTCGTGGTGGTAGTAGTAGTAGGTCGTTAGCAGGTTGTAGTCGTTGTAAGTCGTGGTAGTAGTAGGTAGTCGTAGCAGTAGTAGTCGTGTAGTCTTGGTGGGTGGTTAGTAGTAGTAGTAGTAGTAGTAGTCGTGTTAGTAGAGTAGTAGTAGTCGTGCAATTAGTATAGTAGTAGTAGCAAGTAGTAAAAGTAGTATAGCAGAGCAAGTAGTAGTAGTAGCAGTAGTAGTAGTCATAGCAGCAGTAGTAGTAGTAGCAGTTAAGTAGTAGTAGTCCGTGGTGGTAGTAGTAGTGTAGTCGTTGCAGTTAGTAGTAGTAGTAGGTCGTGTGGTAGTAGTAGTAGCAGTAGTCGTAGCAGTAGTAGTGTAGTCGTGGTGGTAGTAAGTTAGTAGTAGTAGTCGTAGAAGTAGTAGTAGTAGTCGTGGTTATTAGTAGTATAGTAGTCGTAGCAGTAGTAGTCGTTGTAGTTCGTGGTGGGGTAGTAGTAGTAGTAGTAGTCGTTGTAGTCGTGGTGTGGATAGTAGTAGTAGTGGTAGTAGTCGTTGTAGGCGTGGTGGTAGTTAGTAGTAGTAGTCGTTATAGTCGTAGGTGGTAGTAGAAATAGTAGTAGTCGTTGTAGTCGTGGTAGGTATAGTAGTGTAGTCGTTTGTAGTCGAGGTGGTAGTAGTAGTAGTAGGTAGTAGTAGTAGTATTGTATGTAGTAGTAGTCGTTCGTAGTCGTGGTGTTGTAGTAGTCAGTAGAGTAGTCGTTGTTAGTCGTGGTGGTAGTAGTAGTCAGTAGTCGTTGTAGTCGTGGTGGTAGTAGTAGAGTAGTAGTAGTAGTAAGTCGTTTGTTAGTCCGTGGTGGTAGTAGTTAGTAGTAGTAGTTGTAGTAGTAGAGCGTAGTAGCAGTAGTAGTAGTTAGTAGTAGTAGTTAGTCGTTTGTAGTCGTGGTGGTAGTAGTATAGTTTAGTAGTAGTAGTAGCAGGTGTTAGTAGTAGTAGTAGTAGTAGTAGTAGCAGTAGCAGTAGTAGTGTGTAGTGTTGTAGTCGTGGGTGGTAGTAGTAGTAGTAGTAGTAAGTAGCAGTAGTAGTGGTAGTAGAAGTAGTAGTAGTAGTAGCAGTAGTAGTAGTAGGTAGTAGTAGTAGTCGTTGTAGTCGTGGGTGGTAGTAGTAGTAGTAGTTGCAGTTGTAGTAGTAGAAGTAGTTGTAGTTGCAGTAGTATAGTAGTAGTAGTGTAGTAGTAGTAGTAGTTAGTGTCGTTGTAGTCGTCGGTTGGTAGTAGTAGAGTAGTAGTAGTAGCAGTAGTAGTAGTAGTAGTAGTAGTAGTATAGTAGTAGTAGATAACAGTAGCTGTAGTAGTTAGTAGTAGTGTAGTAGTCGTTGTAGTCGTGGTGGTAGTAGTAGTAGTAGTAGTAGTAGTAGCAGTAGTAGTAGTAGTAGTAGTAGCAGTAGTAGTAGTAGTAGTAGAGTAGTAGTCGTTGTAGTCGTGGGTGGTAGTAGTGTAGTAGTGTTGCTGTAGGTAGTAGTAGTAGTAGCAGTAGTAGTAGTAGTAGTAGTAGCAGTAGTGTATTAGTGTAGTAGTAGCAGTAGTAGATTAGTAGTAGCAGTGGTAGTAGTAGTAGTAGTAGTAGTAGTCGTTGTAGTCGTGGTTGGGTAGTAGTTAGTAGTAGTAGTAGTAGTAGTAGCAGTAGTAGTAGTATTAGTAGGGGTAAGCAGTAGTGTAGTAGTGTAAGCAGTATTAGTAGTAGTAGTAGGTAGTAGTAGTAGTAGTAGTTGTAGTAGCAGTAGTAGTAGTAGTAGTAGTAAGCCGTACAGTAGTAGTAGTAGTAGTAGTAGTAGCGTTGTTGTCGTGGTGGTTGTAGTAGTTTGTTGTAGTAGTAGTAGCAGTTGTGTAGTTGTAGTTGCAGTAGTAGTAGTAGTAGTAGTAGTAGTAGTAGTAGTAGTAGTAGTAGTAGTAGCAGTAGTAGTAGTAGTAGTAGTAGTAGTCGTTGTAGTCGTAGGTGGTAGTAGGTAGTAGTCAGTAGTAGTAGTAGTAGTAGTAGTAGTAGTAGTGAGCAGTAGTAGTAGTAATAGTAGTAGTGCAGTAGTAGTAGTAGTAGTAGTAGTTGCCGTAGTAGTAGTAGTGTTAGTAGCAGTAGATAGTAGTAGTAGTAGTAGTAGTCGTTGTAGTCTTGGTGGTAGTAGAAAGTAGTAGTAGTAGTAGCAGTAGTAGTAGTAGCAGTAGTAGTAGTAGTAGTAGTCGTGTAGTAGTAGAAAAAAAAAAAAATAAAACAGTAAGTAGTGCAGTGTAGTAGTAGTAGCAGTAGTAGTAGCAGTAGTAGTAGTAGTGTAGTAGCAGTAGTAGTAGTAGTATAGTAGTAGTAGTAGTAGTAGCAGTAGTAGTTGTCAGTACAGTCGTAGTTGTAGCAGTAGTAGTAGCAGTAGTAGTAGTAGTAGTAGTAGTAGTAGTAGCAGTTAGTAGTAGTAGTAGTAGTAGAGTATTAGTAGTAGCAGTAGTAGTAGTAGTAGTAGTGTAGTAGCATTAGTAGTAGTAGTAGTAGTCGTTGTAGTCGTGGTGGTAGTAGTTAGTAGTCGTAGCATAGTAGTCGTTTGTAGTCGTGGTCGGTGTAGTGTAGTCGTAGCCAGTTAGTAGTCGTTGTAGTCGTTGGTAGGTAGTAGTGTAGTCGTAGCAGTAGTAGTCGTTGTAGTCGTGGGTGGTGGTAGTGTGTCGTAAGCAGTAAGTAGTCGTTGTAGTCGTGGGTGGTAGTAGTAATAGTATAGTCGTAGCGTTGTAGTCGTTGTTGTCGTGGTGGTAGTAGTAGTAGTAGTAGTAGTAGTCTTAGCAGTAGTAGTCGTTGTAGTCGTGGTTGTAGTAGTGTATTAGTAGTCGTAGCTGTTGTAATCGTTGTAGGTAGTGTGGTATAGTAGTAAGTAGTAGTAGTAGTAGTCGTAGGCAGTAGTAGTCGTTGTAGTCGTGGTGGTAGTAGTAGTAGGTTCGTTAGCAGTAGTAGGTCGTTGTAGTCGTGGTGGTAGTAGTAGTAGTAGTGTTAGTAGTAGCAGTCGTAGTAGTAGTAGTAGATAGTTAGTAGTAGTAGTAGTAGTAGTAGTACTAGTAGTAGTAGCAGTGTAGTAGCGCAGTAGTAGTAGTAGTAGGCATTTATATTATTTTATTGTAATATTAGGTGAAGCGGTAAAATCGTCAGGGGTCACACAGTGCCTGGGGAATGGGAGGACAATCACACTCGATAATAGGAAGACAGAGTCCAGGTTCCTTGGATCAAGAGCCCTCAAAACAGGCTCATCAGTCCCCTAAGGGGGGGGGGGAACTACGTTTAAAGACCATCTTCTACTCCAGGGTCATTAAAGGCTTGCATGTCTCCTGAGCAACACCAGGCAACAATACTTTAGTTTCTAGAATAGAGATGGAAGTAATACTCTCAGTGTTATACATGAGGTAATATCACCTTTGTGTATATACACAGGTTACAAACTCTTCAGTGTACATACACACTAGAAAATATTCACTTTTGTATATAAACTGGTGATTATCCACCTCTCATTGGCAATACACTGAGTGTATTACACTTCGTGTATGCAAACAACCATGGGGCGTGGGGGGGAGAGAGTTGAATGATAGCTCTAGGCCTTTCGTGTTGCAGTCAATACATCATCCGGAGCTTACAGTGCTGCAATATAGTAGGAACTAATATGGACTTCACCCATTTTTGCAACATTGCAAGCCCCCATGGTTGTTTTGCATCCTGTATCACTCGTGGCGATTTTTGCATTTCTTAATGTGTATATACCATCATTCTTTTACAATGACTGATAGCATCATTCGGTCTGTATTCACTGAGACAAAATATACCTGTCAGTGTATATACTCATCTGGTGTATATCTTGAATATCAATTTTAATTAGTCGGTAATAGTCCGTGTTTTATGACTGTGACGCTACAATGAGAACGTAAGATAATGAACGTCTTATGAACGTAAAAACTAATGAACGTCTTAGGTAGTGAGATAGCGAACATCTTAGGACGGTGGGATAATGAACGCCTTAGGACTGATGACGACAGGTCTAGACCTAACCACCCAAAAAACAATTTAAAATACAAGTAACCTACCGTTACTCAAGGCACACCAATTACTGTGTTTTCTCCATGGACATAAACACAGTAAGGCGCCCGACCCCGGGTACGTGTCTACAAGGCTTGAACATTCACGTCGGATTGACGGGTTTGGATGATTTTTATCGAATAATAAAGTGCTTGCTGAGATGCTAGTTTATTAGTGGAGTCTAAAAAAATTAATATATCTGATTCACCATGATTAGGGCACATAAATGGATATTTCTATTTTATTTATGGTTAAAATTGCGACTTTAGGAACATGTGGGTCTAAGAGAGTTATTATCAACTGTGAATGTTAGAAGTTTAAGTGGAAATGAGTGTGCTGGATATCGTAAGGAACAAGGAAGAGGGGGGGTTGGCCCCCTGTGAGGTCTGGAGCTGTAGCTCGACACACACTCAAGAGGACCGGGAGCTGTAGCTCAATTGCTGCGTTTTCACCTGACACACCGGTCTATAGGGGATTCGTGTTACACTGAGATACCACAACACCACAACCCACAACACACACACACACACACACACACCACACACACAACACTCAGTGTATACCCCTCGGAATACTTCGTTCAGATGGGAAAGAAGGTAAGGGATAGCTCCAGTTCTTTGGATGAAGAGCCATGACCAGCATCATATATCTTAAAACTACAAATCTTACTCTACTGTCATAGAATTCTCTCAACCGTTAAAAAATCCTTGATTTTTATCTTGACAATTATGATTAATAATAATAATAATATAATAATAATAATAATAATAATAATTTAATAATAATAATAATAATTAATAATAATAATATTAATAATAATAATAATAATAATAACAATAATATATAATAATAATAATAATTATTAATAATTATAATAATAAATAATAACAATAATAATAATAATAATAATAATAATAATAATAATAATAATCACGGAAGGACCCGCGAGGTCATATTTACATAAATAAAATTGTACTATATTATTAAGGGAAGAAATCTTTTGAATATGATCCGGGTTTAAAATTCCCAATTTTTTTTTTTTTTTTAGAAGGACGGTAAAAATTGTGGGGGGAATTATTTCTTGGAAGAATATGGCCGCCAAGTTCAGGGAAATAACTAGTAAATATCGTGACAGAAATAAGTGTTTCTGAAAAATCTTTTTATTTTATTTTTAATGCAAAGGTTTCCACAATTTTAATTTCTTGTAGAAGTTTTTGAGAGGACAATATAAGTTCCGTGTGGGTATATGAAGCTGAAATTTATCATTGCTTTAGTATCATCGCTATTATTATAAACCATTGCTATTCATTATCATCGCGATTATTATAACCATTGCATATTATCATCGCTCTTATTCTAATCCATTGCTTTTTTATCATCGCTATTATTATAACCATTGGCCTATTATTATCATCGCTATTATTATAACCATTGCTATATATTATCATCGCTATTATTTTTAACCATTTGCTTTTATTATCATCGCTATTTATTATCATTATTGCTATTATCATTATTGCTTGATTATTATAATTATTATCCCTATTATTTCATTATTATTATTATTAATATTATTGTTGCTACAGTAGTTGTGGTTAAGCGCTCTCAAAACCACAAGGGTCTTCGTGCCAATGTAATGGGAGAATATCAGGTTAATCCTAGGAAGGAGATGGTTGCTCTATTCCTCGGATCAAGTGCCCTTCACCCGTGTCAAGGCCTCACCTCCTGCCTCTCCTCCAGTCGAATAATTATTCTCTCTTCTCTCTCTCTCTCTCTCTCTCTCTCTCTCTCTCTCTTCTCTCTCTCTCTCTCTCTCTATCTCTCTCTCTCTCTTCATAGTGGTCAAGGTGCCTATGTGCGTCACTACCATCCTCTTCTCCCCTCTTCCTCCTCTTCTCTTTCTCTTCATCCTCTTCTCTTATCCTTCTATCTCCCACACCCTTTATATTTGTCTCCCTTTCCACTCCTCTCATCGTCACCTTTTCTTCTTTCTCTCTCTTTTTTTTTTACACAGGGGTTTTGACAAGGTTAAGGATCCCTGCCTTTATTGACAAGCTATTTACAGGTTAAGGATTCCTAATTTTTGGCATGCTAAGAGCTGTTACCTACATCAGTCATTTGGAAAAGCATTTTTATTGTGTGAGACATCAGTAGGGAACGGATGAAGTTGGAGCCATCTGCAGGTCAGCATTTCATTTGATAACTGACGTTTCTCGCTGACATCATTTGCTGTACGAATGATGTTCCCATACTCGAGTCATCCTGGGTATATATGATCTCTGTTGGAGTGATGTTCATGGAGAAGGGTTCAGCCAGGGTGAAGTTGCTGCTTTCTGCCCGTCTTGTGGCATAAAAAGCTTGTTTCACGTTGTCCTGAAGTGGATCCAGTGTGGAATTTTGACAATATTGGCCGTGTAATAAAGTAAGGCCACCCACATCCCTTCCTGTTGTTTTGAAGGCTCTGCTGAAATGACAGATTATCGGATGGGTCCTGGCGAGAGGATGAGACGTCTTGTCTCTGTTCTCTTACTCTGTCAAGAGTCGAGATGGAGAGGGGGTTGGGAGGGGCAGGCAAACCAAGAAAGTGGAGCATACTCAAGGTGTGAGCGTACTTGTGCCTCGTACCAGAATCTTGCAAACCATTACTGTCAAGCAGATGGGAGGATGGCGAAGTGCTGTAGCTTCCGGGCTGCTTGTTGCACAAGATTTTACAACATGGTTCTCTCTCTCTCTCTCTCTCTCTCTCTCTCTCTCTCTCTCTCCTCTCTCTCTCTCTCTCTCTCTTCTCTCTCTCTTTCTTTCTCTCTTTGGCTATTCTTCCTTTCCTCAATCAGCGTCTTTCTCCCTAATTTTTCCTCCAGTCTTTCTATTCTCCCCGTGTTATCATTCGTCTGTAGCCTCTCACTCACTTTCTTCATTGTGGCCAATTTTTACGAGTATTGTGAAGGTTATCATAAGATAACTAGTTATATAAGATAAATAGTCATAAATAATTTGTTATACTAAGATAACTAGTTATAAAATAATTGGTTATAGTAAGATAACTAATTATCATAATTATATAGTTATACTAAGTATCTAGTTATAATAGATTACTAGTTGTAGAAAGATAATAGGTTATGATAATAGGTTATCTATAGATTACTAGTTATTACAAGTTAAACTATTTGTTATCAAATGCTAACTAGCTGTCATAAGATAACTAGTCGTTGTTATAAGTAGTTGTCATAACTGGTCGCTGTCATAACTTGTTTGCCAAAGATAACATGTTATCATAAGTAAACAAGTCGTTTTCCGCAAGGATAACAAGTTTTGCCATAGATAACAAGCTGTTATCATAGGATACTATTGTCAGTCGTTTCAAAACTCAACAATTAAATGAAGACATGTAATCACCTTTCATCCTCAGGATTTGCCACCCATAACAGTGGACAAACACCCAGGTACCTACTTACTGCTAGGTAAACAGGGGCCTAAGGCCTGACTTGTCCACTGCAGCTCACAAGACTGCCATCCCACGAGCCCCTTTGGGGCGGGGCAGATGGCAGACCAGAGGCCTAAGCTTCTCCTACGAGGCCCCGTGAGGGCGGGGAATGTGGCTAGGCTGGGGGACAGTTGGTCCCCAAAGATGAGGGGTACTTGTAACCTCCCTCCATGGGAGACTTAAGTCTAGAGGACAACTCCCAGACAGGGAGCCAAGGCCGGGTCACCACTACTTGGAAAAAAATAAAATAGGACCGGGCCGGGAAAATACCGGCGAATAAAAAAAAAAAAAAAAAAAAAAAAAAAAACAGGGGGGCAGCAACTGTAAGGAAACTAACACCCAGGCACCTATTTACTTCTTAGATCAACAAGGGACCAGCAATTGTAAGGAGATTAATCGCAGTGTACCTACTTATGCCAGGTGAACAAGGGGGCAACAACTGTAAGGGAGACTAACACCACGGTACCTACTTACTGCTAGGCGAACCGGGAGAGGGGGGTGGCGGTAAGAAGAAATTTTACACGGGGTCTCAGAAGGCCATGGGAATCAACCCTGAGTCCATGTGGGATGTGAGACGAATCCCTGACCAGTGGAAAACATCTGCGTAGTTTTTCATGTAATTATTATCAATTATATTATTTATTTATTATTATTATTATTATTATTATATTATTATTAATATTATTATATTATTATTATTATTATTATTATTATTGTCTTAGTATTGTCATCACAAAAACTATTAAACAGTATATTATCAGTATCATTATTTTGTTGAGATAAATTTTCAGCGATAATTTCAGGATTACATTTCTTGTACTCTCAGTCTGCATTCAACGTGTTTACACGTAGCTTTTTGCAATAGATTTTTATCATCATTGATATATATATATACGAATACCTTACATGTAGATTTTGTAATATGGACGAATGTATTGTGTGTGGTGCATTAATTATAATATATATATATATATAATTATATATATATATATATATAATATATATATATATATATATATATATATATATATTTTATATAATATATATAAATATATATATATATATATTTATATATATATATATATATATATAATATATATATATTATATATATTATATATATATATATGTCGTGCCGAATGCAGAACATTGCGATCTTGGCTTAAATAGGCAACGTTCTCTTGCCATATAAGACAAGCGAAAATTTGTGTATACAATAATTTCGCCAAGATCATTCTGAACTAACGAAAAAAAATATATTTCACTGTGTTTGTTTAGTATTAAATTATTGTAACCAAATCTAAAATATATTTAGTTGGATTAGGCTAAAATAAATTGTTCTGTTATAATAAGGTTAGGTAATTTTTTCTAAGATTGTTTGGAGCAAAATTAAAAAAATTTTACATTAACATTACTAATGAAAAAATATATCTTTAAACGTATAAGAGAAAATTTTGGAAAGGGACTTTGATTTTTAATGAGTTCTGCTAATTGACCAGTTTTAATATTCGGCACGGGACTTTTTTTTATTATATATATATATATATATATATTATATATATAGTATATATTATATATATATATATATATATTATATATATATTCTATATATATATTATTATATATAAGGAATTCGCAGAGCAGGGCAATATTTACAACACTGATCTCTGGCTGAAGGAGACTCAAACCTACGAACTAGGACAAGGTACGCAAGTGATTTACAATCTACCACAATGGACCAATACCTTGGAGTCCAGCTTGCGCTAGACTTTGATCCAGGCAAGCAGTTTTCAGGGAGGAAGGTTACAGCTTTTCATCTCATTTCCCTGCATGCATCAGCTTACTAGAGATATTAACAATGCAAGGAATTCGCAAGATGCAGGCGAAATATACACAAAACTTAGCGCAATGCTGGACTCCAAAGATATTGGTCCACATGTGGGTAGATTGTAAGCACTTGCGTAACCTTGTTCCAAGGTGTCGTAGGTCGAGTCTCCTCAGCCAGAGATCAGTGTTTATATATATTATATATATATCTATATATCTATATATATATATATATATATATTATATAACTGGTCAATTAGCAGAACTCATTTAAAAATTAAGTCCGTTCTAAAATTTTCTCTTATTACGGTTTAGATATATATTTATTCATCTATGTTATGTAAAAATTATAATTTTGTACACTAGAACCTTAGAAAACTTACCTAACCTTATGATAGCAGCGAAAATTAATTTTAGCCAATTCCAACTAAATATATTTTAGATAAGTTTACAGTAATTTAATAATAACAAACACCAATGAAAATACATATTTTTCGGTTTGGTTCAGAATAATTTTGCCCGAGATTATTGCAAAACACAATTTTTGCTTAACTTATGCCGCAGAAGAGCGTTGCTGTTTAAGCAAAAATTGCAAGTTTTACTTATTCGACGTACGACCATTTATATTTATAATATATATATATATATATATAGCATAGGAGTAGGTGGTAGACAGCAAACCGCCCAGGATGTACTACGTTCTGCCAAGTGTCGTGTTAACGAAAAGCCTGTATTCGTTTTACATTGATGGGTAGGATTGCTGGTGTCCTTTTTTCTGTCTCATGAACATGCAAGATTTCAGGTACGTCTTGCTACTTCTACTTACATTAGGTCACACTACACATACATGTACAAGCACAGATAGAGACACACCCCTCTGGGTTTTATTCTATTTTCTTTCTAGTTCTTATTCTTGTTTCTGTCCTCTTATCTCCATGGGAAGTGGAAACAGAATTCTTCCTCCGTAAGCCATGCGTGTTGTAAGAGGCAACTAAAATGCCGGGAGCAGGGGGGTAGTAACCTTTCTCCTGTATATATTACTAAATGTAAAAGGGAGAAACTTTCGTTTTTCCTTTTTGGCCACCCCGCCTCGGTGGGTTACGGCCGGTGTGTTGATAAGAAAGAAAAAATATATATATATATATATATATTCTATATATATATATATATTATTTATATTATTTTTTATATATATATGTTCGTGCCGATAGGCGAACTTGCGATCTTGGCTTAAATAGCAACGTTCATCGTGCCATTATAGGACAATGTGAAAATTTGCGTATGCAAAAATTTCGCCCCAAAATCATTCTGAACTAACGGAAAAAAATATATTATCACTGTGTTTGTTTAGTTTGTAAATTACTGTAAATAATCTAAACTATATTTAGTTGGGTAGGCTTAAATAAATTGCGTTGTTGTAATAAGGTTAGTGTAAGTTTTCTAAGATTCTTTTGGTGCAAAATTAAAATTATTACATCAGCATTAATGTAAAAAATATATCTTTAAACGTAATAAGAGGTTATATTTTCAGAAAGGACTTAATTTTAATTGGTATCTGCAATTGACCAGTTTTACATTATTCGGCCGACATATATATATATATAAAATATATATGATATATATATATATATATATTATATATATATATATATATATATATATATATTTATATATATATATATTTCTTGCTGGTGGTTGTTTTGCATTATATATATAAATATATATATATATATATTATTAATATATATATATATAATATATATATATATATATATATATATATATATATTATATATATATATATATATATATATATATATCATGTATATATATATATATATATATATTATTATATATTATATATATTATATATATATATATGTATATATTGTGTATTCTACTAATTTTGAACTCTTCTTTACAATTAACATACGTCATTTGTTTTTGCTGGTCCTCTTCCTTCCAATATACATCAGGAAGTGTTTCATTGCAAGCCAAATAACACGCCTGTCGCTAGTTAATTAATATTATATATAAGCATATCATCTAGCATCATAAGTTTTCTTTTAGTCATGGACGACCAATCAAAACCACCCAAAATACGGGGGACGAGTTTGAGGCGCATTTTCCATTACCCCGACATGATATATAAATTTCAGAAACGCCTGATGGAGCACACAGTAAACAAGTGGCGGTAGAGATTAAGGATCTGAACACTTAATGGACCTTTCAGGATGGAATCGAGGACCCCTTGACTTCAAAATTTGTTCGGTAATAACGTCGACAACTGATTAATGCTACGAAGTGGGTCATATTGTGTAATCATCGTCATCTGATAATATCTCTGCCATCACTGAAAGAAAATCCGTATTGAACACGGCGGCCATTTCCTCCAGTATACGGAGACAAAAAGGGCAACCCAGTGTTGAACTTATAATTTGGGCTCCAGGCCGTGATGAAAACTGGCTTTAAAAAAACCTTCAGTAAGTCACGAGAGCGAGCAGTTGTGTCACCAGCCAGATACCTCAGAGTTACGAGCGGCGTGTCCCATGCTCCGGACCTGCAAAATTGGATATAAGATCAAGTTACGAAAAAAAAATGCAGCTTATAATTCTGAAATACTCTATTGAGTCATTGATCTTTTGTCACTAGAAAAATTATTTTTATAGAATTACGTATGGACCAATACACGAGTTACAAATTAACCAATAAAATAATTTTTGTAGTTTCAAAAAAGGCATTGACAAGACATATACAGAATGCTGATTGTAGACCATTAAAAACTATAAAAAATAGCCACAATTGGACAAATAAACTCTTAAGAGACATTTTCGGCCGTCCTGAGCATTATGTAAACTCACGATTTTAATCTCCATTGTAGGTTACTTTTGAATGGTTCCAGTCGAGGTATTATGACATTTTGTTATTCTAATTATAATTTAATTTTATCTTGCACACCAGGACTAACGTTATATATGATACTAAGTCGGCTTGGCCCACTCTTGACTACACACATGGTTGTTCGTCTTGTGGTTCACTGGTGGGGTCATTCTATATGAATCGTCAGGGGCGAAAAGGAATATCTTACAATTTGGGTTTTCCTGTTCCTTCACTGTTAAACTCTGACTTTAGAACGATATATAATGCTGCGTGGTTATTGCTAGGGTGCTAAATGGTAGTGTCAGTTTTTTTTTCTTTTTTGGGTTCGTGCATGATCTGAGAAACAGGTGTCTTCCTTATTGCACAACCCCAGCTCGATCCTGTATCTTAAAGCACGTCTTATCAAAAATGCAGAATTTCCAGAGTTATATTTGGTGCATTTTGAAACGACCAGTCTCAAATGCACCTAAATATTAGCACTGGATATTCGAAACATATAGAAGATTTACAAGTTATCAGTGGATACTGAATGTCGATTCTTCAATCAACCCACAACTACTTTCAAACCACTGTGAAACACGAACTTTGAGGTTTTAAAACTGAAGAAGCATTATCTGTTATCTCAGAGACTAAGTATCGTAAAATAACCAGTAAGTCAATGAATATAAAATATTCTGATAGAAGGTCACAATCTCCAGTTTTGTGTACGCAGAAACCAAATTTGATGAATAATTGGACACATTTAAAACCTACACAATCTAAAATCAAAGCGAAGCTTCCCTTCAGGAAAACACATCAGCAGTACAAGTTTGAAGGAAACTGGCACTACCATGATTTATGGCATAACATGATTACTGGCCACTACCATGATTACTGGCACTACAAGATTACTGGCACTTACCATGAATTACTGGCACTACATGATTACTGGCACTATCATGATTATGGCATTACCATGATACTGGCACTACCATGATTACTTGGCACTAACCATTTTACTGGCATGACTGATTACTGGCACTACCTGAATTACTGGCACTACCTGATTATGGACTACCATGATTACTGGCACTACATGATTACTGGCACTTCCATGATGACTGGCACTACCTTGATTACTGGCACTATCTGATTACTGGCACTAGTCATGATCACTACTACTGGCACTACCGTGATCACTACTTACTCGCACTACCATGATTACTTACTCTGGCACTACCATGATTACTGGCACTACCATGATCACTACTACTGGCACTCCATGATCACTAATACTGAACTTCCATGATCATTACTGGCACTACCATAAATCACTATTGTGGCAACTACCATGATCAAACTACTGGTACTACATAATCATTACGGCACTACCATAATCACTACTAACTGGCACTACCATTGTTCACTATATGGTTACTACCATGATCATTACTGGCACACCATAATCACTACTACTGGCGCTTACCATGATCATATACTGGTACTGCCATGATCATTACTGGCACACTTCCATGATCACTACTACTGGTACTACCATGATCAATTTACTGACACTACCATAATTCACTACTACTGGCACTACCATGATCATTACTACTGGAACTACCATGATCATTACTGGCATTACCATAATCACTTATTACTGGCACTACTGATCACTATACTGGTATACCATGTTCATTTCTGGCACTACCATAATTTCACTACTACTGGCACTACCATGATTCACTACTACTGGTACTACATGATCATTACTGGCACTACCATAATCACTACTACTTGCACTACCATGATCACTACTATGGTTAATACCATGCATCATTACTGGCACTACCTAATCACTACTACTGGCACTACCATGATCACTACTACTGGCACTCCATATCACTACTACTGGCATTACCATGATCACTACTACTGGTACTACCATGATCATTTCTGGCACTACCATAATCACTTCTACTGGCGCGACCATGATCACTACTACTGGTACTACCATGATCTTTACTGGCACTCCCATGATCACTACTAACTGGTACTTCCCATGTTCTTACTGACAACCATATCACTACTACTGGCACTTACCATGATCACTATACTGGAACTACCATGATCATTATGGGCACTACCATAATCACTATTACTGGCACTACCATGACACTACTACTGGTACATACCATGATCATTACTGGCACTACCATAATCACTACTACTGGCACTACCATGATCACTTACTACTCGGTACTACATGATCAATACTGGCACTACCATAATCACACTACTGGCATACCTGAATCACTACTACTGGTTACTACCATGATCATACTGGACTACCAAATCACTACTACTGTCACTACATTATCACTACTACTGGCACTACCATGATCACTACTACTGGCACTACCATGATCACTACTACTGGCACTACCATGATCACTACTACTTGCACTACCATGATCACTACTACTGGCACTACCATGATCACTACTACTGGCACTACCATGATCACTACTACTGGCACTACCATCATCGCTACTACTGGCACTACTCCAGACCAAGGTAAAAACCTGGAAGACAACAGATAACAAGAGCCTAGCGTGAGTAGACAGTATGTCGAATAACACCTCCTAATAGTATTCCCATTCGTTCCTACGGCCAAGGGATATTTTATTTACATCCAAAAATATTACCAAAATTCGAACTAAGCCAAACCCTCCTAACATTAATACAATCCCTATTAAAATCAAAGACTCCGAGAATATAGTCTCAACATGTACTTCAGAAGGATGTGAATGTAATATATATAATTTAACCGTAATATCAAAATCAGTACAAAATTAGCACAAAATCTTCACCGAACTTATACACCATTTTAACAACAAACTGATAGTTAGTCTCCACTCATGCCCATACAATCTTTACAAAGATTGGATGGGTAAATAAAGTATAAAATAAAATATAAACTCCAGGTTGAGAAGTCTCAAGCTGATAATGTTAGGTAAGGTTCGTCACCTCGGAATTAAAATTAAAACAAGTATTGGACCAACGACCTCTCAAGCCTCGCATAAAATATATAAATAATTCGCTAAATAAAAAAAGTCAACAGTAAAGACTAATTTGCAAATAAAAACTGAATAAAAATTAATAAACTGAGAAGTAATTCCTTCCCGAAGGTTGCCCATTAAAACAGAATCCTAGTAAACTTGAGAATTAAACCTGGAAATTTTGGGTTTAACCGTCTTTAATTTGCAGCTCTAACTCAACAAATTACCATAACAAATCTTTTTTTTTCCCTGTGTAAATGGCTTTTTGCACCCATTAATTTGTTAATATATTCATTGTTAAGTGCTAAACTCGTGAAGGACAAACGTCGTCTGGGAATCAGAAGGGTCAGGAAATTCAATTTTGTTCCGAGGAAGGAAGAGTAACTCTAATTCAGTGGATCTGAAGCCCTCCACCATCATCTAAGTGGTACAGAAATTACCAACTCCAGAACTCTCGAAATTTAACAAGGGAGCAGTGACAGCTCCTTCTGTAGGCTATCGTGATTCCTGAAGCTACCTTCACGCCCAATATTTTTAATAAAATTTGATACATCGGCAGTGCACTGCTACTCTACATGATAGTGGGCACACACGCTAAGTTGTCCTGTTCATATGGGGTTCATACATAGTGTTGAAATCTGTCGGCCTGACTAGGAAGTCTCAACAGGGTCATGAGGATATAATCAAGTATTCCTGTGAGGTTTCATCAGCTACGACAGTTTCATTTGCTCGTTCCAGCACTTGGGGAAGCGAACCTCCTGGAAGGACCCTGCGATTCCTACTGGGCAGCTAAGTTATTCCAAGTGATCAGTTAATCTTTATAGAAAACATTTATCTTTCAGCCACTGCCAAGTGAGTAGGGGAAACGCTCAGTTAGGTTAGAAAGACGTCCTCATCCCTGAGATGTTGAAACCTCTCCCCGAGTGAAGTGGATCAGTATAAAAAAATACTCAGCTTGTTGAGCAACGTTCAGTCGTAAGTTTTATGTAATGTGGAAGACCTGTATTTGCCGTAACATATTAAAATAACTTCTATTTCCATATTGCTGTTTTCAATTATATACTTTATATACTCTTACACTATAATATATTTTATATATATATTTTATATATATATTATATATATATAATATATATATATATATATATATATTATATATTATATGTATATATATATATTATATATATATATTATATATATAATTATATATATATATATATATTATATATATATGTATTATATATATATTATATAAATATTATATATAATATATATATTATATATATAATATTATATTATATATCCTCCAAGGAGGATTCGAACCTTCACACTGTAACAAAGTACACAGTACTTTCGTCGTGGCTTAATCACAGGGATCCCTGAGTTTCGATCACTAGTAACTAGTCTAAATCAAGGTGAGAAGCTTTAACTAAAAGTTTTCAAATGGTATGAATGATCAAAATTAGTTTCGAAAAATACTGCCTGCGTTTATTACAAGCCCGTAGCCCGGTTGGTAGTACACTAGCTCACACACTGAGGTCTGTGGTTCAATCCCTGGTACGGGTGGTAACATTTGGACGTGTTTCCCTAAGTTACCTGCTGTCCCTGTTCACCTAGCAGTAAGTAGGTACCAGGGTGTTAGTCGACTGGTGTGGGTCGCATCCTGGGGGATAAAATCAGCATAAGTTACCCGAAATGCTCTGCATAACAAGGGGCTTTCTTGATAGTATGTCACTGATGTCAGCTATATTCTGTTTAAGCTGCAACTTGTATCTGTTGAAATAAAGATTATTATTACTGCCTGGAAAACGGCACTCGCACAGATCTTTTTTGGAACTATATTATGATTACTCCTCACACGTAGTTTTTACAATATAACAGGTACGTCCAGCCCCTGCGTCACTGACGTAACTCTGCAATCTAAAAACTGCCACACAAAGGATGAGTAAGGGAGCTATAATAATAGGTATACTAATATCAGTGTATTAGCGAAGATACTGTGTTAGGAACGACAATATAATAGGTAGGATAATTTGATAAGATACTGTAATAGCCAAAACAACATGACAGAAAAGATAATAGAGCAAATATGGCAGTAGAGGTGACTAATTTTCAAGAACCCCGCCTTCACTGCTTCAAATGAAAAATTAAAACTAACTTGGGTTATTAGCTTTAACCATAATTTCTTAAGGGGGACCGGAAAGCCAAAAAAAGGGGAAGGCCCCCGGGTCAAAAAAAATAAAAACCGGAAAGCCCTCCAGCCCTGGGGGCCACCCCCATACGACTAAGGGAAAAAAAACCCTTTTTTTCAAAAAATTTTTTGTTAAAAAAAAAAAATTTAATCAAACCAAAAAGGGTTCAAAACCTAGTTTTTTGGCTGTTTTTTTTTTTCCAAAATATTTCAAATTTTTAAAAATTTTTAAATTAAAAAATTTAAAAATTTTGTTTTTTTTTGGGGGTTTTTTTTTAAAAAATTTTAAACTTCTTTTTGGTTTTTTTCCCCCTTAAAAAGGCTTTAAACCCCGGGTAGTTTTTTGGGGCGTTTTAATTTTTTTTTACTAAAAAATAATTTAAAATTTTTTTAAAAAATTTTTTTATAAATAATAGGGCCAATTAATTTTATTTTAAAAAATTTAATTTTTTTTTTTTTAAAAGGTTGGGGGGAACTTTTTTTTTTTTTAAAAATTTAAACTTTTTTAAAATTTCTGGCTCCGGGCCATTCAAAAAAAGGTTTTTTAACCCCAAATTTCCAGTCCCTTTCCTTTTCCCCACAAAAATTTAACTTCATTCCCCCTTTAGGGGGCTTATTTTTTAAACCACAAAAGAATTTTAAAAATTCCAAAAAGGAAAATTTTTGGGTTTTAAACTTAAATTTTCCACGGAAGCCCAGCCCCAAATTTTCCTGTTTAAACTTTTTTTAAAACCTTTCCCCTTGTTTTTTAAAAAAATTTTCTCTTGAAAAAACCCGATAAATCCGGAAAACCCACAGGGGAAAACTTTCCAGTAGGTTTTTTTTTTTTTTAAAAAAAAATTTGGGGCGGGAAAATTCTCCTCCCTTCCCCAGGAAATAAACCTTAAAAGGGTTTTATTTTGGGAAAAAGCCAAAAAATTTTTATCCAAAGGGGTTATTTGGGTGCCAAAAAAAAAATTAAATTTTATTTTTTTGGGCAATTTTTTTTTTTAGGCCCCAAAAAAATTTCTCCATTTGTGGAGAGTAACCCCCTTTTGGGTTTTAAAACTTTTTTCCCCCATTGTTTGTTTCCCGGATCCCACCATTTTTGCTTCTAAACGGTTTTCCCATTGGCCTCTTAAAGAAATTTTTTTTTAAATTTTTCCAGATGCCCAAAACCCTTTTGGAAAATTTAATAACTGATTTCCCCATTGTTTCCTTCAAAAAAGCTTTTCCCCAAGTTGTTTGTTTCAAAAAGACTTTGAATTTGGTTTCTGTCTTTGCCCCGGGCTCGGGAATTTTTCAAAAATTTTTTAAAGTGGGTTTTGTAAGTTTGGAAAAAGGAACGGCAAAAAAACTTTAAGAAGGGTTGTCCCTTTTGGGCTTCAAAAAGGGCAAAAAAAGGTTTTTCGGAAAATTTATTTTTTTGTTTTATATTTTTTCCCTTTTGCTTCAAAAGTTGTTGCCCATTGTGTTGTTTTCAGTGATGACTTTTTCCCCATTTGTTTTTGCTTCAGTGATGACTGTTTTCACCAGTTGTTTGCTTCAGAGATGACCCTTTTTCCACCAGGGGGGTTGTTTCCCTTTAAATAAATTTTGTCACCATTGTGTTGTTTTCAGTGATGACTTTTTGTCACCTTTGTGTTGCTTCATGAGACGGGTTGTCACCATTTTGTGTTGCTTCAGTAAAGACGTTGTCACCCAAGTTGTTTTCCCTTCCCAGTATACTGTTGCCCCAAAATTTGTGTTGTTTTCAGTGATACGTTTGTCCACCCCATTGTGTTCTTTTTTTGATAAACGTTGTCCCCAGTTGTTTTTGCTTCAGGTTAGGGACCTGTTTCCCCTTTTTTGTTTGTTTCAGTGATGACTTTTGTCACCGGTTAATTTTTGCTTCAGTAATGCTTTTGTCACCATTTGTTTTGCTTCAATGATACTGTTTAAACCATTTTGGTTCTTTCAGGATGACTGTTGAAAAACCGTTTTTATCCCCATTGTGTTGCCTTCAGTGATGATGTTGCCCCGGGTTTTTATCCCCATTTGGGTTTTGCTTAAAGTGAGACTTTTGCCCCCAAAAGTTTTTGTTTTCAGTGATAAACTTTTTGTCACCAGTTGGGGGTTGCTTCATGATGGCTGTTTCACCGTTTTGTCACCCAGTGTGTTGTTTCATGATGACGGTGGGTTGTGGAAAAATTTTTCTCCAGGAGGGGGTATCACCCCCCTTCCATTTAAATTCCCCTTTCGGGCCCTGGGGGGCCAAAGCCTCTCAGAAGGGGCAGCGTCTTTTTTAACGGGCAACATGATTAATTGATCACAGACCTATGCGACGTATAAATTGCCCCTCTCCCTCTTGCAGCGTTTTGGGCAAAGTTATTTTATAAGAGACAGAACTTTCTCTTACTTAGAGGAAAAATTTAAAAGGAAAAAACCCCCTCCCACTTTATTACCATGGGAAAAAAAAGGGCCCATTGTTGTCAAACCTTAAAAACAGCAAAATCAAACATTCTGCTTTGCTTCATCGAGGAAGGGGGCAAGGAAGAAAAGGAAATACTAGGTAAAGTTTTTTTTTTTGTGGGGGGGGCATACGGTTTGGGGGCGGTGTGGGTCGCCAGTTTAATTTTGGGGACTCTCCCTACGAGTGACACGACCCGGGATAACCAACAAAGAACACTGACCCCTGTGCATTATTTTGGGACAAAGTGTCTCACAAAACACGAAAAACACTTACGGGAGATAAGGGGTAAACCAATTTCTTATTAAATTTTTGGGAACAATTTTGGGTAAAACGGGGTTATAAAAAAACAAATGTTGCGATCCAAAAAAGAGTTAGTTTTACATTCTTCAAAGAACACTATTTTTCAATCAACTCAGGATACCCGGGGCTTAAAAATTTTCCCAGATACATAACCCGGGTAAGTGTTCTAACTCGTAAAGTACAACAATTGTTTTGCGCAGTTGAGAAAAAAAATCGTGATTTATTTCACTTATCATAAACCCCGGTGAAAAAGCGGCCCAAAATTGAGTCAAAACCCAAGTACAAAAATCGGTCAGCCACCAGGGGTATGAAATAGCGACATAACACCCCCAAGGGGAAATTTATAATAAATTAAACAAATTATTTTTCTTGACACCCCAAAAAATTTTTTTTTGAGATGGTTTCGACAGTTTCTAGCCCTCGTCTCCCGGGCGGCTGTGCAGGCGTGATTTTGCCCTTTTTAAGTTAAGTTTTAAGCTTTAAACTTAACTGGTAATCCATTTCCAAAAAGAATTGGTCGTGCCCCGAACCGATAAAGACCACCTGTGGCCAAAATTGTTGTACTACAGGGGTACAAATAACCTATGAGCCAAGGCCCCTTCGAAAAAAACTGTAAAACTAGTTTTTTTCAATATAAATCATTATAAATGAGCCCCCAGACTCAATCACAGAAAAATTGGGCAGCCAAAAAAAAACGGGCGCTCACCCAGCGTTCCCCCAAAAGAAAACGGGAGCTGGGTGACTCACCCAACAAAAAGGGGACGGGGTAAACCCCCCAAACGAAAACGGGGGGCGGGTGACTACACCCCACCCTCACCCCCCTGCTCCAATCTCGAAAGTGCGACCAAGACAAAAAACCCCCAACGATGTTATTTGTTTTTTTTGTGAATATTACACATGTTTATAATGTTTTTAGACAGAAATTAAAAAGACAAGTTGTGTTAAAGTTTTTTTCTTATAGCTACCGTTTTTAAAAAAGGAACTTTATAAAAGTGTAAGCTTTAAAATATATTTTAAACAGGGGAAATTTTAAATATGTGAAATAATTTCAGGGGTTAATTTACAGTTTACATTACATTTATAGTTTTTTTAGTGAATGAAGTGAATAATATCTTTTATTTACATTAATCATCGTGGTCGGGCTGACACCCAAACCCCAACCCATAAACACAAGAAAAACATTACCCGTACCCTTCATGGTCTTTGGGACCCTGGGGTTAATTTTAGGGGGTTTTCAGTAGTGCCCGGGGGGATCAAATATTGCTGACTTAAAGCAAACAAAACTCGGGCTGTCTATACAGTAAAGTTTTTTTTTAAACACTCTAATTTGTGGTCAAGAATTTTCAGTATACCCAAAAAAAAGGGCCCCTTGTTTGAAAACCCCTTTTCAGCCCTTTACAGACAAAGTTTCCCAAATTGGGGAAAATCAAATTTCAGTCTGAAAAGGTTTAAAAACTCAGATACAAAAAAAAAAATTTTGATGATTTTGGGGTTTCAATTTTGGAATTATTTACAAAACCGAAATGGAAAATTTAAATTCGACTTACACTTATGAAAAAAAAAATTTCGAATCAACCTTCGAGGATAAAATTTAAAAATGTTTTGGATATTTTTTTAGAAAAACAACAATTAAGGGGGACGGGGAGTAAAAGGCTATCTGCCGAAAAAACTCTGTCACAGAGACCTACTGAACTAGGGGTCAAACACCTTTTAACACCTGTAACAACAACAAGTTCCCACCCCCAAATTTCCCCTACATTGCATTTAAAACCTTTTTTCCCAAAGGGTCATAATTATGAAAATTCATTGTTTTTTTTCAATCCATAGAAAATTTTAACGAACTGACAAATGAGATTCCCTAAGTTAAATTTTAACCTTAAAGGTCTTGTAAGGGAGAAACCCTATGAACTGATTAATCTTTTCCCCGGGGGTTAAAAGGGAAATTATCAAATACCCCTTACGTGCCCTTGGGCAAACAATTACTTCATGCTGCCCAAGGGCAAGAGTTAGACATCAGTCTTAATATCAAGTTTGAAGCCACCCAAACATTGTTTTTCAGACTTACAGGCATTTAGAAAATTTCATTAGACAAAAAGTCTCAATCCTAGAAGCTTAAAAAAAGACCTAAGACAATGGATTGGTTTTTCAGTGGTAATTGTAAACAAGATAAGTTGTCCCCCAACTGACATTAACGATTTAAATATTAAAGTTTAATAAACCCTATTTCACTGGAAAAAATTAGCAGGTTTACAAACAAAAGTTTCAAAGCATGCAAGCAACGAGACCCAAGGGTGAAAAATCCAAAAAATCCGTGGATAAAAAAACCCTTTAAATCAGTATAAAAAAAGTATAACCCCACTCTCACTAAACCACATTTAAAAGGGGGAAAACCCCTATAGGCATTTATCAAGTTGTGAATACAACCGACAGTAAACAAAATGTCACAACCCTAAACGTAAATCCCCAAAAAGTTTACTTGGGGATGGAACAAAATTTGGCACAGTAATTTTAATTTTAATAAAACCCTCAATGGAGGCACGTAAAAAACTATTCATCACTGAAAATGCCCTCAAAATGTTTAGGTGAACCCCAAGGGGGAAAATCTCACTGAAGAAGTGTTTTAAATGCAAAAGGGATGCCTCCTACAGCATTATGGGCCCAAATACTTTTGCTGAACACAGCAGACCTTTTTCCCCAAATCAGGAAGGGCAACAAGCAACACATTAAATTTTGGGGGAGATAATTTAAAAACAACTGCTCTCCCCCAAAGCTCGAAATTGTTTATCTAATAAATTACACAAAACCAAGTGCTTAAACACTAATTTTTTATCAAAGGGTCACAAAAAGGGCCTTCTTTAAAAAAAACAGTGTTCAGAAACCCGAATAAACAACCCTATGCCCAAAAAAAAACAGTTAAAATATAGCTGGTTTTTTTTTTCCCCAATTCGGTAAACAGACAATGACCTAACCAGAATCACTGTTGGTCTAGGAAAAAAGGAAAAAGACAGTAGAAACTGTGGTATAGATGATTTGCCCCAAGTCTGTGCAGAACCAGGGGTTAAAAAAAACATTTGCAGCACTGAAAGCAGCTAAGGTCAAGTTAGCCTGTCCTTACATACAGAAAGGACAAAAATTAGTCCAAATTTATTTAATCATTGGGAAAGGGGGTTTTTATCACTGTTTTTTTGGGAAAATTTTAGAAAAAAAACATGATGTTTACTTGCTAAAAACAGCAGGAGGCCAAAATATATTTGGGCCCCCTTCCCTTTCAAAGTGGGAAAGAAGCTTTAATTGATTCAGTTTGGGAAAAAGTACTGGTTTTCAAAAATAAACCCCGATCTTTTACCACAGCAAAAATTATCATTACCCGGAAGAAAAGAATGAACCATTTTAAAAAGTCGTTTGGGAAATTTTGATACGATAGGTATTGATGTAAAAAAACCAAGCCCAAAAAGAGTCTCGGGCTTTCAACCAATTTTGGACACTGTCAAATATAAAGATGGACAGATTGGGTTTGGTTACCATGGAAATTAAATCCACCCCATCTACCTACAATTTTCGCATGGGTTTTTGGACAGAAAGGGAAAACACAAATACATACTCAGGGAAAAATCCAGAGCTACTGACTGTCCCCATGATTAAAATCATACAAGAAAAAGTTGGACAATAAATTTTTTTGAGGAAATAGTCGAAGAAAATTGAAGACAAAAGCTCATTATCTCCCGCACCATGGAGTCCCGAAAAAATTTTTGAAACCACTCCACTACGGTTTTATATAATTGGGGAAACGCACGTGCAAAAAAAGATGTAGCAATCTTAATGACTGTCTGATACCGGGCCCTCACTAAAAGAGAAGCTTGGAGAAAGGGGCTTTTTTGAAATTTCGCACAAACCCAAACCTAAAACGGCGATTTTCCAAAGCTTTTCTTTAAAGTAGGACTACAAGAAAAAGAAAAGAGATTAAACTTTGATTCTTGGGGGCCTGAAAATCCACATGAACCTCAAAATCCTGTGAAAAATTTTCGTTTCAAATCAAAATAAAATTTTGGGGCAACATCCTCTCCATTCTTAAAAAAGAACTACTCTAAATACACTTTTTTGAAGAAATCTGAAAGTCCCTTTTAAAAAAAATCTTTAAAAAAAAGTTTCTATGTGGCAAACTTCAAGGTACTGTTAATAAAGAGGAGGGTTTTGAAATCCTTTTACAAAAGAAGCTAACAAGGAGATGAAAAAGCAAACATGCCCCCTTAGGATGTGGAATACAAATTCCCAAAACAATTAAGGGAACTTTTCAAAGAAGATTTTCCCTTTAAACTGAAATTCCTAATTGGCAACAATATGCGGGGCCCAATTTTGGGGAAAACCCCAGGAAGAAAACTTTGAGTTTTCAAAAGGATAAATAATAAATCATGCAAACCCCACTAAACGTTTTTTACTGCAGAGGTATCACAAATTTTTTTGATCCCTAGGGGCTTTGTCTCACCAAATTTCCATAAAGGGGAAAATGCCCTTTTGCCAAAATGCATGGAAGTTTAAAATTGGATGGATGAAACTCCTCCCAGAAATGATCAAGCATGGGGTGAAATATCCAAGGATTTTTAAAAAACTTCATCAAATTTAAATTTTTCCCCAAAAAATAGGTCAAAAGGGAAACAATTACACATTACATGTGTTCTGTGAGCGTCAACCAAGGTTTTTTGGCGCGGAAACTTTTCATGAGTAATGCTGAAGGAAAAACACTAATTACTTCAAAGGGCCCGGGTAAACCCCTTGAAGGTCAGAAAAGTACCAAAAAATTGGGAACTGACCCGCATCTTTTTTAGGTACAAAATTAGCTGTTTTATCTCAACAAATTTCTTATTTATCTCACTATTGAAAAAACCCCTGATTTTGGAGTGATAATGAGGCAGTTTTTCCAGTGGTTTTAAAAAAAATAAGAGTAAACTGGTCTTTGTTTTAGAACAGAGTAACAGAAATTTAAAAAAGATCAAAGATTATTTTTTCTTTCTCCACGTCTCTTACCCCCAAAAGAAAAAACCCCCTGACAAGTGTCAGTGGTTTTCCCCTCCCAAAAATTTTTGATAAAATTTTGGGTCCACGGACCGAAAAGGCCCTGATGAAAATAAACTGCCTCCAAAAAGCTCAAATTAACCCGAAGAAACAGTCTGCTTTAAAAACAGCAGAAATAAGTTGGTAAATACTTTAAAACACAACAGATATAAATCCCTTTATGGGTCTAAATAAAATCATCTTTGGGGAAACTCTTAAGAGTTACAGCTCTTGGGCTTTAAAATTTAATAAAGGAAAAAAACCTGATTATAAAAATCTTGAACCCTTAAAACTGGGTGAAACAAAACAGAAAGATTTTTTTCTCTACAGAATATAAAAATTTTTAGAAACACAAGAAAAAATCCCCAAAGAAACCTGTCATGATTAATTCTTTTTGGACTTTAAACTCGACTCGAAAAGATTATAAAAAAGTCCCAGGAAAAATTCATAATTTTTCACTAAACCCAAAAAACCCCAAAACATCCCAAAATTGATCCCCAAGAAACAATTGGGAAAAAAAACTGATTGTGCAAAACCCCCCAGTAACGTGTTACATGGTGGGGGAAGGATGACCCCCACTTTTTCATATAAAAGACAATTTCCCACGGAAAACCTCAAGGTCGACAAATGTGAAAAAAAAAAACAAGGTTTGCAGCCAGAAGGGGATGTCCCCCGACTGAAAATTTTAGATAATGCAACGAACTTTGTTGCCCGGTGCTGGGATTATAAGCAAAATCCCTTTTATCAACCAGAAGTACAAAAAAGTGCTGAATCAACGCAGATGTCGTTTGGGGTACATCCTCCTAAATCTCCATGGCACGGCGGGTTTTATTTAAGAATGATCGGCATTGTAAAACGTTGTTTAAGGAAGACTCTTCATCGTCAAAGAATCGAAATTTGAAGAATTCCGTACAGTTGTGGGCTGAAATAGAAAATATAGCCCAAAAACAGACCTCTAACTTTTTTACCGATAATCTGGACCCTTTAGAATGTTAATCCTCTCATTTACTTTCCCTGGCAGAAAGGCTCGAACCTTTTTTCCCCATGAATGATAAAGAAATCATAGAGGACCTACTTATTCCCAACCTTAACAACTCAAAAAAAAATTCAAAAAACCTTAAAAAAATGATTGAACCTTGGGAAAAAAATTTTTGGGGAGAAAACTAACTTTACCCATTGAAGAACCCCTTCTATGGGGCTGGTGTTTTCCCGAAAATCATAAGCCCCCTTTAAAACCTGGGGACATAGTGATTATCGACAATTATGGTCCCCAGGCCCCCAATTTGGGCCCCTTTGGGAAAAAATTTTGACCCTATAACCTGATCAAATGGAAATCAGGGCAGTTTTTTTTTTTTAAACAAAAAAGGGTAGTGAATAAGCGGACAATTCTAGACCCGTCCAGGGCGGCTGTGGGAGGGGATGAGTTTCCCTTTTTAAATTTAAATTAAAATCTTTTAAAATTAACTGGGAATGGCCATTTCCCCAACAGGGCGTCCCATGTTGTCACCAAATTTTTTTTGCTTTAATATGACTGTTGTCACCATTGTGTTTCTTCAGTGATGACTGTTATCACCAGTTGGTTTTTTTGCGTTTCCCCCCCTTATGACTGTTATCAAACCCTTGTGTTTTCTTCATGATGACTGTTTTTTACCAGTTGTGTTGCTTCAGTGATGACTGTTGTCACCGTTGGTTGCTTCATGAGACTGTTGCACCATTGTGTTGCTTCAGTGATGACTTTTGTCACCAGTTGTGTTGCTTCAGTATTGACTGTTGCACCATTTGTTTTCTCAATGATGACTGTTGTCACCAGTTGTGTTGCTTCAGTGATGACTGTTATCACCAGTTGTGTTGCTTCAGTGATGACTGTTGTCACCAGTTGTGTTGCTTCAGTGATGACTGTTTGTAAACCAGTTTGTTGCTTCAGTGATGACTGTCGTCACCATTGTGTTCAGTGATGACTGTCGTCACCAGTTGTGTTGCTTCAGTGATGACTGTTATCACCAGTTGTGTTGCTTCAGTGATGATTGTTGTCACCAGTTGTGTTGCTTCAGTGATGACTGTTGTCACCAGTTGTGTTGCTTCAGTGATGACTGTCGTCACCGTGTTGTCACCAGTTGTGTTGCTTCAGTGATGACTGTCGTCACCAGTTGTGTTGCTTCAGTGATGACTTTTGTCACCAGTTGTGTTGCTTCAGTGATGACTGTCGTCAACAGTTGTGTTGCTTCAGTGATGACTGTTGTCACCGTGTTGTCACCAGTTGTGTTGCTTCAGTGATGACTGTCGTCACCAGTTGTGTTGCTTCAGTGATGACTGTCGTCAACAGTTGTGTTGCTTCAGTGATGACTGTTGTCACCGTGTTGTCACCAGTTGTGTTGCTTCAATGATGACTGTCGTCACCGTGTTGTCACCAGTTGTGTTGCTTCAGTGATGACTGTCGTCACCAGTTGTGTTGCTTCAGTGATGACTTTTGTCACCAGTTGTGTTGCTTCAGTGATGACTGTTGTCACCAGTTGTGTTGCTTCAGTGATGACTGTTGTCACCAGTTGTGTTGCTTCAGTGATGACTGTCGTCAACGTGTTGTCACCAGTTGTGTTGCTTCAGTGATGACTGTCGTCACCGTGTTGTCACCAGTTGTGTTGCTTCAGTGATGACTGTTATCACCAGTTGTGTTGCTTCAGTGATGACTGTTGTCACCAGTTGTGTTGCTTCAGTGATGACTGTTGTCACCAGTTGTGTTGCTTCAGTGATGACTGTTGTCACCAGTTGTGTTGCTTCAGTGATGACTGTTGTCACCAGTTGTGTTGCTTCAGTGATGACTGTCGTCACCAGTTGTGTTGCTTCAGTGATGACTGTCGTCACCGTGTTGTCACCAGTTGTGTTGCTTCAGTGAGGGACTGTTGTCACCATTGTGTTGCTTCAGTATGACGTCGTCACCGTGTTGTCACGTTGTGTCTTCAGTGATACTGTTGTCACCAGTTGTGTTGCTTCAGTGATGACTGTTGTCACCATTGTGTGCTCAGTGATGACTGTCGTCACCAGTTGTGTTGCTTCAGTGATGACTGTCGTCACCGTGTTGTCACCAGTTGTGTTGCTTCAGTGATGACTGTTATCACCAGTTGTGTTGCTTCAGTGATGACTGTTGTCACCAGTTGTGTTGCTTCAGTGATGACTGTCGTCACCCAGTTGTGTTTCGTGATACGTTACACCAGTTTGTTGCTTCAGTGATGACTGTCGTCACCGTGTTATCACCAGTTGTGTTGCTTCAGTGATGACTGTCGTCACCAGTTGTGTTGCTTCAGTGATGACTGTTATCACCAATTGTGTTGCTTCACTGATGACTGTTATCACCATTTTGGTGTTGCTTCAGTAAATGACTGTTGTCACCAGTTGGTTGCTTAAAGGTACTGTTATCACCAGTTGTGTTGCTTCAATGATGACTTTTGTCACCAGTTGTGTTGCTTCAGTGATGACTGTTGTCACCAGTTTTTGTTGCTTCTGATGACTGTTGCACCAGTTTGTTGCTTCAGTGATGACTGTCGTCACCGTGTTATCACCAGTTCTGTTGCTTCAGTGATGACTGTCGTCACCAGTTGTGTTGCTTCATTGATGACTGTTATCACCAGTTGTGTTCCCTCAGTGATGATTTGTTGTCACCAGTTGTGTTCCCTCAGTGATGACTGTTGTCACCATTGTGTTGCTTCAGTGATGACTGTCGTCACCAGTTGGTTGCTTCAGTGATTGACTGTTCACCAGTTGTGTTGCTTCAGTGATGACTGTTATCACCAGTTGTGTTGCCTCAGTGATGACTGTTGTCACCAGTTGTGTTGCCTCAGTGATGACTGTTGTCACCAGTTGTGTTGCTTCAGTGATGACTGTTGTCACCAGTTGTGTTGCTTCAGTGATGACTGTTGTCACCAGTTGTGTTGCTTCAGTGATGACTGTTGTCACCAGTTGTGTTGCTTCAGTGATGACTGTTGTCACCAGTTGTGTTCCCTTCATTGATGACTGTTATCACCAGTTGTGTTGCTTCAGTGATGACTGTCGTCACCAGTTGTGTTGCTTCAGTGATGACTGTTATCACCAGTTGTGTTGCTTCAGTGATGACTGTTATCACCATTTGTTTTCTTCATGATGACTGTTGTCACCAGTTGTGTTGCTTCAGTGATGACTGTTATCACCAGTTGTGTTGCTTCAATGATGACTGTTGTCACCAGTTGTGTTGCTTCAGTGATGACTGTTGTCACCAGTTGTGTTGCTTCAGTGATGACTGTTGTCACCAGTTGTGTTGCTTCAGTGATGACTGTCGTCACCGTGTTATCACCAGTTCTGTTGCTTCAGTGATGACTGTCGTCACCAGTTGTGTTGCTTCATTGATGACTGTTATCACCAGTTGTGTTGCCTCAGTGATGACTGTTGTCACCAGTTGTGTTACCTCAGTGATGACTGTTGTCACCAGTTGTGTTGCTTCAGTGATGACTGTTGTCACCAGTTTGTTGCCTCATGATGACGTTGTCACCAGTTTGTTGCTTCAGTGATGACTGGTCACCAGTTGTGTTGCTTCAGTGATGACTGTTGTCACCAGTTTGTTTTTGCTTCAGTGATGACTGTCGTCACCAGTTGTGTTGCTTCAGTGATGACTGTTGTCACCAGTTGTGTTGCTTCAGTGATGACTGTCGTCACCGTGTACACCAGTTGTGTTCCCTTCATGTGACGTCGTCACCTGTTGTCACCAGTTGTGTTGCTTCAGTGATGACTGTTGTCACCAGTTGTGTTGCTTCAGTGATGACTGTCGTCACCAGTTGTGTTGCTTCAGTGATGACTGTCGCCCACCAGTTGTGTTGCCTTAAATGATGACTGTTGTCACCAGTTGTGGTTGCTTCGTGTGATGCCCAGTTTTCACCATTGTGTTGCTTCAGTGATGACTTTTGTCACCGTGTTGCTTCCCCACCAGTTGGTTGCTTCAGTGATGACTGTTGTCACCAGTTGTGTTGCTTCAGTGATGACTGTCGTCACCGTGTTATCACCAGTTGTGTTGCTTCAGTGATGACTGTCGTCACCGTGTTGTCACCAGTTGTGTTGCTTCAGTGATGACTGTTGTCACCAGTTGTGTTGCTTCAGTGATGACTGTTGTCACCAGTTGTGTTGCTTCAGTGATGACTGTCGTCACCAGTTGTGTTGCTTCATTGATGACTGTCGTCACCGTGTCGTCACGAGTTGTATTGCTTCAGTGATGACTGTCGTCACCGTGTTGTCACCAGTTGTGTTGCTTCAGTGATGACTGTTGTCACCAGTTGTGTTGCTTCAGTGATGACTGTCGTCACCGTGTTGTCACCAGTTGTGTTGCCTCAGTGATGACTGTTGTCACCAGTTCTGTTGCTTCAGTGATGACTGTTGTCACCAGTTGTGTTGCTTCAGTGATGACTGTTGTCACCAGTTGTATTGCTTCATAAATTGAGTTCACCAGTTGTGTTGCTTCAGTGATGACTGTTGTCACCAGTTGTGTTGCTTCAGTGATGACTGTCGTCACCGTGTTGTCACCAGTTGTGTTGCCTCAGTGATGACTGTTGTCACCAGTTCTGTTGCTTCAGTGATGACTGCTGTCACCAGTTGTGTTGCTCAGTGATGACTGTTGCACCAGTTTGTTGCTTCAGTGATGACGTTGCACCAGTTTGTTGCTTCAGTGATGACTGTTGTCACAGTGTTTAGTGTGTTGCTTCAGTGATGACTGTTTCGTCACCGTGTTATAATGTTGTGTCTTCAGTGATGACTGTTGTAACCAGTTGTGTTGCTTCAGTGATGACTGTTGTCACCAGTTGTGTTGCTTCAGTGATGACTGTCGTCACCGTGTTGTCACCAGTTGTGTTGCCTCAGTGATGACTGTTGTAACCAGTTCTGTTGCTTCAGTGATGACTGTTGTCACAAGTTGTGTTGCTTCAGTGATGACTGTTGTCACCAGTTGTGTTGCTTCAGTGATGACTGTTGTCACCAGTTGTGTTGCTTCAGTGATGACTGTTGTCACCAGTTGTGTTGCTTCAGTGATGACTGTCGTCACTGTGTTGTCACCAGTTGTGTTGCCTCAGTGATGACTGTTGTCACCAGTTCTGTTGCTTCAGTGATGACTGTTGTCACCAGTTGTGTTGCCTCAGTGATGACTGTTGTCACCAGTTGTGTTGCTTCAGTGAGGCTGTTATAAACCAGTTTTTTGCTTCAGTGATGACTGTTGTCACCAGTTGTGTTGCCTCACTGATGACTGTTGTCACCAGTTGTGTTGCCTCAGTGATGGCTGTTATCACCAGTTGTGTTGCCTCAGTGATGACTGTTGTCACCAGTTGTGTTGCTTCAGTGATGACTGTTGTCACCAGTTGTGTTGCCTCAGTGATGACTGTTGTCACAAGTTCTGTTGCTTCAGTGATGGCTGTTATCACCAGTTGTGTTGCTTCAGTGATGACTGTTCGTCACCAGTTGTGTTGCCTCAGTGATGACTGTTGTCACAAGTTCTGTTGCTTCAGTGATGGCTGTTATCACCAGTTGTGTTGCTTCAGTGATGACTGTCGTCACCAGTTGTGTTGCCTCAGTGATGACTGTTGTCACCAGTTGTGTTGCTTCAGTGATGACTGTTGTCACCAGTTGTGTTGCTTCAGTGATGACTGTTGTCACCAGTTGTGTTGCTTCAGTGATGACTGTCGTCACCAGTTGTGTTCCCTCATTTGATGACTGTTATCACAGTTGGTTTGCTTCAGTGATGACTGTCGTAAACCCAGTTGTGTTGCCTCAGTGATGACTGTTGTCACCAGTTGTGTTGCTTCAGTGATGACTGTTGTCACCAGTTGTGTTGCCTCAGTGATGACTGTTGTCACCAGTTGTGTTGCTTCAGTGATGACTGTTGCCCCACCATGGGGTTGCTTCAGTGATGGCTGTTTCACCAGTTGTGTTGCTTCAGTGAGGCTGTTGTCACCAGTTTGTGTTGCTTCAGTGATGGCTGTTGTCACCAGTTGTGTTGCTTCAGTGATGACTGTTGTCACCAGTTATGTTGCTTCAGTGATGGCTGTTGTCACCAGTTGTGTTGCTCAGTGATGACTGTTTCACCCCAGTTGTTTTGGGCTTCAGTGTTTGACTGTTGTCACCAGTTGTTTGCTTCAGTATGACTGTTGTCACCAGTTGTGTTGCCTCAGTGATGACTGTTTGCACCAGTTGTGTTCCCTTCAGTGATGACTGTTGTCATCAGTTGTGTTGCCTCAGTGATGACTGTGTCCCCCAGTTGTGTTGCTTCAGTGATGGCTGTTGTCATCAGTTGTGTTGCCTCAGTGATGACTGTTGTCACCAGTTGTGTTGCTTCAGTGATGGCTGTTGTCATCAGTTGTGTTGCTTCAGTGATGACTGTTGTCACCAGTTGTGTTGCTTCAGTGATGACTGTTGTCACCAGTTGTGTTGCTTCAGTGATGGCTGTTGTCACCAGTTGTGTTGCTTCAGTGATGACTGTCGTCACCATGTTAAAAACCAGTTGTGTTGCTTCAGTGATGACTGTCGTCACCAGTTGGTTTTTGCTTCGTGATGACTGTCGTCACCATGTTATCACCAGTTGTGTTGCTTCAGTGATGACTGTCGTCACCATGTTATCACCAGTTGTGTTGCTTCAGTGATGACTGTTGTCACCAGTTGTGTTGCTTCAGTGATGACTGTCGTCACCATGTTATCACCAGTTGTGTTGCTTCAGTGATGACCGTCGTCACCAGTTGTGTTGCCTCAGTGATGACTGTTGTCACCAGTTGTGTTGCTTCAGTGATGACGTGTCACCAGTTGTGTTGCTTCAGTGATGACTGTTGTCACCAGTTGTGTTGCTTCAGTGATGACTGTTGTCACCAGTTGTGTTGCTTCAGTGATGACTGTTGTCACCAGTTGTGTTGCTTCAGTGATGACTGTTGTCACCAGTTGTGTTGCTTCAGTGATGACTTGTCACCAGTTGTGTTGCTTCAGTGATGACTGTCGTCACCGTGTTGTCACCAGTTGTGTTGCTTCAGTGATGACTGTTGTCACCAGTTGTGTTGCTTCAGTGATGACTGTCGTCACCGTGTTGTCCCCCAGTTGTGTTGTTTCAGTAAAGACTGTGTCACCTTTGTTTGCTCAGTGATGACTGTCGCACCATTGTGTTGCTTCAGTGATGACTGTTTCACCATTTTGTGTTGCTTCAGTGATGACTGTCGTCACCGTGTTGTCACCAGTTGTGTTGCTTCAGTGATGACTGTCGTCACTATGCTGGAGTCATCGTCTCTGTGTTCCTTCATATTTCGGTTGAGAATTTTGGATAATTTGTCTAGGTAATAAAGGTATGTGATACCTGGAGTTTACCTGGAGAGAGTTCCGGGGGTCAACGCCCCCGCGGCCCGGTCTGTGACCAGGCCTCCTGGTGGATCAGAGCCTGATCAACCAGGCTGTTACTGCTGGCTGCACGCAAACCAACGTACGAGCCACAGCCCGGCTGATCAGGAACCGACTTTAGGTGCTTGTCCAGTGCCAGCTTGAAGACTGCCAGGGGTCTGTTGGTAATCCCCCTTATGTATGCTGGGAGGCAGTTGAACAGTCTCGGGCCCCTGACACTTATTGTATGGTCTCTTAACGTGCTAGTGACACCCCTGTGTTTCATTGCGGGGATGTTCCATCGTGTGCCAAGTCTTTTGCTTTCGTAGTGAGTGATTTTCGTGTGCAAGTTCGGTACTAGTCCCTCTAGGATTTCCAGTGTATATAATCATATATCTCTCCCGCCTGCGTTCCAGGGAATACGGGTTCAGGAACCTCAAGCGCTCCCAGTAATTAGGTTTTTATCTCCGTTATGCGCGCCGTGAAGGTTCTCTGTACATTTTCTAGGTCGCAATTTCACCTCCCTGAAAGGGCTGTTATGTGCACAATATTCAAGCCCAATAGAACAATGACCGAAGAGGGCAAGAGCTTGGCATCCCCGTTTTTTAAGGGTTTCATTACCATCCCTGTCATTTTTCTAGCAGTGCGATCGATACAATGTTTTTGGCCTTGAAGGTGGATCCCCGACAATCACCCAGGTCTTTGACGTTGGTGTTTCGCTCTATTTTTGTGGGCCCGAATTTTTTTTTGTACTCTGATGAAGATTTAATTTTCCCCGTGTTTTACCATATCTGAGTAATTAAATTTTCCCTCGTTGAACTTCATATTGTTTTCTGCAGCCCCCCTGAAAGATTTTGGGTTTAAAGTCCGCCGGACCCTTTCAGTGTCTGAATGGAAGAACGTCATGCAGATTCGGGTGTCATCTGCAAAGGGGCCGGTGCTGTGGTGACATCCCTTTTCATGTCAGATATGAGGATGAGGAACCCAAAAGGGAGCGAGTACTGTGCCTTGAAACGGCTTTCCCCCGGCCGCCCGGATTTACCGTTTTCTACTACTCCTGTGTTCTGTTAGAGGAAATTTTAGATCCATCGACCGACTTTTCCCGTTATTCCTTTTCAGCATTTTGTGCGCTATTAGCCATGGCACACTTGTCGAAGGGGTTTTTCAAAGTCTGTATATTTACATCTGATTTCTTTTTTTTCTTCTAGTGCACAGGCCTTGTCGAGTAATCCAATAGGAGACAGAAGGGGACCTGTTCTAAACCCAGTTGCCCGGGTTTTTGTGTAACGAGGGGTTTAGATGGTGGGATCTTCTTCTTGGGGACTCTTTCAAAGATTTTTAAGATTGGATTTTAGTGCAGGGTCTGAGTTTTTCTGTTGCTTTACCCCCCCTTTGTGGAGGGGGGGCTATGTCTCTTGTTTTAGAAACGTGGACACCCCCGTGTCCATGCTCCCTCCCCATGGGGAGGTAAAGGGTCGTGAAGGGGCTTTTTGCGTTCTTGAAAGAACACGGAGTTTTCCCTGGTTGGCCCTGGGGGGAAGTGCATGGGCAGCATTTATCGCCGTTGAAGCATTTGGGTCAGGGTAACACAGATAGGGTTGGTTAACAAAAATTTTGTGGCCCCCTCTCATAAAAAATTCATTTGATCTTTGACTCTCAGTCGGGTTAGGCCTTGCAAAAAACTGAGTCATATTGGGGGCTTGAGTAGCCACTCATTTCCCTTTCTGTCATCCCGTGTAAAGGGCCCCTCTTGTTTTAAATAAGGGCCCCCAAAAGGGGGCTTGTTCTCGACTTTGATTTTGGGATAGGGGAAAAAAATACTTTGGGTTTTTTTTCGATTTTATTTTTATGGCTTTTAGTTCTTCCCGGATTCCCGACTCCCATAAGATTCCTTTAGCTTAAGTTTGTGTTGCTATTTCCTGACGATTTCTCCTAGCATTTAAAGATTGACCCCTTTTAGCCCCTCTGTTATTTTTTTCCGTCGCCCGTAAAAGAGGCGCCTGTCTCTTTTTATTTTACATTACTCTCCCTTTTTTTTAGAGGAAAAAGTCTTTTAACATCGAGTGCCCCCAAGTTAATTTTCTAGGATAATTTTGGGGCGTGTTGCTTATAATCTCCCCGCTTTATCGGTTAGGACTTGGTTTACTTGGCCCCCTTTATGTTTTTGTTATTGAAGTTAAAATTTGGTGAATGCTCCCTCGTGACTAATCTCATTTTGTCGGTCTGGGGCTCTGCACATACATGTTTGAACCTCAATTATGTTGTGATCTGAGTATATTGTTTTTGATATGGTGACATTTCTTCTCAGATCATCATTATTAGTGAAGATGAGGTCTAGTGTATTCTCCATTCTAGTAGGCTCTATTATTTGCTGGTTTAAATTGAATTTTGTGCAGAGATTTAAAAGCTCGTGTGAGTGAGTTTTCATCAGAGCTGCCTCCTGGTGTTATTACTGCAACAATATTATTTGCTATATTCCTCCATTTTAGGTGCCTTAAGTTGAAATCGCTAACGCGACGGTCTGGAGATTTGAGACTCTCTGACCGCGGGTTCTATTCCTACCCTTGGTATGGTTTATATTCATTAGGTGTCAAACATACGAATAATGGTTGAGTGGTCCTACTTCCACACAGTATTCCTAACTAGGAATTAGTCAGGAATGACACATATAACACTACGACAAATGGAGTGGGCAACAATGCATATTCGTGTTAGTCCCACGCCCTTGAAAGGAAGTTTATAGTTTTATCTCGGATTTGAGACGCATCGCGGAAATTGAGCTTGTCGCGCCGACCTGCGATCCTCCGACCACTTTTCCAGCATGTCTTTTTTTGGACCTCTCATGTTGGCGTGTATTAGTGAACGTGTGTCTTATATCCCTTGGGTTGATAAAGGAAGATTTAACGGGTGTGTAATGTCACTTGGTCTGACCTTTCCCCTCCATTCTGTATCATATATCTTTTACCGTTTCTTATATGCTCTACTGTGTCTTATAGCCTCTACTGTATCTTATAGCTTTTTTTACTGTATCTTATAGCCATGATGTAAATAATATTACAAGGACTCCACTGTAAATATGTATACCTGGAAAGGGTTTCGGGGGGCCCCTGCGGCCCGGTCTGTGACCAGGCCTATCGATGGATCAGGGCCTGATCAACCAGGCTGTTACTGTTGGCCCGGCTGATCAAGTATTGATCAGACAGCCAGGGGTCTATTGGTAATCCCACTTTAATATTTTTTTGGGGGGGGGATTATCCTAGATAATTTACACTAACGTTGCTTTGTATTATGATTGTAATCACCTAAATTTGTGTAATTGTATTTATGTGTACCCGTACCTAAATAAACTTCACCTACTTAACTTTGTTAATATGTATTTGAGGATACGGCTGAGACTGAATTCCTCTTGATGGCTAAACCATGATGGAATGAATTTTGGCCTGTTACAGGCCATTTGGCCTAAATATTAATTTTATTTTTGTTTTGTTACAGGTTAGATTAGGTAAGTTTTTTTTTTTTTGTTTATTTATTCACCGGTATTCTCCCGGCCCGGGTCTTTTCCAAGTAGTGGTGACCCGGCCTTGGCTCCCTATCTGGGGAGGTCTCGAGACCAAATTCCCCATGGGAGAGGACAAGTGCCCCCTCATTTTTGGGGACCAACTGCCCCCAGGCCTAGCCAATTCCCCCCCCTCCGGGCCGTGGGGAGAAGTGGGGCCTGGTTTTAGGTAATGGAGTTTACCTGGAGGGGAGTTCCGGGGGTCAATCCCCCCGGGGCCCGGTTGTGACCGGCCCCCGTGGTCAAGCCTGTAAACCCCAGGCTTTGCTGCTGGGCACGAAAACCAACTACGGGGGCCACCCCCGGCTGGTCAGAACCGCTTTAGGGCTTGTCCAGTGCCAGCTTGAAGACTGCCAGGGGTCTGTTGGAAACCCCCCCTTTTAAGTATGCGGGGAGGCAGTTAAAAACGTCCGGGCCCCTGACATTTTGTATGGATCTTAAACCCGTGCTGTGACCCCCCTGCTTTTCTTGGGGGGAGTTTCCAAGTTTTCGCTTTCGTAGTGATGATTTCGTGTGCAAGTTCGGAAAATTCCCTCTAGGATTTTCCAGGTGTATAAATCAGTATCCCCCGCCTGCTTTCCCAGGGAAAACAGGTTTGGGGAACCTCAAGCGCCCCGTAATTGAGGTTTTTTTATCTCCGTTACCCGGCCGTGAAGGTTCCTGTACATTTTCTAGGTCAGCAATTTCACCTCCCTTAAAAGGGTGCTTTTGTGTGCGCAATATTCCACCTAGATAGAACAAGGACCTAAGGTGTCATCAGGGGGTTGGCCCCCCAGTTTTTAAGGTTCCATTATCCATCCTGTCATTTTTTTAGCAGAAGCGATTGATAAATGTTATGGCCCTTTAAGGGGAGATCCCCACATGATCACTCCCAGGTTTTGACGTTGGTGTTTCGCTCTATTCGTGGCCAAATTTGTTTTTGTCTCTGATGAAAATTTAAATTTTCCCCGTGATTACCATATCTGAGTAATTGAAATTTTCATCGTTAATTCTATTTTTTTTCTGCAGCCCCCTAAAGATTTGGGGTTTAGTCCCCCGGGGGCTTGCAGTGCTGCAATTACCTGAGAGACTTGGAAAGACATGTCATGGATTCGGGGGTTTTATCTGCAAAAGGAAAACCGGTGCTGTGGCTGACATCCTTGTCTATGTCGGGTATGAGGATGAGGGAAAAAGATGGGGGCGAGTCTGTGCCTTTTGGAAAAAGAGCTTTTCACCCTAGCTGCCTCGGCTTTACCTTTTTTTACGCTACTCTCTGTGTTCTGTTTGTGAGGAAATTATAGTCCCCTCGACCGACTTTTTCCGTTATTCCTTAGCCGCATTTTTTGCGCTATTTCGCCTGGTCACACTTGTCGAAGGGTTTTGCAAAGTCGTATGTATTACATCGATTATTTTTGTCTTCTAGGGATTTGGACCTTGTCAGTGACCAATAGTTGAACAGACAGGGGGCGACCTGTTTTTAAACCCATGTTGCCCGGTTTTGTAACGATGGGTTTCTAGATGATGGTGATCTTGCTTCTTTGGACCCCCTTTCAAAGATTTTTAGATATGGGATGTTAGTGCTATCGGTCTTAGTTCTTTGCTGTTGCTTTCTGCCCCCTTTTGAGGGGGGCTATGTCTGTTTTTTTTAGTAACGTGGGACGACCCCCGTGCCATGCTCCCTCATAGATGGAAAAGGCCGTGATGGGGCTTTTTGCAGTTCTTGGAACACGGAGCCCATGAGTCTGGCCCTGGGGAAGTGCAGGGCATGTTTTTTATCGCCTGTTCGAAGTCATTTGCGAAGGTTTTTTTTTTTTTTTTTTTTGGGCCGGGTTTTCCCCCCCGCCCGGGTCTTTTCCAAGTATGGTGACCCGGCCTTGGCCCCTACGGGGGAGTATCTCGAGACCTAAATCTCCATGGGAGGAGGTACAAGTACCCCCATCTTTTGGGGCCAAGTGTCCCCAGGCCTAGCCACGTCCCGCCCTCACGGGGTCGTAAGGAGAAACTAGGGCCCCTGGTCTGCCACTGCCCCGCCCCAAAGGGGTCGTGGGGTGGCAGCTTGTACTGCAGGTGGTAGCAACTCAAAAACCTTTCCCCCCAAAGGTTTTTTTTTTTCTTATTTCCTGGAACTCCCGGCCCGGGGCTTTTCCCAATAGTGGTGACCCGCCTTGGCTCCATCTGGGGAGTGTCTCGAGACCAAGTCTCCCCTGGAGGGTCACGAAACAGGACCAGTTTGTTTTTTACAGAAATGAAGATTTTAATATTTGTATGGAAGATCTCCCCTTTGGGAAATTTTTTTCTACGTTCTTGCCCCATAGGCCAACTCACTGTCATCAAAATAATAATAATAATAATAATAATAATAAAATAATAATAAAAATAATAATAATAAAATAATAATAAAATAATAATAAAAATAAAATAAAATAATAAAAAAAACTAAATCGGACAAAAAAAGCATTTTCAAGGGAGGGGGGTTACCCATATAGAGAACGGTACAGGGGGGCCACTTCAAATTTAAAATAGCATCCGCCCCCATTTTTCTCCTTGAAAAACTGCAGGGCGATATTTAATTCCTATCAAGCTATAACCAAAGATTTTAAACCCAAAGGCGACGAAGCTATACTGGGACTCGAATTCTCAAAAAAAGCAACTTTATTTAAAAACAAAGGGAAAAGGTGACATTTTTTTGGTAGCAGTTTTAACTGTAATTTATATTAACTGCGTAACTCAGTAAAACAAAAAAAAATGCAAAAAAAACAAAAAAAACGAAACCGAGCTTTAAACCCTTTTTTTTTACTAATTCACTCAGGGAATTTATTTTACATTGAATTTTTGGTCTTTTTGCGACTTGTCGTGAGTGGGTGTGGGGGGTCTGCTTGATATGGGCGGGGTGCAGGCGGGACGAGTTGCCAAGGACAGTTCTTGGGCCATGAGTCAACCTAAAATAGCCCCTTTGGCTCATAAATAGTCCTGGTCACTTTTTTTCTCTCTGCGCCCTTCGTTCGTGTTCGTCCCACCAATCTATTGGCAGACGCGGGTTTGGGAAAAAGGTATTAGTACGAAATGGACCATCACAGCCCCAGCAGTTCGATCTGCATGTGTATGTATTTTTGGTACTTTATTTTTTGTCTTGTTCTGTGGCGAAAGAGACGCTTCATAAATTGTATTTCGCCTGTGTGGGAGACAGGCTATTCTGAGGGATGGTAATTCCCCAGGTGTTAAGAATTTGTTGTTTTTTTAGTCCGAGGGTTAGTCACCTAGGAAAACCCAAATAAAGTCAGTGCGTAAATCGGGGATTGTCTGTTTATTTCCATTGGGGTCCTTTAATCTTGTCCCCAGGATACGATCCAAACGTCGACTAACACCCTGGTACCTACTTAATGCTGGGGCGATCGGGGGCAGCAGATGCAAGGAACCACGCCTAACGTTTTCACCCGTGCCGGGATCGATCCCCAGTGTTTCAGCGTTTTGAGTTGAGGACGTTATCAGCTGAGCCACGAAACGTGAAATCTTCGTCGTCGTTGTAGCTACCGAACCCATATTGAGAGGCTTGACGCTGTCTTCATTGCACTTTTTGAAATTTAGCTCAGGCTGGCGGATTTCATTACCTGATTCCCAAAATTCATTCTGTCTAATGAAATATAAAAAGGGAAAAACATAGCTAGCTTTCTTTTCACCATGTATTATCCATATAGAATTGTTAGCGACACACTGCTGTCGCACCCAACTATATGACAACTGTAAGAAAAGGGAAAAGGTTGGGGAAAAAAAATGAAAAAATATCACCATTATCATATCGCTTCTAAATTGGGACTACAATCCCTTACGAGAATCTTCATTATTTGAGGCTGACCTTTCTTGTTTTACCGAAATGAATAAAAGCAAGTAAAAAAAACACATCATTAAACACTAGTATATGATAATCACTACAAATGGAGTGTAGTGATCCATTGTTTTTTATATGGGGCGGAAGTCCTTGCTACCATACGTCTTATGGTGTAATAAGTTTTTAAATGGGAGAGCCGCCTCACTATTAAAATACCTAGCCCTGGACGTGCGTCTCTGTGTAATTCAGTGGAGGAACAAGCCTAGTGTTGTTTGGGGCCACCACACAGTCCTATCTTTTGCCGACCTTGCCGACCAGTCTTGAAGACGGGAGTTCAGGAACACAAGCCTACAGTACCTTTGCTGCTATTTATCCCCACTTCCCCCTCACCCCTACTGGGGCCTACTGGGGTAATTCTAGTTCTAGTTATAGTTCTAGGAAGAGCTGGTAAGCCCTCGGAAGGGTTTGGGAAATGACTAAAGGCTGCAGGGGAAATTTCCCGTTTCTCCTAACAACGAAAAAATTCATCACCAGAGGAAAGGAACATGATACCCACTACTAGAAACTGACAGCTAGAGAGAAGAAACCTTATAGCCAGACTAAAGACTGACAGTCATTGGGTAATTTAACACTATGACCAAATTGTACAAGATTGGTATACAGTTTCCGACAAGGTGCACCAGTGGTTCTAATTCCCCACTATAACCAATTCTTGAAGATGACAATCAGAGAGCGTGAACACCGTAACCAACACTAGAAGCTGAAAGTTAGACAGGAGGAAAATGATAACCAACACTATAAACTGAGAGTTTAGACAGGAGGAAAATGATAAACCAATACTAGAGGCTGAGATTTAGACAGGAGGAAATTGATAACCAATACTAGAAACTGAGATTTAGACAGGAGGAAAATGATAACCAACACTAGAAATGAGAGTTAGACAGGGGGAAAATGATAACCAACACTAGAAACTGAGATTTAGACAGGAGGGGAAAATGATAACCAACACTAGAAACTGAGAGTTAGACAGGAGGAAATGATAACCAACACTAGAAACTGAGAGTTAGACAGGAGGAAAATGATAACCAACACTAAGAGGCTGAGAACTAGGAGGGAACATAGTAATCAACACTAGACAGAGCTATAAGGGGAATATAACTAGCTGAGAGCTGGGGGAAAAGGAACACCTAACCAACACTAGAAACCGAGAGTTAGGGAAGAGAACACGAGAACCAGGCTGATAGGCTTCATTACCTTAAATGTAAACCCATCCTGTTGTGATGGAGTATACAGGAAAATCATCCTGCCTGGGGGGTGTGTTAAGTAAATAAGAGTTTTTGTTTTAACCTTGTGAAATGTCACAAAAGATCAGGGAAAGCTGTACAACGAGGTGTGTCTAATTTTGATAATAAAAAAAAAATAACACAAACAAAATCAAAGTAAGCAGGGCGTAGGGAAAATCCCAATGTTTAATGCCAGGAGTCTGTCTTAATATCCACTCCAGCCCTAGACTTAGTGACGATGAGTTCGGCTTTACCCATACATGAATGCCGATGTTGACGAAGCAATATAGTCATGGATATGACTATATAAATCATGGATTTGAAAAGTCCTTAAGGACTTTTATCATATCCATGAAAAGTCCTTTCTAAACAACTATTTAGGGCCTAAACATTGTATAATAATAACGATCTTTTTTGCACGCGATTTATAGTCCGTTTCCTTACCTGCTAATTAAGTTGATTTGGGTGTAGCATACACATAAATACAATTATCATACATAGTTAACATATGTATAAATTATGTAGGATGATCCAAAAAAAAAGTCAAAGTGACTTATTTCCATTGGGGGCCGCAATAGTTTATTGCGTAAATGGGGAAGCGCCCAAACCTTTGGGAAGAAAGGAAGTCATCCAGGAAGGGAAGAATAGCTCCGGTTTCTTGAACCTGAGCTCTCCTTTACCGGGATGAAGGTACCACCCTCGTAAGATCACATCTGCAAGATCGACACAACACCGACTGTCTCAATTTATTTTTACAGTACAAAACATGGGGGAAACTCTAAACCCACACGGGCCTTGGGAAAAGAGAAGTAACCGGATCTGATCCAAGCTTCAGTTTATTGGATCAAGAGTTTGAAGTGCGTCCATTGAAAAATAAAAATCGTACACGGTGTATAGTCTGTATCTCATGGTGGTTCAAGCGTCTCTTACCCGTGAGGAATGGAATGGAATATAACAGAGGGATGGGATGGAGTATAGAAGGTTGAAATAAAATAAAATGGGATGGGATAGAATGCGGAGGGGAGGAAGAAAAAAAAGGCTTAGATCGGTGTTCAGAATTGTGAAAATTTAATAAAAAAAAAAAGACGTGATGGAGTTGGGAAAGTAATTCTATAAAGAGGGATGGGATGGAGTTTAAAAAAGGAAGAACGGTGTACTGGTGTCCTTGGAGTAAGTTTGAGGTCTCTGTCCTTGAATAACTGATTGCACTCTCGAGGACAATAACTTAACCTTTGGAGAGTGACAGTTTGAACTCGGGAGTAGTTGTGACCTTTGGAGTACCTTTTTTTAACCGCTGTAGATCCATAATTGTTGTGTATAGTGTTCACCTGTGTACCGTACTCAAGCTCCTGATGAATAATGATGTTGATGATTACTATCATCGTTATTAGTAATATTACCAGTAATAGTAGCAGTAGTAATAATAATAGAAGTACTGTATAATAGATTTTTATTATTATTATTATTATTATTATTATTATTATTAATGTATTATTATTGATTTATTATTTTTATATGCGGGTTATTTGTGTTTACCTGGAGAGAGTTCCGGGGGTCAACGCCCCCGAGGCCCGGTCTGTGACCAGGCCTCGTGGTGGATAGAGCCTGAAAAGGAAT
>NC_069400.1:15794657-15819657 GCF_026875155.1 Cherax quadricarinatus
AGATCCCCACCCAGGAAAACCCCACTCCAGATCACCACTCAGTGAGTAACCCACCCCAGATCACCCCAGTGGTAACCCACTCCAGACCACCACTCGTGAGAACCCACTCCAACACCCCCAGTGAGTACCCACCCCAGACCACCACTCAGTGAGAAACCCACTCCAGATCACCACCCAGTGAGTAACCCACTCCAGATCACCACCCAGTGAGTAACCCACTCCAGATCACCACCCAGTGAGTATCCCACTCCACACCCACCACCCAGTGAGTATCCCACTCCAGACCATTACCCAGTGAGTAACCCACTCCAGATCACCACCCAGTGAGTACCCACTCCAGACCATTACCCAGTGAGTATCCCACTCCACACCACCACCCAGTGAGTACCCCACTCCAGACCACTACCCAGTAACCCACTAGAAACTAGGATCACGTGCCCAGACCCCTTGCAACATGCCCAGAACCTTTACAACATGCCCAGAACCCTCCAAAATTTCCATAGCCTGCTTAGAACTTCCAAAAACGTGCCCAGAACCCTCCACAATCAGAGCAGAACCTTTACAGTCTTCGGTGAAATCCTCGAATATCACTTTTCTATCCATACAAGTCACATTATTATTATTATTATAATCAAGGGGGAAGCGCTAAACCCCATACAAGTCACAGCAACACGACGGGACCCAAATGTCAGCCTCGACTATTATCCAGAACCCCTCCCCCCCCCCCACTGTCAGCCTAGAACTCCTGCAACCTGAGCAGAACCTCTCTCTTCCTAGCCGCAACACTATTGAGCTTAGTTATGAACCTCTGTGATCTACCCAAAAATTTCTCCCAACCTGCTCAGACACCTCGGCCCCGTAGCTTCTTTGGTAACGCACTTCGTACACTCAGGTCCCCGGCACCGGGGAAGCAGTGGGGGCGTGTTTCAATAAGACACCTGCTGTCTCTATTCACCTAGCAGTAAGTAGGTACCTGGATGTTAGTCCCCTTTTACCCCTTGCTGTCATTGTTCACATAGTAGGTAGGTACCCTGTCTTAATCACCTTACAACCTGCTGTCATTGTTCATATAACAGTAAGTAGGACCTGGGTATTAGTCACCTTTCACCTGCTGTCCCTGTTCACCCAGCAGTAAGTAGGTACCTGGGTGTTAGCCAACCCAGGTGGGGGTTGCATCCTGGGGAAACAAAATAAACCTAAGCTGCATACTATGCTCTACATAGATGTCATTGTTTGTCAGCTATGATCTGTATAATTTGTTAATGAAACTTGTAGAAATAAAGATTATTATTATTATTATTATTATTTTTTATTATTATTATTATTTATTACATAAGCCACAGTAACTCTTGACTCTCTTACAGGAAACTTCGGTTACTAACGAAGTCCGAACACATTCCTAAAGGGCCACAAACATCTTTGTTAAGACACCTCAGCTAACTTTCTAGGTAAGTGTGTGCGTGCGTGGTGTATATGTGTGTGTGGTGCGTGCGTGTATGCGTCGCGCGGTGTGTGCGTGCATGCACCTGTATTAAAAAATTTCTATTTATTTGAAAATATATTCGTAATATTTTAAGGGAAGGGGTCAGAGCTCCAGCTCCTGGTACTGTCCCCGGACAAGCGGCTCTCAAAACTCACTTACAGTGTAATACAGTGTAGTTACAGTGTGGATACAGTGTAAGTACAGTGAAGGTACAGCGTTAGTTTCAGTGTAGATACAGTGTAATCACAGTGAGGTATGTAGATACAGTGTAGGTAAAGTGTACATACAGGTAGATACAGTGAAGGTTTAAAAAGTAGATACAGTGTAGGTACAGTTTTAGGTACAGTTTAGGTACAGTACGTACAGTGTAGTACACTGTAGGTAATGTGTAGGTATAGTGTAGATACAAAATAAAATTTCAGTGTAGCTGCAGCGCAGATACAGTGTAGGTTTAAATGTAGTATAGTGTAGGTTTTAGTGTACATACAACATAGCTACAATGTAAGTACAGTGTAGGTAGGTAGGGGGCAATGTAGGTACGGTGTGATACAGTGTAGGTGCAGTGTACATACAATGTTTAAAACAGTGTAGGTACAGTGTAGATTCAGTGTAGATACAGTGTGTAGGTACAGTGTAGGTACATTGTAGATACAGTGTAGGTACAGTGTAGATAGTGGGAGATACAGTGTAGGTACAGTGTAGATACAGTGGCAGGTACAGTGTAAAGGGACAATGTCGATACGTGTAGATACAGTGTAAGGTACAAAGTTTGGTACAGTGTAGATACAGTGTAGGTACAGTGTAGATACAGTGTAGATACAGTGTAGGTACAGTGTAGGTACAGTGTAGATACAGTGTAGGGACAGTGTAGATACAGTGTAGATACAGTGTAGGTACAGTGTAGGTACAGTGTAGATACAGTGTAGATAGTGTAGGTACAGTGTAGGTACAGTGTAATACAAATGTAGGTACAGTGTAGATACAGTGTAGGTACAGTGTAGAACAGTGTAGGTACAGTGTAGGTACAGTGTAGTACAGTGTAGGTACAGTGTAGGTAGTGTAGATATAGTGTAGGTACAGTGTAGATACAGTGTAGGTTTCAGTGTAGGTAGTGTAGGTACAGTGTAGATATAGTGTAGGTACAGTGTAGATACAGTGTAGGTACAGTGTAGGTACAGTGTAGATACAGTGTAGTGTAGATACAGTGTAGTGTAGATACAGTGTAGGTACAGTGTAGATACAGTGTAGGTACAGTGTAGGTACAGTGTAGGTACAGTGTAGATACAGTGTAGGTACGTGTAGGTACAGTGTAGGTACAGTTTTAGATACAGTGTAGGTACAGTGTAGGGACAGTGTAGATACAGTGTAGGTACAGTGGAGATATAGTGTAGGTACAGTGTAGATACATGTAGGTACAGTGTAGGTACAGTGTAGGTACAGTGTAGGTACAGTGTAGGTACAGTGTAGATACAGTGTATGTAGATACAGTGTAGTGAGATACAGTGTAGGTTTCAGTGTAGATACAAATGTAGGTACAGTGTAATACAGTGTAGGTACAGTGTAGATACAGTGTAGGTACAGTGTAGGTACAGTGTAGGTACAGTGTAGATACAGTGTAGGTAAGTGTAGATACCCGTGTAGGTACAGTATAGATACAGTGTAGGTACAGTGTAGATACATGTAGGTACAGTGTAGATACAGTGTAGGTACAGTGTAGATACAGTGTAGGTACAGTGTAGATACAGGTAGGGACAGTGGGAGATACAGTGTAGGTACAGTGTAGTACAGTGTAGGTACAGTGTAGGTACAGTGTGATACAGTTAGGTACAGTGTTTGATACAGTGTAGGTACAGTGTAGATACAGTGTAGGTACAGTGTAGATACAGTGTAGGTACAGTGTAGGTACAGTGTAGATACAGTGTAGGTACAGTGTAGATACAGTGAAAGGTACAGTGTAGATATAGTGTAGTAAAGTGTAGATATAGTGTAGATACATTATACAGTAGTTATAGTGTAGGTACAAAATTATTTTAAACCTACATTTTACAAAAATTCACATACTGTGTTGTTAAGAAAAAACAATGTCACACACACACACAACACACACAACACACACACACACACACACACAAAACACACACCACACACACACACACACACACACCACACAACACACACACAATACACACCACACACACACACACACACACACACACACACACAAACACACCACACACCCACACCCACACACCACACACACACACAATTATTGCATTTTCACAAAAAACCAAACCAAACAAAAAACAAAACATTAAACAAATTCAAAACAAACAAAACAAAACAAACCAAAAACAAGGACATTAACAAACAAAACAAAACATTTGATTTTTTGGACGGGAAGGGCGTTTGGGAACAGTTAAAAAGGGTTTGTGAAAAACCCTGAGGAAAAGCAGGGAAAACAGGGGAAGGGATAAAGGGTTTTTCAGGGAAAAAACTTGGTTCAGGAAAAACAGGGGGCGGAGTAATGTAGGAAGGGAAAAGGTGTAAAAGTGGGCCCCATTGGCCCCAGGGGTTTGGGCAGGGGTCAGTTTGGGAAACCAAGTGGTGTTTCGGTATTGTGAAAAACATGAACGGGGGGAAATAGATTCGGGGTTTTGGTCCCTGAATTTGGGGGTTAACGGGGTTTGATGGAGAATTAATATTGAAGAACAAAATAAAAGGGTTTTGGAAGGTAAAAAATTTTTCCACTTTTTCTTCCCTTTTGGGTTAAAATAACCCCAAGGGGAAAAACCAAAAAACAAACAACCCAACAACACACCCAAACACAAACCCACACCCAAAAAAAACCCCCCCAAATAACCCCAAAACACACCCAACCCACATAAACCAAAAAAACCCAAAAAAACCCCCAACAAACCTCAAACCCCAAAACCCACACAAAAGGAAATTTCTTTTTCGGACCCGAACGTTTACGGGGTTCCCAAGGAGATTGGGCAAAAATTGGAACCAACAAAAACCAAAGGGCCCCGGGGAAGGGGAAACGGGGAAAGGCAAAGGTTTTGGGGCAAAAAGGGGGGACTAGCCCCAGGGCTGGGGGGTTTTTCCAAAGGAAGGGTTTTTTAAAAAATTTTAAACGACAGGGAGGAAGGAAGGATTGGGGGGCAATAAGGGAATAAAAATTTACTGAAAAGCCCGGGGTTGGAACAAAGGGGACGGAGGGGTTCCAAAATTGGCCGTTTTTGGGGCCTTTGGGAAAGCGAAACAAAAGATGAATAAAATTTTTGGGGGGGGGGAAAAGGAACCCCATTTCATCGGGGGCCAAAGGGGATATCCCATAAAGGGAAAAAATTTGGGGGAGAAAAAAAAACCAGGAATCCCTTAAAGAAATTTAAAAAAAGCGAGGTAGGGGGAATAAAAAAAAAAAAAAAACCTCGGGGAAAGATTCCCCCTTTTTAAAAAAAGGAATAAATTGGAAGAGGCGGGGCCCCAAGGGAGTCGGACCAAAAACCCCACCCCCAACCTAAAACTGGGAAAAGTCCAAATTTCACACAACACCAGCAAAACACAAACAAAAAACCAACCACACACAACAAAAAAACAAACACAACAAAAAACGAAAAAACAAAGACAAGCCCGAACACAGAACAACAACATTTGGAACAAGAACGTGAATAAGGGTTGTTGGGAAATTATTTTTTAACCGGTGTCAAAAAGGGGAATATTTTGGCGGCATTTTGGGGAGGCAGGAAACATTTTTTTAAAAGAGGAAATGTTTAAAAGGTGGGGTGGGGGAAAATACCATTTTACAAAAAATTGAAAAAGGCGGGGGGAGGGTAGAAATAAACGGGGATAACACTACCCAACAACAAAAATCCACCCCCAAAATTTTAAACCACTAAATAAAACAAAACAAATTTTTTAAAACACAGGAAGGAAAGGGCAAAAAGAAAAAAAAATCGGGGAAAGTGGAAAAATTGTCCCCCCCAGCTTTAGGGTGTTTGTAATTAGCAAAAACCATCTCAGATTTTTTGAATAATAACTTCCTAAAGAAAAAAGGGGGAAATAAAGTATAAAACCCAAAAAAAAATTTTTAAAAAATTTTGAATGTAAAAAAATTTTAAAGGGGGGGGTAGCAGCCGACCGGGAAAAAGGCCCTTTTTGAACCCCAAAAATTCCCAAATTTAAGGGGTTAAAAGGGTTGTGCCCTAAATTTCCTTTGAGTTTTTTTTCCCCCTGTTTTGAAAAATTTGGCAAAAAGGTTTTTTTGAAAAAAAAAAATTAAATTAAAGTTGGGTTTTTTTATGGTTAAAAACCCACCCACCCACTTTTTTTTCCCTTTTTTCGTCCCAAGGAAAAAAAGGGAATTAAATGTTTTTAAAAAAAAAAATTAAAAATTTTCCAAACTAAAAAGGGGTAAAGCCTGGGGGTTAAACCCCCCCCCCCAAAAGGGGCCCAAGTGTAAACAAAATTACCCAATTTTTTTTTTAAACCGGTTTTGCCCGTTTTTATTAATTTTTTTTGTTTATTTAATAAAATGAGGTTGAGAAAAATAATCCTTTTTTCAAAAAAACCAGGGAAAATGTGGAACCCAAATTATTTTTTGAAAAAAAAAAACCCCAAAATGGGGTTTTTTTAACCAAACCCCCCCCCCCCCCCTTTTTTTAAAAAGGGAAAGTAAAAACCCAAACCACAAAAAACCCAAAAGTGTCCCAAAAATTATTTTTTATAAAATTAGAAAATTTTAAAAAGGGAAATTTTGAGGGGTTTGAAAAAATTTTTATTAATCTCCGGGAGAGCGAGTAGTGGTGCCCCCAAAAACAAAAAATAAAACCCCCCAACCCCCCCCCCCCCAAAACACACCCTAAAACCCACACACACCCAAAACACAACCCCCAAAAAACCCCAAAAAAAAAAAAAAAAAAAAAAAAATCCAAAACCATTAAACCCCACACCCACCCACCCCCCAACAACCCAAAACACCCACACACCCACACACCCCCCCAAACACACCCACACACCCAAAACCACAAAAACCCCACACAAAACCCACACACCCCCCACACCCACACCCCCAAACCCAACCACACCCACACCAACCCACACCCCCCCACACCCACACCCCCACACACACCCACACACCCCCACACCCCCACACCCCCCACACACACCCACCCACACCCACACCAACCCACACCCACCCACCCACCCACACCCAAAACCCCCCACCCCCCACACACACCCAACACCCCACACACCCAACCCCCACACCCAACCCCCCAAACCCACACACCCCACCACCCCACCCACACCCACCCCAAAAACCCAACACACCCCACCCCAACCCCACACACCCACAAACTCCCCCCCCACACACCCACCCCCCCAACACCCAAAACACCCCCCACCCACACACACCCACCCCCCCACCCCCCAACACACACCCAAAAACAACCCCCCCAAACCCCCCCACACACCCACCCCCCACCCACCCCCAAAACACACCCCAACCCACACACACCACCCCAAAAACCACACAAAACCCCCCACACACCCCCCCAACCCCCCCCACAAAACCCACACACACCCACACACACCCACAAAAAACACCCACACACACCCCCAAACAACCCACACACCCAAAACACCCAAAACACACCCATTAACCCCCACACACACACCAACACACACAAAAAACACAACACACAAAACACACACACCACACAAAAAACCAAAAACACAAAAACCCCCACACACACACAAAATCAAACACACACAACAAAAACCACACAAAACAAACACACACACACACCAAAACCCCACACACCAACAAAAAAACATTCCCCAAGCTCAAATACACCCCCCCCCTCCCCCACCGACATCTCGCTCCTTCACCGATCCCTCCCCCCCCTTTTTTTCCCCCTCCCCCCCCCCACCCTCCCCCCCCTTTCCCCCTCTCCCCTCCCCACTCACCCCACTTGCTTCACTCTCCCCCCCCCCCCCTTTCCCCCTCCCCATTTACTCTCCCACATAGCCCCCGTTCCTCCTCTACCTCCCCCCCCCCAACACTCTGACATACACAAAAAAAAACCCCTAACTTACAAAATTACATAGGTTTCCCATCTGGGGCCCCCCCAAACAGGATAAAAAAAAAAATGGGTTGCCAAAAGAGCAACAAGAAAAACCAAGGGACGGAGGAGGAAACTGCAAAGGAAGATTGGGCAGCAGGCTCACAAAAAGGGAATTAAAAGGGGGAAAAAGGGAAACTAGAAAAAACTTAGAATGAAATAAAAAGAGAGGATAGAAAAGGAAAGCGGGAAAAGTGGGGGGGTGCAACCCAAAGCGGGAAAGGGGCCAGGATAAAGGTTTAAAAAGGGGGAACTGAAAAATCTGAAACCCCTTTAAAGAACTAAAAAACTTTTTGGGGGGTTTTGAAACAGAGACTGTACCTCAGTCAAAAAATAAGGGACAGTAGGGAAACAAGGACCCAAAACGGCATGTAGAAAAGCCAATCAGTGGGGGACTGTAGAAAAATTTAAAAGAGCAAAAGCTATAGGGTTGGGGGGCCCAAACAGACCAAAAGCAAAAGGCCCGGGGAAAAGCCGAAAGGGGAAAAGGGCAGGAACGACCCCAAGTACATTAGCTAGTGAAACTGAAAAAAGGGAAAGCTGAATTTACGGGGAAATCAAATTAAAATGGGGGGATACACCGGGATATGCAGGGGGAAAAATTAAAAGGGTGGGGTCAGTCTTTGTGAAATGGGCCCCAGGAAGTTGAAGGGGAATATACAAAGCAAAAAAACCAAGGGGAAAAAAAAGAAATTTGGGAAAGCATCTTGAAAGCAATGGGAGAAGACGACATGCCCCCAGCGGGAAAAATTTTTTGGGAAATGGGGGGGTTTGTAAAAAAAAAAAAAAACCCCGGCCAGTAAAAAGGGCCCTTTCCCAAAAGGCAGAATCGATTCGGAAAGGTCCTGCAGAGAAAAGCACGTTTTGGGGGGAACATGCGGCTACAGGAAAGGGTTTTCCCTCGCCCAGGGGACAGAACACAAGCAAAAGGCGAAACAGAGAGAAAAGGTTCCCCCCAAAGGGGAAAAGGGAAAGAGGGGGGAGGGAAAGAAGCAGACAGGAGATCCCAACACAGGAAGACAAAAATTACAGCCTCCCTCAAAACTTTTTATAAAACCCCCCTTCCCAAAACCATCAACCCCAGCAACCAAACACCCCAAACCCAAAAAAACCCTGCCACACCCCAATGGCCCCCCACGGGCTTTACAAACTCCCAACCCCCCCCAGAAAACCACCCCATATTCCTTATCGGGTCTCCCATTTCCCCAAAAACCCCCCAATACACCTCCCCAGACCACAATTTAAAAAAGGGAAGTTAAAGGGTTTTTGGTATACAAAGCGATGGAAAAACAAATAAGTATGAGGAGTGGCCCGAAAAAAATAAAAGACACCCCCCAAAAAAAAATTAGCACTCACAAAAACCCAAAAAACCAGAATAAAACGATTAAATTTTTTCCACCCGGATATCAAAATCCTAGGAAAAGAAAGAGGGAGGAGAGGGGGAGGAGAATTTTGCACTGCTCTTTTAAAAACCAGTGGGGGTTTGGGGAAAAGGGGAAGGGAATGGATGGAACGGTCAAAGGGACTCCCTTAGTGGGAGCAACCCCGGTTAGGGACATAAGGTGAAAATTTGCTTAATGTACAACCCACCACAGAACTGCAGGAGGCCAATTGAAGAATACGGGGAGAGCAACAGAGAAAATGGTGACACACTAACCGAGGGGGCCCAGGAGAGCAAACATGGGGGGAGAAAAAGTTACTATTTAGGGGTTTTGTTTTCAATCAAAAGGAAAATTGACGGGGAAAAAACCGGGACCCCCAGGGGGGGCCCGAAACAAGGGAAAAGAGCCAAGTTGAGGGGATTTTTGGTATTTGGAAAAAAACCTCATGCATAAACATGTTAGGGGCCCACTCCCAGAGAGAGAGGAGAGGATAAAACCAGCAAGACTGGACCTTGTTTTCCCCTTGAGTAGTTCTGAAAAATCGAGGATTTTCTTTGTATAAAAGGCCCCCTGGGAGCTAGGACATGTTTTCCCTTGTTTTCGGACTAATAGTTGAGCTCCAATGGGGGAAGAGCGGGGTTTGGGGGGGAAAAAACCCAAACTAAAAAAGGGGGGAGCTCCCTCGGCTTGGGGGAACTTCTTTAAAGACTTCTCGGGGAAAGGGGGAAAACTGACGGGGAAAAACCAGCACCAAAATGGACTATGTGGAAAAAAAAATTGCAAGGGGGGAGGGGGAGGGTTTTTTTCCCAAAGGGAAAAACAAAAAATAATGGGAAAGAACAGCCCCCCCCGGTCCTTTTTTTTCCCCCAAAAGGGTTTGTAGGGAGGCAAAAACTAGGGGGTATTTGAGAAGGGAAAAAAAAAGGGTACAAGAAGACAGAGAACTCGGGAAAAGGGAAAGAGATTAGCCAAAAAGAGCCAAAAAAACCCGAATATGCACAGATAAGAAGGGAGGCCTAGTGGAAAACCAAAAAATAAAACATAGAAACAAAAAGTAAGACGGCCCGAAGCTTTTTTGTACGCCCTTAGGAGGAAAACAACATCAAGGACCGGGAAAATTCAGACTGGGGAAGTGTGAATGGGGAATTCAAAAAAAAACCCAAAGGGGGCTTTGTCAGGAGCTAAACACAAGTTTTAAAAGGGAAGTTTTTACAGTGGAAACCAGTAGGACTCCGGAAAATCGAGCAGAGGGGTGCCCAGCAAGTGCTGGATGAGGTACATAAACCAAGGGGGAAAGGGGGAAAAAAGCTGCTATGCGAAAATTGACCCTCAAAGGGGGGGTGGGGCCAGAACAACATTCTCTGTGGGGGCCTTAAAGAGGGGGCAGAGAAATTGGTTGTTCCATTTAACAAAGATCTTCAACACAAACATTTGAAATGGGCGACTTCCCCCCAGGTATGGAAGAAAGGGAAAGTTGTCCCCCAAATTTTTTAAAAAAAGGGGACAGACATGGGGGCACTTTAAAAAAAAAAGACCTGTATCACTAACGTGTTTTAGTATGCAAGGTCCTGGAGATCATCAGGAGGAAAAGGGTGGAGACCTGGGGAAAAAAACAAGTGTATAATTGGGCAAACCCCGCATTTGGTTTTAGGGAGGGGAAAAAAATGTGTCCCCAAACCCTATTAGAGTTTTATGACAAGGTGACAGAAGTAAGGGCAAGAGAGAGAGGGGTGGATGAAATGCATTTTTTTGGGCGCAAGAAGGCCTTGACACAGTTTTCCCCAAAAAAGGTTTAAAATGCAAAAGCTAGAGCAGGGGGTTCCCAAACTGGGGGTAAATTACCCCCCGGGGGGAATTTTAACCCTTTTTTGGGGGGTAATGGAAGGGGGGGACAAAAAAAAAGTTATGAAATTCTGAAAAACAAGAAAAAAAAGCGGTACCCGGTATGAGGATTTTTGTTAATTTTTTCCCTTTGTATATAAAGTTGTAAAGTAAACCCATTAAAGTAAGTAATAAAGTTTTAAAACCAAAAAACCCAAAAAACATCAAAAACTTAAAAAAAAGTTTTTTAGAAAAGAAAAAAATATATAGCTAAGTGTGTGGAAAACCCCAAAAATTTTTTTGACAAGTATGCTTTCAGGACAAAAGTCACTCAGTACCCAGATCGACCTGTCCAGTATGCGTTAAATCACTTCCCGAGGCTGCCTCTATTTCAAAAATGTCGGTTTATCTGGAGCATCAGACGAGGGAGACCCAACTGGTATGTATGTGTGCTGCCCTGTTGCATTTTAAAGTTTATATTTACCCAATGTTACTGTGAAAATTTTTTGCTATTTTTAAATTTTTTTTATATAATGTAAAGTGTGGGGTTCCCTTTCGTTTTCAATTTGGGTTTTTCTAGGTTAAACAGAGGATGCGGGCTGATACGTTCAAGTTTTGCCATATTTATTTAAAAAAAACAACTTTTGTGAAAGGGGGTAACATGCTTTTTTGTGGCATGTTTAAATTTTGGGGAAAAAGTGAAAAAGTTTTTGGGGAAACCCCTGAAACTGAGGATCAGGGACACATAAAAAGGAAAGGACTGCAATGGATTAGAGAATACCTTTCAGGGAGGCAACAACGAGTATGGGACGTGACGAGGTTTTTCATAGTGGGCGCCTTTTGACAAGCGAGCTTTTCCCAGGGGGCAGTCCCAGGAAACCCGTGGGTGTTTTGGGAAATGTTAAAGACATAACGGAAGGGGGGCCCCAGGGAAATGTCCTTTTTTTGCGGACGATGTGAAGTTAATTTTGGGAAAAATCAAATCGGATGAGGATCAAAGGGGGCTACAAAAAAGACCTGGCAGGCTTTTTAAGGCCCCGGTCCAGCAACTGGCCCTTGAGTTTAAACCCTGCCAAATGCAAAGTCATGAAATTGGGGGAAGGGGAAAAAAGAACCGAGAACAAAATAGTTTTTTGATGGCCGAAATCCGCAAACCTCACTCAAGGAAAAAAATCTGGGGGTGAGTTTAACACCGAGGGATATCTCCTGAGGCGCCCCATCAACAGATAAACGCTGCAAACATACGGGCGCCTGGCAAAACCCAAAAGATTGCGTTTTCCCTTTTTCCTCGTAAGGAAACGTTCAAGGGCTCGTTACCCTTTTCGTCAGGGCCCCTACTGGAGTATGGGACACCCGTTTGGGGAAACCCAACCTAGCAAACACGCAAAGAAATTAGAGGGAAAATGCAAAGGTTTGGGACAAGACTATTCCCGAGTACGGGGATTGTCCCCACAAAGAAAAGGGTTTAGGGAAAACGGGCCCGTTGACATGGAGGGCCCCGGAGGGCAGGGGAGACTTTAAAACGACTTTTAAAATACTGTGCCCGGGAAAAGAAGAGGTGGAAAAAAGACGGGGTGTTCCAAAAGGGTGGGAAAACAGACACAAGAGGTCCAATTGGGGAATTTGGAAAACCAGTTAACAAAGGGGTGTTTGGAAGTATTTTTTTCAGTCATAGAGTAGGGCAAGGGCCCTGGAAAAAGCCTAGAAAGTGAAGTAGTGGAGGCGGGGGAAACCCTACATAGTTTTAAAGGGGAAAGGAAAGTAAAGCTAAAGGACAGGGGGAGAGAGGATCTAGTACAATCAGTGAAGAGGCGGTGAAAGAGCTTTGACTGGAAACCCCCCCCAACCACAAAAAGGTGAGTACACACACCGCGTGGGTCCGTTTGGGGTGCAGAGTGGGTAACAAGGGGTCCGAAACCTTAGCATTGTAAGGCGTTCAATAACAGTAGAGTAATCAGGGGTAGTGGGAAAGTCAATGAAAAAATTTTTACGAGTGATAATTAAAGTTATTAAATTTAAGAAAATGAGAGGAAAGCGAAATCATAATATTTCAAAGCGCAAACCCTTGGGGGGTCTTAAAGGGGCCCGTTGCCACATTGGGGCGGTTTGGGCTGAAGAAGTGTTTCACGGCAAAATTTTGTGCCCCTTATTTCATATAAAGTGAAGGGATTAATGTGAAATGTAAAAATTCTTTTCATCAGTTTGGAAAAGTGAAAAATTTCGTGAGGAAATGGGAAATTAAAGAGATATAATGGTTTTTAAAAAATCACAGGTTTTTAAAAAAAACTCCAAAATGGAATTTAAGGACCCCGTACGACGGGTCCGTTTAAACAGCAGCTGGCAACCTGTCCAAACCCCCCATTGAGCGCAAATTTTTTCGCCCATTTGTGGGTTTTTTATGTTTTTACGGCCCTGGCTGGCCTTGCATTCTGTTTGGGTTCTGGTCCCCTTCCCCTTTTTCAAGCTATTAAACCCGAATTAGAATAGAAATACATAGGGCATAGAGAATTTTATGTTTTACGAAAATGTTTAGAAAAGGGAGGTGGGACAAGCTTTTAAGGGAACATTGTTTGGGTGGGCTAGGGTCAAAGGGCCCAGGAGGGCTGTGTAGGTAACAAGAAGTTGGGGCCAGTCTTTCCCGCCCCCAAACAGTCTCTCTCACACACAAAAACACTCACCCAAAACTTTCAAAACCCGCAAACAAGGGGAGTGTTACTACCGGTAGTTATTAGCAGTAAAAATTTCTTAAAGGGAAACTAGGAAGTCCTTCTCAATGTTAACAAGGAAAATGATAATAACCACAACCAAAATTTAAACCAGAAAGGGAATAAGTGGGAGGGTAGCATAATTGGGAAAAATAAATGAGACAAATTTGTGCCCCACATGAAAGGATCTTTCAACCACACCACCTACCCCCCCTAACCACCCTCCCTCACACACAAGACACCAAAACAAACAAGGGTAGACAAACAAAACAAACACCACACACACACATTCACACACAACACATACAAAACACATACCAAAACCCACATACACACCCCACACAAACCATTAAAAAACATAAACACACAAAACACCCACACAAACAAACACACTCCCACACACAAAACACACACACACCACAAGAGGGGGCAACTTTGAAGAAAAAAAAACAGGAGGAGGGAAAAAAAAGTTTTTAAAAGGGATCATGAAAAAAATAGGTGAGGGGGGGTTTTGGGCCCCGGGACAAATTTTTTAGAGAATTGGGTGGTTTTTCGAGTGGAAAAGGGAAAAAGGGCCCGTTTAGAGTAACTTTCAAAAGGAAAGAATCAGTTCGAAAACCCGGATTCTGCAAAAGAAAGCAAGACTGAGGGACAAAAGAGGGGTTCCAGAGAGTTTACCCTCGACCCCCGACCCGAACCCAAAAAAGAAAGGGGCTTTCACTGAAAAGGGGGGGTACAGAGACGCAAGGGGAAACGAGAGGCAATGACGAAAAAAGAGCAGGACCCTCCCCGGGGTGAAGGGAAAAGGGAAAGGGGAAACACACCCCCCCCAGAATCTCCCACCAAAAGACTCCAACCCCGACATTTCCCCCAAAGCAACCCGAGCAACCTATACTACAACCCACTCACTGTTCCCTCTGGGCCCCCAACCCCCATATCCCCAAACCTCAACCCCCCAAAAAGCTGTCCCCTTTTGGGGGTTCTGAAACCCCCCCCCATCATCACAAACCCCCCCTACACCCACACCCCCCTTAGGCCCCCCCCAAGGCTTTTCGCTTCCCCCCAAACCCCCAAAATTCTTGTAAAGACCAAAAATTGATAGAAAAGGGAAACTGAAAGTTTTGGGACACAAACCGGATGGAATAAGAATAAACATGAGGGAGTGGGAAAAGAAAGAATCCCGGGAAAAACCCCAGACATAATAGCAGTACAGAAACAAAACTCGGTTTTGGGCAATAACAACACAAAAATTTCCCCCAGGAAAATCAATCCTGAGGAAGATTGAAGGATAGAGGGGGGGGGGGGTTGCACCCGCTCATAAAACACCGTGGGGGTTTGGGGGAAATGGAAGGCATGGACATGATTGGGGGAGAAAAAACATTTAGGTACAATTTTAGGGCCGGAGAACATAAAGTTTCTTTGGGTTTATGTATAACCCCCCCCAAACTGCAGGAGGCCAAGAAGGAATACGAAGGGAAAAAAACAGGGGGGATGGTTTGGGCACATGGCTGAGGTGGGGAAGAAGAGCTCACCCCCGAGCAGAGCAAAGTTTTCTTGGGAAAAGGCCGATTTCAAAAACCACAGGGGGATCGGGTGGGGAAAAACCCGGAGCCACATGGGGGTCCCCAAACATTTGGGGAGCCAAAATGATGGAAAGTGGGAAATTTAAAAAACCCCTGCATAACATGTCAGGGAACAAAACCAGAGAGAGAGGGGAGGATGACCAGCAAGGGCTGGAAACTTGTGTTCCCCGGGGCAGTTCAGACATTGAGGACATCACTTACGAGGGCCCCTTTGGGGCAAACGGGTCACGTGGTTCTGAGTTTTGATTATATAGTAGATTTCAAGTGGTGAAAGGGAAAAAGGAATGAAGGGGACAGGCCAAACTATAAAAGGGAAAGGGCAAAACAGGAAAGAGAAAATTTCCCGGGAGGAGGGGGGGGATGGGACAGAGAAATGGTAGGAAAAACAGTAAAAGAGAGGGGGGAAATTGGGGAACAAAGTGCAAGGAGGCAGAGGGAAAATTTTGTTCCCAAGGGGAAAAGAAAAAATTGGAAGAACCCAAAAAAGAGTCCTTGGTTTTTCCCGAAGGGGGTAGGGAGGGGAAAAACTAAGTGCAAAAAGAGAATGGAAAAGGTACAGGAGGCATAGGGGCCCAGGGGGGAAAACAAGGAGGGTTTTGTAGAAACCAAAGAAACGAGTATGCACAGATAAGGAGGGAGGCCCAAACCGACAGTATGGGAAAAGACATAGCACGAAAGCAAAACTACCCCGAAACTGCTGTATAGCCACATTAGGAGGAAGACAAAAATCAAAGACCCGGGGATAAGGCCCCGAGGGAAAAAAAAGGTGGGAAAAACTCCAAGAAACGATCAAAAAAGGGATGTGAGGAGCTCAACAGAACCAAATTTTGGGGAAATAATTTTCATTTGGACAGGAAGGAAATCTTGGGGGGGGGGACCATTGGGGACACCAAACAAAGGGAAAACACCAAAAGTGTTGGGGCGAAAAACAAAGAAAGAGGAGGGGGTGAAAAAACTGTAAGGGAACTTTGATACCTCAAAGGGGAAAAGGGACCCGGGGAAAAAATTTTCCCCCCTGGGTCCCCCAGAGGGGAGAAGATATGTTGTGCGGGCCCCTTACCACAATCTTCAAAAAACGTCCCCGGGGAAACTGGGCAACTACGAGGTATGGAAGATGGGAAAATTTTAGTTCCCAAATTTTTTTAAAAAAGGGGAAAAGAAAAGAGGCACTAAACTATAAAACCTGTGTTTATTTACGGTATTGATGCAAAAAATTTTGGAGAAAAATTTTTCAGGAGGAGGTGGGGAGCACCTGGAACGGAAAAAGAGTATAAAAGGGCCCCCCCAGCACGGATTTTATGGAAGGGAAATCCTGTGTCACCAAAACCCTTTTTGGGGTTTTATGATAAAATAACAGAAGGAAAAACACGAAAAGAGAGGGGTTGGGTTTTTATTTTCATTTCTTGGGCCCGCAAAAAAGGCCTTTTTACAAAAGTTCCTCACAAGAGATTAGTGCAAAGCTAGAGCATCAGGCCATATTAAAAGGAAGGGCAATGCAATGGTTTTGAGAATACCCGACAGGGAGGGAAACCCAAAGAGGGAAAGGTACGTAATTATGTATTCCGTGGGGCCCCGTGACGGGGCGGGGGGCCCCCAGGGGTCGGTCCCCAGGACCAGTGCAAATTTTTTGGGATATGTGAACGACATGATGGAAGGGGGTTTGACTCAGAAGTGTCCCTGTTTGCAGAAGATGTGAAGTTAATGGGAGAATTAAATCTGAAGAGGAAAACCCGGCAGGGCCTTAAAGAAAACCTGGACAGACTGGAAACCTGGTCCCCCAAAAAGGCTTCTCGAATTTTTAAACCTGCCAAATGCAAAGTCATGAAGATAGGGGGAAAGGGGACAGAAAAACCACAGACAGAGTTTTATGGTAGGTGGCCAAAGACTGCAAACCTCAATCAAGGGAGAAAGATCTTGGGGGGGACAAACAAACCCAAAATGTCTCCCCGGGGCACCCCACAACAGATAACTGCTGCAGCATTTGGGGGCCTGGCAAACCCGAAAACAAACATTCCGATACCTTTGTAAGGGAAACGTTCAAGCACTGTTTCAACCCTGTATGTCGGCCCCTTTCTGGAGTATGCAGCCCCCTGTTTGGAACCCCCACTTAATAAACACGTCAAGAAAATAGAGAAAGTAAAAAAGGGGTTTTCGACCCAAAGGGTTTGTTCCAAGCTAAGGGGAATGTCTTATGAAGAAAAATTAAGGGGGAAATCGGCCGCCCCGACGACACTGGGAGGGCAGGGGGTCAAAAAGGGAAGCCCTGAAAAACGACATATAAAATACGCGTTTGGGAAAAGACAAGGAACAAAGACAGGATGTTCCGGGGGGGGACACAGAACAAGAGGCCCCAAATTTGGAAAATTGGGAAAACACAAATGAGTCAGAGAGATATTAGGAAGTATTTCTTCAGTTAGAGTTGTAAGGCAGTGGAATACCCAGAAAATGGGCGTAGTGGAGGCAGGAAACCCTACACAGTTTTAAGACGAGGGGTTTTATAAAAACTCATGGGGGCGGGGGGAAAAGAGAAAAGGGGGCCCCGTAGCAACCGGTTTAAAAAGGGGGGGCCAGGGCAAAAACTTTGACCCCTGCAAAACCCCAAATAGGTGAGGGACATATAAAACACAAAAAACACACACACAAAACACCACCCCAACACCCCACACACACCACCACACAAAACCCCCACCACAAACAAAACACCACACACAAAACACCCCCACACACACACCCCCACACAAACAAACACAAACCCCACACACACACCACACCCACACACCCACACAACCAAAACAACACTCCACCCCACACAAAACCCTACACACAAACCCCCACAAACACACACACCACAATACAAACCCCAAAACCCTCACACCCCAACCACACACACACAACCAAAAACACACACACCAACCCCAAAACCCCCACACACACACACCACACCCACACACCCAAAAACACACCAACCCCACACCACCCCCACACACACACCCACACAAAACACCACACACACAAAAAACCACCCACACACCAAAACACACACCACACCCCCACACCACACACACACACCACACACCCCCCACACAAAACACACACACACACACACACACACACACCACACACACAAAACACACACCCCACACACACACACAAAACCAACCCCAAAAACAGACACACACACCCCACCCCCCCACCACTTGACACAAAAAGTACCCCCCTCACCTAACCACCCCCCTCCCCCTTCCCTAACCACCTCACCTTAAGCCAAACCCAAACCCCCCCCCCAAGCCACCTAAACCCCCCCCCAAAAATGTTTTTAACCCCCCCAAAAACCTCCCTCCCTCCAATAACCATCCTCCCCCCCCCCCCTAACCATCCATCCCCTTTTCTCCCTTTAAACCATCTAAACCCCCTTTCCCCCCAAATTTCTCTTTTTTCCCCCCCAATAACCATTTCCCCCCCCTCCCCCCCAACCAAACCAAACCCCCTCCTAACCAACTATTCCCCTCCCCCTAACAACCCTCCCCCCTTCTGTTGAGGGAAAGGGGAAACCCAGAACCCGGGGAGGACAATTTGGGTCCCAAAGGAAAGAATCTGGGGGGGAAAGGGAAAGGGGGGTTTAAACTCAAAAAAAAAAGGGGGGAAGACTGGGGGGGGGGGAAAGGGACCCCGATAGCTGGGGAAAAAAAGATGGGGAAAAGAGGGTTTGCCGCAGAATGCAAAGGTTGGGAAAATAAAAAGGCCACAGCCCGCAAAATCAAAATTTGAGAGATTTGAAAAAGGAGCTGAGACATCGAAACAAAACAGAGAAAAAAGAAATTACAGAAGTAATTTTCGGCAATGGCTACATCAAACACAGACAACAGGTCTGAAGGAAGCATGGAAACTAAACTGTATGCAGAGGTCCTGTCAAACCCACATGGAGCCAAAACAAAGACAGGGAGCACACTAGGACAGAACGAGAGGTTGGAAGACATTTAAGGAACTAGGACATGTGCAAGAACCTTACCAGATACCTGCGGGGCCAGGAACAGGTGAGCAGGAAGGACAAACCAAGAAGCATAGGGGCCATAACTAGGGAAGGGACTGAAGGAAGGAACACTCCATGGGAAGGAACTAAAACACAGAGGATGCAATGGGAGTCACAGTGGGAGGTGGAAAGGGAGAGATCCGTGTTTGTCTATGGGCTAGACGAAGCTAAAGGGGAAACTTATGATGAAAGAAAGCAGGGGGAGAAAAAAGCGATTGAAGATATCATGAAGGTGATAGGCGAAGGGGACATGACCAAGGTAGCAAATTTTCGGAGAATCGGGTGGTTCACAAAGAAAAGGAATCGGCCTCTCAAAGTAATTTTCAAGGCAGAATTAACCCGAACCATGATCCTGCAGGAGAAAGTACGGCTGAGAGGCAAGCAGGAGTTCCAGAGTGTGTACCTCGATCGAGACAGAACACAGCATGAAAGGAAGACAATGAAAGAGAGAGTTCAAAAACGAAAGGAGAAATGGGAGTTAGTTTAATATGTTTATTATGCACCCCATACCCATCCTGTGGGCGGTAGTCAAAAGATTACAGAGGTACATAATTGGTCCAGGGACTGGACTCCAAAGTTTTGATAGCTGAGCAAGTTACAGAGGTAATGAACTCACAATTTACAAAAGTAATGAACTCACAATTTACAAAGGTAATGAACTCACAATTTACAAAGGTAATGAACTCACAATTTACAAAGGTAATGAACTCCAGGTAAGTCTGGTCACAATCATGACAAGTTACAAAGGTATTTACAGATTACAGAGGTACGTAATGGGTCCAGGGACTGGGCCCCCAAAGTTTGATAGCTGAACTAGGTACAAAGGTAATGAGCTCAGAAGTTACAAAGGTAATGAATTCTGTAGAATGGTTACTTACGTTTATACTTTGGCTACAATCATGAACAAATTATAGGAGTAATGAGCAATTCACACTTCCACACCCGGTCACAACTGTAATGAGTTTTGGTGCAAATATTGATTGTTGATCCCCAAAACACACCACACACACACACACACACACACACACACACACACACACACACACACACACACACACACACACACACACACACACACACACACACACACACACTTTAGTTTAATATCTTTATGCACCCCATACCCATCCTGTGGGCGGTAGTCAAAAGATTACAAAGGTACATAATGGGTCCAGTGACTGGACCCCAAAGTTATGATAGCTGAACTAGTTACAAAGGTAATGAACTCCAGGTAGATCTGGTCACTAATCATGGCAAGTTACAGAGGTAATGAATCAGCTTCACTCCTATACATGGTTACATTCATGAACAATTACAAAGTAATGAACCACTGATACGTCCACAACCTGGTCACAATTGTAATGAGTTAAAAAATACAAATATTAAGTGGATCATACACCCACACTAGCGCGCGCGCACACATACACACACAGGGCGCACGCACGGACATGTGCACACGAGCGTACAAATATATGCATACACACAAGGACGCACACCCACACACACACACCCACACACACACACACCAACACCCACACACACACACCCTCACACACACCCACACACACACCCTCACACACACCCACACACACACACCCACACACACACACACACACACCCACACACGCACACACACACCCACACACGCACACACACACACACACACACACGCACACACACACACACACCCTCACACACACCCGCACACACACCCTCACACACACCCGCACACACACCCTCACACACACCCACACACACGCACGCACACACACACACACACCACACACACACACACACACACACACACACACACACACACACACACACACACACACACACACACACACACACACACACACCCTCACACACACACACACACACACACACACACACACACACACACACACACACATGCACACATGCACACATGTGGTAATAACCCAGGATCAAATGGAAGGACAAGCGCACCCCCCAGAAACACCTGCAGAAGACTCCAGCCACGACACCCCCAAGGCAACTGAACAATCCAAACCAACCATCACACACCAATCCCTCTGTTTCCACCCCCGCACCACAGTTACAGTATTAGAACAGAAGTTGAAGGTTTGGTACACAAATGCAGATGGATTAACGAAAAAACATGAGGAATGGCAAGAAAGAATCAATGAAAGTCCCCAGACATCATAGCAGTTACAGAAACAAAACTCACAGAAACAATAACAGATGCAATCTTCCCACCAGGATACCAGATCATGAGGAAAGATAGAAGGGGCAGGTGGGGAGGTGGGGTTTGCCCTGCTTGCAAAAAACAGAAAGGAAATTCGAGAAAATGGAAGGCATAGATGAGACGGGAGAAAGAGACTACATAGCAGGTACACTTCAGTCTGGGGAACACAAAGTGGTTATTGCAGTGATTTTATAATCCACCACAGAACTGCAGGAGGCCAAGAGAGGAATATGAAGAGAGCAACAGAGCAATGGTGGACACATTGCTGAGTGGCAAGAAGAGCTCACTCCAACAGAGCAAAGTTGCTGGTTATGGGGATTTCAGCCACAGGGAGATTGACTGGGAAAACCTGTGAGCCACATGGGGTCCCAAAACATGGAGAGCCAGGATGTTGGACGTGGTGCTGGAAAACCTCATGCACCAACATGTTAAGGACACTACCAGAGTGAGAGGGGAGGATGAACCACAAGATTGGACCTTGTGTTCACCTGGGCAGCTCAGACATTGAGGACATCAAGTATCAGAGTCCCTAGGAGCTAGCGACCACGTGGTTCTGTGCTTTGAATACATAGTAGAGCTGCAAGTGGAGAGAATAACAGGAGTTGAATGAGAAAAGCCTGACTATAAAAGAGGGGACTACATAGGGTTGAAGAACTTCCTGCGGGAGGTCCAGTGGGACAGAGAACTGGCAGGAAAGCCAGTAAATGAAATGATGGAATATGTAACAACAAAATGCAAGGAGGCAGTGGAAAGGTTTATTCCCAAGGGCAACAGTAACAACGGGAAGACCAGAACGAGCCCCTGGTTTACCCGACGGTGTAAGGAGGCAAAAGCAAAGTGCATAGAAATGGAAAAAGTACAGAAGGCAGAGAACACACGAAAATAGGGAGATCAGTCGCAGAGCCAGGAATGAGTACGCACAGGTAAGGAGGAGGCCCAGCGACAGAATGAAAAATGACATAGCATCGAGAATCAAGACTGACCCGAAACTGTATGTATAGCCACATCAGGAGGAAGACAGCAGTTAAAGACCAGGTGATCAGATTAAGGACAGAAGGTGGAGAACTCACAAGAAATGATCAGGACGTATGTGAGGAGCTGAACAGGAGATTTAAGGAAGTTTTACAGTAAGAACAGGAAAGGGCTGTGGGAAGACAGCACAGAAGGGAACATCAAGAGGGAATATACCAACAAGTGTTGGATGACATACGAACAACGAGGAGGAGGTGAAGAAGCTCTTAAGTGACCTTGACCTCAAAAGCGATGGGACCGGACAACATCTCCCCATGGGTCCTTAGAGAAGGAGCAGAGATGCTGTGCAATGCCTCTAACCAAAAACCCTTCAACACATCCCTTGAAACGGGCAACTACCTAGAAATGGAAGACAGCTAATATAGTTCCCATATTTAAAAAAGGAAAACAGAAATGAGGCACTAAACTACAGACCTGTGTCTCTGACATGTATTGTGTGCAAAGTCATGGAGAAAATTATCAGGAGGAGAGTGGTCGAACACCTGGAAAGGAACAGAATTTTAAATGAAAACCACATGGGTTCATGGAAGGCAAATCTTGTATCACAAACCTCCTGGAGTTTTATGACAAGGTAACAGAAGTAAGACACGAGAGGGGTGGATAGATTGCGTTTTCCTAGATTGCAGGAAGGCCTTTGACACAGTACCCCACAAGAGATTAGTGCAGAAGCTGGAGGGTCAGGCGCAGTAAAAGGGGGGGCACTGCAGTGGTTAAGGGAATACCTGACAGGGAGCAGAAACACTCTGGACTGAAGAGGTATCACAGTGGGGCGCCTGTTACGGGGGGCCCCACGGGGGTCAGTTCTGGCCAGTCTATTTTTGATATATAAAAACGACATGGAAGGAATAGACTCGAAGGTCCCTTTCGCAGAACGTGAAGTTGATGAAAAGAATTAAATTGGACGAGGTGAGGCAGGACTGCAAAGGACGGACAGGCTGGACATGTGGTCCAGAAACGGCTTCTCGAATTCAACCCCAGCCAATAAAAATCTGAAGTTTGGGAGGGAAAAGAAAACCGAGACGAGTAAGGCTAGGGGGGACAAAGCAAGACCTCATCGGGGAGAAAGACCTTGGGGGCCCAAACACCGAGCCATCACGGAGGCACCAAAACCCAAAAACCCTGCAGCTGGGGCCCCTGGCAAACCTGAAAAAAGTTTCCCTACCTTAATAAGGAATCGTTAAAGACACGTACACTGTGTATGTTAGGCCCATAGGGGAGTATCAGCCCAGTCGGAACCCCACCTGGTCAAGCACGTCGGGAAGTTAGAGAAGTTCAAATTTGAAACAAGGCTACCCCAGAGCTTAAGGGAAGCGTACGGGGAAATTTTAAGGGGGAAATGGGACTGACGAACTGGAGGACAGAGGGCAGGGAGCAGAAAACGACATACAAGTCTGCGAGAAATAGAAAGGTGGACAGAGATAGGATGTCCAGAGAGGAGACACGGGACAAGGGTCACAACGGAAGTGAAGACCAGCGAGTCACAGGGCTTTAGGAAGTTTTTTCTTCATCTAGGTTGTCAGCAAGTGGAATAGCCTAGAAAGTGAAGTAGTGGAGGCAGGAACCATACATGTTTTAAGAAGAGGTATGAAAAAAGCTCAAAAAGCAGAGAGAGAGAGGGCCCATAGCGATCAGTTGAAGGGGCGGGGCCCAGACTGAGTTCGACCCGCCCCCCCAAATTAGGTGGTCAATTGGTGAGTACACACACACTCACACACACCCCCAAAAACCCACACACACACACACACACACACACACACAACCACACCACACCACCCCAAAACACACACACACCAAACACAATCCGACTCACACATTCACCCCCCCCCCTACCCCCGACATCTCACCCTTCCCCCTGATCCCCCCCCCTCCTTCGTTCACCCCCCACCCTCCCACCCCTCCCCACCCTTTCCCCCACATCCACATTTCCTCCACTACCCCCCCCCCACACTCTGACATACCACATTCACTCCCCCCCCTCACCACCGACATCTCACTCCCCCCTGACCCCTCCCCTCCTTCGTTCACCCCACCCCCCCCACCCCTCCCCACCCTCTCCCACATGCCACAGTTCCTCCACTACCCCCCCCCCCACACCCTGACTACACCTACAAACCCCTAACAACGAATTAAAAAGGGTTTTCCCCCTTTGAGGCAATCGGGATAAAAAAAAAAATGGGTTGCCAAAAAGAAACAAAAAAAACCAAGGGACGGAGAGGAACGAAAAAGGAAGTTTGGGCAGCGGGGCCAAAAAAAGGGGATCAGAAGGGGAAAAGAAACTAGAAGAACTTAGCATGAGAAGGGAAAGAGAGGATAGACATGGAAAAGCAGGAAGTGGGGGGTGCAAGAAAAGCAGCAGAGGCTAGGATACAGCGTTTAGAAGGGGAACTGAAAAATCTGAAAACCTAAAGAACTAAAAAACATTTTGGGATTGAAAACAGAGACTGCTACCTCAGTCACAAGTAAGGGACAGGGGGAAAAGAAGGGCAAAACGCATGGAGAAGCTCAATCAGGGAGACTGTTTTAAATGAAAGAGCAAGCAAATTGTGGAGGCCTAACAAAAACCAGAGACCCCAAAGGGAAAGCCGAGAAGGGGAAATGAAGGGCCACTGGCC
>NC_069400.1:15824657-15846187 GCF_026875155.1 Cherax quadricarinatus
GTTGAGAGAGCACACGTCTTCACCTGCCAGGGAATCCAACTCTGCAACTGTCACTTTGGAGTCGATTCTCCACTATAATGCTCAGGCAGTCATTGCTTCCTGTTGTCTGGTTGTCATATAACATTATGTTGTGTTAGTGAGGCTTGATTTTTCTTCTATGACTCCGCGTTAATGTTTATATCAAGGTCTGTCATAGTTTCTGTTATATATAAGTTTATCACAGTTCTTGTTATGCGTCTGTGAACATGTGCACGCACTAGTGCATGTATGTGTGCACACGTGTGTGTGTGTGTGTACGTATTAAACATGTTTATCTTTCTCTTCACTCTCCTGTTCACGAAATGAAGTTATGATTTTTTATATATGCAAAAAAAACCATTGAGAGTTTTCAGTGTTCCCTTTACGAGGCAGTTTACATACTGCCTGGGTGGGGTGGCCAGTCACACCCTTCATTTATATTGTACCACTATTATTATTATTATTATTATTATTATTATTATTATTATTATTATTATTATTATTATTATTATTGTTGTTGTTACTATTATTATTATTATTATTATTATTATTATTTTACACTACTGTTACTGTCATTTTTGTTCAGGCAGAGTTACGTCTCACTGCCACCAGTCCCAGTGTTTGTTGGCATATCTCCACTTGTAGTAACATTTGTTGACATATTTCCACCAATAGCATCTTTTTTTGACATATTTCCACCAGTAGCAACATTTTTTGACATATTTCCACCAGTAGCAACATTTGTTGACATATTTCCACCTGTAGCAACATTTGCTGATAGATCTCCACCTGTAGCAACATTTGTTGACTATTCTCCACCTGTAGCAACATTTGTTGACATATTTCCACCTGTAGCAACATTTGTTGACATATTTCCACCTGTAGCAACATTTGTTGACATATTTCCACCTGTAGCAACATTTGTTGACATATTTCCACCTGTAGCAACATTTGTTGACATATTTCCACCTGTAGCAACATTTGTTGACATATTCCACCTGTAGCAACATTGTTGACATATTTCCACCAGTAGCAACATTTGTTGACATATTTCCACCTGTAGCAACATTTGTTGACATATTTCCACCTGTAGCAACATTTGTTGATATATCTCCACCTGTAGCAACATTTGTTGACATATTTCCACCAATATCAACTTTTGTTGACATATTTCCACCAATATCAACTTTTGTTGACATATTTACACCAATAGCAACATTTGTTGACATATCTCCACCTATAGCAACATTTGTTGACATATCTCCACCAACAGCAGCAGTTTATGTCTATCAATTCCCTGTTTGTTTACAAGTTTCCACCACTCCCATCCTTTGTTGACAAATGTCTCCACCAATCGCGGCCTTTGTTTACACGATGACGTGTCATGTGCCAACAGCTCTGAAAATGGGCGGGAAGTTCATGCTGAACGGTGATTGGCTGATCGACTGGCCGGGGGAAGTGGAGGCAGGAGGAACTTCCTTCACCTACAGCAGAGCTGAAGATGACTCCGAGACCTTGTCTACGCTGGGACCAACCACAGACAACCTCACATTAATGGTAATGGAAAACTGGGTGTTGAAGGCACTACTGAATAGTGTTAGGTTAGGTACTGTTCGTCAGGAAACAGGACAAGTGTTTCCTGACGTGGGTCTTAGATGATAACTCGCCGTTGGAGCTTTTCGTCATCTGAGTGAGGCCTTCCGCTGGCTTACCGGTCCACCCCTTTAAAAATTATGGTCATAGTTATAACCATTTATATGATGAAATAGTGTTACTCTTGTGTTTTTAATGGGAAAAATGGCTCCGTTAAGCTAGAAGATGATTTACAACCAGTTAAGGTCATCACTTGACAGGTACCTAATGCTTCACTAGTTATATGAATCATCATTTGTATATAACATTCGTGGGGGAGCGCTAAACCCACAAGGATCACCCAATCTTTAGGAATGGGAGGCATTCGGGTTTGATGCGACAAAGGGGAGGGAGGATAAGTCCAGTTCCTTGGATCAAGACACCATCCCTGAAGAGAATGCAAGGGAGAGATGCACCTTTAGGTGTATATATATTTTGGAATATATTGATATGAATATATGGATATGTATATATGGCTATGCAAAAAAACACGAGGGGAGGGGGCTTTGAATGATAGCTCCAGGCATTTCGTGTTGCAATCAGCACATCATCAGGAGCTTGCAGTGTTGCAGAAATTACAAGGAAGTCCAGGCATATTTGTTTCCCTGAAGGAATCTGCTTGGACTTCCTACTCATTTCTGCAACATTGCAAGTTCGTGATGCATTGATTGCAACACGAGACGCCTAGAGCTATCATTCAACTCCCCCCGTGGTTGTTTTGCATCTTGTATCGCTTGTTCTCGATTATTGCATAATATGTGGATATGTATAAACAAAAAGATGGACGGGGGGAAAGGGGAGAGAGGGATCGAACCTCTGCCAGTAACTTAACAGGTAGCCACTGTTGGAGAGCCCTGTCCATCTCTCTGTTTTCTCATTATTACCTCAAACTCCTGATCCTCACAATTCTTCTGCTGTATAGCCCTTGTGGCTTAGCGCTTCTTTTTGATTATAATAATAATCACCATTCTTCTTTGCTGAAAATGGTATAGAATACCGACAAGTTGAAGATTAAGACACATGCGCAACAGTTGGGTATCTTTATCGTTGAAACGTTTGGCCTACACAGTAGGCTTCTTCAGTCAAATACGAAGGGAGCAGTAGAGATCAAATAAAAATGATGTAATCAGTCCATCAACCTTGGAGAAAAAGTATTTAAGGTGGTCAGTCCCTCAGCCTGAAGAAAAGTTCCAGACCATGGAAATGATCTCTTCTCCAGGCTGAGGGACTGACCATCTCAAATACTTTTTCTCCAAGGTTGATGGACTGATTACATCATTTTTATTTTATCTCTACTGCTCCCTCCGTATTTGACTGAAGAAGCCTACTGTGTAGGCGAAACGTTTCATCAATAACGATACCCAACTGTTGCACATATGTCTTAATTTATGAACTAAAATCCGAATTCATGGAAATGTGTATATACACACTGTATTGTGCCTTTTTGTTCTTTGTGTATATATAGCTTAAGTGTGTTCATGAGTGTTCACCGAGTGTTCACCCATGGTGTGTGCTGGCAGGTGTTGCTGAGGGAACACAACCCTGGGATCCACTATGAGTACTGGACCCCGAACACTGAGATCACACTACCACCAGGACCACACCTCTACTCCTAGTCTCGCTACCCCAGGATGTCTCCAATACTACCAGTACTACCACCACTACAACCACCACTATAACCACCACTACCACATCTCCCACAACCCCCAGCACCTATTCTAGCAACCTGATAACCACAACTACAACAACAACGCCCCGACCAGCGGTACTAACAAGTGTCAATAAAACGAAGATACATCGGCCACTTCCACCGCCTCGCCGATCAGACAACGAAGTGCACATAACATCACCGATGCGCAAGCCAAAGAAACCGATCAAGATTAAAGACGGGAAGAGACACAAAGGGGAGAAGCAGAAGGGGAAGCGGGGCCAGAAAGGAAAGGGGAGAAAAGACAAGATAGCCAAGAAGAAGCGAGGGAAGAAGGGAAAAGTTGGTAAAAAGGAACCAGAGGTGCCAGCTGTGTGTGCCCCGTGTGAGAAACCAAGACAACAGACCAAGCAAATGTTTTGCACTAGCGACTTCGGTGAGTCAACATTTTAGATTGAACCACACGGGTGTACTCCCTCACGTAATAATAATAATAATAAAAATAATATTATTATTATTATTATTTATTATTAATTATTATTAACAAAATAATAATGGTAATAGTAATTATAATAATAATAAGTTTAATAAATTATAATAGTGGTAATAATAACAATACAGAACTAAGGACTACCAGAGGTCCATGTAGGCAGAAAGTTCTGTACATCAAGCTCTTTTACAAAGCTCCTCTATATGCCACGATCGTTTTGGAAATACGATGAAAAAGTTAATCCAAAACTCCTTCACAGTAATATAAGAAAGTTTATTTATATTCACTCCTGAAAGAATTTCAGGATTTTTCCCCCACACATGTTATTATTTTCCCCATACTCACCATTATTTTCTCCATACCTGCCATTACTTTCCCTACACCCACCATTATTTTCCCAACACCCACCATTATTTTCCCCATACCTGCCATTACTTTCCCCACACACACCATTATTTTCTCCATACCTGCCATTACTTTCCCCACACCCACCATTATTTTCCCAACACCCACCATTATTTTCCCCATACCTACCATTACTTTCCCCACACCCACCATTATTTTCTCCATACCTGCCATTACTTTCCCCACACCCAAAATTGTTTTCCCAACACCCATCATTATTTTCCCCATACCTGCCATTACTTTCCCACACCCACCATTATTTCCCCAGCACCCACCATTATTTTCCCCATACATGCCATTACTTTCCCTACACCCACCATTATTTTCCCGACACCCACCATTATTTTCCCCACACCTGCCATTACTTTCCCTACACCTACCATTATTTTCCACACACCCGCCATTACTTTCCCCACACCCACCATTATTTTCCCACAACCAACATTATTTTCTCACACCCACCATTATTTTCCCCACACCCACCATTATTTTCCCCACCCACCATTATTTTCCCCACACCCACCATTATTTTCCCCACACCCACCATTATTTTCCCCACACCCACCCTTATTTTCCCCATACTTGCCATTACTTTCCCCATACCCATCATTATTTTGCCAAAACCCACCATTATTTTCCCCACACCCACCATTATTTTCCCCACACCTGCCATTACTTTCCTCACACCCACCATTATTTTCCCCACACCCACCATTATTTTTCCCACACTTGCCATTACTTTCCCACACCCACCATTACTTCTCCACACCCACCATTATTTTCCCATACCTGCCATTACTTTCCCCCACACCCACCATTGTTTTCACCACACCCACCATTATTTTCCCCACACCTGCCATTACTTTCCCCACACCCACCATTATTTTCCCCACACCCACCATTATTTTCCCCACACCCATCATTATTTTCCCCACACCTGCCATTACTTTCCCTACACCCACCATTATTTTCCCGACACCCACCATTATTTTCCCCATACCTGCCATTACTTTCCCTACACCTCCATTATTTTCCACACACCCGCCATTACTTTCCCCCACACCACCATTATTTTCCCACAACCAACATTATTTTCTCACCCACCATTATTTTCCCCACACCCACCATTATTTTCCCCACACCCACCATTATTTTCCCCACACCCACCATTATTTTCCCCACACCCACCCTTATTTTCCCCAACTTGCCATTACTTTCCCCATACCCATCATTATTTTGCCAAAACCCGCCATTATTTTCCCCACACCCACCATTATTTTCCCCACTCCCCATTATTTTCCCCACACCTGCCATTACTTTCCTCACATCCACCATTATTTTCCCCACACCCACCATTATTTTTCCCACACTGCCATTACTTTCCCCACACCCACCATTACTTTCTCCACATCCACCATTATTTTCCCCATACCTGCCATTACTTTCCCCCACACCCACCATTGTTTTCACCACACCCACCATTATTTTCCCCACACCCACCATTATTTTCCCCACACCCATCATTATTTTCCCCACACCTGCCATTACTTTCCCTACACCCACCATTATTTTCCCGACATCCACCATTATTTTCCCCATACCTGCCATTACTTTCCCTACACCTACCATTATTTTCCACACACCCGCCATTACTTTCCCCACACCCACCATTATTTTCCCACAACCAACATTATTTTCTCACACCCACCATTATTTTCCCCACACCCACCATTATTTTCCCCACACCCACCATTACTTTCACCATTTTCTGGAGATACTGAAAATTTACAAGAATACAGTATTTTTGACAGCCCCTGCGGATTTAGTTCTTCCTCATAAATGTAATGATGTGAATCTAATGATTAATCTAATGATATTGTTAGTAGTAGTAGTAGTAGTAGTAGTAGTAGTAGTAGAGGTTGTAGTAGTAGGGTTTTCAACTTCCAGTTGTGTTCCCTTGTATTTTGATCCGAGGAAGAGGAAGGTATAGTAGCTGTAAGCCTCTGCAACAAGAACCCTTCACTGGCATGTGTTCTTGTGTCAGGTGTCAGTAACAGCAATGTTTTGTCCACAGTGTCGCGTGTGGAGGTGCTGGGCAGCGAGACGGTGGGCGGGGAGCGCCGCTACGAGGTATTGGTTCATCAGTCTTACAAAAACACAGTGCCTCTGCTACACAAGGAGTTCCTTTGGGTCACCAACCCTTGCCAGTGCCCGCTGCTGCGTCATGGCCGCTCATACCTGGTCATGGGCATCACGGAGGTCACAAGAGGTCGCGAGGTGCGCCTGGTACTCACCAGAGGCAGCTATGTGCGCCGCTACAAGCCCCAAAATTTGGCCAGGATTCTGCGCATCAGGCATAATGAGATGCGCTTCTGTAGGCCATGGAGGAGAGATCTGAGATTTGTCCAGCCAGCAGCCCTCAACGAAACTGATTTGAATGCAACTTAGCCCCCTCTCACTCCTACCCATGCCACTAGCTAGTCTACTTCCCTCCGTCTAGGAACAACCACCTAGCCCCTTCTCGTCTGTCTGGATGACACCTAGCCCAAAATCACCCGTCTGAGGTGGCACCTCAGATATCAGAGCATAAACAGACCTTCAGGGTAGATCCTGATGGCTCCCTTAAAGCCACCGAGCACATTAGGCTGCTTAGTGAGAGCTAATGACACCTAGTGTTGAATTATTAAGTCACAAGAACAGTCTTGACATGACCGAGTCACACAGCACCAAACGGCAGGGAGAAAGGTGTATGCAGGGAGAGGTGAGTACAAAAGAGAAATATCAGAGATGGTGCAATAAGCCAGTTTCGTCTAACAGATCGTAGAGAGAATCATCGCTATGCATGGAAGTGGCCTAGTGAAGAGGCGCTGAGAATGCCTCACAGTGATGTGTTACCCTCATCACTTAGGAGACAACAAAAGTGCTAGACCAAAGAGAATGAGATATAAGTGATATATATATATTATATATATATATATATATATATATATATATATATATATATATATATATATATATATATATATATATATATATATATTGATCGGACGCATTAAAAGCACGTGGGTCATTCAGCGGAAGGAGTGGTCGATAATATAGATGACCGAGCAATATATTAATCACCTTGAAGAGTGTACGAACCACTCACTGAATGTCACAGTGAAGATAGTACTTCTTGGGGAATGTAGTTGTGTGAAGAATATAGTCATTTCCTAAAAAAAAAAAAAACTGTAGTATGACCTTAACAAAGGTAGTGGCTGTCTAAAGAATGTAGTAGCAATCTAATAAATTTAGCTATGGCTTGAAAAAGTATAGGATTGCATTAAGGAACATAAAGGGTGCCAGGATGTAAGAAGGCGACTTCAGCAGTTATGGCTGAGATATGCAGCTAGCATAACTTCCAGCACTGTTTACACATTAACGTCCAGTGTCAGCCCAAGACTGACATCCACTACTGCATCCAGACTGATGTCAAGTGTTGCACACAGACTGACATCCAGTGCTGCCCCCACGACTGACGTCCAGTGCTGCTCATGGACTGACATCAAGTTCTGCTCTAGGCTGATGTCCAGCGCTGCCCCGAAACTGATGTGCCTGTCTCTGGACTGACTTCAAGTTCTGCTCCAAGCTGACTTCCAGTGCTTCCTCTGGACTGACGCCGATAGCAAGAGGACATTGCATCTTGATCAGTGTGGTGCCAAGTGCCTAGTCAGTGTGTCAGTGCACCATATAAAAGCCACAGTATTGACGCCTGTCTGACAATAGACATTTCTCCAGACATACATCGAACATTAACCAAATTGACATGATAAGTTGTTAGTGATCCGAGAAATGCAGACTGAAGAAAGAGGAAAAACTCTGTGAGTAGGCAGAAGTGAGAGGATACAACTGTTAAGTAAAGAAGAGGACGTTCATACACTGCTGAAGAGGGTCTCTTAGTGAGACCGAAATATGCAGCTATCTCTTACCTGTGTTTAATATTTCTGTCTTGCTACTTGTTCATTTTGCGTCACTCAGTGTTTATGACACTTAAATTCAAGCTAACATACACACACACATTGTGCCTCGACAGTCGCCAGTATTAGCCGAAAAAATAAACTTTTTACTGTCAGGTGAAACGTAAGAACGAAGCTGAACGTTGCAAGTGAACGTCAGACAGTTTGTGCGACCCCTCACAGTTGAACCATTCGAAGAAGAAATGGTAGATGAAACAGTAATAGTTACCAGAGATCTTGTGAGATAATGAAAGTGTTAACATGTGCGAAACCGACCTAGTAGCTTCCTAGCAAGAGGCTCAGCTATGTAGCACAAGCCGTTGTGCGAGTTGAAATTGATGAATGTACCGACAAGTGATGATCCCCCCCCCCCCACCGAAAAAAAAATAATCCACACTATCAAAATTTGCCCCGGTGAAGCTGGTGTAGACCAGCACACACATGCTATGTTGCTCAAAAACTATGTTTAAACTTTTTTTTTTAGTGAAGATTACGAATGTTTTGATCACGTGTGAATAGATAATGTCCTTGCTGAAGCGTTTGTGGTGCTGGAGAGAGTGCTGTTGTGTGCCCTGGCGGTCACATTGATCGTGAGCGAAGAGGTGTGTGTGGCGTGAGGCGTGTGTATGGTATCAAGGTGGTGGTGTTGTTTCTATGTATTGAGGAGTATATATGACTTGCTGATGTGCGTGATGGACTGAGTTGTGACACAGAGACACGAGAGACGTGACTGTGGCCAAGTGAAGCGCATTTGTGAAACGCTTAATGCATTTATGACCAGTTGAAGCGTGTCTGTGACACGCTAAATGCATTTGTGACCAGTTGAAGCGTGTCTGTGACACACTTAATGCATATGTGACCAAATGAAGCATGTCTTTGACACGTTTAATGCATTTGTGACCAGTTGAAGCGTGTCTGTGACACGCTTAATGCATATGTGACCAAATGAAACGTATCTGTGACGCCTGATGTATTTGTGATCAATTGAAGCATATCTGTGACAAGCTTAATATTTTTCCCTATTGAAACGTGTCTTTGACATGTTCAATGCATTTACGACCAATTGAAGCAAATGCGTAACACGCTTATTGCGTTTCTGACCAACTGAAGTGTGTCTGTAACACGCTTGATGCATTTATGTAAAAAGCAACATTGCTGACGAGTACTGAAGCCGAGACACAGGTTGCTGAATGACTACAGGGCGAAACGTTGTCCCAATAAACGATTGTCTAGCAACGTCTGTCTTTATCTACTCGTGACATAGCGGAGACACACATATATAGAAGACAGAAAGTCCAGGGATGGTGTCCCAGACTTGCCTGGCGACCTGACTCACCAGACCTGCCTGGCGACCTGACTCCCCAGACCTGCCTGGCGACCTGACTTCCCAGACCTACCTGGCGATCTGACTCCCCAGACCTGCCTGGCGACCTGACTCACCAGACCTGCCTGACAACCTGACTCACCAGACCTGCCTGGCGACCTGACTCCACAGACCTAACTGGCGACCTGACTCCCCAGACTTGCCTGGCGACCTGACCCCCACACCTACCTGGCGACCTGACTCACCAGACCTGTCTGGCGACTTGACTCTGAGCGACAACATTCACACACGCGCGTGCAACCTGAACTTCGGGAGCGCCTGCGCACGTTACCTGATATAAAACACATGCGTACTCCGCAGCCTCAGAAGCCGAGCTTAGATACACACATGTGCGTTTTGTACTTAGGTGTGTACACCGCAGCCTGAACGTACATATACGCACATCAGCAACATATTTAAATTACACTGATAATATACTCTTGCCACGGCAGCATATATGCATAAAAAAACAAGCAAACGTATATACACTAGAGCATGTGTGTGTGTGTGTGTGTACACAACAAAGGGTATATATATATATATATATATATATATATATATATATATATATATATATATATATATATATATATATATATATATATATATATATATATATATATATATATATATATATAATATATATATATATATATATGTATGCAAGGAGTATATATGCATACACAATGAGGATATAGGTGTACACAGTGTATATACACATATATGCACATAGTGAATGTTTATGCTTACACCAGGAGTATATATAGTTGCACAAAGAGTAGATATGCATATGCAAGAAGCATATTTATATGTATATACAGTAAGTATATGCATACAAAAGGGGCATACATATGTGTACACAAGGAACACATATATATACCTAACCATATATACGTACACAAGGTGGACTGCTTCTGTAAATAAAAAGTAAATCTTGGCGTTGTAAATTATTTATCAGCGTTTTTTTTTTACCATAAGTTGACACTTGTAAAAGAACACATGGGCGATGTAAATATATACATTATATACATTATATACATTTAAATGTGTTTGCTTTTCTGTACATACAAATGTATGTACAGATAAGCAAACACACACACACAGTGTGTGCGTGTGTTTGAAGAGGCGGGTCAGGATCTATGACTTGACCCCTGCAACTACAAATAGGTGAGTACAGTGTCTAGGATACCTGGCTTTCACCCAGGAGGGGCCCGGGTTCGATTCCCGGCATGGGAATTAGTTTGTAGTGACCAGCGAAGAGGCAGGGCCAGGAGCTATGACTCGATCCTGCAACCACAAATGAGTAAGAACACACACACACATACACACACACACACACAGAGCTCCAAGAATAAGAAATCGTTAAGGACCCTGTACACTGTGTACGTTAGGTCTATATTGGAATATGCAGCACTAGTTTGGAACCCACACCTAGCCAAGCACGTAAGAAAACTAGAGAAAGTGCAAAGGTTTGCAACAAGACTAGTCCCGTAGTTAAGACGTATGTCCTACGAGGAGAGGTTAAGGAAAATCGACCTGACGACACTGGAGGACAGGAAAGATAGGGAGGATATGATAACGACATATAAAATACTGAGAGGAATCGACAAGGTGGACAGAGACAGGATGTTCCAGAGATTGGACACAGCAACAAGGGGGCACAGTTGGATGTTGAAGACTCGGATGAATCACAGGGATGTTAGGAAGTATTTCTTCAGTCACAGAGTAGTCAGGAAGTGAAATAGTCTGGGAAGTGATGTAGTGGAGGCAGGATCCATACATAGCTTTAAGAAGAGGTATGATAAAGCTCATGGAGCAGGAAGAGTGATCTAGGAGCGGCCAGGGAAGAGGCGGGGCCAGGAGCTGTGAATCGACCCCTGTAACCACAACTTGGTGAGTATACACACACGCACACACGGAAGCTGACACATACGGCTGTGATACATGTACATAGAGATACACAGGTGTTTGTCTGAGAGAACACAAATGTCTGAGGACTACAGATGTTGGAGGGGACTAACACCTGTGTGTGGTGAGTGATGGCAGGTACACACATGTGCGTGCAGGTGAACATGTGTGTGTGGAAGCGTAGACGCTTATTTAGGTGTACACATGTAAGCAGAGGAGAGAGCATACAAGTGTACACGTTTAGGTGGAGAACGCGTACATGGCTCTGCAGGTGTAGATGGAGGGTGAACGCATACATCGACGTGTGCATGCGTACTTGAACAAGTGCATGGAGGGTACACGTGTACGTGAAGACACGTGTGCATGTGCAAGTGTACACACAGACCAGACTTGTCACAGAAAAAAATGTAAATAAACTATGAACATAAATATATTATTTTATTTTGATATCCTCCTTTATTGATGTTTTATTACTGTTTTATATATATATATATATATATATATATATATATATATATATATATATATATATATATATACATGTATTTGTTATTGTTGCAGTTTTATAACTGTAGCGTAAGAGCGCCTCTGGTAAGACGGTGATGGAGTGACTGATGGTGAAAGTTTTTCTTTTTCTGGCCACCCTGCCTTGGTGGGAAACGAGAGGCAAGAGCAGCGAACAGCGACACATGATAGAAGTTCCAGAAGCAGGAAGAGGAGCTGAAATTCAACTCCCCTCTCACAGAAGTGGGTGAGGACACAAGCTCCAGCGGCAATATCCTGTTAAACTCACGTCTCTCTCTCTCTCTCTCTCTCTCTCTCTCTCTCTCTCTCTCTCTCTCTCTCTCTCTCTCTCTCTCTCTCTCTCTCTCTCTCTCTCTCTCTCTCTCTCTCTCTCTCTCCCTCTCTCCCTCTCCACAAAGGTGGGCGTGTGGGTGTCAGGGAATATGGTGGAGTGGGAGTGTAAGTGTCAGTGAAGATGGGTGCGAGGCGTGTGTGTGTCATTGAAGATGGGTGGGTGGGAGTGTGGGTGTCAGTGAAGATGGGTGGGTGGGAGTGTGGGTGTCAGTGAAGATGGGTGGGTGAGAGTATGGGTGTCTGGGAAGATGGGTAGGTGAGCGTGTGGGTGTCAGTGAAGATGTGTGGGTGGGCGTGTGGGTGACAGGGAAGATGGGTGGGCATGTGTGTGGGTGTCAGGAAAGATGGATGGGTGGGTGCCAGGGAAGATGGACGTGTGAATGTCAAGGATGATGGGTGGGTGGGTGTGTGGGTATCAGGAAAGAGTGCTGGGCGGGCGTGTGGGTGGGAAGATGGGACGGTGGCGTATGGATGGGAGTGGGTATCAGTGAAAATGGGTGGGTGGGCGTATGGGTGTCAGTGAAGATGGGTGGGTGGGAGTGTGGGTGTCAGTGAAGATGGGTGGGGGCAGTGGGTGTCAGTGAAGATGGGTGGGTGGGCGTGTAGGTGTCAGTGAAGATGGGTGGAGGGCGTGTAGGTGCCAGTGAAGATGGGTGGGTGGATGTTTGGTGAACCAAGGTATGTGTTGGGTTGGTTCAGGAGGGCAAGTGTGGTTGTCTGCTTGGCCGAGATCGACAAACAAATTATTGTGAATATTGAATGTAGGGAACCCAAGCCAGAAATAACGTCATCGCGTGAAATACTGGAATTTCACACACACACACACACACACACACACACACACACACACACACACACACACACACACACACACACACACAGATGGGACATAGCAACAAGGGGACACAGTTGGAAATTGAAGACACAGATGAATCACAGGTATGTTAGGAAGTATTTCTTCAGTCACAGAGAAGTTAGGAAGTGGAATAGTTTGGGAAGCGATGTAGTGGAGGCAGGATCCATACATAGCTTTAAGCAGAGGTATGATAAAGCTCATGGTGCGGGGAGAGTGACCCAGTAGCGGCCAGTGAAGAGGCGGGGGCAGGAGCTATGACTCGACCCCTGCAACCACAACTAGGTGAGTACACACACACACACAGCGAAGATGCGGGGGTCCAGGAGCTACGACTCGACCCCTACAACTACTAATAATTGAGTACACATACACACATCTGGAGAGTGAAGTAGGGAAGGCAGGATCCATACATAGCTTTAAGATGAGGTACGACAAGCATCTTAGAGCAGGGAGAGTGGACCTGTGTAGTAGCGACTAGCAAAGAGACGGGGCCAGAAGCTATGACTCGACCCCTGTAACCATAAATAATTGAGTGCACAAACACACAGTACAAGGAACATATTCTGGTGGATCAAACTACCTAAGGAAAGGAAGCAAAGATTGATTGTCAGAGAAGAGATGTTAGAATGGTGAAGAGTAACAAGTGGGGTACCTCAAGGATAGATATTAGGACCAGTGCTGTTTCTGGTTTGTGTGAACGATATACGAGATGGGATTGAGAATATAAACAGATGAGGATGAGGACAGGTTTCAAGTGAGTCTAGACAAACTGCAGGATTGGTCTGATAAGTGGTTGCTTGAATTCAACCTCAGCAAATGCATGGGGCCAGAAGACCAGAGAACACCGAGTATAGACTCAGGGGACAGAGGATGCAGACCTCATTCAAAGAAAAGGACCTGGGAATCAGCACAATGCCTTGCATATCGCCAGAGACTCGAACCAAATAACCTCTGGAGCCAGTGTTCGCCTGGCAAATCTGAGAGTAATCCTCAGGAATCTCAACACAGAGACATTTCAGGTGCTTTATAAAGCATATGTCAGATCCATTTTGAAGTATGCAGCACTGATGTGGAACCCATACCTGAGGAAACGTGCTGAGAAAGTGCAGAAGTATGCAACGAGACTAGTTCCAAAGCTATGGGGAATGAGCTACGAAGAAAGGCTAAATTGAATCTAACGACTCTGGAGGACAGAAGAACCAGGGGAGACATGATCACAACATACAAAATATTCAGAGGAAATAGTAGGACAGACAGAGACAGGTATTCGGTTGCACATACAAGCTACATTGATGTCAGGAAGTATTTCTTCAGCCTCATGGTGGTCGGGAAGTGGAATGACCTCATCGAAGAAGTGGTGGAGTCTTTGGAAATTTTTTACACAATTTCCTAAATGTAGAACATATAAATAAATAATATAATAATTGTGTAATAAAACATGATGCTGATTTGACTCTATCGAGAAATTTCGAGGGAGGGAGGTGAGGAACAGCCAGTAGAGACATGGGGAGGAAGGACGCCATGTTGAATTTAATGTGTGAACACTGGACTGGAGTGTGCAACTAATAATCCAGTATTCTTGTCGCCTAGTTGGGGTGTTTCAGCCTAAATTTGTAATATGAACCTATGTTAATGTCCTCTGCTGATGAATTGGGACAGGAAATTTGCGGGACCTCAAAAATTACATGTAGATGGTGGAAAATAAATGCAGACATCACACACAGGGAAGTGCACCATAGTTTTTGCGTCTAGATCACTAGCTGGCCAGTGTACGGTCTAGGTGTTAGGCAAGTGTTGTGGTGTGATCCATATACAGCAATTAAATGGTAAGTGTTAATACCAATTATATTTGTTGTTCCCAGCAAGTCTAATCCTATACAGTCCACACAATTTAATTACCAGAGTAGCTGGTTTTGATATTATAATTATAAATTTAATGTCAGGTCTGGCTTTTTGTGAGGGCGGTGAGGAAGTGGGCAGTTGAAAGAGTTGCAGTTCAGTGACCTACTGTAACAAAGCCCCACTTACCTCACCCAAATTACTTGCAGGTAATAATTCAGGAATGGCACTGTAAACCTCCTGCAGGTGATTTGCTCACATAACATAATAATAATAATAATAATAATAATAATAATAATAAATAATTTTCAAAGTGGCAAACTCCATACATAGTTTTAAGAATAGGTTCGATAGGGCCCAAGAGGCTAGAGGACAATAAACCTGGCAAGTGGCAAGTTGAGAAGCGGCGCCAGGAGCTAAGACTCAACTCTAGCAACCCCATGTAGATGAGTACATATTGTTAACACACACACACACACACACATCAACCAAATAACTGCTGCAGCATACGGGCGCCTGGCAAACCCGAGAATAGCGTTCCGATACCTCATTAAGGAATCGTTCAAGACTCTGTACACCGTGCACATCAGGCCCATACTGGAGTATGCAGCATCAGTTTGGAACCCACGCTTCTTCAAGCACGTCAAGAAATTAGAGAAAGTTCAAAGATATGCAACAAGGCTAGTTCCAGAGCTAAGGAGAATGTCGTACGAAGAAAGGTTGAGGGAAATCGGCCTAACGACGCTGGAGGAGAGGAGGGTTAGGGGAGACTTGAAAACGACATACAAAATACTGAGAGGAATTGGCAAGGTGGACAGAGACAGGATGTTCCAGAGATAGGATACAGAAACAAGGGGTCACAATTGTAAGATGAAGATGAAGATGGGTCAAAGAGATGTTAGGAAGTATTTCTTAAGTCACAGAGTGGTCAGGAAGTGGAATGGTCTGACAAGCGATGTAGTGGAGGCAGGAACCATACATAGTTTTAAGACGAGGTATGATTAAGCTCATTGAGCAGGGAGAGAGACGACCTAGTAGCAATCAGTGAAGAGACGGGGCCAGGAGCTATGTATCGACCCCTGCAACCACAAATAGGTGAGTACAATGCAGGAGTAACAGTGAACAAGAGCAGGACAATACTGCCTCGCTTTCATTCATAGAAAAAATGCAACAAAATTATGATTTTTTTACTAAAGGTTTTGTGCGAGGCTGCGTAGTGAGTTTTTAACTCACTTACGAGGCTTTTAATGGTCTCTATCTGATCTCCACTTATTGTTTAAACGAGTTTTACAACTACTGAAGTTAAATTAACGTGATAAAGCCTCATGCGTGGGCGAAATGTTGTTAATTAAGGATCCATACTGCTTACTTGACTTATGTATCAATACTAAAATTTTGCCAATTGAACAATAATTGACAGGAAGCGCTATATTCCTTGTTTTTCAAAGATCATCGGTTAACATTTGCACATACAACACATTTCAAATTTAATATTTTTTCATGTTCTGTTTTCTATTTTACATCTGACTTCTAACATTCTTGATCTGAGTTCGTCAGAGACAACTCTTAAATATACAATCTTTGCTTTATTCAGTGTTCTTACCTGGTTTATTGTTGGATTTGAAGCCTCTCTACTTCTCGAGGATCACTCAAGAATGAATTTCACCTATACACCGCCTGTCAAGAATACTTGAATCCCTAAATTAGGTCTTGAACTCTCCCTGTACATAAAATGAAAGTATAATGTTTGTCAGGAAACTGAACAAGTTTTTCCTGATGCGGGTCTTAGTCATATGATGACCCTCAACTGGAGCTTTTTGTCATCTGACCGAGGACTTCCAATGGCTTACCGGTCTACCTCTTTAAAAATCATGGTTATGATTATAATCATTGGGTTTATACTTATATACAGTGAAATACACCCCATGGTGTAAATACATTAATGCTTTCAGTGCATATACGTAGAGATAAATACATCCCTCAATATATATACGTGTCACTGTTGTTAGTGTGTGCTCATTAACAACCCAGATGGAGACAGAAATACAGGAGGTTGATTAATCTGTATATTTCGACCCTCTTCTGGGATGCTCTTCAGTAGTGCCTTTATGGCAAAGACTGATGAATACATGATCTTTTTTCACCCGTGGCATGCTCTCTTGTTGGTACAGGAGCATGACAGAGTTTATAAAGCCAACAAGGACATGTACATAAATATGTGTATGCCTCTCAGTGTTTACATAGAGGTATACTTTAATTTCTATTCAAGGGATTCAAATATTCTCGACTGGTGGCTGACAGGTGATGCGCAACCTTATTGACCCTCGTGTAGTCAACATGCTTAAAAGCGACCAAACTAACTGCAGCTACATTAAGACTAACTTGGAATGGTTCTGAAATGTTTCCAACCGCCAGAGCAAATGGTGTCGCGAAATTGTTAAGTGTTGGTGTTTTGTTGGTTAGCAACTGTTGGTTCCTCCTCAGGCTTCAGGAGGGTACGACGTTGATAGACGTGACACAAACAGTTTAACTTGGGATCTTCTCTTGAAACTCACCAGAGAAACACATTCTATAACACTGTTCAGGGATGCGCTCTTTTGATCATTTGGCAAACCGTTTAATGTGAAAAAAAAGCACAATCAGAGATTAATAATGCTATACAACACCGGTAAGTAGATGAATAAGACACACGTGCAACAGTTGAATATTTTAAAACGTCCATGTTTCGCTGCCTCAGTCTTCATTTCGACTAATGAAACCTGCTAAGCAGGCGAAAAATGTCTGGCCAACAAAGATACCAGACTGTTACACATGTCTTAGACACCCAGACAGTACATACAGTATACTAAGTTGCTAAAGAAGAACTTAAGTAAACTCGGTAAACTCTATAACCCAGTCCAGTACAGAGCCATCTAGTGACATCCACTGGAGAGGTACAGGTATGAGACACAGACATGGTACAGCATCATGGAGTACTTAACTCTACTGACGTGTCGCCCTGAGACTCTGGGTTTTACCAAATCGCAAACAGATCGACCTGGTACTAGAAGGTGGACAGTACAGTGAACAGTGGTGAGGTGAAGAACGAGTGAGGTGCAGCCTCCGAGTAATTTACTAACAAGAGGTTCAGCTAAGTTGTAGAAAACGTTTTTTCTGATTGAAATTGTTGCAGATATCGATGACTGGGAGTCGAGGATTCTTCTGGGTGTCTTTGTCAACATGTAGCGCACCATTCCAGTTTATCAAGTGATCAGTCGCTTCCAGAAGGATGGGGGGGGGGGAGGTCACTCCCCCTGGGTTTGATCCCAGACCAGGTCTCCTGATTTTGGGAATTACGATGTATTACACAGGCGTTGTTAAGTTGTCCATTCTGTTGGCATATTGGTGCTCTGAGATGCGCTTATGGAACTCTCTGATGATTAAGACACATGTGCAACAAGTGGATATCTTTATTGTTGAAAGGTTTCTCCTACAAAGTAGGCTTCTTCAGTCAAATATATTATTATTATAATCAAATACATTATTATTATAATCAATAGTCAAATACAGAGGCAGCAGGCGTAGTAGTGAAATCAGTCCATTAACCTTGTAGATACAGCATTTGAGGTGATCAGTCCCTCAGCCTGGAGAAGAACTCAGCTTCATGGTCTGGAACGATATCGCTCCAGACCATGAATACATTAGGCGAAACGTTTCAACAATAAAGGTATCCAACTGTTGCATATGTGCCTTAATCATCAACTTGTCGGTATTTTATACCATTTTAAACATGGAGTTCTCTGCATCTCTCGCAGTTGTTTTACGCTAGTAATGTTGGCGGTGTTTTGTCTGGCGATGTCTTTTTAACAGTGGCAGCTTCGTTTAGTTTGCAGATGGAGAAAATCTTGATGTGTTTCAGAATCGAGTTGTTGGGGTAAACCACGTATCTCATATTCGTAGCATCGGGTCACTGCTAAATAATGTGCGCGCGTCGTCTGCAATACCTCCTTCGTAATCATTCAAAATTTCACTGTGGCTAGATGTTATGCATGACTGTACCTTGTTGTGTTATCTTTGGTAAAGCAAGACGCATGATCCCCTTTACACTTCAATAAATGTTGAACTGATCCTTTTGACAAAGTGTGTGTTTGTTGTACGTATTTACAATGGCGTGACTGGCAGAACAACCGTAAGGATGGTTACCAAATTTACAAATTTCAATGTTTAATAATTTTATCGTAAATGAAAGGAGTCATGTTCAAATTATGTAAATTACTATAGCTTAAGAATATGTATATGAATGGTTCTGAGTTTGTTATTATGATCCTAATTGTCTGGCTGGTAGTTGGGGACACAATGCGCATCTTCCTCTGTCCTCCAGCGTCCCAGCTGACCTGTCTAGTTAGTTCCATCTTGCAGTCAGTGTCTACCTGCAGTAGTTGAATGACTGTGTACATGAGCTCTTACTTATTATTTACCTCTGAGTACATGTACTCTGTCGACCTGCATTTCTGAGGTAAGTTAATATCATTTCCAGTAGCTTAGTTAAACTGGGATAAAATATTAATGACTAAATTTTTGATGTTTGACTAGGAATTATTATATATTGTCGTAGTTTTTAACTTTCGAAGTCAATTTAGAATAAAAAATTATTTAATCTTATATAGCAAATTGCCTTTGATAACACTCGTTATAACAAGACAGTCGAAAACTTGACTGTTACACCAGTATTAAACAGTGATTATTATGAATAAATAGAAGGGTGGACGAGGGGCTCGAATCGCTGTCCGTAAATTGATGTTTCGACTCTCTACCGTCAATTTACGGACCCTTCTCTTCATTCATCGACCGTTGTTTATTACACTTGAATCTGAGTATCTAATCGTTCTCTGGAGAACATGAGACAGTCATCTGAGGAAGGAGACAACTAGGTAAATTAACTGCAATATCCTTAACTGTTTTAACGCGCACGTGTGTGTGTGTACTCGCCTAATTGTGGTTGCAGGGGTCGATATTCAGCTCCTGGCCCGGCCTCTTCACTGACCGCTACTGGGTCCTCCCTCTCCCAAGAGCTTTATCATACCTCGTCTTAAAACTATGTACAGTTCTTGCCTTCACTACATCACTTGCCAGATTATTCCACTTCCTAACAACTCTGTGCCTGAAGAAATACTTCCTAACATCCTTTTGGCTCATCTGAGTCTTCAACTTCTGATTGTGACTCCTGTTTTGTGTCCCATCTCTGGAACATCCTGTCTCTGTCCACCTTGTCTCTTCCACGCAGTATTTTATATGTCGTTATCGTGTCTCCCCTGACCCTCCTGTCTTCCATTGTCGTCGGGCCAATTTCTCTTAACCTTTTTTCGTAGGACAATCCCCTTAGCTCTGGGACTAGTCTTGTTGCAAACATTTGCACTTTCTCTAATTTCTTGACGTCCTTGACCAGGTGTGGATTCCAAACTGGTGCTGCATACTCCAGTATGGGCCTGACGTATATGGTGTACAGTGTCTTGAATGATTCTTTACTGATGTACCGGAACGCTATCCTTAGGTTTGCCAGACGCCTGTATGCTGCAGCAGTTATCTGACTGATGTGCGCCTCAGATGTGCTCGGTATTATACTCACCCCAAGATCTTTTTCCTTGAGTGAGGTTTGCAGTCTTTGGCCACCTAGCCTATACTCTGTGTGCAGTCTTTTTTACCTTTCCCCGATCTTCATGACCTTGGATTTGGCAGGGACCAGCTTGTATCCTGTCCAGGTCTCTTTGTAGTCCTGCCTGATCCTCGACCGATTTGATTCTCCTCATTAACTTCACATCTGCAAACAAGGGCACTTCTGAGTCTATCCCTTCCGTTATGTCATTCACATATACCAAAAACAGCACAAGTTCTAGGTCTGACGCCTGTGGAACCCCGCTTGTCACAGGCGCCCACTCTGACACCTTGTAACGTACCATGACTCGTTGTTGCCTCCCTGTCGGGTATTTTCTGATCCATTCAGTGTCTTCCCTGTTACGTGTGCTTGATCATCTAGCTTTTGCATTAACGTCTTGTGAGAAACTGTATCGAAGGCCTTCTTGCTGTCCAAGAAAATGCAATCTACCCATCCCTCTCTCTCTCTTGTCTTCTGTCACTTTGTCATAAAACTCCAGTAGGTTTGTGACACAGGATTTTCCTTCCCTTAAACCGTGTGGTTGTCGATTATATGCTTGTTTCTTTCCAGGTGCTCCACCACTCTCCTCCTGATGATCTTCTCCATGACTTTGCATACTATACACGTTAGTAATACAGGTCTGTAGTTTAATGCCTCGTGTCTGTCTCCTTTTTTTAAAAATTGGGGCTATATTCGCCATCTTCCATACCTCAGGTAGTTGCCCAGTTTCAATAGATGTGTTGAAGATCTTTGTTGGTGGCACACACAGCATCTCTGCTACCTCTCTAAGGACCCATGGAGAGATGTCTGGTCCCGCTGCGTTTGAGGTATCAAGTTCACATAGCAGCTTCTTCACCTCCTCCTCGGTTATGTGTACCTCATCCAG
>NC_069400.1:15846687-15915490 GCF_026875155.1 Cherax quadricarinatus
TCACCACACTAAAATACGTTCTACCCCACTACACTACACAAATTCTACACCACTACAAAACCGTTTTTACCCCACTAACTACAACCAAAAATTTTTCCACCACTAAACCCAAAACACAAAGTTTACCACATACACTACAACGTTCTACCTCACTACACACAAAACGTTTCCACCCCTACATAAAACATTTTCTAAACCCCCACTACATACAACCCTTTTTACCATCCCACAACAACGTTCTACCACCACTACACTACACACGTTCACCATCACCACTACAACGTTCTACCCTCACTACACACAAACTTTTACCCCCTACACATGTTCTACCCTCACTAAAAACCCTTTTCTACCTTTACACCTTTCATACTTTTTACCATCACTACACTACACCCTTTTAAAACCGAACATGTTCTAAACCCTCACTAAACACCACGTTTTTACCACCGCTTTCACAAGTTCTACCATCACTACACTACATACGTTCTACCATCACTACACTACATACGTTCTACCATCACTACACTACACACGTTCTACCACCGCTACACATGTTCTACCATCACTACACTACATACGTTCTACCATCACTACACTACATACGTTCTACCATCACTACACTACACACGTTCTACCACCGCTACACATGTTCTACCATCACTACACTACATACGTTCTACCATCACTACACTACATACGTTCTACCATCACTACACTACATACTTCTACCACACTTTCACTACACACGTTCTACCATCACTACACTACATACGTTCTACCACCACTACACTACACACGTTCTACCATCACTACACACCTTCTACCACCACTACACTACACACGTTCTACCATCACTACACACCTTCTACCACCACTACACTACACACGTTCTACCATCACTACACTACATACGTTCTACCATCACTACACTACACACGTTCTACCATCACTACACTACATACGTTCTACCATCACTACACTACACACGTTCTACCATCACTACACTACATACGTTCTACCACCACTACACTACACACGTTCTACCCTCACACACTAACCGTTTTTACCACACTACACTACACACGTTCTACCATCACTACACTACAAAAACGTTCTACCACCACTACACTACAAAACCCCTTTCTACCACCTACACTACATACGTTCTACCACCACTACACTACACACGTTCTACCATCACTACACTACATACGTTCTACCATCACTACACTACACACGTTCTACCACCACTACACTACACACGTTCTACCATCACTACACTACATACACGTTCTACCATCACTACACTACACACGCTCTACACTCACGACACTAGCACACTTTTTCTAAATACCACCACTACACTACATCGTGCTAACCATCACTACACGACACACGTGTCTACCACCACGATACACTACAACACGTTCGACCATCCACGACAGCTACACACGTTCCTACCATCACTGACACACACACTCTACCATCACTGACACTACTCCGTGCTACCATCACTACTCAGTATCTCGGATACCTTCACGACTCTACAATACGTCTACCATCACTACAACTACACACTTTCTAAAACCACGCACACATGTCTAACATCATTACACACACACGTTCTTCCACCCTACACTACACACGTTCTACCGACCACTACACTAACACACGTTCTGACCATCACTACACCTACATACTTCTAGTCCACTACTACACGACACCCTTCTAATCGACCATCACTACACTACACACGCTACATCACTAACACTACACACGTTCTACATCCACTACACGACACACTTCTACCCATCAACGACACTACATACTTTCTACCACCTCGACACGACACACGTTCTTCCTTCACTACACTACACTCTGTCTACCACCACTACACACGTCATACTTCTACCACCACTACACTACACAACTTCGACCCATCACTTCTCTACACACGTTCTACCATCCTACACTACACTACCGTTCTAATCATCACTACACTACACACCTTCTACCACCACTTGACTCTAACTATCGTTCTACGCATCGACTTCACTACATACTTCTACCATCACTACAACTACACACTTCGACCCAGCAAATACACTACATAGCTTCTAATGCAATCTACTACACAACATAGGCGTTCTAACCATCACTACACTACTACGTTCTACCATCACAACACTAACACACGTTCTACCAGCCACTGCACTTCTGCACGGTCTAACCATGCACTACACTACATACTTTCTACCATCACACACTACACTCTGTCTAACATCAATACACACATATACCGTTTCTAACCATCACTACAACACACACGTGGCTAAAAACATCACCTACACTACAAGACGTTTCTATCTACCATCACTACAGCTACAGGACACGTTTTCTTCCACCACTACACAACACAACGTACTACCATCCACTTACTCTACACACGTTCTAACACCACTACATACACACGTTACCATCACTACACGACACACGTAGTTCTAAACACCGACTACACGACACACGTTCTACCACACTACACACACACGTTCAATCCACCACTTCACAACCACGTTCTACCATCACTACAGACTACAACGGCTACCATCACTACACTACATACTTATACACGCACTGCACTACTCACGTTCGATCCATCACTACCTACACTCGTTCTACCGTACCTAGGCACGTCCACATCTTCTTCCACCACTGACACTACACACGTTCTACCATCACTTCAACTACACACGTTCTACCATCACGACACAACATCACGTTATCTAAACCACCACTTACACTACACACGGTCTACACATGCACTAATCTACACACGTTCTACCAGCCCTACACCTACTTAACGTATACCAACCACTCTCTACACACTTCTATCCATCACGACACTACACACGTTCTACCAGCCACTGCACTACACGACTTCTATCCATCACGACACTACACCCTTTCTACCACCACGCACTTCACACTTTCCTAGCATCACTACACTAGCACACGTTCTATCTACCACCACTGCACTACACACGTTTCTACCACCACGACAACTTCACAAAGACGTTCTACCACCACGACACTACAAACCGTTCGACCACCACTACCGACACACGTCTAAAACCACCACTAAGGGGGGTGGACACTGCACACGTTGCTAAACCACACCACTACACACACACGTTCTTCCACCACGCACTCTCTAGTTGCGTCTACCACCACGGACATCGAGGAGCAATCACGTCACCTCCACTGCACTAAACATTCGACCACCTCGGCGTGCTGACTCACGTTCTACCACCACTACACTTCTCACGCTACCTCCACGGCACTGACTCACTTTCTACACATCGAACACTACTCACGGCTACCACCACTTACACTACACTCGTTCTATCCACCACTTCCTACACACAGTCTACCTAACATCCCTTGTTGTTCACTCGCCTGACCTCTTTCCGTTCGTCTGCCGGCGCTGCCTCGGTTATAAACGGCCTTCCCTTGTCGCCATCGCCTGGTAACCCTGAGACGCCGTGCCAAAAATCTACAGTGAGGGGAGCCGGTCGCGCTCAGCACATAAAACTTCGTTGATAACAGCGGGATTGCAATGATACAGAGTTTCACTCCTAGGAGCCCCGAATGGTACTCCCTAGTTGCATCGGTCCGGGGTGTGGTTTCATTCGTGTAGTAAACATAGCCTCGCCGCCTCGGTGTAACATACTTAGTAGAATCCGGGCTCAGAACCAAACTCTCTGAAGGAAGTGTATGTGGACCACCAACCACCGAGAGCTTATCAAAACCATTGAGCATTTGACTTCATGCGGTATGGAAGGAGTTTTCCTTCTTTGTGCATTATATTTTGTGACAATAACCACCAAAAAAAAGTGAAAAAATGTAGAATACTTTTTCAGTCGTGAGTAAGATTCACTCCCAACAGCAGTACGTTCAACAAAAAAAATAGGCCAAACAAAAGAGCCGAATAGTAATAACAGACATTAAAGAACAAAAGTGTCAGCCAACACTCGCTACCTCAACAAAAGTGTCAGCCAACACTCGCTACCTCAACAAAAGTGTCAGCCAACACTCGCTACCTCAACAAAAGTGTCAGCCAACACTCACTACCCCAACAAAAGCGCCAGCCAACACTCGCTATCCCGCTGGTTCACACCAACGCTTATATTAAAGAGCGTAATTATTTGATCCCCAATTTTCAATAAGCAGCAGTTGTGTTGAAAACCTTGTATTAACGTATTCAGTTATTAAATTCCTATCGGTTCTTCCTGACACGCAATTGTAGTTTTATGGAAGTGAAGATTATTATTATTAATAATATATAATATATATATATATATAAATATATATATATATATATATATATAATATATTAATATGTATATATATATGCAAGGAATTCGCAAGAGCAGGCATAATATACACACTGATCTCTGGCTGAAGGAGACTCGAACCTACGAACCTTGGAACAAGGTACGCAGTGCTATACCAATCTCACCACACTGGACAATACCTTGGTGAAATTTGTATAGCACTGCGTACCTTGTTCCAAAGTTCGTAGGTTCGAGTCTCCTTCAGCCAGAGTCCCAGAGATCAGTGTTTGTGTATATTTCGCCTGCTCTCGCGAATTCCTTGCATTGTTAAAATCTCTAGCAAGGCTGATGCATGCAGGGGATGAGATGAAAAGCTGTAAGCCTTCTCCCTGAAAGCTGGCTGCATTGGATCAACGTGTAGCGCAAGCTGGACGCTAAGGTATTGGTCCAGTGTGGTGAGATTGGTATAGCACTGCGTACCTTGTTCCAAGGTTCGTAGGTTCAAGTTTCCTTCAGCCAGAGATCAGTGTTTATATATATATATATATATATATATATATATATATATATATATATATATATATATATATATGCAGAACAACCATTTCAAAGGTTCTTTTCGTACAAAATTATTAATTTTTACATTAACATAAATGAAAAAATATATCTTTAAACGCAAGAGAATTTTTTTTTAAAAGGACTTAATTTTAAATGAGTTCTTGCTAAGTGACCAATTTTACCTATTCAGCACGACATACACATAAACAAGAGATTAACTCGTATGGTTTCTAGCCAATATTTTATTTGAATCTGAATCAAGGTGGTATTGAGACGAGTCACCTGGCATGGTATCATGTGTCACGCAGCATGGTACTGAGACGAGTCACCTGGCATGGTATCATGTGTCACCCGTTATTATGAAGTGTCATCTGGCATGGTATGAAATGTTTCACTTTGTATGGTGACAAGATGTTTCAAATGAGAGTCTGGATGTATCACCTGGCATGGTGTGGAGGTGAGGACGAGTTTCAGACGTCCTCTACAGTCCACAGGTGTTCTTAGCCCCGAGTCAGAGCTTAGAGAGTCCTCACTCCTCTTCTCCCAGGCCTCCTGGGACTTCGCCTCGCTGGGAGGAACGTCGGTGTTGCTGGGAGGGACTTGTGTACTGCTTGAAGGATCTTTCATATTGTTGGAAGGGACTTCGATGGTGCCTGCAGAGTCCTGAGCATCAGAATGAATGCCAACATCTTCACTCATGCTGGGAGGGTTCTCGGAAATGTTGGGAAGGTTGTGGATGTTACTGGTAGGACCATGGATGTTACTGGTAGGACCATGGATGTTACTGGTACTTTCCTGGATGTTACTGGTAGTGTCATTGGACTGAGTACCGGCCAGAACTTGCAACATCTGCAACAATCCAACAATTATTATTAGCAAGATACCCAGGAATCATGAGACTATTCACATGTTTACATAAAATAGATACCTTAATTACCTTTATTATTATTATTATTAAAGATTAGCCGGTATTCTCCCGGCCCGGGCCTTTTCCAAGTGGTGGCCCGGGCCTTTTCCAAGTGGTGGCCCGGCCTTGGCTCCCTCTTTAGGGGCGCTGTATAGTCCTTGTGGCTTAGCGCTTCTTTTTGATTATAATAATAAATCCCTCTTTAGGGAGTGTCTGAGACCTAAGTCTCCCATGGGAGGAGGCACAATATCTCCTCATCTTTGGGACCAACTGTCCCTAGGCCTAGCCACAAGCTAGGCCTCTCTGGTCTGCCATCCCCGCCCCAAAGGGGCAAATGGGAATGACAGTCTTATGAGTTAAAGGCTCGGGCTCAGGCACCTACCCTACCCTAGAAGGGTTAGGCATGGTATCGATGCCTTAATTACCTATTCAGAGAGAAACTAACATTAACTCGAAATTATAACGTAAAGACTCCATGCAATTTATGTCAACCTTTCGCTTTATTATTATCCTTATTGATTATTATTATTATTATTATTATTATTATTATTATTATTATTATTATTATTATTTTATTATTATTTTATTATTATTATTATTATTTATTATTAAAAACAACAATCATTTACAAGTTTCCCTTAAGGGATATCCTATTATAAAGATTAGGGCTGCCCCACAGTAAGGTATATTGTACATTTGGATATACCTTACTGTGGGGCAGCCCTAATCTTTATAAAGGGGGGCGATTTCGTTATCGGTCCTTATCAGCAGACGCATCATTCATCTCAAATTCCCCTCCCTAGACTATAATATATTCTTGGTTGATCTAGATTCCTATTCCCCACTGTTAAGACTCCAAGTAAAGGTTTTAAAGACCCGCTGAAATCCCTTCTAAAGGATTAAGACTAACCTTATATTGTTTGGGTTCAGTATATCTCGCCTCCACTGATCCTCCCACCACTTCCGGCTTCGAACTCGAGAGGCAAAACGAAGCAGCTTCACTAATGGGGTTCGAAATCTGCGCGCGTAAAATATTTTTTTAAACGCCTTACGAACCTAAAAGAAAAGTAGTTTTGCGCGTCCCAACTTGGCGTTTCTTTTGTAAGTTTATTTAGGTACAGTCTTGTATGATAATATTTAGTTATTCTTGGTTAATAATTACCCAGAATAACACAAAAACAGCCAAAGTGGCTTATTTTCCTTGGGTCCAATTGTTGTTACCTGGAGGTTATTCCGGGGATCAACGCCCCAGCGGCCCGGTCCATGACTAGGCCTCCCGGTGGATCAGGTCCTGATCAACCAGGCTGTTACTGCTGGCCGCACGCAGTCCAACGTACGAGCCACAACATTTTATTTTGCGCGCCAAAACTATTTTTCCTGTACCTCCTAAACCTTTTTCTCTTTATTGCTTTATCCCTAGATTAGATTTTGTCACCGAAGTGGCTAGTTTATTGTACACCCCATATCCATCCTGTGGAGGGTAGCGCAAGAGCATATGGATACACAAAAGGCCCAGGAACTAGGCCCCAAAAGGGTTAACAGGTATACATTTGGATTTATATCTACATATCTACAGTTCACTTATCTGTTACATGAAAATTTAGGAAGCTTACTTAGTATATCTGGTATCTTATTTTCATTAATAAGATATCTTGACATGTCACATGGGTTATTATACTGTCTATCTCTTTATTCCTCAATAAGTGGACAGTTAAGCACATAATGTTCATACATGTAATTTATTACTTTATTGATAAAAGTTTCTCTTAATTGCTTTACCGTCATTTTCATTTTTTTCCTGTAAAAACTGTCTATACCATTCACTCATTTATCCATACCTCACCTATGCTATTTGTGCTTGGGGATCAATTGCAGCAACACACCTAAAGTCACTAATAACCCAACAAAAAGCCGCAGTAAGAATCACTAAATCCCATCCCCGGCAACACATCCCCCCCACTCTTCATAGATCTAAACTTACTCCCTGTTCAGAACATCCACACTTACTACTGTGCAATCTATATCTACAGGACCTTAAATTCCAATATTAACCTTGACCTAAAACGCTTTCTTGATAGTTGTGACAGGATCCACAGGCATAACACCAGACACAAACATCTCTATGACATTCCCCGTGTCCGACTAAACCTTTACAAAAATTCAATGTATGTCAAAGGCCCTAAAATCTGGAACACCCTACCTGAGAACTCTAGAACTGCAGACACATTCATCACCTTCAAAACTACCATTAGAAAACATCTTATCTCCCTGATACACCCCGTCAACTAACTACATAAAAACCACCTGGTGGTTCACACTTACACTCACCCATTTAACTATAATCACAGAAATACGAATCTTAATCTTAAAATAATGATTCCTAACTAGTCATAAGTTTGCTTGTGATACTCCAATATAGAAACTATGCATTGTGCCAAAACAAAAGCATTCACATTGCTAAACTCACAAACTAGTATTTAGTCACTTAGTATTTAGTCAACTTACTCCATAATTTGTAATTTAATGTTAAGAATTAAACTAAGTTTGCTCGAAATGCCTAGCCTTGCTAGGTATTCTAGTGGCCCCCTCTGTAATTAGTATTTTATTACATGTAAACCACACAATAACCAAAATATGTAAACCCTGCATTGTAATCCTTATAGAGAATAAACTTGATTGATTGATTGTATTGTTTTGCGCTCCAAACGTCTCTCTCTCTCTCTCTCTCTCTCTCTCTCTCTCTCTCTCTCTCCTCTCTCCTCTCTCTCTCTCTCTCTCTCTCTCTCTCTCTCTCTTCTCTCTCTCTCTCTCTCTCTCTCTCTCTTCTCTCTCTCTCTCTCTCTTCTCTCTCTCTCTTCTCTCTCTCTCTTCTCTCTCTCCTTCCTCTCTCTCTCTCTCTCTCTCTCTTCTCTCTCTCTCTTCTCTCTCTCTCTTCTCTCTCTCTCTTCTCTCTCTCTCTTCTCTCTCTCTCTTCTCTCCTCTCTTCTCTCTCTCTCTCTCTCTCTCTCTCTCTCCTCTCTCTCTTCTCTCTCTCTCTCTCTCTCTCTCTCTCTCTCTCTCTATCTTCTCTCTCTCTCTCTCTCTCTCCTCTCTCTCTCTCTCTCTCTCTCTCTCTCTCTCTCTCTCTCTCTCTCTCTCTCTCTCTTTCACAGGGTTTGACAAGGTTAAGTTAAGGATTCCCAACTTTATTGACAACCTAAGAGCTGTTACCTACATCAGCCCATTTGAAAGTATTTTTATTGTTATGAAACATACAAGCAGGGAACAGGATGAAGTTGGAGCCATCTGTGGGCCAGCATTTTCATTGATCAACTGACATCATAATGCTGTACGAATGTGTTCCATACTCGAGTCATCCTGGGGATAAATGATCTCAAGATGAAGTGATGTTCTGGAGAAGGGTACAGCCAGAGTGAAGTTGCTGCTTTCTGCCCGTCTTGTGGTATAGAAGCTTGCTTCTCGCTGTCCTCGAAGTGGATCCAAGTGTGGTACTTTGACAATATTGGCCTTGTACATACATAACAGTAAGGCCACCCACATCCCTCCTGTGTTGAAGGCTCTGCTGAAATGACATATCTATCCAGGATGGGTCCAGGCAAGAGATGAGACGTCTTGCTCTGTTCTCTACTCTGTCAAGCAATCGCAGATGAGAGGGGGGAGGGCAGGCAAACCAAGAAAGTGGAGCATACTCAAGGTGTGAGCGTACTTGTACCTCATACAGAATCTTGCAACCCCTACTGTCAAGCAGATGCGAGATACGGCCAAGTGCTTTTAGCTTCCTGGCTGCCTTGTTTGCAAGATTTACAAAGCACAAGGCTCCTAACTACCTAGTTCATACCTTCACTGATGAGGATGATGAAGATGTTGAAATTAAACTTGACGATCCACAGGACCAGGCTAATTTGAGAAAATTCTCCCACAATAACAGTCGTCAATTTAACAATAATCACTATCAGTTGGTAAATGAATGGAGAGATGAGAACTTGGATGATCTACAACCACTACCTTCCATCGATACTTCAACTCTTGAAGATACCCACCCGCTTACTAGACCTATTACATTACTAGAGATGAGTCAGGTTATTGGAAGAATGCGAAATAGAGCCCCTGGCCTCTCTGGAATAACAATGAAACAAATAAAGTTCCTACCCAGAAATTGTAAACAGTCTTTGGTAAATATCTTTAATGCCATCTTGGCCTCAGGACATTTTCCAGTGATTTTTAAGACTGCTAGGATGATCTTTCTTGGTAAGCCCAATAAAGACATCCACCAACCTGGGAACTATAGACCTATATCTTTACTTGAAGTCACTGGAAAAGTTCTTGAAAAGATCATTTCCAACAGATTGAACTACTATATGGAGTTTAATCACTTTTTTACTGAAAAACAATTTGGCTTTAGAACACATGGAGGTACCCATCATGCAATAAATATTATTTTCGATACTGTAGCAAGTCTAAAACATCAGGGCAATCTTGCCCTAATTGCCACCAGAGATGTTCATAAAGCTTTTGATAGCTTAATGGCATGATGGCCTTATATACAAACTCATTGACCTACCAGACCATAACTGGACTTTTCTCAGATTAATATATAATTTCTTAACTCAAAGAAAAATCATTCCCACCTTTCATGGCAGGTCGACAGAGCCTTTTATACCAACAGCTGGTGTCCCACAAGGTTCTTGTCTCAGTCCAATTCTGTTCAACATTTATGTGAATGACCTTCCTCAACCAGAGTTTAATGATACAATTGTGACACAGTTTGCAGATGATGTTATTCATGTCGTCTCTTCAACTCCGGTAACAGGAAAATACAAGTATGAGAGAGTCATAGAAAAAATGAATATTGAACTTCGTCGAACATCTAATTGGGAAAAGAAATGGAGAATTACGACTAATCCTGACAAAGTCCTTGTAAGCACGATAGGATATTTTGCATCAACAATCGAAGATAAAGGGGGTATCTCCATCAGAGGTACACCTGTAGCCATTAGAAGCCCTAACAAGATTTTGGGATATGAAATAGACAGGCTGCTCCACTCAACATCTCATGTAACTAAAAAGATCAACATAGCCAAAGCCGGTCTTAGCAGTCTCTTTCGATTCAATCAAGCCCCTCAACATGTCAAAAAACATCTGTATAAAATGATAATAAGACCTATACTCGAATACCCATGTGTCCCAATGTCATTAACAACAAAGATCAACATGCTACGGTTACAAAGGGTCCAGAATAGAGCTCTTCGCTTCATTACGGGTACCAGGAGGAGAGACAGAGTTAAAATGGCAGATTTACACGTACAACAAGATATTACTGTCATAAATGTACGCCTGGACACCCTGAAAAAGAAACAACTCTATACAATGCAAGAACTATACATGCCAGATAGAGAACATCCTATACAAGTGGTAAATACCACGGATTATATCATCAATACTCCTCCTCACAGGACTCAAAGAATGACTCTCCCACAGAGGGTCCGTCGTTTTATCCATAAAGATGATTACCATCGACCAATGATATTGAGCAACCTCCCTGATGAAGATTGGGTAACACCAGAACCCTTCTATGTGTACTGAGAAAATCATCGCTCCCAATTAGGGAAACATCTTATATAACAATCTAATGTAAAAATTATGCTATTTACTATGGCTGGACACCACCTGTAAGAAGCCATTGTCACGTAATTCCATAAACTGGCCAGAAAATTATTGCCTTCATTGTCGCATAAATATCCGTTGTGCAATCGCAAAAAAAAGCAATTGCAACTTGTATAATTACTACCAATTCAGAGTCATGTACTTATATATCTGTTATATCTATGTGACTGATGGGTTAGTATTATACCCCTTAAAGAATATTTTATCATTTCACATACACTTTTTAAATTACACCAAAGTGGTTGGGCCACTTACCTTTTATATCCTACCTCTCTCCCCCCTCCCACCCTTTTCCAATATTTTTATCCTTACCCATCCTTCTTCCTTATCCATCTTACCAAAGCTCTGGTCTGGACAATACAATACAACGTGGTTCTTCTCTCTTTTTCCCTCTCTAAAGTCAGTACCTGACCAGCCGGGTTGTGGTTCGTACGTTGGATTTCGTGCGGCCAGCAGTAACAGCCTGGTTGATCAGGCCTGACCTCCAGGTATCTGCTATATCTACTTGCCTGTGCTAGGTAGTTTACACAAATGTTACTACATATGATAATTTTAATTACCTAAACTTGTGTACCTGTACACATGTGTACCTGTACCTGAATAAACTTTCTGACAAGATGAGTATGAGGTACATAAAGATATTAAACTGTTTGATGTCTATCTTTGTTATACCTACATCTTTGTGTTATATCTTCGTGTCTGTGTGTCATATATTCATGTATATCTGTTATATTACATGTTTTGCATGTTATATTTACATGTCTATCTGTTATATCTGCATGTCTATCTGTTATATGTATATGGGGCCCCGTGGCCTGACTGGCAAAGCTCTCGCTTCACACGCTGAGTGTCCGGGTTCGATTTCCGGCAGGGGTGAAAACATTCGACGTGTTTCCTTACGCCTGTTCACCTAGCGAGTAGACACCTGAGTGTTAGTCGACTGGTGTGGGTCGCATCCGGGGGGACAAGACTGAGCTCAACCCCAATGATAATAAGACAGTCCCTTGGTGACGCACTGACTTTCTTGGGTTATCCTGGGTGGCTAACCCTCCGGGGTTAAAAATCCGAACAAAATCTTGTCTATTACATGTCTATCTGCTATAACTTGTCTATATCTACATGACTATGTGTTATATCTACATGTCTGTCTTATCAACATGTTAATCTGTTAGGTTAGGTAAACTCCACGCCTGTGACCTGGTGGCAAAAAGCTCTCACTTCGCACGCTGAGGATCCGGGTTCGATTCCCGGTAAGGGTAAAAACATCGGACGTGTTTCCTTACACCGGTTGTCTATGTTCACCCATCAGTAAAATGGGTACCTGGGTGTTAGTGGACTGGTGTGGGTCGCATCCTGGGACAAAACTGACCTAATTTGCCCGAAATGCTCTGCATAGCCAGGGGCTTTCTCTATAGTAGTATGTTATTGATGTCAGCTAGGACTGTATACCTTGTACATGTACTTGTAGAAATAAAGATGATTTTATATTATATGTACATGTATGTCTGTTATATCCGCAAGTCTATCTGTCATATCGACAGGGCTATATATATCTGCCTATCTACCTACATAACTTATTCTAATGTCATAAAGTCACATCTCCATGTCTAAGCATATATTCATTTTTATATTTGTCTTTGTATGTTCAGTCACCTGGTTATTTCCCTATCCTAGGCAGGTATATATTACAAATATAAATTTTATTTATTTCCGAAACTTCAAGTGAATCTTAGCTCGAACAAGTTCCAGTAATACTCGTCGCTCAAACTTTAAGTAATATTACACTCTGTGGTTGCAATATGTAATATATGAATGTCGTGTATTGTGTAAAGTGAATTACGTTTAGGCTGAAAAAATATGGAAATTTGTGTTAGTATAGGGGAAGTAAAGTGTTTCTCTATTATTTCTGAAGAAGTACCACGTCTGGTTAGAAATTAAAGAATAACAAAGATCTGGTTTGAAGTTGCTGTCGAGTTTGTTTTATTTATTTAAGTCACCTGGTAAGATTTCCTGTCACTTTTGTTTGATACTGAAATTTATATTTTAGTTTAAATGGATGTTCTCTGATGTAAACGAGTGACTAATAATGTTATTGTGTTTAATGAAAACTAATTGTGTACCTGAATAAACTTAACTCCTGTCACTTAGTCAGTCAGTGGCATAAATCAAGTTTATTTAGGCATTTTACACAGTTTTAGATTTTTATAATTGTCATATATATAGTAACATGTGTAAACTCTCCATGATAACACTAAAAGAGTCAAAAAAAGTGACTTAACGTCCATTGAGACTTAATCTCCAGGAACTGCTCTTCTCTTCATTGGAATGACTCTATTGGCCACCTATTCCTCAGGCTCTGTTTGACCTCTTAAGTGTTTAGAGCTTCCTCGTTGACATGCAGAACTTGCCCACCAGACAAATACTGAATCAGAACCAGTTGACAATAGCATGGAGTCCCACAAGGTAGTACCCTGGGTTCTCTTGTATTACTCTCTTTGAATGGGGGTACATTAAGGCTGGTGAAGGGTTTTTGACTCAAGGAATTGAAATTACCTTCTCCTTCCTTGGATCAACCCTGGCTGAGGTAATCAGTCCCTCAGCCACCAGGTTGAAGAAGCCACTGGCTGGCAAAAGGTTTCTGTAATAAGGATTCACAAATGTTGCAAAAGTGCTCATTCCTGAACTTATCGGTTTTCTAAGCCATTTACAGGCGGGCCCTGCTCTAAAGTGCTTCACTCACAGCATTTCGCTAATGCCGTGGTTTTCAGTTATACCCATTCTTCATTTATTCAGAATTCCTACAATAAATATATTCACCACTCACTTTAAGCTAAAGTTGAAAATATTTTAAGATAAGTAATGTGTGTACTGTATATACATTTTTTAGGCATAGCTCTATTGCTCACTTAATGTATGGTAATATAAACATGTTATCAGGCTTTTACATGCATTTCAAAATAGAAAAAAGGATATGTTTCACTTTACAGGGTTAGCCTGGAACCTGACCAGCTGCATAAGCAGGACCCTCCTGTACATCATATCCATTACAGAATTGTCTGTAAAGTATCACAGTCAACAAAACTTTCTCATCTCTATCTATCCACCACAGTTACTATTACCAACCACTGGCTCTCCCTTGTTAGTCCAGTAAATCGAAGGTTTACTGTAAGTTTGATTAATACAGTACATACAGTAGAACCCTCGTATCCACAGATTCGGTATCCTCTGTTTCAGTTATCCATGGTTTACTATTGCCCAAAAATACCTTTCAATTTTGCATACTAATGGCCCCAAAATGCAAAAGTAGAGAAGGTGGCAGTTCTTCAAAGCCTAAGAGAAGCCCTGAAGTGCTTCCCATCAGTGAAAAAGGGATAATTCTCTACTTATTGTGCATAATTTATCAATTAAACTTTATAATAGGTATGTATTGGACTTGTATAGAGGGTTTGCTACTATCCGCAGTTTTGGTATCCGCAGCAGGTCCTTGGAACATATCCCCCGTGGATACAGGGGTCCTACTGTATTTTAAGAAATGAGAGGAAAACTTTAAATTATTCAGATGGCAAATTTTTGTGTTATTTGTGGTTTCAGGACTCCCTTCAGCTCCAGGATAATCACCCTGCATATTGCAGAGGTGCATCATAGCAATGCTGATATATAATATGTATGTAGGCTGTTGCTGCTTATAGTACTTATTCAGCTCTGACAAAAATACAAAAAAAAATACTCTATAAAAGTTAATCAAAACGAGATGGCGAGGGTTATCCTGCATATCGGTGCAAGACTTACATGGCCCTCCAGCATTAAAGTCTGAGTGAGATAGTCAAACCCCCAAATTCATGGGTTTTAATTCACTTTACTGAAGGGCTTCTGAGAAATAGGTTGGATTATGTTGTGTTTTTCATGATGCACTTATTTTGGAGCTTGCTGCATTACTCCTAAATTGAAAAATAACCATGAGATTTCATTTTAGGTATGCTCACTGGTTTTCCCATGCCCAAATCTCTCTAATCATTGTTTCAGTAAGCAAATAGCCTGCACATAGGAGAATGAAACTTATGACAACGTTTCGGTCCAATCTGAACCATGAACTTTTCAGTCAAAAGTGCGAAGGGAAGGGAGTCGTTGTTTCATGTGGATGTCAGTATTACTAGATAAGAGTTATATTTAAAGACATCTTTTGAAACCTGATAGTAGAAAGAGGATCAAGCTTCCACCCTTGGGTGCTGATAATTATTTTACATGCATAGTTTTTATTATTTACTTATTTTACATTTGTGGGGCCACTAGGAATGTGACTTTGAATTAGGAAGTTCTGCTGTATGTATTTCAGTAAAGATTACTCGTACATTTTATTTTATATTGATTCTTCCCATTTAACTTTTGCCTTCTCCTATATTCCTCTTGTCACTCATAAATAGTTAATATCTTTACCATAATATATTTTTATAATATATGGTGTTCTGCAATATATATTGTTTCAGCCACTATATTGTGACTTTTTATTCTCTGTTTCCCTGTATTAATTATGCATTAAATATAAATTATAATAATTTTATTTCCTACAGGATCATAGTCCAATGGCAGAGAGAAGACCCGGCTCGTCTCTGCAGGATATGCTGAATCAAGCTAAGCTCAGAATAAAAGTATGTAGTTGCCTGTTTTTATCACCGATGTTTTGTTAATGACTGATGAGCACTGGTACATGGTATACTGTACTTTTGATATTCTTACCTTGTCTTGAAATACTGTTCACTCCAGACCTTTTAAAACATCTACATACTTAACTGGGATTTTGCTGGATTACTCTCAGTATGCCACACCTTTTACATTATTTGCTGAAGAATTGAGACACTTATGCAACATATGGGAATCTTTATTGAAGAAACGTTTCACTACACAGTGGCTTCATCAGTCCTGTACAAAGCAGGAAGGTATAAGGAGAGAAAGAGTTTGAGGTAATCAGTCCCTCAGCCTGGAGTCGATGAGTTCAGTCCATCAATCTTGTAGAATGTACAGCACAAGGCTGTAGTGGTGGCTTATATACTGTAGTCAGGTGAGGCGAAGCAGGAGGAGGCGGGGTTATAGTGGAACCATCCACTAGTCTAAGTAGGTCTTCATCCAAAGATTGGACAAGTTTTGAAGAATTCTTTGTATCAAGATCCCATGATGATGCAGTGTCTGACAGATGTGATGAATGGTTTTGAAAACCAACAAGTTGGAGAATTGAGACACTTATGCAGCATCTGTTGCATAAGTGTCTCATTTCTCTTGGTGTAGAGGTATAGCAGTGTAAAGGCAGTGTTGTAGAGAGACAGCAGTGTTGAGGCACAGTAGTGTAGAGACAGCATTGTTCATTGAAGCCATTATTGGCACATAGGTAAGGGGGTTAGAAAGGAACTCAGGTAAGAATGAAGAAAACAAGAGAATGAGTGAATTAGAGGAAGGGGTTGGAACACTGACTTCCTCATCAGAGTAATCTGATGAGGAGAGAATGGTGCTGGAAGATATAGGACTGAAAGTTGAGTTGCTGTTGTATAACGCCCAGCTTGTAGGACTCTTCTCACTGTCAGCTGAATGTGTTTTGAATGTTTAGGGCTGCTCTATATCAAATGAGGATCTCATGCTGACGGCCATTCTCTACCAAGAGAAGGGGTCCTGGGTGTAGAGGGCTGGTCTCTATCAAGTGAATGGGTCCTGGATGCTGATGACTGTGTGCTGGATGCATGAGGACTAACACTCTTAAAGAAACTTTCAGTTGATAGCTGTCTGGCTCGAAGTTGTTTCTCTACAAATAAATTCCTGTAACACCCCACTGCATTGTTCTTTTAAATATCAAAGGCCATTGTGCAATCAGCGTTTCGGCCGATGGACTGTGTTCTATCCATTCTTCAAACTTATGAAATCCTAAGGCAAGATTTGCCACAGTCAGTCGAGTACAGTGGACCCCCGCCTTACGATGGCATCGCGTTACGTTAAATCCGCCATACGATACATTTTAACGCAAAAATTTTGATTTTGCCTTGCCTCACGCTAAAAAACTCGCCTCACGCGATTCGTCCGGGACGGGTCCCACGCGTGGCCTCAGCTGCCCCGTGCATGCCAGTGTTTACATGCCAGCCAGTGCGGTCGCATCCATGCATACATTTGGTACATTTCATATTATCACAGTGTTTTTAGTGATTGTAGCTGCAAAATAAGTCAATGGGCCCCAAGAAAGCTTCTAGTGCCAACCCTGCGGGAAAAAGGGTGAAAATTACTATGGAAATGAAGAAAGAGATAATTGCTAAATACGAAAGTGGAGTGCGTGTCTCAGAGCTGGCCAGGTTGTATACCAAACCCCAATCAACCTTCGCTAATATCGTGGCCAACAAAACGGCAATCAAGGAAGCTGTTCTTGCAAAAGGTGCAAGTTTGTTTTCGAAACAGAGAGCACAAGTGATAGAAGATGTTGAGAGACTGTTATTGGTGTGGATAAACGAAAAACAGATAGGAGATAGCATCTCTCAAGTGATCATATGTGAAAAGGCTAGGAAGTTGCAAGAGGATTTAATTAGAAAAATGCCTTCAACTAGTGGTGATGTGAGTGAATTTAAGGCCAGCAAAGGTTGGTTTGAGAGATTTAAGAATTGTAGTGGCATACATAGTGTGATAAGGCATGGTGAGGCTGCCAGTTCGGACCAAAAAGCGGCTGAAAAATACGTGAAGGAATTCAAGGATTACATAGACAGTGAAGAATTGCAACCTGAACAAGTGTTTAATTGTGACAAAACAGGCCTGTTTTGGAAGAAAATGCCAAGCAGGACCAACATTACTCAGGAGGAAAAGGCACTCCCAGGACATAAGCCTATGAAAGACAGGCTTACTCTTCTGATGTGTGCTAATGCTAGTGGTGATTGTAAAGTGAAGCCTTTATTGGTGTATCACTCTGAAACTCCCAGAGCGTTCAGGCAAAACAATGTCGTCAAAGCTAATTTGTGTGTGATGTGGAGGGCAAACAGTAAGGCATGGGTCACTAGGGACCTTTTCTATGACTGGTTACACCATGCATTTGCTCCCACTGTGAAAAATTACCTAACGGAAAAGAAATTGGACCTTAAGTGCCTCCTGGTATTAGACAGTGCTCCTGGTCATCCTTCAGATTTGGCAGAGCGACTTTCTAGGGACATGAGCTTCATTAAGGCCAAGTTTTTGCCTCCTAATACCACCCCTCCTGCAGCCCATGGACCAGCAGGTCATTTCAAACTTCAAAAAACTACACAAAAGCTATGTTTCAAAAGTGCTTTGAAGTGACCTCAGACACTTGATTGGCTCTAAGAGAGTTTTGGAAAGATCACTTTAGCATCCTCAGTTGTGTAAACCTTACAGGTAACACTTAGGAGGAAGTGACTAAGAGGACCTTGAACTCTGCTTGGAAGAAACTGCTGTGCCACAATGTGTAGAAGAAAGGGATTTTAAAGTATTTGGGGCTAACTCTCAGGAGCCTATGCCAGTTGTGGAATCTATTGTGGCATTGGGAAAGTCCAAGGGGTTGGAGGTTAGTGGGGAGGATGTGGAAGAGTTGGTGGAGGAGGACAATGAAGAACTAACCACTGAAGAGCTGCATGATCATCTTCAACAGCAAGAGGCCAGACCTGAGGAAACTGCTTCAGAGGAGGGGAGAGAGAAATTGAGGAAGTTGCCTACTTCAAAGATTAAGGAAATGTGTGCAAAGTGGGTTAAACTGCAAACCTTTTTTGATGAAAATCACCCTGACACAGCTACTGCAAGCCGTGCTGGTGACTATTACAATGACACTGTTATGGCCCATTTTAGGAAAGTCTTAAAGGAACGGGAGGTACAGACCTCTATGGACAGATTTGTTGTGCGGCAGAGGTCCAGTGACTCTCAAGCTGGTCTTAGTGGCATTAAAAGAAGAAGGGAAGTAACCCTGGAAAAGGACTTGATACCTCAAGTCCTAATGGAAGGGGATTCTCCTTCTAAACAATAACAACTTCTACACTCTCCCCTCCTCCCATCCCATCAATCATCACCAGATCTTCAACAAAGGTAAGTGTCATGTATTCTATTCTTAGTAGAGTAGTAATTGTGCATGTCTGCTTCAGTTTGTGTGTATTAAAATTAATATTTCATGTGGTAAAAAATTTATTTTTTCATACTTTGGGGTGTCTTGCACGGATTAATTTGATTTCCATTATTTATGGGGAAAATTAATTCGCCTTACGATAATTTTGGCTTACGATGAGCTCTCAGGAACGGATTAATATCGTAAGGCGGGGGTCCACTGTACTTTGCTGAGTGTCTACCCATACTTTCTGTTGTTCTTCCAAGTTTGCAATCTCATAAAGCTGCAGCAACTTATCATTATCTAGAGGATCATCACAAGAGTCCAATAACTGCTTCACATCTTTAACATTATCAAACCCTGCATGCCTAACTTGGTCATTGATCTTCCTGCGAATATCTGCAGATGATTCATTGCATTCACAATTTCTTCCATGCATTGGTTATTGCACCAGTTGTCGGTAGTGTTTTTTGGCATTCATGATTCCTTGATTGTTGACTTATTCTTTCCATCAGTGTCTGCAACACGTTTTGTGAAGATTACCTTCACATAAATTGATTTGAAAGATTTCATAATACACTATGGTGTTCTTGGGAAGAAACTGAAGCTTCACGCATTTGGAAGCATATGTTAATGTTACTGGATAAATTGTTGCATTGTCTATGAGCAGCAGTATTTTATGAAAAAGGTTTTTATCAGTACAGTATTTTTTTACTAAAAATTATTATTCACCATTTGATAAACACAGCTGTTGTTACCCATTCTTTTGTGTTCTTATGCCAGATTATTGAGGGATCTTCTTTCTCAATGGTTTTCAAAGCTCTTAGGTTGTCAAAGTTATACACCTAGAGTGGCTTCAGCTTGAAATTTCCAACTGCATTGTCACCTAGTGGAAGAATTAGGCAGTCCACTGCCTCTCTGAATCCTGGAGCTCTCATCTTGTTTCTTGAAATGAATGTTCTTGATTGTACATGTTCCCAGCACAAAGCACTTTCATGATTAATCCATGTTAAATACTTGCTGAGGTGTGTAGCTACCTTCTCAGTAATTTTCTTCAGAACCTCAGGATATGTGGCAGTGGCATTAGCATCACTGTTTACTGCTTACCACTCATCACGAGGTTATGCAAGTTCAAACAAACTTTGTAAAGTGGAGTACAGTACATCATACAATTTAGTGATTGACATATATAAACTGCTTTATAGAAAGCCCCTTATTATGCAAGGCATTTCAGGCAGCCTGAAAACTAAATTATGATTACAAGGATGTGAGAATAAAAATACATAGTTTTTATTGTAATGGAGGTATTTAGTAATTAAATAAAAATATTATAATTAGTATTATATTAAGGATGAAGCAGAGATGTGTGAGGTACTGTCTAGAAAATTTCATTGTGTGTATTTACAAAAAAATATTTTATATTTAGCAGATTTAAAACCCAAACAGATAATTGAGTTAAAGACTACAGAGAGGTAATAAATAAATTATTACTCAATAGGACCAGGCGAGATAACACTACAAGTCTTAAAAGGAGTGCAGAAAAAACTGAGCTACTTTCTCCACTTAGGACAATTTTTTTAAGATTTCACTACAATAGAGTAAATCAGCAGAAAAAATGGAATGCTGCATGTTGTGCTAGCATTTATATGCTGGTTCTTCTGACAAATTTTGTAAAAATATGGGATAAAGCCATTAGAGAAAAATATCTAGATTAAGCAATTTTAGAAAAGCTGTAGACAGAGGTTCCCAGTGAAAGAATAATTTGGAAACTTCAAAGCATGGGAGGAATATATGTAAGGCAAACCATTACTAGAGTATGAGAAACTTTCTGAGAGAAAAATTCGAACCATGATAAGTGGAAAAAATATTTTGTTCAGAAAGTGTTACCAGTATGGTGCCATGAGGATCTGTACTTGCCCCTATAATGTTTTACATTTATGCTAATGGTTTATCAGAAGGAATAGGAAACTATTGTAAACAAATTTGTTTGCAGATGCAGGAATTTTTTGCATAATAAATGCCAGTAATAAAAATGACTAAATCTTTACAAGATGACTTGCATAAATTGAACAAATAAAGTGATAGATGTATGATGGAATTTAATGTTGATAAATGGCATGTAATGGTTCCCTGATGGCCAGTCAAATGAGCAGTTGTTTGGTCACCATAAGTTTGTTGATTGATCACTCATAAACCTGCAGTGTAATAGATGAACTGTTATCGTATGCTCTGATACAGTATACGTATAGGCCATCTCTAAAAATAAAAATGTGACCATCTAAAGTTGTTGAACATGTAGCACACTTTCCTTCATTGGGGTCGGATATTACTGTACATGACGGCTCTGACTCTCAAGTACCCAGCCCCATACTGTAAGTGAAAATTGCCAACAGGCGGAAAAAAACAGATTTTTCATTACTGAATGCGTCTAAAATGCCTGAGAACATGTTTACACTATTATATATTAAGTGCTCAATATAGCTAGTCATAAAAAACAGATGAAAAAGTAAAACAAATGCACAGTACATACAATACTTACCTTAAAATATGGTGCCTGTCACCCTTCCCTTACACAAGTGTTGTACGAAAACGGCAGAAAAGTGGTAAAAGCACCAAACATAATGAACAATGGCTCATTTGAAAGCCAATGAAAACTTGGAACACTGAAAAGAGGGTGCTGTATTAGTCTTCATAATGCCATGTGGCTACATTAACTTTCATTGTCCAACTGCTAACTGTCAAAGTGTTCTGCTCTATTTATCTTTGCTCTGTATCTTCTTTTCTCCTCAGTTATATGTACAGTAAGTCCATCCTCACTTGCCTTGGTCTTTCCATTTTTATTTGTTCCCACTTGCACATTGTGGTGCTGATATTTTTACACAAACTTTAGATAATATTTACTTATAAAAAAATTATTTGAATAAAAGCATGAGAAGGATTGAGTGATGGCCCAGAAAGAATTATGTTAATTTTATAAATGCAGTACATGTACTATTCTCTCTTTAATTAAGGTGTCCCATGGCCTGGTGGCTAAAGCTCTCATTTCACACGGCGAGAGTCTGGGTTTGATTCGCAGAGAGGGTAGAAACATTGAGCATGTTTCTTTACACCGGTTGTCTATGTTCCTCATCAGAAAAATGGGTACTTTGGAGTTAGTTGACTGGTATGGGTTGCATCCTGGGACAAAACTGACCTAATTTGCCTGAAATACTCGGCATAACAAGCAACTTTCTATATAGTAGTATGTCATTGATGTCAGCTAGGCCTGTATACAGCCTCTCCTCACTTTAATGACGGAGTTCTGTTCCTAAGACCACGTTGGCAAACGAATTCATCACTAAGTGAGGAGCATACTATAATGGTGTTGGGTTTGTGTCAAGCATCTTTGATATTGTTTTTATGTCACCTTTGCACCATTTATAACATTTCTGGTATATTTCTAAATGTTTATACAGTAGTGTTCTGTATATTGTAATAAACAGAATAGAGGAAATCAGCTCTAATATACATTATTTAGGCATGCATGCTGGGCAGGGAGCCTGTCGTAAATCCGAGTCGTCGGTAAATGAGTATATCGCTAAGTGAGGGGAGGCTGTACCTTGTACATGTGCATGTAGAAATAAAGATTTTATTGTTATTATTATTATTAATTCTTCATGAATATATGAACACATTATAGCAAACTTTTCAGACTTAAGTTAGTTTCAGTGTTTTAATACATCACGTATTTGTTTTCTTGTGTATAGATTCCACTCTGAATCTGTGTAATTGGCTGAATGTTGGCCAGTGAACAACAAGCTATGGTGGGTAATAAATTTCATTTTTATTTTTGATTGCAATAAAAGTAGATCATACATGAACATACAGGATGCTGATTTTTGAAAAGGCACACTGTCACAAACAGTAAGCCCTCAGTTCAATTGACTGTGTTGGGGAATGGGGGGGGGGGGTCGGTAATGAGGATAATAGTGGATAGAGATGAGTGTGTTGTATCATAATCATAATAACAGACCATTCTGTAGCCCATGGGCTTTGTTGCTTCCTAACCAAAATAGGTCAGCAGATTTTGTCTTATCTGAAGTCCATTTAATTGAGGGTTTGCTGTAATGTCATAAGAGAAGCATAGGCTGGTGAACTCTTAACAGAAGAGAATGGTGAGTGATAGTGAGAAAAGGTGTCCAAGAGTGAATCATTTACTTCACTCGATGGCAAAAGTGTAGATTTATTTTGTGACAAGAAGTCATATTAATTCTCTCTGTTCTGTTAGTTTATTAGTCTATTCAAAAAGGTTTATATACTTCACTCATTTTGTATACATGTCTTGATGTTTATTTTGGGAGTGAGCCCTCAAGGGGGGGTGTCTTTTTAAAGCTGATTGTCTAGTAAATCCAAAGTACAGGTTGGCCATCACTAATCCGGCATCATGGGACCTGTAGTGTGCCGGATTAGTGAGTTTGCCGGATTACAGATTGGTTAGATTAGAATACGTACACTTAATTAACCTATCAATAGAGAGAGTGATTCAATCATCCTCATTTTCATCACTGTTTTCTCCTCCACTGGCTTGCTGCTGTGGATTAACAACCATCTGTGCAATTTCTGAGTCGGTATAAAGATGAAATTTGAAATTATGCTAGCCGAAATTAGTGCCAGATTACTGATGGAACCAGATAACTGGTTACCAAATTAGTGATGGCCGACCTATGTGAGATTGTTTTTCCATGATTATAACAATAATGGACCATTCTGGATTTGATGGACTTTGTCAGTTAAATTTGAAAATACATTTACCCAATGGACAACAACAATAATGGACAGTTCTGATTTTACAGACTTTGGTTATTAATCCAAAATCAACTTAGCCAGCAGACTGCAATTATAATGGACAATTCTAGATTTAAGACACTGTTGTGTCCAAATGTTGACTGACCAGAGATTTTGTCCATTTAATCTATAATCTGTTAAGTCTGGGTCCATTAAATAGAGGTTTTACTGTATTAGTTATTGGTATAATGTGAATTCAAACCCATTGCAATCCAGTGGTAAAAGTGCTCTGACCACTATATCTTACTAGTCTAATAAGATCATCCAACTAGGTATAATTCTATACACTATAAAGGTTAGCAGAGGACACCACTCTCACCACAAATGCAAGATTTTGCAGACTAATTTCACACTGACATGGCTGTGACGAGCTCTGGCTCAAGTTCCCTCATCTTGTTATTATGATTTCTCAAGCCATCTTATTATTCACATTAAAATGCTATTTTCCAGTGCAGCAAATACTCATCCTAAATTTTTTTTTTTTTTTTTTTTTTTTCAACAAGTCGGCCGTCTCCCACCGAGGCAGGGTGACCCAAAAAAGAAAGAAAATCCCCAAAAAGAAAATACTTTCATCATCATTCAACACTTTCACCACACTCGCACATTATCACTGTTTTTGCAGAGGTGCTCAGAATACAACAGTCTAGAAGCATAAACATATAAAGATACACAACATATCCCTCCAAACTGCCAATATCCCAAACCCCTCCTTTAAAGTGCAGGCATTGTACTTCCCATTTCCAGGACTCAAGTCCGACTATATAAAAATAACCGGTTTCCCTGAATCCCTTCACTAAATATTACCCTGCTCACACTCCAACAGATCGTCAGGTCCCAAGTACCATTCGTCTCCATTCACTCCTATCTAACACGCTCACGCACGCTTGCTGGAAGTCCAAGCCCCTTACCCACAAAACCTCCTTTACCCCCCTCTCTCCAACCCTTTCGAGGACGACCCCCTACCCCCGCCTTCCTTCCCCTATAGATTTATATGCTTTCCATGTCATTCTACTGTGATCCATTCTCTCTAAATGACCAAACCACCTCAACAACCCCTCTTCTGCCCTCTGACTAATACTTTTATTAACTCCACACCTTCTCCTAATTTCCACACTCCGAATTTTCTGCATAATATTTACACCACACATTGCCCTTAAACAGGACATCTCCGCTGCCTCCAACCGTCTCCTCGCTGCTGCATTTACCACCCAAGCTTCACACCCATATAAGAGTGTTGGTACTACTATACTTTCATACATTTTCCCCTTTTTTGCCTCCATAGATAACGTTTTTTGACTCCACATATACCTCAACGCACCACTCACCTTTTTTCCCTCATCAATTCTATGATTAACCTCATCCTTCATAAATCCATCCGCCGACACGTCAACTCCCAAGTATCTGAAAACATTCACTTCTTCCATACTCCTCCTCCCCAATTTGATATCCAATTTTTTTTTATCTAAATCATTTGACACCCTCATCACCTTACTCTTTTCTATGTTCACTTTCAACTTTCTACCTTTACACACATTCCCAAACTCATCCACTAACCTTTGCAATTTTTTCTTTAGAATCTCCCATAAGCACAGTATCATCAGCAAAAAGTAACTGTGTCAATTCCCATTTTGAATTTGATTCCCCATAATTTAATCCCACCCCTCTCCCAAACACCCTAGCATTTACTTCCTTTACAACCCCATCTAAAAAATATATTAAACAACCATGGTGACATTACACATCCCTGTCTAAGACCTACTTTTACCGGGAAGTAGTCTCCCTCTCTTCTACACACCCTAACCTGAGCCTCACTATCCTCATAAAAACTCTTTACAGCATTTAATAACTTACCACCTATTCCATATACTTGCAACATCTGCCACATTGCTCCTCTATCCACTCTATCATATGCCTTTTCTAAATCCATAAATGCAATAAAAACTTCCCTATCTTTATCTAAATACTGTTCATCCTAAATAACTTCATAAATTTATAAGTGATTTATTTACTTCACAGAAATGGGAAAGTGAATACATATCTGTCAACAGTTGCCGTCCAGACAAAGCTGCCCTTGCGATGGCACCTGATGACATAAAGGCAGCTTACAAGTCTTATCACTACTATCGTAAAGGCTCAAAATCAACAGACAGCAGCACTAGAGAGCAGGCAAAAGATAAAAGTGACAGTTATGATCAGAAAACAGTTTGTGATACACCTTTAAAAGATGAAGATGTAGGCTTCAATAATACTTGTAATGGTGGAGACTCTTCACAGAATTTTAATTGTTCTAATAGACTATCAGTTGACAGCAGTGATGACAGAAAAAAGGATGTTGTGAAGACATTAGAAAAGACTACAGCCGTGTCTTCAGGGGATGTCAGCTTGTCGAACCCTCAGTGTGAAGTTCCATCACCAAGTCCCATCAATGGCAGTGTTTGGGGTAGTCATCTCAACAAAAGTAATCAACAGACACACTCAAAAACAGTTAGCAAGGACACATCACTATATACAAAAATGGCAGAAAAGCTCCGGGCTAGTGGCACCATAAAAGTTAGAACATCCCTGAAGCCATCAAAAAAGCTGACTAGAGGTGTACCAAAAATTTGCATGCAGGGTACTACAAGTGTAGAGGAAAAGAGTCAGAGAGATAAGGAAAATATTTCTGATATAACCTCTGAGCATAAATTTGAGTTATATGCTGATAGCATCACATCTCAAGAGGCAGTACCTTGGGAAGAAAACTTTAAAAAAATTACTGCTACTGGGATTAATACTCTGATCTCCACTATTAAAAACTCTTGTGTTTCTGAAAATATAGAAGAGGCGAGTTCCAGTATTTTGGATGACTTGGGAAATAGTTCTCTGAAGGCTGATTACCCTGGTAAGAAGTCCTTAAAGTTTCACATTAGACGGGATGATATAAAGTCTTGTACTCAGACCACTAGAGCTATTTCACTTGTTACATCTACTGATTTAGAAACTGAAGCACTTGGTGTCAAGAAGAAAGCGGGTCTGAATCGTGGGTGGGTGTTGCGTTGTACAGGCACAGAACTCGGAGAGAAATCAGAGAAGGAAGGTTGGAGTGCCCCTTCTGAAAACTGGAAGATGAAAGTTATTGACAAAGAATGGAATATGGATGAGGAAGATGGAATATTAAGTTTACCAAGTTCACCACAAGAAACATTAGCTTCTAGTATGAAAGGAGATTCTAATCAGGCACAAAAAGAGTCACACACAGTATCTGTTATTGGTAGTTCAGTACACAGGAAATGCAACCCAAGAAAAATAAAGAAAAACTCGGTTTCAGGTGAGCAAGATCTTGAAAAAAGTTGTTTGGTTCATAAACATAATAAGGCAAATAACACTCAAGGAGAAAATCTTTCCATTGAAAACTCAAGTGATGCAGTGGTTGAGGAAAAGTGCAAAAGAAGAACTTTGAGGAAAAAGGGAAGTACAGTTAGCAAGGTTGCTTGTGGCATTAAAACAGATAATTGCAACATAGATGATGATCCATATACACTAAATGGAAAAATGTTGAGCCATGTCAGCAAAAACCTAACACAAGAAGAACCCATAAATGAGCTGAAAGATAGTGAGACATGCATCATTCCACCTCTTGATGAAACAGGTTATAATGAGAAAAATGGCACATGTGTAATACAGGAGGCACAAACAGAGGAAAACAGCTGTGCTAAACATGTAAGAAAAAGGAAGAATGAAACTTTAGAAGAATTGGAGGAAAGTGGAGTGATTCAGTCAGTTTGGCCACCACCCAAGAAGAAGAGAGTAGCAAGAAAGAAACTGGCTAAGGCTGTTGCAGTACCTGGAAAAAAACAAGGCAGAACTTTAAGTAGAATTGTAAAAAAAGGAAAGAAGGCACCAGAGACCAAGTCTACTGATTCCACTGATGAAATACAACAAAGTGTGAAAAATAAAACTCATTGTTCAAAGCCCATTGTAGAGGATTATAATGAAATAGAAGACATAGAGGCACATGGCACGAAAAAAACTAACAAAAAGTCTTATTTGAGTATTGAGGAACGCTTTTTAAAGAAAGTTTCCACTGGAGCTTCCAATAATAATTATGTACGCATTAATTTAAAGAAAAAGACATTTGTTCGTGGCAAAAGAAGTATGAATGCTGCTAGATATAAAAGACAGGAATGGAAAAATAAACAGATTATGAAAAGTGCCGAGTCGGGAAACAAGGGTGCCATAAAGTCACTTACTTGTTTTAAGTGTGGTGACTTCGGACATTGGGCCAAAAACTGTTCAGGTAAGAAAGGTGATAATCTCCTCTCTCTAGAGACTTATAATGAAAATGAATCTACATTTCTCAGTCTTGAAGATGCAGCATCACTGGCCTTGGGTATCAAGCCTTGTAGCAGTGTATTGCCACCACCTTCAAAAATGTTTCCAGGAGTTGAAGAGTCGGAAGAAAATCCTTACTCACTTACTGAGGAAAATCAGAAAGTCCAAGAATCATCCACTTTCAATGAAACAGTTAAAAAGACAGATAAATTTGAAAAGAATTGCACTACAAATCTTGAAGAAAGTGATGATTTAGTGGAAATGCCAGAAGAAGCGTTCAACCTTACAGACTTAGATGATGATATTTTTGTTAATATTAATGAAGAAAATATGCAGAATACTGACACCAGCAATAAAAACCTTACACAAGGCACAGAGATAAAAAATTTCCAGCATTCTGGTCCTTCAGTGCAGTCGCATTCAACTTTCACTTGTAATAAACCAACTGTGAAATCACTTTATCCTTTACAGAATGGAGAGGTTGGTCCTACACCAAAGGAGGTATATGATGCCCTTCATATGTTTGGTTTCTCAGATTTCAGACCAGGCCAAGAGAATGCTGTCATGAGAGTTTTGTCTGGACAGCCAACACTGTTGGTTTTATCAACAGGCTCGGGTAAGAGTTTGTGTTATCAGCTACCAGCTTACCTTTATGCTAAACACAATCACTGCATCACTATATGCGTATCGCCCCTCGTGTCACTCATGGAGGACCAGGTTACTGGTCTTCCTCACTTTCTTCATGCTGTTTGCCTTCACACACACCAAAACTCAACACAGCGTTCCCATGCCATGAATGCTATTCAGTCTGGATCTGCTCAAATTTTGCTAGTTTCTCCAGAAGCTGTGGTAGCAAGCCGTACAGGTGGAGTCCTTGGTACATTACTCAAAGAATTGCCTCCAGTAGCTTTTGCCTGTCTAGATGAAGCTCATTGTGTGTCTGAATGGTCTCATAATTTCCGTCCATCTTATCTTCGTGTCTGTCAGGTCTTACGAGAGAGATTAGGTGTTCAGACAATTTTAGGCTTGACTGCTACTGCCCGCCAGGCTACGGCACTTAGCATTGCACGGCATCTGCTTATTCCAAATTTTGACAGTGGCATAATTCGTGGCACAAGTGTTCCAGAAAACCTTCATTTGTCTGTATCTCGTGACCAAATTCGGGAACAAGCATTAATATCATTGCTACAAGGAGAGAGGTTCTCTACATGTGGTTCCATCATCATTTATTGCACCCGACGTGATGAATGTGAACGAGTTGCCACACTAATCAGGACCCACCTGTTAGATCCCAAAAAAGTTGATGTGAAGAGTAATCTAAAAAGAACGAAGGGAATTTCTTTTGATGCAGAGGCTTACCATGCTGGGTTAAGTTCACATAGGCGGCAACAGGTTCAGAAAAAGTTTATGTCTGGTAAACTGAGAATAGTTGTTGCCACAGTAGCCTTTGGTATGGGAATAGATAAAGCAGATGTACGGGGCATTATCCACTTCAACATGCCTAGAAATGTCGAGAGCTATGTACAGGAGATTGGACGGGCTGGCCGTGATGGAGAAGTGGCTCATTGTCATCTCTTTCTTGATTCACTTGATGGAAGGGATATCCAGGAACTCAAGAGACATATATACGCCAATTCTGTCGACCGACACACAGTAAGGAAACTCCTCAACAAGGTATTTAAACCTTGTGCTTGTGCCAAAATAAAAAAGCTCGCAAACTTTGAAGAAAGTGAGAATGACGAGAAAAGTGTTAGCGATGAGAAATATGATGTTTCTAATGTTTCGCCATCACCTGAGTTTACATCTTGTACCCCAATTTCCATCAACAGTCAGGAATTTAGGACGAATGAAGACCATGAGAACAAAATACCCTCAAATACTGAACTGTCTTCTTTAGATAATTTTTCAGTGAAGTTATCAGCTTCCTCTTGTCCACGACATGAAGTAGCAATACCCATAGATACTGTAGTGGAGGAACTTGACCTTCCCGAAGAAAATTTGGAGACTTTATTATGCTACATAGAGCTACACCAAGGAAACCTTATTCACCTTAATTCACACGTGTATGCAAACTGCACCGTTTCGTGCTATGGAGGGCCGAGACAGTTAGTGGCTGTGAGTCGCCGATGTCCACCTCTGGCTGTTGCCATTGCTCTTGAACGTCAGAAAGGAGTCAGGTTTGAAAACACCAACCGAGTGAGCTTTCCAGTAGTAGAGGTGTCGTCTCGAATGGGCTGGAACAGTAAGATTGTCAAGCGGGAGCTCAAGGCACTAGAGTGGAACACACAAACTCTGTCAACTGGAGGAAAGGTCAAACGATCGGGAGTGACAGTCGAGTTCACTGACCTGTCCTTCCACTTGGAAGCTCGAGGAGACTTGAGTGATGACGAGCTTGACCAGTTATTAGATGCTCTATATAGAAGAGCTCAGACCCAGGAGCAAGACCAGTTAAGACAACTTCATTTTACATATGAACTGCTCCGTTCTGTTTCACATGGCTCTATTTTATTATGCTGTGATTCAGTTGACATGGACCGATGTGCCCAACTCAGAGGAGAATTACGGAAATACTTTTCCAAAGATGGAATAGATTTGTCCAAGGTTAAGGTTGAGGAAAAAGTATATTTACGACCTGAAATTGAAGGAAGCATTCGTAACAGTGTACGTGCTCTTATATCAACCCATGTGGATCAGCAGTGGACTGGACGAGCAGTAGCACGAGTATTCCATGGCATAGGTTCACCAAATTTCCCTACTGATGTCTGGGGTCGTGTTCGACGCTTTTGGAGACAACATCTAAATACAGACTTCAATTTGTTATTAAGTATTGCTACTCAAGAAATTTTAAAGTGTAAATAATAATTATTACCCATGTAGCTATAATAAAAGTGAATCTGCTTCATACTGAAGTTTTATTGTGGAAAAAGTAACAACTTTTTTACTGAAAATCTGAAGATAATGATTCTAGACTGTATTCTGGTGTTTTTAATAATCATGTAATTTTTTATTACCTATAATTTGACACAGTATTTGACACTTCAACAATACAGTTGAAGTGTTGAACAGCTTTAAAAAATCAAGACAAAATAAAATATACTGTATGTGATGTCCAAGTTAATATCTAATTTTTTACTTGAAGAGATGTTTGTTTTTTCCCTTTACCAAAGCTGCCAGTATTAAAATGGAATAAAATTGTTCACCATGTTTTGAAATTCATGTATTTTATGTTTAACCCGTAAACGGTCCAAACGTATATATACATTTTTTCAACATTTGAAAGTGTGTAAAAAAGTAGGTCCTTTTTTTTTTTTTTTTTTTTACATTTGAAAACGTGTAAAAAAACTTTGATCTACTTTTTTTTTTTTTTTTTTTGTTATATTTGAAAATATGTAAAAATAACGTAGATCTACTTTTGGAGCACTACACATGTGAACGTAGATCTGCTTGGACAGTTTAAGGGTTAATAAAGAATATGTAAAAGATCAGCCAAGCTAAGGTGCCAACATCAAATTACATTTAGTAAGCACCAACAGTCTTACTGATCAGGCCATCTAACTGGGTCAGATTTATTAGTCATTTACTTATGTACCTTTCACTCCATTTTTTTTATTTGTGTCAGTTATTCCAGTTTTACAATGGAATATACAGTGGACCCCCAGTTTTCGGCCCGTGCAGAAATTGTACAATTCGGATTTCGAGCACTTTTTTTCAGAGAAATTTTCCCCCGGGTTTCATACATCACCTCATAAATCGTTGGTACCAGATGCGTCTGCCTGGGCCGCTCATACGTTTGTGACTCACTCTTGGGCACGTTAAATGTCTTATTTTATGTTAATATAGACATTTTCATTAATCTATGATATTTTCTTCAAAATTATGTAAGAAACACATTACATAGCACATAAACATGCAATGTTTATACGTGGTGGAGGGTAAACATTTCATTGTCTCTGGTCCTGCGTTAGAGAAAACTGTATGAATCTGCATTGGCCCAGTAACTGCCATGAATTATTCATTACTTCTCCCTTTGTTTATGATGGCATTTAAAGGTACGTAGTTGTTAGAAACGGTTTAACTCGGTGAACATGGTATGGTGATGGTAATAATATGGCTGTAGGCCGCAGTGTATGTAACCGGCAGGTATACACCTGGGATGTAGTCCGCCTGGGACTACAATTAAATACTACTTATGAATAAGAGTCTTCAATAAAGTTATGTAATGTTCATTTATCATTAAAATTAGTCATTTATATTTATTTCTCATTGTTTTCTATATGTAAAACTATAGTTATTCTCTATAAAATGTATTTTTTGTTAATATTTTTGGGTGTCTGAAACGGATTAATTGGATTTACATTATTTCTTATGGGAAATACAGTGGACTCTCGAGTTTCGGCAGCATCGAGTTTCGTGAAATTCGACCTTCGGCAAGTTTTTTGGCAAAAGTTGGCCTCGAGTTTCGTGATTGGACTCTTGTTTCGGCGACCGTCCAGTACCCGTCCGCCCGTCGCCACACACACCAAGCCAGTCTCCCATGCCATTCACGCTCAGTGTGCCATTGTTTACCAACACGTGACCATCACCCCGCGGGTTCATACAATATATTTCATAATACAGTGGACCCCCGCATAACGGACACCTTGCATAGCGGACAATCCGCATAGCGGACGCTTTGATCGCTAAAATTTTGCCCCGCATAGCGCCCAAAAACCCGCTCAGCGGCCTTCGTCCGAGACGCGTCCAATGTGCGGCCTGAGCCACGCTCACATGTTCCGCGGGTGGCATTGTTTACCAGCCAGCCTCCGCGGTAACATCCAAGCATACAATCGGAACATTTTGTATTATTACAGTGTTTTTGGTGATTTTTTTCTGGAAAATAAGTGACCATGGGCCCCAAGAAAGCTTCTAGTGCCAACCCTACAGCAATAAGGGTGAGAATTACTATGGAGATGAAGAAAAAGATCATTGATAAGTATGAAAGTGGAGTGCGTGTCTCCGAGCTGGCCAGGTTGTATAATAAAACCCAATCAACCATCGCTACTATTGGTGGTACAGCTGCTGCTGCTGCTATATCACCGTCAGCTGCTGCTGCACTGTCAGCTGCTGCTGCTGTACCACCGTCAGCTGCTCCTGCTGCTGTAGTACCGTCTGCTGCTGCTGTAGCATCATCTGCTGCTGCTGTAGCATCGTCTGCTGCTGCTGTAGCATCGTCTGTTGCTGCTGTAGCATCGTCTGTTGCTGCTGTACCACCGTCAGCTGCTGCTGCTGCTGTAGCATCGTCTGCTGCTGCTGTAACATCGTCAGTTGCTGCTGTAGCATCGTTCTGCTGCTGCTGTAGCATCGTCTGTTGCTGCTGTAGCATCGTCTGCTGCTGCTGCTGCTGTAGCATCGTCTGCTGCTGCTGTAACATCGTCAGCTGCTGCTGCTGCTGCTGTAGCACCGTTGTTGGTGTGGCTTATTGAGAATACAAGAAACAATTAACCCCAGAGGATTTGCCACCCAGGATAGCCCAAAAAAGTCAGTGTCATCGAAGACTGTCTAACTTATTCCATTGGGGTCCTTAATCTTGTCTCCCAGGATGCAACCCACACCAGTCGACTAACACCCAGGTGAACAGGGAAAATGCCTGGAACTAGTGCTCATATTGGTGAATTTAGAGCCAGCAAAGGTTTGGTTTGAGAGATTTAAGAATCGTAGTGACATACACAGTGTGATAAGGCCTGTTCTGGAAGAAAATACCAAACAGGACCTACAGTACTCAGGAGGAAAAGGCACTCCCAGGACACAGTGTCTCATCAGTCATTGCTGCACCTTCAATAAAGGTAGTGTCATTTATTCTTCATTTAGTAGAGTAGTACATGCACAATATATATTGTGCATGTACTACTCTACTATTTGTGCATGTATCCTTCTCTTTGTGTGTAGGAAAATGTATATTTCATGTGGTAAAATTTTTTTTTTCAAACTTTTGGGTGTCTTGCACGGATTAATTTGATTTCCATTATTTCTTATGGGGAAAATTCATTCACATAGCGAACATTTCGCATAACAGCCAGCCCTCTTGCACGGATTAAGGTCGCTATGCGGGGGTCCACTGTAATCCATTGTTTTTTGTGTTTGCAACTGCTAAATAAGTCATCATGGACCCAAGGAAAGCTAGTGCAAGCCCTTTGGTAAAGAAAGTGAGGAACATAATCCAGAGGGATTTTGAAGGGTTTGAGGCAGACCCTGTCCCTGCCGACCCTCTGCCTGTTGTGGAAGGTGTTGTGGCATTGGGCAAGTCCATGGGGTTGGAGGTGAGTGACGGGGATATGGAAGAGTTGGTGGAGGACCACAGGGAAGAGCTAACCACTGACGAACTGCAAGAGCTTCAACTGGAACAGCATCAGACCACAGCCGAGGAACTTGCTTCAGAGGAGGAGGAAAAGAGAGTGAAGGAGGTTCCTTCTTCAGTGGTTAAGGACATATGTGGAATGAGTTGCAAAGTTTTGTTGAAAAGTATCACCCTGACCAAGCTGAAACAAGCCCTATCTGCAACATGCACAATGACAGAGTTGTGTCCCACTTCAGGGAAATCTTAAAGAATCGCCAGAAAAAGACCTCTCTGGACAGATATTTTGTGCGACAGGGGTCCAATGACTCTCAAGTTGTTCCCAGTGGCATTAAAAGAAGAAAGGAAGTAACCCCAGATAAGGACTTGCTACCTAAAGTCCTAATGGAAGGAGCTTCTCCTTCCAAACAATAGTGTACACCTTCCTCCTATCTCCTCCCGTCTTCCATCCACCCAGAAGTCTTCAGTAAAGGTAAGTGTAATGTTGTTATTATTTTTTATATGTATGTACAGTGGATCCCCGGTTAACGATATTTTTTCATTCCAGAAGTATGTTCAGGTGCCAGTACTGACCGAATTTGTTCCCATAAGGAATATTGTGAAGTAGATTAGTCCATTTCAGACCCCCAAACATACACATACAAACGCACTTACATAAATACACTTACATAATTGGTCGCATTGGGAGGTGATCGTTAAGTGGGGGTCCACTGTACTTGATTTCTCATTGATTTCAGCATATAAATCTTTATTTAATTTGAAAAAAAAATATTTTTAATATTTTTGGGTGTCTGGAACGGATTAATTTTATTTCCATTATTTCTTATGGGGAAAATGGTTTCGAGTTTCGTGAATTTCGACTTTCAGCAGGCTCTCTGGAATGGATTAATCACGAAACTCGGGGGTCCACTGTATTACTTCAGTTTTTGGCCATTTCAGATTTCTGTATAAGGGGAATCCTAGGAGAGTTTCAGCTGTTGATTTCTTAGTTTTTCTCCTGTATTCATTTGCCTATAAGAAACTAAACGTACTGTTAGTCTTCCTACTTTTGGATATGTTCTTTTATAATCTGTTCACCCTTACCCTCATGCCTCTTAACCCGTAAATGGTCCAAACATATATATATGTTTTTACCGCTAGTGTTCTTATGTCCTTTCTTATGTTCTTATGTTCTCCTTTCTTATGTTCTTATGTTTTCCTTTCTTATGTTCTTATGTTCTTAGCAAGAATCCTCCTGAAAACAGTAAACACTACCATCACATAGTCTCTCCTGTTATACTTTGGGTAGTTTCAAATTTAGGTTGGATAAGTATATGAATGGGAGGGGTTGGATTTGAGTGGGACTTTCACATCAGAGCTTATTTCTTGGGTAGCATTGAAAATTGGGTTGGGCAAATGTTTTGTTAGTGGGATGAATTGTAAAGGACCTGCCTAGTATGGGCCAACAGGCCTCCTGCAGTGTTCCTCCTTTCTTATGTTCTTATTCTACATTGCCACGATAAGCCTGAGTCGCCTAGACATGAGAGAATGGGTGTGTGCACTCACTGTGTGCCAGATTAAAATAATTGGGGATGCCTGGGTATCATATGCTCTTTTTTCCTATTAAAAAAAACTATTTTTTTTTTCTCAAAGTTGGGGCGCTATGGTAGAGAACGTACATGTATATATACGTTTGGACCGTTTACGGGTTAAAATGAAAATACACTTTTTGTGCACACTGATGTTCCACCCACCAGATATATACAAGCTCTGTTATATTATACTATACATATATACCAGTCTGTGTTCATTTCATCTCTGTTATAGTTATTTTTTTTTTTATTAACACACTGATCGTTTCCCACCAAGGTAGGGTGGCCCGAAAAAGAAAAGCTTATACCATCTTTCACTCCATCACTGTCTTGCCAGAGGCATGCTTACACTACAGTTATAAAACTGCAGCATTAACACCCCTCCTTCAGAGTGCAGGCACTGTACTTCCCATCTCCAGGACTCAAGTCCGGCCTGCCAGTTTCTCTGAATCCCTTCATAAATATTACCCTGCTCACACTCCAATGGCACGTTGAGTCGTAAAAACCATTTGTCTCCATTCGCTCCTATCTAACATGCTCACGCATGCTTACTGGAAGTCCAAGCATCTTGCACGCAAAACCTCCTTTACCCCCCTCCCTCCATCCTTTCCTAGGCTGATCTCTACCCCACCTTCCCTCCACGTTTTGTAATAATCAAATTCTTCTAACAGAGTGGGTAATGCAGTTTTTTTTTCTGATCATGTGATTGAAAGACACTGTGGAGACAGCTACTATTTTCACAATACGCTGGTATGTACTCCTCACTGCTATCGTCCACTTTTTTATCATGTCTGTTTCATTTGTTATACAGTAGACTGTCATTTAGCATGGTAGTTACGTTCCTGAAAACACTGTGGTAGTTAAAACCATGTTAGGCAAACTGAAGAACTTATGGGAAAAATAGGGTTACATTCCTGGGAGCCCCCAAAAACCCAAACAACTTTTTTAGACCAACAAATCTTATAAAAATAAAAGTGAATATGTAATTGTAGTTCATTGTCATGATGTATTATGTTGTTTCTACTGCTTAAGATTACAAATGCAACAGAAATAATAGTAGTATTTCTTACCTTAAACTGTGGGTGCTGGTGTTTGTGGATGATTGTGTAGAGTTATGCTGTGGCCCTACTGGGCTGAGGTGGATGATAGAGGTTCTGGTACTGAAGTCGATGGTTGTACTGGAGTGTGCATAAATCAGTCAAGTCAGACTAGCAAGTCAGTAAGTCAGTAAATCAGTCAAGTCAGTAAGTCAATTAGTTAGTCAAGTAAGTCAGTCAGTCAGTAAATCAGTCAGTCATCACACAAACTCGTATTTACTCATATTTACCTAGCAGAGGATGGTCCTACACACATACGAACCCAAGGCTGGGACAAGGGTGGTGGGAGTGGTGAAGGGTGGCAGGGGATGGCGGTAGGTCTTCCTTGACTTTGTGGTCCAATGCACTGCCAGGCAGAGTATATCCTGCGGGGCGACGCTCCAAATTTTTTCCCCTCTGCAAACTGAACTGTGTTAAGGTAATTTTACGAAATGTTGTACAAAAATATGCCGCAATTCTTCAATAGTGCTATAACCAAAACGTGCCAAACAAACCCATGTTAAACGATGGTCTACTGTAGTCTGACTCCAAGTGTGCTCATATGTAAATGGTCCAGAACTTTTATTCCTTAAGCTCCAATTCCTTACCTGGAGTATACCTGGAGAGGGTTTCAGGGGTCAATGGCCCTGCGGCCCGGTCAATGACCAGACCTCACAGTGGATCGGGACCTGATCAACCAGGCTGTTACTGCTGGCCGCACATAAACCGACGTATGAACCACAGCCCGACTGGTCACGTACTGACTTTAGGTGCCTGTCCCACACCTTAAAGACAGCCAGGGGTCTGTTGGTAATCCCCCTTATGTATGCAGGAAGGCAGTTGAACGGTCTTGGGCCCTGGCACTTATTGTGTTGTTTCTTAGCGTACTCATGGTGTCCCTGCTTTTCATTGAGGGGATGTTGCATCTCCTGCCAAGTCTTTTGCTTTCATAGGGAGTAATTTTTTGTATGCAGATTTGGGACTGTTCCTTCTAGGATTTTCCAAGTGTATGTTATCATGTACCTTTTTTGCCTGCCTTCCAGGGAATAAAAATCAAGGGACTTCAACTGTTCCCAGTAATTTAGATGCTTTATTGTACTTTTATGTACCGTGAAAGTTCTTGGTACATTTTCCAGATCTGCAATTTCACTTGCATTGAAAGGGGCCATTAGTGTACAGCAATATTCTTTCCTAGAGAGAACAAGCAATTTGAAGAGAATCATCATGAGCTTGGCATCCCTAGTTTTGAAGGTTCTCATTATCCATCCTATCATTTTCCTAGCAGATGTGGTAGATACATTGTTGTGATCTTTGATGAAAGTGAGATCCTCTGATATTATCACTCTCAGGTCCTTCACATTAGTTTTTTTCTCTATTGTGTCGTTAGAATTTGTTGTATACTCCAATACAGTTTTAATTTCATCGAGTTTTCAATAGTGGAGTAAACTGAAATTTGTCTTCATTGAACCTCATGTTGTTTTCTGTGGCTCATTTAAAGATTTGGTTTATGACCGCTTGGGGACTTGCAGTGTCTTTGATGTCATGAAAATTCAGGTGTCATCCGCAGAGGAAGACATGGTGCTGTGTCTTACATCTATGTCAGATATGAAGAACAGGATTGGAGCGAGTACTGTACCTTGAATCAAGTTGGAAAGCCTTCTATTCCCCAGGGGCTGTATTTAGCACTCCCCTTGTACATTTCATTCAACATTGGATATGTCACCTCTTCAGTAAACACAAGAAAGAGTGCATTTTGCTGGACCTCGGGACATTCTGGTTGTTAGACTAGAATTACACTTGATTGCCTCCCACTCCCAGGTGCTACACAACTGGGGATTTGGAACTTGCCCTTGATTAAAATAAAAAATTGTCACAAACTTTCCAAAGGGTCTTGATGCTGAGGGTCTCTTGCTTCATGGAAATGGAGCTAACCTTCCCTTCCTTGGATCAGAGCTGATAACCTTATATTCTCCAGGTGCTGTATAACTCCCAAAAATTTAGAAGCATCCCATGAAAAGAATTATACAGTACTTTGAGGAACAAGGCAAGTAAGATCTTTGTTTTGGCTTTTGCATTTAGCAGATGTATTCGTATCTACCAGCCCTGTGAGTATGTGTTTTTCTATAATTATAATAACTAGACTTGGTTCAGCTACTGCACAGTACAAGAGAGGTATCCCTGTATCACATCCCACAGCCTCATAGCTGCACCTCATAACCCCTCAGTAACCATAGAAGCTTCAACTCAACTCTCCCAACAAACCTAGCAGCTATGACTCACGAAATCATAATAACACGATTGTAAGCAAACCACGGATCCCCAGCTGTGGAAATCTGCCATTGTTCTCCCTTTCCGCAAGCCAGGTACTACGGGACATGATGCCTCCCACTATCGTCCCATTGCTCTTACTAGTGCAGTTTGCAAAGTGATGGAACGTCTGGTAAATCGACGTTTAATGTTGTATTTAGAGACACACAACAGTCTCTCCACTAGTCAATATGGCTTTCGTAAGGGCTGATCTATCATAGACCCCTTACTACGCTTGGATACGCATGTTTGTAATGCCTTTGTGAATAACCACAGTTATTGCCATATTTTTTGACCTTGAGAAGGCATATGACACAACTTGGAGGTATAACATTTTGGCCCAAGCCCACTCCTTAGGCCTCCGAGGCAATCTACCATCCTTCCTTAAGAACTTTTTAACTGACAGACATTTCCGTGTTCGAGTTAATAATATGCTCTCCCGGGACTTTGTCCAAGCTGAAGGTGTCCCTCAGGGATGTGTTCTGAGCACAACACTTTTTCTCCTTGCTATAAATGATTTGGCCTCTGTTCTTCCATCCAGTATTTGGTCATCACTCTATGTTGATGACTTAGCTATTGCTTATGCAGGCGCTGACTGTCACCCCATTACAGTTTCTCTCCAGCATGCGGTCGACCGTGTTTCCAATTGGGCCACCACGCGTGGGTTTAAATTTTCCAGTACCAAAACTCACCAAATTACTTTCACTAGACGCTCTGTCATCTCCGATCATCCTTTGTACCTCTATGGCTCCCGTATCCCTGAACATGATGCAGTCAGGTTTTTAGGCCTTCTTTTTGACCGTAGGTTATCCTGGAAACCTCACATTACCTCTCTGAAGGCAACTTGTCACAGCCAGCTTAACCTTCTTAAAACCCTTGCTCACCTTTCATGGGGAGCTGATCGTTGAATTCTCCTTTGCCTACATTCAGCCCTCATTTTATCGAAACTCAGTTATGGTGACCAGATCTATTCAGCGGCCTCTCCTGCTACTCTCTCTAGCCTTAATCCCATCCATCACCAGGGATTACGTTTATGCCTTGGTGCTTTTCGCTCTTCCCCTGTTGAGAGCCTCTATGCAGAAGCAAACATTCCATCCTTGTCCGATCGCCGTGATGCCCATTGCCTTCGCTACTATGTTTGCTCTCATGATCTCCGCAATCTTTTCATATACATGTATAGAATAGTCACCGATGTTAGTAGACATTTTTTGTTCCTTGCCCTGTTTGCTCCATCCCTTTTCTCTTCGCCTACATTCGCTCTTGTCTTCCCTTCAGTTACCACCTTTCTATGTTCATGTAGCATCTCACTTTTCCCTACTCCCCTGGGAAGTTCCAGCTGTTCGGGTCTGTTCTTTCTCACTCCCTTGCTCGAAAGCACAACTGCCTACAGTGGCTTCCCGCTCTCTTTTTCTTGACCACTTCCACTCTCATTCTCATGCCATCGCAGTGTACACAGATGGCTCTAAGTCTTCTGACGGTGTCAGATTCACAACGGTGTTTCCGGACAGCATCGTGCGAGGGCATTTACTATCTTCGGCTAGCATTTTTACTGCTGAATTGTATGCCATTCTTGCAGCATTTATTCGTATCGCATCTATGCCTGTGTCATCATTTGTGGTTGTCTCAGACTCCCTTAATGCTCTACAGGCTATACGGAAATTTGATACACCTCACCCCCTAGTTCTCCGTATCCAACTTTGGCTACGCTGCATCTCTACCAAGCATAAAGATATTGCTTTTTGTTGGGTCCGTGGTCATGTTGACGTACAGGGCAATGAACAGCCAGCCACTGCTGCGCGGTCAGCAGTACATGACTTGCCAATTTCATATAGAGGTGCTCCATTTCCAGACTATTTTGCTGTAATAGCTACCCACCTTCACACCCGTTGACAACAATGTTGGTCAGCTCTACTCGGTAACAAACTTCATTCTATTAAACCGAGTATAGATTACTGGCCATCTTGTCATCAGTGCCGAGGTTGGGAGACTACTCTCTCCCGCCTTCGCATTGGCCACACTCGTCTTACTCATGGGTATCTCATGGAGAGGCACCCTGTTCCTCTCTGTGAGAAGTGTCAAGTTCCAATATCGATTAGTCACATTCTGTTAGCCTGCCCTCTCTATCAACGAGCACGCAGAATTTACCTCCAACGTCGTCTCCACTCTACTACTCTCTCTTTACCTTCCCTTCTTGCTGATGGACCCTCCTTTAATCCTGACTCTCATTGACTTCTTGACAACGACTGATTTACTCCACAAACTCTGATGATGATACCTTTCGCACTCACCTCAGCCCTTTCTACCTCAATCTCTTGCTGCCCTCTACCCTTTCACTATCCACTGCCCCGCTGTTCTCCGTAACCTACTACTCATCCATCTCCCTTTTGCCACCTGATACCCTCGCTTCCTTCCTGCCCTGCAGCGCTGTATAGCCCTTGTGGTTTAGCGCTTCTTTTTTATTATAATAAACCACGGTACTGGTGGGATTAGAACTCATGGCAAGTGAGCTATAGCAACCCTCCTGGGAGGTTCAGGAGCTGGATAAGACACACGCAACATTTGTATATCATTTGCATGTGCAACATCGTGCTGAATGTGTCCTGTTCATCCATAGATTGCTTTTCTAAACCATGCAATTATTTGTTCAGGAGGTGTAGACCAACAATTTCAAAAGCTCTAAGAGTTAAAAATCATTGCTGGCAAGAAGCCCAGTTCCTATAGCTTAACATTCTTTAAAGGCCTAAGAATTAGGTCATTACCCACAAGAGGCCCAGGAGCTGTAGATCAACACCCTCAAGAAGCCCAGTGGGTAGAACTCGCTTGCTAGTGCACTCAGCTCACACATTGAGGTCCGTGGTTCGATCGCTGGTACAGGTGGAAACATAGGATGTCTTTCCTTAAGCCACCTGCTATCCAAGTTCACCTATCAGTAAAATAGGTACCTGAGTGTTAGTCGATTGGTGTGGGGACAAAATTGACTTAATTTCCCCGAAATGCTCTACATAATAAGGGGCTTTCTAGTAGTATGCAGCACTGTATGACCCTGGTGGGTTAGCGCTTAGTTTTGATTATAATAATAGATAACAGTATGTCACTGATGTCAGCTAGGCTTGTATACGTTGTACATGTGCTTGTACAAATAAATATTATTATTGAAGGAATCTCTTGGAAAAATCTCTGGTGATTCCCGTAGAGTTTACCGGAGTAACCGCTTCCTCGAGGTTGGTTTTCAAGGTCAAGATTTCCTTAGTAAGTTTGTTTAGGTATAGGTACACATAAATACAGTTACGTAAGTTATCATACACAGCAACATATGTGTAGATTACCTAGGATAACCCAAGAAAGTCAAAGTGACATATTTTAATGAATCACCATTCAAAAAGACTATTATCAATTTCTTTAGTATTAAGTAGTCTGTAAGCTATTAAATTAGGTTTGCCCATAATGCCTAGGCATGATAGTGGCTCTGCACTGCAACTCATTATTGTAATTTCATAATCTCAATGTAATCTTGCAAAGAAATAAAATTTGATTTGATTTGAGGTATAAATACTGTATAGTCCTTGTGGCTTAGCGCTTCTTTTTTGATTATAATAATAATGAGGTATAAATGGCTTTTGATAGAAGGAATTTTACCCCTATCTCACCTATGGAATTTGTGCATGGGGCTCAACAACAAGTAACCATCTCAGACCACTAATTACCCAACAAAAGGCTGCAGTTAGAATGATAACAAATTCTCACTACAGGCAGCACACTCCACCAATATTCAATACACTCAACCTACTCACCATACAAAACATCCATACTTATTACTGCACCTATTACATACATAGAACACTCAACTCTGATATTAACCCTCCCCTCAAACATCTCCTTGCCAACCTCAACAGAACACATGACCATAACACAAGGCACAGATCACTCTTTGATATTCCTCGTGTCCATCTCACGCTATGCAAAAACTCAATGCACATAAAAGGCCCTAAAATCTGGAATTCATTACCTGTAAATATAAAAGAAACACTACCTGTTTATAAATTCAAGTCTCTTCTCAAAGATCACTTACTCACCCAAAACCAAATAAATACTGAATAACTGAACCTTATAAATTGTATATCTTAAATGTTTCTCACAATTATATCACATAAATGTTAAACCTAAAACCCAATCTAACTTTATTATTTTTTAAATTCACTACCTAACAGAATACTCCATTCTACTGAATTTACAACAATGCATGCAACCATATGACCTGTCTTTGTAATACTCACTTGTGCTTTATAGTAATCAGTTTACATTAATGTTTTTCACTGATTTCATCATTGCTTAGTTAATCTTAAGTTAATTTTAAGCCAGCCCGTAATGCTATGCATAGTATAAGTGGCTTTGGCATGCTGCTCTTATCTGTATTTTTTTTGTACCTCTGTAAGTGTGCTCAAATTATAAATAAATAAATAAATAAATAAATAAATAAATTAGAGACCGTCCTCAGCTCACACACGCTGAGGGGTCCAGGATCGATCCCGGCACGGTGAACCGTTGGGCGTGTTTCCTTACACCTGTCCCTGTTCACCCTAAGTAGGTACCCGAGAGCTAGACGACTGTTGTGGGTCGCATCCTGGGGGACAAAATTAACCTAAGTTGTCTGAAATTCTTTGCATAACCATGGGCTTTCTGTGTAGTATGTCAGTGATATTATTATAATTATTATTATTATTATTATTATTATTATATTATTATTATCATAAATCTGATTATCTTCCATTTCTCAAGATGTTGTATGACCCTAAGACCCCTACGGGTTCTGCGCTCTCCCTTGAATGTAATACTACTAATAAGTTTAGTCCTCCCATCATGCAATATATTTCTGTAAAATATATGGAACTCAGACAATACTCTGCGCTGCCAGAGGATAATAGGACACTAGTGCTGATTTCACGCTGATATGAAGAAGAATTCTTAAGTAATTGCATGGAAACCCATAAACAAAACGTAAAATTGGTTTCCTTCCGATAACTGAAGAATGGCTTTACTGATCAGCTACAATTTTTCAGCAATAGTGTTCCATTTCTAGAGAAATTTTCGGATGGTCACTGAACTCTGCAGGTGCTACTTTGCGAAATTTATAGACCAAAATGCGATTTTAGGTTCTGTCAAATAACTTCAGAATGCCTCCCTCATTTCGCTTCAAACTTTCGAAGCTGGAATGTCTTACTCGAAGTACAGGACTGTGTAGCTGCCAATCTACGAATTTAGCTTTAAAAATTTTGTGGATACAGTTTTCTATGCATCAACTCTAGAATGCATCTTTTGAATGGCTGCAAATTTTCAGGAGCGGTGCATTTTGCCCTTAGTTCCATTGCTAGCGCACTCGGCTCACACATTGAGGTCCTGGGGTCGATCTCCGGTACGGTTGGAAACCTTAGGACTCTTTCCTCAGGATACCTGCTGTCCACTGTTCACCTATGGGTGTTAGTAGACTGGTGTGGGTCGCATCCTGGGACAAAATTTACCTAATTTGCCCGAAATGCTCTGCAGAACAAGGGGCTTTCTGTATAGTAGTATGTCATTAAAGTCAGCTAGGCCTGTATTCCTTGTACATGTGCTTGTAGAAATAAAGATTATTATTAGTCTAAATTATTCCCACTATTAATTTTATTAAAACAATTGAGAAATTGGTTTCTCGCAACACCAGGAGAATGCTGCATCTGATCAACTTCAAACTGGTAACACTTGCGTACTGTACCTACAATAAGATTCGGATTGGTTTTCAACTAAATTTCAATTAGTTAATTTTACTAAAATTGAAAGTTTGAAGCGAAATGAGAGAGGCATTCTTAAGTTATCTGACAGAACCTAAAATCGTATTTTGGTCTATAAATTTGGCAAAGTAGCACCTGCAGAGTTCAGTGACCATCCGAAAATTTCTCTAGAGCTGGAACATCATTACTAAAAAATTGAAGCTGATCAGTAAAGTCATTCTTCAGTTATCGGAAGGAAACCAATTTTACGTTTTTGTCTATAAAAATGACAAAACGGCACCTGCATAGTTCTATAACACGTCGACACTTCCTCTAGATACAGTACACCATTACTGAAAATTTGAAGCTAAACAGATGAGGCGTTCTCAAGTTATGGACAAAAACTTTGGAAAAAGAAAAAGTTATTAGTATCCCCTTTTGGAGGACATCCTAACATTCGTGAGAGAAACGGTGCCTTAATGCCGGTGGAAGAGTATTGGAGCCCCCCTTCCCTTCTTCAGATCAAACCTGATTGCCTCATTCCTCAGACGCTGTATGCTCCCTACGACTTTATCGCTCACAGCATGAATGTAAAATCCACCAGACATACTTTGAGTGGTTCAGGAAAAAGGCTGAGAGGGCGCGTCATCCAGACAGGTGCCAAAAACATGCCGTCAAATGACGAGAGTTTGAGGCGAGTTTCAACAGAGCTTCATAAGAGGAGTGTGTGCAGCGTCGGTCCCGGGCTGGCGTCACTAGGGGCGGAGATGCGGGCGGCCAGCCAGCAAAGGAGCTTCTTGATGCCGGTGAAGGTCTCTTTATTGAGGAAATCAGAGCTATTCTTTTCTTCCTCAGAACAAACCTGATAGCCTCCCATTACCTAGGCATTGTATGATCCATACAGTCTTGGAGCTTTCCCTTTAATATAATAGCAGCTAGCAGCTGCCTTTGTAAACTCGTTGGCTCTGCCTGTGTGGTGCGAGCCGCACATTCATCCCAGGCTTATGTCTTACTATTGCAACTCTTGCCTCTTGTGAGTTGACTGACAACGACCGACCACTATTAATTAAGAACTGCCTCGTGAGTAATTTGACAACGGCCACGACGACCACTTTAAGAACTACGCGCCGCACTATTTTAAAAACTATGAAAGCTGTTTGCGTTTGATACATGCGTGTTTAGCCTATTAATCTATACTCCAGGCTTCAAAGACGATGCGTGATGTCGGTGTGGGGATCTTGATCCCTTGGATCGAACCCGAATGTGCCTCCCTTTCCCCAGGCGCCACGGAATCCCCTACGGGTTTACCGCTACCCCGTATCCCTCAGGTTAAAATAAAAAATCGTACCGTGTGAAATTACTCCGCAATAAACAAACCCTTCAAGAAGGGTGGTTCGATGTTTTGGTGAGTCTTGATCCAAGGAGTGGGAGCTATCCTTCCTTGAAATATTCCAGATTACTTCTCATTTTCCAGGCGCTGCATCACCCCTAAGTGTTCAGCGCTTTCCGTGATGTAATAAAAATGAAGATTTAATAAATAGCACTGTGTATGACGGAGTATGACAGGAAAGCTATGTTGTGTGATGGGATATGACAGGACAGCTATGTTGTGTGATGGAGTATGACAGGACAGCTATGTTGTGTGATGGAGTATGACAGGACAGCTATGTTGTGTGATGGAGTATGACAGGACAGCTATGTTGTGTGATGGAGTATGACAGGACAGCTATGTTGTGTGATGGAGTATGACAGGAAAGCTATGTTGTGTGATAAATTTTATGATCAACTATTTCTATTCTATTGATTCAGTAATGGATGACATTGACGCACTTCATAATAAATAATAATAATTTTCTACAAGTACATGTACAAGGTATACAGTCCTAGCTGACATCAATGACATACTAAGAAAAGCCCTGGTTATGCAGAACATTTATTGGATGAATAAATTAATTTGGTTTACAAGAATGCTTGAGTTTACATACAGACATCAGCACTAACACTGATTTATGATTGACATTTTTGGAATTTTTGGCGAAACAATGTTGTAATGTTTGTATTGGTTATTACAAATGCAATAATATTGGTAGAATTACCGACGGTATATTAGGTGGACATATGTGCAGCTAATACGACATTTTTATTGTGGCAACGTTTCGCTCTCCATAACATTACAGATATCAATCTGTATTTCAGCATTACCGCCCAAGACACTGGACAGTATAATACACAGTATTAGCAGAAATTTAAAAATAGACACAGATTAACTCATAAAAAATCACAGTAAGAATATATAATTGTCTAGTTTAGGAGGGTGTAAGTTTATTCAGGTACAGGTACACATGTTGAAGATTGAGACACCATTTCAAACCATTCATCACAGGTACACATAAATACAGTTATATAAATTATCATACATGACAGCATATGTGTAGATTACCCAGAATAACCTCCAAAAAAGTCAGTGACTTATTTCCATTGTGGTATTACTTCAGTTACAATACAAAATATGATATATATATAGCACTTCAAGGAGAGCTGAACCAAGAAGAGGGATAAGATTGAATGAAAATCATTTTCAGGATGTACTTATCATAATATGTTTCTGTCAAGATCATATTTAATGTAAGGAGGTGCTTTTTAACAGTAAATTTAGAGCGTTTGGAATCTTCAGGCAGAACTTTACAGATTTTGGGACTTCTTTATGCTAATTGAGTTTTTACACAGGTTGAATTGAACACGAGGAATATCAGAGATTTTTTGTCTTTTGTTTTATGTCGATGAGTTTTCTGTTGCAGCTATCCAGGAAGACTTTCAATACTGATTGTCTTGTATACATATTGTAGTAAGCACAGTAGAATGAGTGAATATTATGTGTATTGATTAAAATCAAACTTTTGAAGAGTGGGAGATGTGTTGTCTAGCACTAGAGTGGAAGATCGTTCGTACAGCCGCTTTTTGAGCTCTTATTGAATTTAAATGATTTGCTCTAGTAGATCAAAGATTAAATAGTACAAACTTAGTAGTGCTGTTTGAGGTGCAGAGTAACTTATCTTGGAGAGGATGCCTACTGTTTTGGAGACCTTTGTTATGTGCTGCATGTGGGTGCTGAATTTCAAGTTGATGTCAAGGTATAAACCTAAGAATTTTCCCACGTTTTGTCTTACGATGTGAGAACCGTTAATCATCATTTAATTTAACCTTTAATGGTTATGGACCGGTAAGCTAGCGGAAGTCCTCGGTCAGATGACCAAAAGCTCCAGTTGTGGGTCATATGACTAAGACCCGTGTCTGGAAACATTTGTCCTGTTTCCACTCCATCCCCAGAGAGATGAACCCCCATCCCTTGCATACATATCACGTTTGCCAGAGTAGGTCCCAGTTATCAATGAATGGGATTGCAAGTTTCTTGCAGTACCTGTCTAGCCAGCAGTTTATACTAATTGCCCTAGACATCCATTCATTGCCCACTCCCTTTCTAGGCAAGATGCTACATATGACTGGGATCCCTCCCTTAGACCTAACTACTTCTATGGCTGACCTGTACTTATCCAGCAGTTCCTCTCTCCTGCCCTTCCCAATGTCATTACCCCCAGCACTAAGACAGATAATGGGCTTGCTCCCATTACCTGCCATAATATTATCTAACCTGCTGACTATGTCACCAACACCAGCTCCAGGAAGGCACACTCTGTCTGACCTTTCTGTCTCCGTTACAAAATGCACGGTCCATATATCTTGCCTGAGAATTGCCTATTAAAATATTCTTACCTTGATTAGCAGGGGAATCAGTGGTACCTTCAACCTCACTAACCATTGAAGTACACTCGTCTTGGAGAACAGAGAATCAATTTCCTACCTTCACATCTTCTCTAACTCTCATCTTCCTTCTTCCTGAACTGTGAACCACTTGCCACTTAAAGCAGCTGCCACTATCACTGCTGGTGACCATTTCCTTCTTACCAGCTAAGTCCTTCTCTCACTCGCTCCCAAACTCACCTATGCAAAGCTTCAGCCTCCTATTTTCCTCCTGAAGTAGAATCTCCTTCAACACTTGAACCTGAGATTCTAAAACACTACAACAAGCCAAGGTGCTTGGTAACAGCCCACGCTAACTCCCAAGAGCTTAGGCAGGTATGACCGCAGGTGACCACCGACCTCAGCTCGTCTGTAGATGAATGAGGAGGAACACCTGGAAAGGGGGGGAACACATCGTGCATAAATTTCCCAGTTGCTCAAATTGCCAACGGGAGTGACAAAGTCGGGTGTAAGACCTAGAATTAATGAGATTATAATTATCATTGGGAGCGCTAAACCCATAGGATTATACAGCGCACATGAGGGGGAAGGTATTCAGGCTCAATTCAGGGAACTGGAGCACAGATCTAATTCCCTAGATCAAGAGCCCCTCACCAGCGTCAAGGAACCTCCCTTGAGGGGATTAATGAGAAAAGGAAAATGATCGGTCTAGCCTTATTCAAGAAGAGCATACAATATAGAAGAGTATGGGGTGCAGTATATAAGAAAGGTGCAGGAGTGAGAAAAGCCTCTAACTTGTTACCATGAGTCACGGCATAACTCCCCAGAGCACATGAACATTAAAAAACACCTATAGTGATGTAGGTAAGGATGAAACCATGAATTGTACATTAGGTATAGATAATGGGAGTGAAGAGTAGATATAGGAGCAGGCCATGTACCACTTAAGACACGAAATGAAATTCGAGAATAAGGAATATCATTGCGTGAAAGTACACCTTCACCGCATGGCCCATCAGTAAAAGGATCTAGTGATAGAAATCCCGACAGTTATGTAATTTTGGTTCTTGTCAACAGATAAATAAAAGAAAATCTGGGAGACTAACATTTGGAGCTCTCCCTCATTTTACGTGGCATATAATGTAGCGGCATCAGAACGTGGGTGGTGGCAGCAATAATTAAAAGATTTGTGGGTAACTGTGGAAGAAATATGTGGAGCAGATGTGTGCATCAGTAGTTTCTGTAGTGAATGAAATGGCAGGTAGTGTGACACAATAGGTGGAAGTAGATGGAACAGACATTGGTAGCTGCCAAGATGGCAGCTACCAATGTCTCCCGAGATCAAGGTGTGTAGAGACAGGGAAAGTATTGAAAGTATGGGGGAATGGATGCACTTCTGCAACTGTCACAAATGTAGGAGTCAAGGGGCTGTATGACCCATATGGGTCATGCAGCATTGTGGGAGCAATGTTCAAAAGTATGAACGAGAGGTGGGGGGGGGGTGTAAAATTAGGGGTTAGTGGGGGTGGGGATTAGTGCAAGTAAATTGAATATGAAAATTGTTGTAATAAGATTCAGTTAGAGACCAAAATTTAAAAAAAAAAAATTATGGTACTATTCAAGTTCTGTAGAGAAAAAAGTTGGGGTGAGAAGAGAGCTCCACGGACATATGAAAAGGAAGCAAATACTACCCACCCGCAACGAAAATAACCCCCCGGCATGACCGTCATACTAGAGTGGCACCTCCAGAATGGGCCAAGCTAAGCTCAGTCAATAATAACAGTGGGCAATCAGAAATGCCAGGTTGGTTTCTGGGCCTACTCAGCACTCCCCCAGATAATAAAATTCCCATCTCAAGACAGCACCACTATTGAAGTCCATGTTCCCTTTGCCCAAGTGCTGAATTCCACAAGGGAAAATTTTCCCCAATAGACCAAATGAAAGTGGGGAGGATAGGGATGAAAGGTTTAATTCCTCTCATCAGGAGCTTCACCATGCAAAGGGACCCCCTTTAAAGGGAAAGGGACTATGGTGAGGAGGGGGGTCAAGAAGTCTCCCTATTATCATAATTATCTGGCATGGAGTTTGAAGTAATAATAGCTGTTTTAATTATAGAGCAAGGGTGATTTGTGCATAGTCAAAGATGGTAGAGAGAAATCATAAGTAACACTTATAATAACAGCCTTCATTCCTTTATTTTCCCAACCACCACTGAATCCAACAAAGGAAGGCTAATCTGTTTACTGAAACAAATGACCCCAGGGCAAAAAAAGGGGTAATGTGTAAGTGACTAACAGATTGCTACATGGTGACCACAGGACCATTATCTTGCCCTTAGCTTACTGATTCGCCCCACTATTGAAGAACAATGGAACATCAGTCGATTAATTCAAGCATAGCTAGCACAGCTTCCCATTTGACCTCCATCTTCTGGTTAAAGAAAAATGTTGCCCACCCTTAGGCCAAAGCTCCACTGGCAGGCTCAACTTCCAGGCAAATAGAAACATGCACGATAAATGCATAGGGCAATATTTAGTTTGGTCCCTACACGTCATGGTCAACCTGAAGCAGCCAAAGCCCCATCCAGTATGCCATGACAGTGAAGACCACATTCTGCTGGAGTACGTAAAGGACTTGTCACTAGGGGATTTATATAGGAAGCTGCATTGAAGGTGGATTACTTACTTCTTAAACATAGTAACATCCAAGTGTTTACATCTTAAGTTTAAGAGATTCTTTACAGTAAAACTCCAATATTCATTATAATATATTTCCTATACATTTTCATTACAGTGTAACAAACAATGTGTTCCAGTTTCAACATTTTTTTTTTCCATAAAAACTAACCTACAAAAAATAGACCTTAAGAAATAAAAATCACACTATTTGGAAAACTGCTATATTATCTATTAATAATAATTTCAGGAAAATACATGGAAATCAAATGGATAAACAAAACAGTTTAGAACATCAGTCACAAATTGCTACCGACATTTTGATACACAAATAACTTAAGCTTTGTCCAAACTTAGTCGAGCTGATCAGCGTTGCTTACTTGGTCATGGCTCGTCCTGTATTAGCTTTACCATCAACTATAACACTTTAGTTTGATCAGTATGTTGCATCTGTAAGCAAACTCAACATGCATATATTTACTAACTCATTTAAATATACTGTATTTCACTGTAGCTTTAACTTCTTAAAAGAAATTAACATTTTTTATCACAATTATTCATTACACCCAAGTAACGAAGTTTACATTATCAGATTTAAGTCCTCTTTCAAGGAAGTCCATCCATGTTTCCCTCTGCTAGTGAAGAATAAAACAGAACAGTAGAATTTCAGATATTACTTCATAGCTAATAGTAATATGGAAAAATATCCACAGAAAAGAATGGATGACAAATTATGACTATCAGGAATGTAAACCACAAAAATTTGTCTTTTCTTTGGATGAGATATGGTTCCTTTGTCAACAGCCCAAGTTCATAGGTAAGCAATTCTTGCTGCCATACAATTTATGCTGTATATATTAGTCCTGGGAAATTCTGGCCATACCACAACTTATGAAATTAAATTTGGGCCACTGAAACTAATGAAGATAACTTTACCATACTTCAGCTATTAATATGACAGTTCTGCTCACAGTGAAGTATAGAGATGAGATTTCACCATACTATCTGGTGAGGGTAAGACATTTTAAACACAATCTAGTGTTTTTAAACCTTAATATATTACGGCTTCAAGAGTACTTCCACTTCTGCTGAAGCACAAGATAAATTCTTACCACTGTAATTGGCAATATTCGGTGTATAGCATACACTACACACATTCTGACTGCTCGTGTATCACAGCTCAAAACTTGGTTTATTTGTACAAACTACACAAGATTATCAAGACCATAAGCACCTTTATGTTTTAATATTTTCTTTCCCCAGCCAAAGAAAATAACTTGTTAACCCTTTGACTGTCGCGGCCGTATATATACGTTTGCGAGGTACCGTGTTTGACGTATATATACTCATAAATTCTAGCGGCTTCAAATCAGGCAGGATTATTATTATTATTATAATCAAGGGGGAAGCGCTAAACCCGGAGGATTATACAGCGCCTGGGGGGGGGGATGTGGAAGGCATTCAGGCTTAATTCGGGGAACTGGAGCACAGATCCAATTCCCTAAATCAAGAGCCCCTCACCAACATCAAGGAACCTTCCTTGAGGGGTAAATCAGGCAGGAGAAAGCTAGTAGGCCCACATGTGAGAGAATGGGTCTGTGTGGTCAGTGTGCACCACATAAAAAAAATCCTGGAGCACGCAGTGCATAATGAGAAAAAAAAAACTCCGACCGTTTTTTTTTAATTAAAATGCCGACTTTGTGGTCTATTTTCGTATAGTATTTGTGGTTGTATTCTCGTTTTCTTGGTCTCATTTGATAGAATGGAAACTATATTATAGAAATGGAGGTAATTTTGATTAATTTTACTATAAAAAGAACCGGAAATAGGAGCACAAAGTACAGGAAATGTTTGATTTTTGCCGATGTTCAAAAGTAAACAAATGATGTCATTGTCCAATAAATGTCCAAATAGCCATTCTAATACGCAGTCATGAATGGGTTGATGTAATTTTTACAATTATTACAGTATTGCAGTAGTCTGCATAACAGTAAATCTTCTATTTTTTGTTTGAATAAAATTTCAAAATAAAAAGCAAGAGTAATATCACAGGGACCTGGAGACATGACTGATGAACAAAGAAAATGTTATTTTAGAGCCAGGAATGTCTGCATTGTTCATTCTGGACCTTATTTTGAAATTGTCGTATTTTTTAATTTTCGTGAAATTGGCCAAATTGCAAATTTCTGACCATGTTATTGGGTAGTTGAAATCGGTAAATGGGCAGTTTCTTGTACTCAATCGATAGAAAAAATAGAGTTCTGAAGAAATAGTTATGAGTTTGATTGACTGGAATAACGGAATTAGCCGAAAATAGGGCTCAAAGTGGGCGAAATTGCCGATTTTTAAATATCGCCGAAGTCGCTAACTTCGCGAGAGCGTAATTCCGTCAGTTTTCCATCAAATTTCGTTTTTTTGGTGTCTTTACAATCGGGAAAAGATTCTCTATCATTTCATAAGAAAAAATAATTTTTTTTTTTTTCGAAAATTTTGCGACACCAGAAGCAACTTCAGGATTTGGCCCTTCGACAGTCAAAGGGTTAAAAGCATATAGCATCGCAGTCTGTGGTGTCCAACACACTGGTGAATAATTGCAAGATATGTTCATACTAAACTTAATACCACTGACAGACTTCTGCAGATTAGGAAAAATTTCTTATATAAAATTTTGAGATCATTCACAACCCATACAATGGAGAGGAAACCATAGATGATATTTCGGACAGAAATATTGTCAAGTTTCATCTCTAAATTGTGGGTTAGTTGCGAATTATTCCCACCGAGGTCCTGAAACATTTTTCATTTTAGTATTTAACCAATCCTGTTTGTTTACCATATCACTAGCTTTTATGCTATGGTCAAACTTAAAATACAAGATGTCCTAATGAACATATACAATTTGCATACCGAAAGGGGTTTACAAAAATTTTCAATTAGTTTAACACAACAGTGAATAGAGATATTGACAAAATATGTAGTAGTAGAAGATTAATGTTTATACTTTGACCCAACAACAGCACAATAGAATTATTTTGTATTTATATCAAAGAAAATTAATATGCATTTAGTAGATACTACAAAGTAGGTTTAAATCAATTTCATGATAAATATATTATCAAACCAAAAATTTTTCTTTGGAAAGTGGATTCCTCCATACAGGAGTTGAAAAACAACCATACAGGGCTACGACAAAAAGTCATTAAGTAAAACCAAGAGCTACAGCTCACTTCCTGCAAAAGAGATAGGATAAAAAATATTTTAAATTATGCAGAAACATATTTGTGAAAGAAGCATAATTAATCATCATGCAGAAGTCAAACTGCACTCTAGGGTGAAGGGAAAAACTATGCTTTCAGTCACGCAAGATTATTCGAAGAGCAAATTAATTTGACAGTTTCAGCATAATGCAAAGTGCCTGGCATTGCACAGATTTTTTATGGCAATTAAACAATTTCCTTGAACCAGCTAAAAAAAATATAAAAATTTTATATTTAAAAGCCATTTATCAAATTGTGTAGTCCCTATATAATACAATTAAACTAAGCACTGAATCTGATAAAGTCCATAAAACATCTCCAAGTAATATTCACTATATAACTTAAATATGGAATACTGTATTACTTTAGCATAAGGAAACTTTACTATCAAACATTCACCAATTTACATTAATGTTAATATTATGCATTTAAGAAATGTGAACTGCTTCTGAAAGTCTTCATCAAAACCACCTCAAGCAATGCCTTTCCTGGAAATTTATGAAAATACAGGATTTCCTTCTAAGATAATCCAAAAAATATCCAATGAAAGGTAACAAACCAAGAAAAATTAAAGAATTTTATTTGTACTTTTAACTTTTCATAAATACAGTATTTTAAACTGAATATGGAAGTTAATATACCAGAAAAGGTTTGAGATGCTAAAATAATTCACAAATTTAATAATACAAGAAAAAACTTATTACAGTATAGTGTAATAATAATCCTACAACTGTTTTAGGATGCAATTTCTGAACATTTAAAAAAAAAAAATGATACCTATGAACTATTTATATAACTTGACTTAAGAAATCGTAATGACACGATTGCAAATAAACCATACCCCCGGCCGGGATTGAACCCGCGGTCATAGAGTCTCAAAACTCCAGCCCGTCGCGTTAGCCACTAGACCAGCTAGCCACAATAAGATTCATCCAACTAGGTATATTTCTACACCATAGGAAGGTTAGCACAGGCACCTCTGTGACCACAAATGCAAGTTTTTACAGACGAATCTCCAGCTAGCGTGGCCGTGACGAATTCTAGCTCAAGTCCCTTCACTGCCGTCAACATGACATAAGAAATTGTAATGACACGATTGCAAATAAACCATACCCCCGGCCGGGATTGAACCCGCGGGGGCTGGAGTTTTGAGACTATGACCGCGGGTTCAATCCCGGCTGGGGGTATGGTTTATTTGCAATCGTGTCATTACGGTTTCTTAAGTCATGTTGACGGCAGTGAAGGGACTTGAGCTAGAGTTCGTCACGGCCACGCTAGCTGGAGATTCGTCTGTAAAAACTTGCATTTGTGGTCACAGAGGTGCCTGTGCTAACCTTCCTATGGTGTAGAAATATACCTAGTTGGATGAATCTTATTGTGTCTAGCTGGTCTAGTGGCTAACGCGACGGGCTGGAGTTTTGAGACTATGACCGCGGGTTCAATCCCGGCCGGGGGTATGGTGAACTATTTATATAAAAAGAGTCATGCATGAATAAGGGTGACTACTTTATATCAACAATGCTGTTAAATATTTTCAGACGTCCAGCTTAACCCGCTGTTAAATCGAAGTTTGTATAATCCATTAAAATGAAACCTTCTCCAAATTGCCCTACATAAATGCTATTTTCCTAAATGTTATAAAAAATAGGAAGTCTTTATACTAAATATGGAGGATACCTAAGCACAGATTATTATAGTACAGTTTTGCATTGTAAATGCTAGCATAAATACTTCATCGAAGGAAATCGAACTTTGCACACGCACGCTCACACATGTACACAAAGGAATAATTAAACAATTTTGGCTTGTGCACCAGTGCCTTGAAATAAACTGCAATTCATTAACAGTGGTAATGGTACATGTCAGCTGCTGTAACGTACACTGATACTGGCATTTCTTGTAATAAACTTTTATGAAACCAAAATATCAACACAGAAAAATATAGGTAACCTTCTGAAGTTTACCAAATATAATTTATAATATTATGGCCTTCAGTGTTGTAAAAAAAAAAAAAAAAGGTGAAACAATGTCTTATTAAAACAGTAAGAGCATTTGTAAAGTTTATTTACTATAAAGTGTCTTAAGAGTCCACCAGACAAATCAACCAAGTTTAACTAGACTCGTGCAGAATACTGTCAAAGATGTAGCGTGTGGTCTTCTTGTATAGGAACACAATAACACTCGGCAGAATAGAAAGGAAAAATAGTCTACATTTCAAGACTGACTATGCTCCTACCAAGCATAAATGACATGTATATTAGTATTAACCTGTCCAAAGTAACTGAACAATTTGCATGCATCCTTTTTTTTTTCTGTATATATAATTTATTGCTGTAAGCATAGCCAGGGTGAATTTGTAGGTTACTAGTTTACTACTTAGATATGTTAAAATCACTTTTCCTAGAAACTTAAGTATATTATACATTGCATCATAAATTGTATCATTTTCTGCACCTGCATGGATTTTTGTGTTAATCAATACTAACAATGAGTAGTATATGTATGTGGCATTACTGTGTAGCCTGAGGGTTTGTGAGGATCCTTACCACCTAGTGTCATCTCGGCCGTTATACCACACACCTATGCTGGTATCTGAGCTGTCAGTTACCTCTAGTTAACATGCTGTTTTTGATTTTGAATAGCAATTATATATAGTAATGTACTATATTAAGCCTTAGGTACCATACTGGTGTCTGGGAATGTTGTGCTTAAGGCTTAATATTTGTGCAGTGAAACTGCAGTTTGATGGACAAACCCTTCCTTATTAGTCTATTTAAATCAGCTGCAGTGATAATTCTATGGGATATAAATGCCCTACACAATGGACTTAGTCTACTGCATCTATGACACGACTAGACATAATACTGTAACACAGTACATTAAATTCCCTGAAAATAGTTGTATATTATATACAAAATAAAATCACTGTAAATCCAAGAAAAACTGGAGACCAAATCATGATAGTATATGAAGGTACATACACTAACAAACAGCAGAAAGTTGGGCCAGGAGCTCTGCTTGCTCAAGAACAATGAAAACAAGAGGGGTCCTGAATGTGGCCAACACCTGACAAACCTGCGATGCAGCAAATTTAGTTTGCTGTATCTATGATAATATTGAACACCTTCCATACAAATGTGCGATGCAGCAGATTAGGTCCTCTGCATTGATGATTCTAACAAAAATCCCTATACAGTGGACTCGCCACACTTGTCCAGTCAAAATTATTGTCCATTATATTCAAAATTCGTTGCAGGGGCCCCACTTATGCTGATGATGTACTGTATCAAGTTACTCTATATAGATGCTATTAAATATAAAAGTGTAGGAACTTAGCTAAAGGTACTGACATTCCACACTGAGGTATGACTTGCTAGCAAGGATCCCTACCGTCACTCAGGCTGTGCAGGGAGTCTGGTTAGCTGGACTCAAGAGTCCTGGAGATGGGAAGTACAGTGCCTGCATTTGGAGGGTCATCTGAACTGTCATTTATAAAACACAACAGATACAGTTTACCTAAGTTACAGTTTCTAGGGGGTAAAAGCGATTTTAATATGACTTGTCTAAGGAGTAAATTAGTTGTCAAATGGGGGAATTATTGGGGTTTTGATAAATGTGTTTAAAACACTTAAAGAAAAGGGGTAAAATTAGGTCAAAAAATTAATTGGATTGGTTACAAAACTGGAAACATCACAAATGTAAAGTTTTAATTTTAAAACGAATTTCATTGAAGGAGAAAATAATGGTTTCAAAAAGGCAAAAGGGGTTCCTTTTTTTAAAAAGGTTACATTTTAGAAGTTTTGAAAACAGAAATGACTAAAAACCAATAAACTATTTTAAAAGCAAAACCCGAAAAAATAAGAAAAATTTTTTAGCTTTTTCAATTATTTTTTTTTTTTGTTTTTTTCAAAATTACTACTAATTTTTTTGGTTTTTTCCCCCGTATTTAAAGGTCAGAACGGAATCCTTACTTATCCTAATAAAAATTTCCTAAACTTAAAAAAAATATTTAAGATTTTTGTCCCCTTTAATGTATTTCCTGTATTTCCTACCTGACCCTCCAAAACATTTTTTTAAATAATTTAAATTGGTGTGAAATTCCCCTAATGAATTTTCTTCCCTTTGTCACGCTCTGGAACAGGTTAAAAAAAAAAAAAAAAAAAAAAAAAAACAGATCAAAATTGGGCAGCCATTAGGGGGCCCTTACAGCAGACAAAGGATATTAACAAAAATATGCCAGGAACAAGTGATTTCAAAATAAGTGTTCAAAAAAAACATTTTTAACGGCCCTTTGAGTTGTGTAATTGGGTGTGATGCAATCACAGCCCAAGGATTTTGTATTTTACACAGTTTGTTCTGTACAAAATGGAAGAAACTTAAAGATAAATAATTTTTGTGATTCACTGCGGGGAAAAAGTCTGATAAATGTTGTGTTCAACAATTTCGTGTGTACGAATCTTGCACTTCGTTTTCCATTTTTAGTGCTTGGTTGTCCTTTGCAAGAAATTTTCAAAAAGGGTAACAGGTTTTTGTAACTTTTTTTAGTTTTTTAAAGGAGCCTCAGTGCAAGAGAAAATATGCGTCCCCCATGCATATGTTTAAACTATTGGGTTTTCATTTGTGCCATTTACCACTGAAATCTGAAAAAACCCCAAAAGTACATGATTTAATTATTCCAAATACTGTTACAGACACATTTGTAGTTTTGAAAAGTCACTTCTATTGTTAAATGAACCCAATCCCAAAACACAAAACAGCCCCTTGAAATAACATTTTATAAAATCAAGCAAATAATCCCCTATCTATTGGTCCAGCTTAAAAAAAGGACAAGGGGGAAGGCATTTTTTGATCATTGGGAAGTGCTAAACTGAAGGGGGCATAAAGTGCCAAAGGAAGGGGGAGGCATTCAGGATACCAAGGGAAGGGGGAAACAACCCATTTCCTTGGCTCAAGGCCCCTCACCTGCATCACGTACCCCTTGGGGGTCATAAAAGGGAAAGAAGCTATTTGGCAAAGTGGCCACGGCATTGCTAATGTGACAATATAGATGAGGTCACAAAGTAATGGTTGGACAAGCATTTCATAGCAGTATAAAAAAAAAACTTTCGGGGTTTCCCAAAAAAAAGGCGAGTGTGCCAAACAATTTTAGTGAATAAATGTGGGCAGGTCCCATGATGGTGGGCGGGGTGAGGGGGTTATAGAGGGCATGCTGGCAAGGGTCATGCCCAAGGTAATGGTAAGCCTAGTGTATTGGAGGTGATTAGTATCCCCCAAGGGGGCACTGAAATGGGGAGCATGGCCAAGGGGTGTCCTGGAGAAAAGGTGTACGTATAAAAATAATCCTTGCAGGGGGTTTTTTGGGGAAGGGGAAAGGGCGGGGCAAGATAGGTACTGGAGGTGGTATGTAACTTTAAATTTTTAAAAGGGGCGATAGTATCAAAATAGAAAAACAGTAAATTCTTTTAATTTAAATTATTCTTACTTACAACTTCAATAAACAAAGCATGTCTTAATAACTGAAATTAAATGTAAAAAAACTACGTAACATCAATCAACAAGGGAAAAAAATTTGCATTTTGCAATACAGCATGGGCTTATACAAGGATACTGGATAAATACTGAATTTTTATGTTTCATATTATTATTTTATTTAAAAATCAAAAAAAGAACAAAACCCCAAAAGGGCTAAAAGCTGTATGACAAAATTTTTAAAGAGATTTTTAACCATGTATCTAGTGTTGCAATCTGTCACCCCACCTCAAAAATCTATTTTCCCATGGAAAAGCTTTAGCAAATTGGGAAAAAAACTGAAAGCACTTTTAAATTTAAAATTTTTCCCCCATAGAGAACCTTCTTCCATGTGACTGCGTAGCAGTCTTTACAGTTTTAGACCATCTGGATACCAATGAAAGGGTTTTTTTCTTTTTGAAAAAAAAAAAAAGAATAGAAAAAAAATTAATGTTTTTAGGCATGTCTTTCCTCGGAGTCTACGTCCCTGCACAAATAACACAGGTCTCTTAAACGTTTTTATACATCAGATGAGAAACACTCACTTTACAAAATTTTTCATCCTGATCCAGCACTGCCAACAAAGCACACAAATAGACCACACTACATCAACATTTTTTTTTTTAGTTTGAGGGATCTGAGCTTTCTTGCGCTAGGGTTTTCATCAAGCACCTCCTTTGTGAGGCGATACAGGGCCATTTCAAAAAATCCCATGATAATGAACAAAGGTCAGAAATCACCATATGGGGAAAATTGGGGGCTTTGGAACTGAAAGAAAAAAATTGTAAACTTCATTAGCTTCAGAAAAAATATGCCCCTTATTACTGTGCATTTACCCAGAAGAATTAACCCTCCATGAAAAATTTAACATATGGAAAAGAAATAAACCATAATAAACACGCATACTCTTGGTTAATGAGGAGATGGGGGAAAAATGCAAACAAAGGAGGAAGGTACTTTGAGTTATGATAAATAAAATAATTTTGCCCAACGGGGAAAACAGACCACAGGTCCCGGGCAATGGGAGCTTTATTATTTTATTATTATTTTATCAACGGGCCGTTTCCCCCACCAAGGGGGGTGGCCCAAAAAAGAAAAACTTTCACCCTTCACTCCACACTGTCTTGCCAAAGGGGTGCTTTTACATACAGTTTTTTAAACTGCAACATTAACACCCCCTTCGAGTGCAGGCCTGTATTTCCCCATCTCCAGGACTCAAGCCCGGCCCTGCCGGTTTCCCCTGAACCCCTTTATAAATGTTACTTTGCCAACTCCAACAGCACGAAAGATTAAAAACCATTTGTCTCCATTACTCCTATCAAACAACTCACGCATGCCTGCGGGAGTCCAAGCCCCGCACACAAAACCCCTTTTTACCCCCCGCCAACCCTTCTACCCGACCCCTACCCCCGCCTTCCCTTTCCCACTACGACTGATACACTTTAAAGTCTTTCTGTTTGTCCTTCTCTCTAATGTCCAAAACCACTCAACAACCCTTCCCAGCCCTTTGGACAATAGTTTTGTATCCCGCCCTTTCCCCTAATTTCCCAAACACGAATTCCTGCATTTATTCACCCCACCATTCCCCACCCAAATGACATCTCCACTGCCCCAGCCTTTCCTCGCTGCAAATTCATCCCCCACGCTTCACACCATATAAGGCGTTGGAAAACATCCTTATACACCCCCCTCTTTGCTCTAAAAAAAGTTCTTTGTCTCCCAGATCCTAAGTGCCCATACTCTTTTTCCCCATCAATTCTAGATTCACCTATTTTTTATAGACCCATCCCTGACACTCCACCCCCAAATTCGAATATTTTTCCCCTCCTCCATACCCCCTTCCCCCAATTGTATTCAATCTTTCATACCAATCTTTTTGTTATTCCAAACCTTACTTTTTCCCTGTATTCCCTTTAATTTTTTCTTTTTGCCACCCTACCAAATTCATCACCAATCCTGCAGTTTCTTCAGAATCCCCCAAAAACACAGGCATCACAAAGAGCAGCTTGGGGCAAACTCCCACTTTGTTGTGATTCTTTATCTTTTTTAAATCCACGCCTCTTTCCAAGACCCTTTGCTTTACTTCTCTTTCAACCCCATCTTAAAATTTTTTAAAAAACCACGGTGACACACACATCTTGTCTAAGGCTTTTTACTGGGGAAATAATTTCCTCTTTCCCCATCCTAAATTTAGCTCACTATCCTCGTAAAAACTCTTCACTGCTTTCAGTAACCTACCCCCTACACCATACACTTGAAAATCTGCCCCAAATTGCCCCCCATCCCCCTTCATACGCCTTTTCCAAAACCTAAATGCCACAAAGCCTTTTAGCCCTTATCTAAATCTGTTCACTTATTGTTTCATGTAAACACCTGGCCACAACCCCCTACCTTTCCCAAAGCCCCCTTTTCAAAACGTATCCTATTTCTCCCTTTACTCTTAATTTTTCAAATTTTAAACTCACCCCTACATTTACCAGGTACACTCAACGATTATCCCCCTATAATTTTTGACTCTCTTTATCCCTTTGCCTTTAAACAAAGGAACTTGCTTTCTCTCTGCCCAAACACTAGGTACCTTACCTCTTCCATACATTTATTTAAAAATTGCACAACCCCTCCAAAACTTTCCCCACCTCTTTTAACATTTTTATCTTTATCCATCAATCCCCCGGGTGCCCTTAAACCCCCCTTTTATTTTACCTATGCCTCACAACTTCCCCCCACTCACAACTGGTCTTCCTCCTCCCACAAAAATGTTATTCCCCCTTGCCCTATCCCCGAAAATCACAGCTTCCCTATCTTCACAACATTTAACAATTCCTCAAAATTTCCCCCCATCTTCCCATCCCCTTAATCTCCCTTTTAATAACTCTCCTTCCTATTTTTAACTTTACAAATCCATTTGTTTCTTAGGCTTTCTTTTAATTTTTAATCTCACTCCAAAAATTTTTCTTATTTTCAACAAAATTTGTTGATAAATCTCACCCACTCTTCATTTGCTCTTTTTTACATTGCTTTACCACTTCTTTAAACCCCTCTTTTTTCCCCCTTTTTTTTCTTCCCTCCTTGCACCTTTACTTTGTAAAAATTTCATATGCAAAATTTTTTTCCCTTTCTACTTCTTTAATATATTCACCAAACGCTCCTTTCCCCCCTGACCCATTTCCCGTAAACCCCAAAATTTGTGACAATAACACTACATTTTTAAACTACCCCATATCTTCGACCCATTCCCATGCTCTCTTAGCCCATCTACCCCAATAGCTGTTTATATCTTCCCTAACTGGGGCCCCCTCTTTTAGTTTATAAACCTTTACCTCTCTCTTCCTGTCTTTTTATTTTCCCTTGTATGCCCCCTTTTTCAGCACGGTTACCCTTTAATCCCATTATGAAAAAAAAAACCCTGCAAAAGCATTTTTTTGTGAGAATTCTTTATCAAATACGTGGAACCTCTGCAATCAAAATTAATTTTGGTTTAAAAAAGGGGTTTAGTGCCAATCTTTTGAGTACAGAAAAATTTTTCCCCAAACCCAAATTTTTCTTTGGGGGCTGTTACACTAACCCCTTTGGCCCCATGGTGATTTTTTTATACCTTAAAAAAAAAAAAAAACACTAAAAACTGTGAAGAAACACGAAATAGTCCTGGAGGTGGAACATACAATGCCTGCACTTTAAAGGGGGGGTTTGGGATATGGCTTTTGGAGGACGTTTAAACTATTGAAATTTAGAGCCCCGCAAAGACTGTTATTTGAAAGATGGCAAAAAGGTTTGGGATGGTGGAAATGTTTTTTTTTTGGGTCCCCTGCCTCAGAGGGAGACAGGCAATGTGTTAGAGAAAAAAAAAATAGTGTGTACTGTATATGTTTTTTTAGGCCTAGCTCTATGCCACTTAATATATGATATGTAAAAATGTTATCAGGCCTTCTGTATATTTTAAAATTTAAAAAAAAAAGGGTATAGTTCACTTTTTAGTAAACCTGGGATACCCGCTGTTAAACGAGGCCTACCTGACTTAAGTATGCTTACATGTAAGCACTTTAAAAAGTTCTTTCAACAGGTTTATCTAATAAAAACACAGTACGTATAATCTTTGATAATCAAACACACTAAAAATGAAGAAATTTACAACTTTCCCAAGATACATTGCCTGGGAAGACTCTCAGGCACCCCTACGCATACAACATGCACCCATCACGTAGGTGCCCGAGGGCAGCCAAACCAGAGAGGCACGTGTAATGGCATAATCAAAGCCTTTAACAATTGTAGTGCACAGCGGTATGATCCCAGATAGCCCAAAAGTCAGAAAAACACTGCAGAAAACAAAAAATTGACTTCAGACAGGAAATGTAAAAAAAAGTATTATTCTTTAATACATGAATATTTCTTTTCATGGCCTTTGAGCTATTTAACATTTCTTGAAGTCTTTAAATTTAATTCACTTCAAAAACCCAAAATTTTTGCATATTATGGGGGATGCATCAATACTCACCTTCCAAAAAACCCCCAATTAAAAGAGAAAAATTCATTCTGACAATTTTTTTTTTTTCCATCCCGGACCCCTGTCAAATTTAACTCTTGTCACTTATATAATCCAGGATGGACCAAAGGAGTCATAAGTTTTTTCTCCTAATTCGGGGTTATCTTTTGTACTCTTCCAGGGCCAAAACATGTGACTAAAATTTTCAATACTCACCGTTTTAGCAAGCTCGCCAAAGGGGCACTTGGCAAAAAACTTGGCTACAACTGAATTTTTTAACTTCGCAGGTTTTTGTACATTTTTTGTTAAATAGCGTGTAAAAATGTAAAAATATTTAATTTTAAAAAATTTTACTTTACCCCTCTTTAAATAATTAAATGGTTTTGAAAATTCCAAGTGAAGAATGAAACGCTTGTGCAACTTTTGGGGAATCTTTATTCAGAAATTTTTTTCCCGCCCAAAGGGTTTTTCGTCCTTACGAAAACAGTGGAAGATGAGGGTTTAAGGTAATCAGTCCTCACCTGGGGGTTGAGTGACTTCGGCTGGTAATGATTCTAAAAAACTTCTCATCTTGTTCTTCTCTGTAATAGACTGAAGAAGCCACTGGCGGGAAAACGTTTCGTAATAAAGTTCCCCCCAAAGTTGCACGGGTGTTTTTTATCTCCTGAACCTTTCAAATGTGGGGTTATTTTTTAGAGTAGCAAATTTAAAAGATTTCATATTCCCTTTTAAAAGTAAATTCATACAGGACTAACCCACTGTAAGTTTCATTTTTGTTAAAAAAAATTAAGGCACAATTTTCAAGCCCCAAATTCAGTGATTGTTTCCTAATTAATTTTAAACATTTTAAATTGTGACGTTACTTATGTGGTTTGCGCTTTTTCAGCAGGAAGTTGGGATATAAGGATTACCAGGTTTTAGCAAACAAGTTAAAAGGCATGAACCCAACCTTTTCCCGGTTGGGATTAAAAAAAACAATGTACCAAAACAATAAGAGTAAATCAAGCCCGGCTAGAGCATATCAACCCTTCCTGACGTAATACCAAACCGTTTATTTTGTTGACATATAGAACATTCAAATGTCCCCAAAGGGGCCTGTTTTCAGAATTAGATGGGTAGGTGCAGGGGGTTGCCAAGATAGTCCCCTCTCCCCTTTTTCACATTAAACAAAACAGGGCTTCAGTGGTTTTCAATATCCTTCTCCTCCCCTCATGAAAATTTTTAAATATACTATTCAAAATATTACTATAAATTTAAATAGGAAAGATAGATTTTTAAGAGAACAGACATAAAAAGGAAGGAAAAAATTTCATTTGTCAAAAAAGGGGACTAACCTGCTGTAGCGGTCTGAATGTTGGAGTGCTAAACTTCTCCCTAGGGGACAACAATAGTGGTGATCCAGCAGACAACGCTGTTAAGTAGATGGCTTTGGGGGAAGTACAGTAAAACCCCTTTAAAATAACCAGGGCAAAATGAACCCCTAATTAGTAAAGCAAGCACAATGTCAGTCGAAAGGATAAAAAAATTTCCCTTTTTCAAATGTGAAAAATTGATATATTCTAGGTTTCACACACCTGCGAAAAAAAAAGGGAGCAAGCAGTACTAAATAGGAAAAGACTGAACACCCTTTTTTTTTTTTTTTAAAAGTCGCCCTTTCCCACCAAGGCAGGGGGATCCAAATGAAAAAAAGCCAAAAAGAAAAAAAACCTTTCATTATTATTGAACACGTTATACAGGGAAATATTTAAAAAAAAAGGGGTTTAAAAAATAAATAGGAAGCACATACGTACGTATTATAATATAAAACTGACTTCAAAGAGCCCCAGACCTCCCAGGTGTTGACACACTATTAAACTATTGAATGTGCTATTTACTTACGCATCATATTCCACAATTATTTCAACAATTATTTACCATGCACCATAATTCTGAAAAATTCCACACTATGGCAAAATGTGGAGGAAAACACTCAATTCATTGTACAGTGGACCCCCGCATAGCGACTTTAATCCGTGCAAGAGGGCTCATTGTTATGCGAAATGATCGGTATGCGAATGAATTTTCCCCATAAGAAATAATGGAAATCAAATTAATCCGTGCAAGACACCCAAAAGTATGAAAAAAAAAAAATTTTACCACATGAAATGTTAATTTTAATACACACAAACTGAAAAAGGCATGCACAATTACATGACACTTACTTTTATTGAAGATCTGGTGATGATTGATGGGATGGGAGGAGGGGAGAGAGAGTGTTAGTGTTTTAGAAGGGGAACCCCCCCTTCCATTAAGACTTGAGGTGTCGAGTCCTTTTCTGGGGTTTACTTCCCTTCTTCTTTTAATGCCACTAGGCCAGCTTCAGAGTCACTGGACTTCTTTCGCACAACATATCTGTCCATTGTGGCCTGTACCTCTCGTTCCTTTATGACTTTCCCCAAAGTGTTTCACAACATTGTCAGTGTACAGGTTGCCCAAAACGGCTTGCAATAGCTGGGGGAGGGTGATTTTCATCCCATGAAGGTTTGCACTTTTAAAACCATTTGCACAGATTTCCTTCATCTTTGTAGTAGGCAACTTCTTCAATTTCTTCTCTCCCCCCCTCTGAACCCGTTTCCTCAGGTCTGGCCCTGCTGTGAGTTGATCTATCAGCTCATCGTGGTTAGTTCTCATTGTCCTCCTCCACAACTCTTCCACCATCCCCACTAACCTCCAACCCCAAGGGACTTTCCCAATGCCACAATGCATTCCTCAACGGCATAATCCTCCAGGTTAGCCTCAAACCCCTTTAAAATCCCTTTTGTCTACAATTTTTTGGCCACAGTTTCTTCCAAGCAGAGTTCAAGGTCTTCTTAGTCACTCCCTCCCAAGCCTTACCTATAAGGTTTACACAATTGAGGATATTAAAGTGATCTCTCCAAAAGTCTCTTAGAGTCAGTTGAGTTTCTGAGGTCACTACAAAGCACTTTCAAACAGAGGGTTTTGTGTACAGTTTTTGAAGTTTGCAATAAACCCGCTGGTCCATGGGCTGCAGGAGAGGAGTGGTATTAGGAGGCAAAAACTTCACCTCGCTTCACATCGCTCTGCCACGTCTGTAGGATGACCAGGGGCATTGTCTAACACCAGGAGGCACTTAAGTTCTAATTTCTTTTCAGTTAGGTAATTTTCACATTGGGGGCAAATGCATGGTGTAACCAGTCATAGAAAAAGTCCCTAGTGACCCATGCCTTACTGTTTGCCCTCCACAGCACACACAAATTCTCCTTGAGGACATTCTTTTGCCTGAACGGTCTGGGAGTTTCAGAGTGATACACTAATAAAGGCTTCACTTTGCAATCACCAGTAGCATTGGAACACATCAACAAAGTAAGCCTGTCTTTCTTGGCTTATGTCCTGGGGTGCCTTTTCCCCCTGAGTAAGTACGTCCTGCTTTGG
>NC_069400.1:15915990-16028490 GCF_026875155.1 Cherax quadricarinatus
AAAGAAAAGGGGCGCTCACCCAGCGTTCACCCAAAGAAACGGGAGCTGGGTGCTCCCCCCAACGAAAAGGGAGGGGGTGACTCCCCCAAACAAAACGGGAGCTGGGTGACTCCCCACACCCTCCCCCATGCCCCAAATCTCGAAAAAGTGCTGACCAAGACAACAACCCAAAGATGTTCGTTTGTCTTGTGTGTTTTAACAGTGTTTATAATGTTTATGGGACAAAAATTTAAAGAGACAAGATTGTGTTAAAGTTTTTTTTCTTATGATCTACTGTTTTATTAAAGGAATTTATATAAGTTTTAATTTAAATATTATATTAAAGTAAATTTATTTAGTTAAGTAATTTAAAATTTAAAGTTTAATTAATTTTAAGTTTATTAAAAAATTATAATTCGTTTTTAGTTAACACCTCACCCAAAACCAAAAACCCAAAAGTAAACCCCCCCCTGTACCCTTAGGGTCATTGCCCTGAGGTTAAGCTTAGGGGGTCAGTAGTGTCTGACTCGATTTTTGCTGATTTAAGCTAACAAAAACTCAGCTGTCTTTTTGCGTACAGTTTTTTTTTAAAACACTCAAAGTGTGGTGCTAGAATTTTCAGTATACCATTAAAAGGCTTTTTGAAAACTCTTTTCAGTCTTTACGACTAAGATTAACAATTAGAAAATTAATTTCAGTCTGTATGGGATTAACTCAAGATACAAACTAGATTTTTGATTGAGGTCAAGTTTGAATTATTTACAAAAACGTATGGAAATAATTAATTCAACTATACAATTATGAAAAAATTTCTAAATCAGATCCATCTGGGGATAAAAATTAAAAAATGTTTTGGATACTTTTAGTAATCAAAAATTTAAGGTGGACAGGAGTACAGGCTTCTGCCGCAAAAATTGTCACAGAGACCTACTGTAACTAGGGTCAAACAACCCCGTTACACCTGTAAACAACAAGTGTCCCATTCCAAGCTTACCTAATTGTATTACCTATTTTCCAAGGTCATAATTTTAAGAATTCTTAGTGGTTTTCAATCCTTTTAAATTCCGAACTGCTTTGATGAGTTGCTAAGTTCAATTACCTTAAATGTTTTTTAAGGGGAACCTATGAATGATTAAGTCATTTTCCCGGGGGGTTAAAGGCAATTTTCAAATCCTTACGTGTCTTAGCAGACAATTACTTCGATGCTGGACAGGCTAGAGTTAGACATGGTCTTTAAAATCAAGTTTGAAGACCCCAAAAATTGTTTTTCAGATTACGGAATTAAAATTTAAATTTGACAATAGCTCAGATCTTAGTGCTAAATATGACCTAAGACAATGTGATTGGTTTTTCATGGGATTGTAAAGATAAGTTCCCACTGATATTGAAAGATTAAATATTATGTTCAATAAACGCTTTTCACTTGTGAAAATTGCAGTGGTTTCAAACAATAGTTTCATGCATGCAAGCAACGAGACAAGATGACAAAAATCCACAAATCCAGTGGATAATAAACAACCTTCAACTCAGTATAAAAAAGAGTATAACCTACACTCACTAACCACATAATGGGAAATCCATATAGCATTATCAAGTAGTGAATACAACAGACAGTAAACAAACTTTCACACATAAAACGTACTCCAAAATGTGTACTTTGTGATGGAACACATTGGCACAGTATTGTATTCAATACACATCATGGAGGCACGTAAACAACGTATTCATCAGCTGAAAAAGATGCATCAAGTGTTTAGGTCAACACAAAGGGAGGAAAATGCTCACTGAAGAAGTGTTTTAAAAATGCAAGGGTAATGCATCATACAGCATATGCCCAAAACTTTTGCTGAACAGCAACATACTTCCACATATCAGGAAGTCAACAAGCAACACATTAAATGTGAGAGATAAGTTTAAAGCAACTGCTCTCCCGATAGCTCGAGTTTAGTTATCTAATAAATTACACAAAAACCAATGTGCTAACCACTATTTTGATCAAGGCTCACAAAGGTGTCCTTCATAAGAAAAACAGTGTTGCGAAACTGAATAAACAAAACCCTATGCCAAAATACAGTTAGATATAGCTGGTTTTTTTCCACAATTTCTGGTAAACAGACCATATGACCTAACCAGAATCACTGTTTGGTCTAGGAAACAGGAAAAAGACAGTAGAAGCTGTGGTAGTAGATATTTGCCTAAGTCCTGTGCAGATCCAAGGGATTTAAAAGAAACAGTGCAGCTCTGAAAGCAATCTAATGTCAAGTTAGCCTGTCCTGACATACACAGACGGACACAATTAGTCCAATGATTTAATCTATTGGAAGTGATTATTATCACTGTTTTGTGCAAAATATAGTAATAAACATTGAGTTCACTTGCTAAAACAGCAGAGGCCACATGATCTGTGGTCCCATCCCTCTCAAAGTGGGAAAGAAGCTGATATTTGATTCAGTGGAAAATGTACTGAGTAACGAGAATAACCGCTGATATGTACCACAAGCAAAAATTATCATTACTGGAAGAAATGAATGAACCAGTTGATAAGTTCGTGGGATATTTAAGATAACGATAAGGGTATTGATGTAAATAACCAAGCCCACAAGATCTCGGATTACAACCAATATAGGACACTGTCAATATAAAGAAGGACAGTATTGGTTAGGTTACCATGGAAAATTAAATCCACCACATCTACCTACAATTATCGCATGCTTTCGACAGATGAAAGCACAAATACAATTAGCTCAGGAGAAAAATCCAGAGCATAATGACTGTCTATCATAATACATAACAAGAACAGTTGGACAATAAATTCAATTGAGGAAATAGTCGAAGATAAGTTGAAGACAAAACGCTCATGTATCTCCCGCACCATGGAGTCAGAAAAGATTCTGAAACCACTCCACTACGTGTTTGTATATAATTGCGCGCACGTGCAAATAAAGCATGTAGCAAGTCCTTAATGACTGTCTGAATGAACCGACCCTCGACTAACTGAAGCCTTGGAGACGTGCTTATGAAATTTCGTTCGTCGCACAAACCCATATGCCTACACGGGCTGATATTTCCAAAGCTTTCTTAAGAGTAGGACTACAATAAATAGAAGAGTATTAACTCGATTCTTGTGGCCTGAAATCCACATGATCCTCAAAGTCCTGTGAAAACTATATCGTTTTCAATCATAATATTTGGTGGCAACATCCTCTCCATTCTTACTAGAAGCTAACTCTAAATACACATTTGAAGAAACTGAAAGCCCCCCATCAAATAAATCTTTAAAGAAAAGTTTCTATTGGACATCTTCAAGTACTGTGAATAAAGAGGAGGATTTGAAATCCTTATACAGAGAAGCTAACAAGGAATGAAAGAAGCAAACATGCCTCTGAGATGTGGAATCAAATTCCAAAGCAATTAAGGAACTTATCACAGAAGATTCCCTTGAAACTGAAATTCCTAATTGCAAACAATATGCTGGGACTTAATTGGGAACACACAGGAAATACTTTTGGAGTCTCAAAAGGATAAATAATAAATCATTGCAGTACACTCCTAAACGTAGTTTACTGTCAAGGTATCACAATGTTTTGATCCTCTAGAGACTCAATCCGTCTCACCAATTTACCATAAAGGTAAAATGCTTCTGCAAAATGCATGGAAGCTCAAATTGGATGGAATAATGGCTGCCTCAGAAATAGTCAAGCTTGTGGGGTGAAATATCCAAAGGAGTTTAAACAACTTCATCAAATTAAATTTCCAGACAAATAGCAAGAGGGAACAATTACACATTTACATGTGTTCTGTGATGCGTCAACCAAGGTTTATGATGCGCTGTAAGCTTACATGAGTAATGCTGAAGGAATACACTAATTATTCAAAGGCCAGGGTAGCACCCTTGAAGGTCAGAACAGTAAACCACAATTGGAACTGACAGCACTCTATGTAGGTACAAAATTAAGCTGTCTATCTCAACAAAAGTACTTGATCATCTCACTATTGCAAAAACCGTGATCTGGAGTGATAATGGAGGCAGTTTCTCCATGTAAGAAATAATAAGAGTAACCTGGTCTATGTACAGAACAGAGTAAGCAGAAATAAAAGAGAGCAGAGAGATTATCTCTTTCTCCACGTCTCAACCCAAGAGAATCCAGCTGGGACATGTGTCACGTGGTGTCCCCACTCAAGAAATTTGTGGAAAAAATTATGGCTCCACGGACCGAACTGGCTCTCGATGAAAATATCTGCCTCAGCAAAAAGCTCACATTATGCCAGAGAAAACATCCTGCTTGAACACAGCAGAAATAAGTTGTGAAAAACTGCAGACACAACAGATATAGTCCATTGATCGGATCTAAATACTCATCTTTGGGTAAAACTCTTAAGAGTTACAAGCTCTTGTCTTTTAAATTCATTAAAGGAATAAAAACCTGATTATAAATATCTTTGAACCCATGAAATAACTGGGAGAAATCTGAATACAGAAAGATTTTTCTCTACAGAATATAAATTTTCTAGAAAAACACAAGATAAATCCCCAAAAGAAACCTGTCATGATTAATTCTTTAGGACTTTATCTCGACTCAGAAAAGATTATAAGATGTCGAGGAAGAATTCCTAATTCTTCACATACCTAACGAATAGCGCCATACATCCAATATTGATCCCCAAGAATCATTGGCTAACAATAAAAACTGATTGAGCAAACGCCCACAGTAACGTGTTACATGGGTGGGGTAGCTGACACACTTTTTGTCATATACGAAACAATCCTACTACTGGATAACCTCAAGGTCGACAAAAATGTGAAAAACAAACAAAGTTGCAGCAGAAGGGGAAGACCCAGACTGCTGATTTCAGATAATGCAAGCGAACTTTGTTGCTGGTGCTGCTTATATAAGCAAAATCTTTGATCACCAGCAGTACAACAGATGGCTGAATCAACGCAGAGTCGGTTGGAGATACAGTCCTCCTAAATCCCATGGCACGGCGGATTTTATGAAAGAATGATCGGCCATTGTTTGTAAAACCGTTGTTAAGGAAGACTCTTCATCGTCAAAGAATCGACTTAGAAGAATTCCCGTACAGTTGAGAATGGAAATAGAAAATACATAGAACAATCTCACAATACCTATCTAACTTATGTTACCCGCGATAATCTTGGACAATTTAGAATTTTTGATATTAAGTGGGGCTCCATCATCATTTAACTCCATGGCAGAGGCTCGATAAGCCCTGTTCCTCACATGAATGATAAAGAAAATCATAGACGATCCTACTTTTATTTCGACCTAGCATACTCAGAAGTAAATTCAAACACCTTAATAAAGTGATTGAACATTGGTAGAAAATTTGGCGAGAAGACTATCTCACCTCATTGAGAGAACACTTCTATGGAGCTGGTGTTCCCTGAAAATCATAAGTCCTTATGACTCTGGTACATAGTGATTAATCGACAATGATGGTCCGAGGTCCCAATGGCCACTTGGAAAAATTGTGACCATAATCTGATGCAAATGGAATCATCAGGGCAGTTCATGTTTAAACAAAAGGGTGTAGTGAATAAGCGGACAATTCTAGACCTCAATACTGCCCGCTGCAAGGGGCGGCTGTGATGCGCAGCGACGGTCGAGTGAGTTGTCCTTTAATTAAGAAAAGTCTTTAAACTTAACTGGTAATGCCATTTCTCAACAGTCTCACCATGTTGTCCACCAATTGTGTTGCTTCCAATGAATGACTGTTGTCCACAGTTGCTGTTGCTTCAATGATGATGTTATCAACCAGTTTGTGTTGCTTATCAATGATGACGGTTAACACCAGTGTGTTGCTTCAGTGATGACTGTTTATCACCATTTGGTGTTGCTTCAGTGATGACTGGTTGTCACCAGTTTGTGTTGCTTCAGTGATGACTGTTGTCACCAGTTAGTGTTGCTCATGATGACTGTTGTCAACCAGTTGTGTTGCTTCAGTGATGACTGTTTGTCACCATTGTGTTGCTTCAATGATGACTGTTGTCACCATTGTGTTGCTATCAGTGATACTGTTATCACACCAGTTGTGTTGCTTCAAGTGATGACCTGCAGTTGTCACCATTTGTTTGCTTCAGTGATGACTGTTGTCAACCATTTGTGTTGCTTCAGTGAGGACTGGTTCGTCACCAGTTTGTTTGTTTTCAGTGATGACTGTCGTCACCAGTTGTGTTGCTTCAGTGAAACTGTTTGTCACCATTTTGTTGCTTCAGCAGTGATGATTTTGTTTGTCCACCAGTTGTGTTGCTTCATTGATGACTGTTGTCACCAGTTGTGTTGCTTCATTGATGACGTCGTCACCGTGTTTTGTCACATTGTGTTTTGCTTCAGTGATGACTGTCGTCACCAGTTTGTGTTGCTTCAGTGATGACATTTGTCACCAGTTGTGTTGCTTCAGTGATGACTGTCGTCAAACAGTTGTGTTGCTTCAGTGATGACTGTTGTCACCGTGTTGTCACCATTGTGTTCTTCAGTGATGAACTGTCGTCAACCAGTTGTGTTGCTTCAGTGATGACTGTCGTCAACAGTTGTGTTGCTTCAGTGATGACTGTTGTCACCGTGTTGTACCAGTTGTGTTGCTTCAATGGATGACTGTCGTCAACCCTGTGTTGTCACCAGTTTGTGTTGCTTCAGTGATGACTGTAGTCATCCCCAATGTTTGCTTCAGTGATGACTTTTGTCACCTATGTGTTGCTTCTGTGATGACTGTTGTCACCAGTTGTGGTTTGCTTCAGTGATGACTGTTGTCACCAATGAGTTGCTTCATGTGATGACTGTCGTCCAACGTGTTGTCACCAGTTGTGTTGCTTCAGTCTGATGACTGTCGTCACCGTGTTGTTCACCAGTTGTGGTGCTTCAGTGATGACTCGTTATCACCAGTTGTGTTGCTTCCAGTGATGACTGTTGTACACCATTTTGTGTTGCTTCCAGTGATGACTGTTGTCTCAACAGTTGTGTGCTTCAGTGATGACTGTGTCACCAGTTGTGTTGCTTCAGCTTCAGGATTGAACTGTTGTCACCAGTTGTGTTGCTCAGTGATGACTGTTCGTCACAGTTTGTTGCTTCAAGTGATGACTGTCGTCACCGTGTTGTCATCCAGTTGTGTGCCTTCAGGTGATGCACTGTTGGTTCACCCAGTTGTTGTTGCCTTCCAGTGATGACTGTCGTCACCGTGTTGTCACATTGTTTGCTTCAGTGATGACTGTTGTCCACCAGTATGTGTTTGCTTTCAGTGATGACTGTTGTCACCAGTTGTGTTTGCATATCAGTGATGACCTGTCGTCACCAGTTGGTGTTTGCTTCAGTGATACTGTCGTCAACGTGTTGTCACCGAGTTGTGTTGCTTCAGTGATGACTGTTTCACCAGTTTGTGTTGCTTCAGTGATGACTGTTGTCACCAGTTGTGTTGCTTCAGTGATTGACTGTCGTCACCAGTTGTGTTGCTCAGTGAAGAACTGTTATCACCTAGTTTGTGTTGCTTCAGTGATGAACTGTCCTCACCGTGTTATCACCATTGTGTTTTGCTTCAGTGCTGACTGTCGTCACCATTGTGTTGCCTTCAGTGAGACTGTTATCACCAATTGTGTTGCTTCACTGATGACTGTTATCACCAGTTGTGTCTGCTTCAGTGATGACTGTTGTCACCAGTTTGTTGCTTCAGTATACTGTTATCACCAGTTGTGTTGCTTAATGATGACTATTGGTCACCAGTTGTGTTGCTTCAGAGATGACTGTGTCACCAGTTGTGTTGCTTCAGTGGATGAGACCTGTGTCACAGTTTGTGTTGCTTCAGTGGATGACTGGTCGTCACCGTTTATCACCAGTTCTGTTGCCTTCAGTGATGACTGTCCGTCACCAGTTTGTTTGCTTCCTTGATGACTAGTAATCACCAGTTGTGTTGCCCTCAGGATGACTGTTTGTCACCAGTTGTGTTAACTCAGTGAATGAACTGTTGTCACCAGTTGTGTTGCTTCAGTGATGACTGTCGTCACCAGTTGTTGTTGCTTCTGTGATTGACTGTTATCACCATTGTGTGCTTCAGTGATTACTGGGTTTCACCATTGTGTTGCTCCAGTGATGAGCGTTTGTCACCAGTTTGTGTTTGCCTCAGTGATGACTGTTGTCACCAGTTTGTGTTGCTTCAGAGTGATGACTGTTTGTCATCCCAGTTGTTGTTGCTTCAGTGATGACTGTTGTCACCAGTTGTTTGCTTAATGATGACTGTTGTCACCTAGTTGTGTTGCTTCAGTGGATGACTGTTGTCACCAGTTGTGTTGCTTCAGTGATTGACTGTTGTCACCAGTAGTGTTGCTTCGTGATGACTGTTCGTCACCAGTTGTGTGCTTCAGTGATGACCTGTTAATCACCAGTTGTGTTGCTTAGTGGATGACTGTTATCCACCAGTTGTGTTGGCGTCACAGTGATGACTGTTGTCACCTAGTTGTGTTGCTTCAGTGATGGACTGTTATCACACCAGTTGTTGCTTCATGATGAACATGTTGTAACCAGTTGTGTTGCTTCAGTGATGACTGTTGTCACCAGTTGTGTTTGCTTCAGTGATTGACTGTTTGTCACCCGTTGTGTTGCTTCAGGATGACTGTCGTCACCGTGTTATCACCAGTTCTGTTGCTTCAGTGATGACTGTCGTCACCAGTTGTGTTGCTTCATTTGATGACTGTTACACCAGTTGTGTTGCCTCAGTGATGCACTGTTGTCACCAGTTGTGTTACCTCAGTGATGACTGTTGTTTCACCAGTGTGTTGCTTCAGTGATGACTGTTGTCACCAGTATTGAGTTGCCCTCAGTAATGACTGTTGTCACCAGTTGTGTTGCTTCAGTGATGACTGGTTGTCACCAGTTGTGTTGCTTCAGTGATGACTGTTTTGTCAACCAGTTGTGTTTGCTTCAGTGATGACTGTCGTCACCATTGTGTTGCTTTCAGTGATGACTGTTTGTCACCATTGTGTTGCCTTCCATGATGAACTTGTCAGTCACCTTGTTATCACAGTTTGTGTTGCTTTCAGAGATGACTGTCGTCACCGTGTTGTCACCAGTTGTGTGCTCAGTGTGACTGTTGTCATCCGACCAGTTGTGTTGCTTCAGTGATGACTGTCCCCGTCACCATTTTGTGTTGCTTCAGTGATGACTGTCGTCACCAGTTTTGTGTTGCTCAGTGAATGACTGTTGTCACCAGTTGTGTTGCTTCAGTGATGACTGTTGCACCAGTTTGTGTTGCTTCAGTGAGACTGTTGTCACCAGTTGTGTGCTTCAGTGATGACTGTCGTCACCAGTTTGTGTTGCTTCAGTATGAATGTTGTCACCATTTTGTGTTGCTTCAGTGTATGACTGTCGTCACCGGTGTTATCACCAGTATTGTGTTTGCTTCAGTGATGACTGTCGTCACCGGTTGTCACCAAGTTGTGTTGCTTCAGTGATGACTGTTGACACCAGTTGTGTTGCTTTCAGTGATGACTGTCGTCACCAGTTGTGTTGCTTCAGTGGATGACTGTCGTCACCAGTTGTGTTGCTTCATTGATGACTGTTCCGTCAACGTGTCGCACGAGTTGTATTGCTTCAGTGGATGACTGTCGTCACAAGTGGTTGTGTCACCAGTTGTGTTGCTTCAGGTGATGACTGTAGTCACCAGTTGTGTTGCTTCAGTGATGACTGTCCGTCCACCGTGTTGTCACCAGTTGTGTTGCCTCAGTGATGACTGTGCACCAGTATCTGTTGCTTCAGTGATGACTGTTTCTCCATTTGTGTTGCTTCAGTGATGACTGTTCGTCACCAGTATGTATTGCTTCAGTGATGACTGTTTGTCACCAGTTGTGTGCTTCAGCAGCGATGGCTGTTGTCACCAGTTGTCTTGCTTCAGTGATGACTTTAGTCCACCGTGTTGTCAACCAGTTGTGTTTGCCTCAGTGATGACTGTTGTCCACCAGTTCTGTTGCTTCAGTGATGACTGCTGTCAACCAGTTGTGTTGCTTCAGTGATGACTGTTTGTCACCAGTTTGTGTTGCTTCAGGTGATGACTGTTGTCACCAGTTGTGTTGCTTCAGTATAGACTGTGTGTCACATGTTATCACCAGTTGTGTTGCTTTCAGTGATGACCTGTCGCACCGTGTTATCCACTAGTTGTGTTGCTTCAGTGATGAAAAACCAACCCCTTTGTCACCCAGTTGTGTTGCTTCAGTGATGAACTGTTGACACCATTTGTGTCTTGCTTCAAGTGATGAACTGTCGTCAACCGGCGTGTTGTCACCATTGTGGTTGCCTCATGATGCCTGTTGTAACCAGTTCTGTTGCTTCCAGTGATGACTGTTGCACCAAAAGTTGTGTTGGCTTCAGTGATGACTGTTTGTCACCAGATTTTGTGTTGCTTCAGTGAGACTGTTAGTCACCAGTTGTGTTCTTCAGTGATGACTGTGTCACCCAGTTGTGTTTTGCTTCAGTGATGACTGGTCGTCCACTGTGTTGTCACCAGTTGTTTGCCTCAGTGATTACTGTTGTCACCCAGTTTCTTGTTGCTTCCAGTGATGACTGTTGTCACCAGTTGTGTTGCCTCAGTGATGACGTTGTCACCAGTTGTTGTTGCTTTCAGTGATGGCTGTTATAACCAGTGGTGTTGCTTCCAGTGATGACTGTTGTCCCCACCAGTTGTGTTGCCTCACTGATGACTGTGTCACCAGTTGTTTTCCTCAGTGATGGCTGTTATCACACCATTGGTGTTGCCTCAGTGATGACTGTTGTCACCAGTTTGTGGTTGCTTCAGTGATGACTGTTGTCACCAGTTGTGTTGCCTCAGTGATGACTGTTCTTGTCCCACAAGTTCTGTTTGCTTCAGTGATGGCTGTTATCACCAGTTGTGTTGCTTCAGTGATGACTGGTCGTCACCAGTTGTGTTGCCTGGGGCAGTGATGACTGTGTCACAAGTTTTCTGTTGCTCCAGTGATGGCTGTTATCACCAGTGTGTTGCTTCAGTGATGACTGTCGTCACCAGTTGTGTTGCCTCAGTGATGACTGTTGTCACCATTGTTAGTTGCTTCAGTGATGACTGTTGCACCAGTGTGTCTTTGCTTCAGTGATGACTGTTTGTCACCAGTTGTGTTGCTCAGTGATGACTGCGTCACCAGTTGTGTTGTCCCCTCCAGTGATGACTGTTATCACCAGTTGTGTTGCTTCAGTGATGACTGTCGTCACCAGTTTTGTGGTTGCCTCATTGATGACTGTGTCACCAGTTTGTGTGGCTTCAGTGATGACTGTTGTCCACCAGTTTGTTGCCGTCAGTGATGTCTGTTGTCATCAGTTGTGTTGCTTCAGTGAGACTGTTGTCACAGTTGTGTTGCTTTCAGTGATGCTGTTGTCACCAGTTGTGTTGCCTTCAGTGATGGCTGTGTCACCAGTTGTGCTTCAGAGATGGCTGTTGTCACCATTTGTGTGCTTCAGTGATGACTGGTTGCGTCACCATTTTGTTGCTTTCAGTGATGGCCTGTGTGTCACCAGTTGTGTTGCCTCAGTGATACTGTTGGTCACCAGTTGTATTGCTTCAGAGTGATGACTGTTTGTCACCAGTTGTGGTTGCTTCAGTGATGACTGTTTGTCACCAGTTGTGTTGCCTCAGGAATGACATGTTGTCACCAGTTTGTGGTTGCTTCAAGTATGACTGTTGTCATCAGATTGTGTTGCCGTCAGTGATGACTGATGTCACCTCAGTTGTGTTGCTTTCAGTGGATGGCTTGTTGTCATCAGTTTGTGTTGCCTCAGTGATGACTGTTGTCACCAGTTGTGTTGCTTCAGTGATGGCTGTTGTCATCAGTTGTGTTGCTTCAGTGATGACTGTTGTCACCAGTTGTGTTGCTTCAGTGATGACTGTTGTCACCAGTTGTGTTGCTTCAGTGATGGCTGTTGTCACCAGTTGTGTTGCTTCAGTGATGACTGTCGTCACCATGTTATCACCAGTTGTGTTGCTTCAGTGATGACTGTCGTCACCAGTTGTGTTGCATCAGTGATGACTGTCCGTCATCACCATGTTATCACACCATTGTGTTGCATCAGTGATGACTGCGTCACCATGTTGTCACCAGTTTGTGTTGCTATCAGTGATGACTGTTTTGTCACCAGTTGTGTTGCTTCATGATGACTGTCGTCACAATGTTATCACCAGTTGTGTTGCTTAATGATGCCGTCGTCACCAGTTTGTTGCCTCAGTGATGACTGTTGTCACCATTGTGTTGCTTCATGATGACTGTTGTCACCAGTTTGGTGTTGTCTTCAGTGGATGACTTTGTCACCAGTTGTGTTGCTTCAGTGATGACTGTTGTCAACCAGTTTGTGTTGCTTCAGTGATGACTGTGTTCACCGAGTTGTGTTGCTATCAAGTGATGACTGTTGTCACCAGTTGTGTTTGCTTCAGTGATGACTGTTGTCACCAGTTTGTGTTGCTTCAGTGATGAACTGTCGCACCGTGTTGTCACCAGTTGTGGTTGCTCAGTGATGACTGTTGTCACCAAGTTTTGTTTTGCTTCATTGATGACTGTCGTCACCTGTGTTGTCACCAGTTGTGTTTGCTTCAGTGATGACTGTTTGTCACCAGTTGTTTGCTTCAGTGATGACCGTCGTCACCAGTTGTGTTGCTTCATCAGTGATGACTGTTGTCACCCCACCCCTGGGGGGCGGGGGGGGGGGGGGGGCACACCATTTGAGTTGCTTTCGTGATGACATGTCGCACCAGTGTTGTCACCAGTTGTGTTGCTTCAGTGATGACTGTCGTCCCTATGCCTGGAGTTCCATCGGTCTCTGTGTTTTCCTTCATATTTCGGTTGAGAATTTTTTGGAATAATCTGTCTAGGTAATAAAGGTATGTGTACCTGGAGTTTACCTGGAGAGAGTTCCGGGGGTCAATGCCCCCGCGGCCCGGTCTGGACCAGGCCTCTGGTGGATCAGAGCCTGATCAACCAGGCTGTTACTGCTGGCTGCAACGCAAACCAACGTTACGAAGCCACAGCCCGGCTGATCAGGAACCGGCTTTAGGTGCTTGTCCATGCCACTTGAAGACCTGCCAGGGTCTGTGGTAATCCCCCTTATGCTATGCTGGGAGCATTGAACAGTCCTCGGCCCCTGACACTTATTGTATGGTCTCTTAACGTGCTATGACACCCCCTGTGTTTCAATGCGGATGTTCCATCGTGTGCCAAGTCTTATCTTTCGTGTGAGTGATTTCGGGCGTGTGCAAGTTCGGTACTAGTCCTCTAGGATTTTGCAGGTGTATATAATAAATCATATATCTCCTCCCGCCTGCGTTTCCATGGGAATACAGGTTCAGGAACCTCAAGAGCCTCCCAGTAAATTGAGGTGTTTTATCTCCGTTATGCGCGCCGTGAAGGTTCTCTGTACATTTTCTAGGTCAGCAATTTTCACTGCCTTGAAGGTTCTGTTATGTGGCAGCAATATTCAAGCCTAGATAGAACTAGTGACCTGAAGAGTGTCATCATGAGCTTGGCTCCCTCGTTTTGAAGGATCTCAAATCCAATCCTGTCAATTTTTCTAGCAGATGCGATCGATACAATGTTATGGTCCTTGAAGGTGAGATCCTCCGACATGATCACTCCCAGGTCTTTGACGTTGGTGTTTCGCTCTATTTTGTGGCCAGAATTTGTTTTGTACTCTGATGAAGATTTAATTTCCTCGTGTTTACCATATCTGAGTAATTGAAATTTCTCATCGTTGAACTTCATATTGTTTTCTGCAGCCCACTGAAAGATTTGGTTGATGTCCGCCTGGAGCCTTGCAGTGTCTGCAATGGAAGACACTGTCATGCAGATTCGGGTGTCATCTGCAAAGGAAGACACGGTGCTGTGGCTGACATCCTTATCTATGTCAGATATGAGGATGAGGAACAAGATGGGAGCGAGTACTGTGCCTTGTGGAACAGAGCTTTTCACCGTGCCTGCCTCGGACTTTACTCTGTTGACTACTACTCTCTGTGTTCTGTTAGTGAGGAAATTATAGATCCATCGACCGACTTTTCCTGTTATTCCTTTAGCACGCATTTTGTGCGCTATTACGCCATGGTCACACTTGTCGAAGGCTTTTGCAAAGTCTGTATATATTACATCTGCATTCTTTTTGTCTTCTTAGTGCATTTAGGACCTTGTCGTAGTGATCCAATAGTTGAGACAGACAGGAGCGACTGTTCTAAACCCATGTTGCCCGGGTTGTGTAACTGATGGGTTTCTAGATGAGTGGTGATCTTGCTTCTTAGGACCCTTTCAAAGATTTTTATGATATGGGATGTTAGTGCTATCGGTCTGTAGTTCTTTGCTGTTGCTTTACTGCCCCCTTTGTGGAGTGGGGCTATGTCTGTTGTTTTTAGTAACTGTGGGACGACCCCCGTGTCCATGCTCCCTCTCCATAGGATGGAAAAGGCTCGTGATAGGGGCTTCTTGCAGTTCTTGATGAACACGGAGTTCCATGAGTCTGGCCCTGGGGCAGAGTGCATGGGCATGTCATTTATCGCCTGTTCGAAGTCATTTGGCGTAAGGTTTTTTTTTTTTTTTTATTCGCCGGTATTCTCCCGGCCCGGGTCTTTTCCAAGTAGTGGTGACCCGGCCTTGGCTCCCTATCTGGGGAGTATCTCGAGACCTAAGTCTCCCATGGGAGGAGGTACAAGTACCCCCTCATCTTTGGGACCAAGTGTCCCCAGGCCTAGCCACAGTCCCCGCCCTCACGGGGCTCGTAAGGAGAAGCTAGGCCTCTGGTCTGCCATCTGCCCCGCCCCAAAGGGGCTCGTGGGGATGGCAGTCTTGTGAGCTGCAGGTGGTAGCAAGCTCAAACCTTCCCCTCTAAGGTTTTTTTTTTTTCTTATTCGCTGGTATTCTCCCGACCCGGGTCTTTTCCAAGTAGTGGTGACCCGGCCTTGGCTCCCTATCTGGGGAGTGTCTCGAGACCTAAGTCTCCCATGGAGGAGTCACGAAACAGGACCAGTTTGTTTTGATACAGAAATGAAGATGTTTAATATTTGTATGGAAGATCTCACCTTTGGAATTATTTCTAGCGTTCTTGGCTCCCATAGGCCAACTCACTGTGACATCAATAATAATAATAATAATAATAATAATAATAATAATAATAATAATAATAATAATAATAATAATAATAATAATAATAATAATAATAATAATAATAATAATAATAATAAACTAACATCAGACAAAAAATGCATTAGCAAGGGAGGAGAGTTGACCCATTATAGAGAACGGTACAGGGGACACTACTTCAAATGTTAAGTAGCTGATCCGCCCTCCATTTTTCTCCTTGAAATGGCTGCGAGGTCGATATTAAGTGTCCTACTCAAGCTATAACACAAAGATTGTAGTAAACAATGGCGACGAAGCTATACTGGGACTCGAAGCTTCTCAAAAAACAGCAACTTTTATTGAAAATCAAAGGGAAACGGTGACATTTTTTCAGTAGTAGCAGTTCAACTGTAATGTTAGTATTAACTGCAGTAATCTCAGTAAAACAAAAAAAAATAGCAGAACAAATGAACGAATAATTACGAAACCGAGCTTTACCCTTTCTTATTTACTTAATTCACTCAGGAAGTTTAGGTTATACATTGATCTGTTGGTCTTTAGCGAGCTTGTCGTGAGTGGGTGTGGGCGTCTGCGTTGATATGGGCGGGGTGCAGGGCGTGGACGAGTTGCCAAGGATCAGTTCTTGGTCCATGAGTCAACCTAAAATAGCCTTGGCTCATAAATAGTCCTGGTCACTTTTGTCTCTCTGCCGCCATTCTGTTCGTGTTCGTCCGACCAATCTATCTGGCAGAGGCGCGGCTTGGAACAAGGCTATTTATGTACAGAAATGGACTCGATCACAGCCTCAGCAGTTCGATGCTTGCATGTGTATGTATTTCGAGATACTTTATTTTATTGTCTTGTTCTGTGGCGACGATGACAGCTTCATAAATTGTATTTCGCCTGTGTGGGAGACAGGCTATTCTGAGGGATGGTAATTCCCAGGTGTTAAGAATTTGTTGATTTTTAGTCCTGAGGGTTAGTCACCTAGGAAAACCCAATAAAGTCAGTGCGTCATCGGGGATTGTCTGTCTTATTTCCATTGGGGTCCTTTAATCTTGTCCCCCAGGATACGATCCACAACAGTCGACTAACACCCTGGTACCTACTTAATGCTAGGCGATCAGGGGCAGCAGATGCAAGGAACCACGCCTAACGTTTCACCCGTGCCGGGATCGATCCCCAGTGTTTCAGCGTGTGAGTTGAGGACGTTATCAGCTGAGCCACGAAACGTGAAATCTTCGTCGTCGTTGTAGCTACCGAACCCATATTGAGAGGCTTGACGCTGTCTTCATTGCACTTTTTGAAATTTAGCTCAGGCTGGCGGATTTCATTACCTGATTCCCAAAATTCATTCTGTCTAATGAAATATAACAAGGAAACATAGCTAGCTTTTCTTTTCACCATGTATTATCCATATAGAATTGTGTAGCGACACACTGCTGTCGCACCCAACTATATGACAACTGTAAGAAAAGGAAAGGTTGGGGAGAAAAATGTAAAATATCACCATTATCATATCGCTTCTAAATTGGGACTACAATCCCTTACGAGAATCTTCATTATTTGAGGCTGACCTTTCTTGTTTACCGAAATGAATAAAAGCAAGTAAGAAAACACGATCATTAACACTAGTATATGATAATCACTACACTGGAGTGTAGTGATCCATTGTTTTTATATGGGACGGAAGTCCTTGCTACCATTACGTCTTATGGTGTAATAAGTTTTTACTGGGAGAGCCGCCTCACTATTAAAATACCATAGCCATGGACGTGCGTCTCTGTGTAATTCAGTGGAGGAACACTGCCTAGTGTTGTTTGGGGCCACCACACAGTCCTATCTTTTGCCGACCTTGCCCGACCAGTCTTGAAGACGGGAGTTCAGGAACACAAGCCTTACAGTACCTTTGCTGCTATTTATCCCCACTTCCCCCTCACCCCTACTGGGTCCTACCTGGGGTAATTCTAGTTCTAGTTATAGTTCTAGGAAGAGCTGGTAAGCCCTCGGAAGGTTGTGGGGAAATGACTAAAGGCTGCAGGAGAAATTTTCCCGTTTCTCCTAACAACGAAAATATCATCACCAGAGGAAAGGAACATGATACCCACTACTAGAAACTGACAGCTAGAGAGAAGAAACCTTATAGCCAAGACTAAAGACTGACAGTCATTGGGGTATGAACACTATGACCAACTTGTACAAGATTGGTATACAGTACCGACAAGGTGTCACCACGTGTGTCTAATTCCTCACTATAACCAATTCTTGAAGATGACAATCAGAGAGCGTGAACACCGTAACCAACACTAGAAGCTGAAAGTTAGACAGGAGGAAAATGATAACCAACACTAGAAACTGAGAGTTAGACAGGAGGAAAATGATAACCAATACTAGAGGCTGAGATTTAGACAGGAGGAAAATGATAACCAATACTAGAAACTGAGATTTAGACAGGAGGAAAATGATAACCAACACTAGAAACTGAGAGTTAGACAGGAGGAAAATGATAACCAACACTAGAAACTGAGATTTAGACAGGAGGAAAATGATAACCAACACTAGAAACTGAGAGTTAGACAGGAGGAAAATGATAACCAACACTAGAAACTGAGAGTTAGACAGGAGGAAAATGATAACCAACACTAAGAGGCTGAGAACTAGGAGGGAACATAGTAATCAACACTAGACGAGAGCTATAGAGGGGAATATAACTAGCTGAGAGCTAGGGAGAAGGAACACCATAACCAACACTAGAAACCGAGAGTTAGAGGAAGAGAACACGAGAACTCAGGCTGATAGGCTTCATTACCTTAAATGTAAACCCATCCTGTGTGATGGAGTATACAGGAAAATCATCCTGCCTGGTGGGTGTGTTAAGTAAATAAGAGTTTTTGTTTTAACCTTGTGAAATGTCACATAGATCAGGGTAGCTGTACAACGAGGTGTGTCTAATTTTGATAATAAAAAAAAATAACACAAACAAAATCAAAGTAAGCAGGGCGTAGGTAATCCCAATGTTTAATGCCAGGAGTCTGTCTTAATATCCACTCCAGCCCTAGACTTAGTGACGATGAGTTCGGCTTTACCCATACAGTGAATGCCGATTAGTTGACGAAGCAATATAGTCATGGATATGACTATATAATCATGGATTTGATAAAGTCCTTAAGGACTTTATCATATCCATGATAAGTCCTTGCTAAACAACTATTTAGGGCTAAACATTGTATAATAATAACGATTCATTTTGCTACGCGATTTATAGTCCGTTTCCTTACCTGCTAATTAAGTTGATTTAGGTGTAGCTACACATAAATACAATTATCATACATAGTAACATATGTATAAATTATGTAGGATGATCCAAAAAAAAAGTCAAAGTGACTTATTTCCATTGGGGGCCGCAACTAGTATTATTGCGTAAATGGGGAAGCGCCAAACCTTTGGGAATGAAAGGAAGTCATCCAGGGAAGGGAAGAATAGCTCCGGTTTCTTGAACCTAGAGCTCTCCTTTACCGGCATGAAGGTACCACCCTCGTAAGATCACATCTGCAAGATCGACACAACACCGACTGTCTCAATTTATTTTTACAGTACAATCATGGGGAAGCTCTAAACCCACACGGGGCCTTGGGAAAAGAGAAGTAACCGGATCTGATCCAAGCTTCAGTTTATTGGATCAAGAGTTTGAAGTGCGTCCTATTGAAAAATAAAAATCGTACACGGTGTATAGTCTGTATCTCATGGTGGTTCAGCTGTCTCTTACCCGTGAGGAATGGAATGGAATATAACAGAGGGATGGGATGGAGTATAGAAGGTTGAAATAAAATATAAATGGGATGGGATAGAATGCGGAGGGTAGGAAGAAAATAAAAAGGCTTAGATCGGTGTTCAGAATTGTGAAATTCAATAAAAAAAAAAAGACGAGATGGAGTTGGGAAAGTAATTCTATAAAGAGGGATGGGATGGAGTAAAGAAGGAAGAACGGTGTACGTGGTGTCCTTGGAGTAAGTTTGAGGTCTCTGTCCTTGAATAAACTGATTGCACTCTCGAGGACAATAACTTAACCTTTGGAGAGTGACAGTTTGAACTCGGGAGTAGTTGTGACCTTTGGAGTACCATTATTTAACCGCTGTAGATCCATAACTTGTTGTGTATAGTGTTCACCTGTGTACCGTACTCAAGCTCCTGATGATAATGATGTTGATGATTACTATCATCGTTATTAGTAATATTACCAGTAATAGTAGCAGTAGTAATAATAATAGAAGTACTGTAATAATAGATATATTATTATTATTATTATTATTATTATTATTATATATTAGTATTATTATTATAGTATTATGTATATGTGAGTGTATTATTGGGTTATTGTGTTTACCTGGAGAGAGTTCCGGGGGTCAACGCCCCCGAGGCCCGGTCTGTGACCAGGCCTCGTGGTGGATCAGAGCCTGATCAACCAGGCTGTTACTGCTGGCTGCACGTAATCCAACGTACGAGCCACAGCCCGGCTGGTCAGGTACCGACTTTAGGTGCTTGTCCAGTGCCAGCTTGAAGACAGCCAGGGGTATATTGGTAATCCCCCTTATGTGTGCTGGGAGGCAGTTGAACAGTCTCGGGCCCCTGACACTTATTGTATTGTCTCTTAACGTGCTAGTGACACCCCTGCTTTTCATTGGCGGGATGTTGCATCGTCTGCCGAGTATTTTATAATATAATAATAATAATAATAATAATTATTATTTATTATTATTATTATTATTATTATTATTATTATTATTATTATTATTATCAGCAGTAGTAGTACCACAGTATTATATTCTGTAATACCCCCGCTAGGGTATTGCAGCGCCTGGGTATTGGAGGGGTGGTAGCTTATCAAGTTTGATCCGATGCACGGAAAAAGTAATCCTTATCCTTGGATCAAGACTCCTTATGGATTACGTATTCTTCCTGATGAAACTATGTTTAATGTTAGTATATATATGTACCGTTAAAGTTATGCACCTTTGTATATACATTGAAAGATATTCACTTTTCGGTCTGCATGTCTTAACCCTAAAAAAGTAATGAATCATTGAATGTATTAGACTAATGAGTTCCTTATTCTCTTTCTCACCATTAGAGGATAGTGTAAGTAAAGTATTATTCTATTAATTACAGTAGCTGCAGTAGGAACAGCAACTGCATTGTGCTGTGAATAATGTACGTAGTAGTAGTTGCAATATGAGTAGCAGAATTAACAGCAATATTGGTACAGTCTCCCTAAAGTTGTTTATCAATCCCTCGGCTCTTTCCTCTGTAATCCTTTGAAATATCTCCCACACGGTGCATAGTTTGACCGCCTCCCACAGAATGGATATATATACACTGGACAACATACAGAGAAGGATGACAAAGTTTATCCCGTGTGTTAGAAATCGTCTCTATGATTACAGACTCAGGGAACTGAATTTACACTCTCTGGAAAGGCATAGCATTAGGAGTGATATGTTGGAAGTGTAGAAATGGGTGACTAACTCTAACACAGTGAATAGGGAGAAAAACTGGGGCCCATTCCCTGGCCCCAGCATGTGTCTCAGCAATCTTTTTGGCTACCACCCACTACCACTAAATGAGTGACTACCTTGCACACGGTGTACGGAAAATTATCCTGTGATACCACGGTAGTAAACCGGTCATTTACTATAAGGAAAAAGAGTGTTGCTCCTTCGCTCCTCCAGCAGACTGGGAAATTTGTCTTGTCATGTGTGTTTTCAAGCGACAGGGTGCCTCATGGAGGACACGTGCTAGTTGGGGTCGCTACACAAATGTCAGGGACCATGGCTGGATGGTACCTTTTTTTTCCCCAATCCCCCCTCTCCTCAGACTCAAGGTCCATGGCTGGCTCATGCGCTCTTCTGTTCCCTCACACACCCAGCAGGGAAAAAATGGTGGCGCCTCGTTCTCAGCCGCAAGAAAGAGAGCTTCAGCTGTTGATGACCTCGCCCACTTCTACAAGAATGTTAAGTCCTGTATTTACGCCTGGTGTATATAAGTCCTGGTATTTACGCCTGGTGTGTATATATACCATATATATATATCAGAAACTATTTATTCCTGCTACTACTATTAACCTGTCATTTATATCCACCATGAATACTATTCGTTCACAGAGTGCATATAAATTGTGTAGTCCAAACGCCATCGTTGTTATTCCTTGATGCAAGGAATCTAAGCTAGCCTTCTCTTCCTCGGATCAAACCCGATTACCCCAACCCCGCCATTCCCCAAGTACCGTATGACCCTTGCGGGTTTAGAGCCTCCCCATGAATGGAGTAATAAAAATAATATTCATGCATATGCTTCAGCCAATTTACATACGGAAACGCCAATTCCGTTGTGTGACCATAAGGGTCTATCGCTTTTTTGTGAATACAATAATGTCTCGTGTTTGTGTAGTTAATCACAATAATGGCCTTGATGATAAGACAATGCGCTGCGCATGCATATCATTACTGCCGAAACGTTTCGCCTATACACCACGTTTCTTCAGCAGAATTCAGCAAGCGACTTTCATACCGGAGGTGCTAGTGGAAGTGATGTACCTGTGACCGGTTTTTGAGTCTATTCCCGTAATCCCCTAAGTCTTGACAGGTGTTCAGTCCTTTAGCCTTAATTAAAAGGTGTTCAGTCCCTTAGACTTGATTAAAGGTGTTCAGTCCCTTAGCATTGATTAAAGATATTCAGTCCTTTAGCATTGATTAAAGATATTCAGTCCCTTAGTCTTGGTTAACGATGTTCAGTCCCTTAGCCTTGATTAAATGTATTTAGTCCCTTAGCCTTAACTGAAGGTGTTCCACGGTCGTCGTGTTTTCAGGTGGATACATACATTAATAAACATGGCGATATATACATAGTAATGTGGCTGCTTGCAGAAAAGAATATTTAAAAAGTGCTGTACACAGAATAAAATGAGAAGTGCTTTTTAATAGCACACAGAGTGAGCGGGGGGCAAATAAAGGATCATGAGGTGGAATACTGCAGGAGACCTACTGGCACACATTATGATTTAAGATCGTTGTTCTAAGATGATGCGGGTGATAACTGTAGCCAAGGTGACCATGCCACTCTTCTGATTAATGATATTGGGTAGTATGATAGCTGAATATTCAAGACATCATTTAATTTTGTCATTTTCATATATTAAGTGAGGCTTTTATTCCCCACACTACAGGGTGGGTGTGAGAGTTACGGTGTTGCATGTATCACTGCTGTTATCAACTCTGCATGCATACTTGTGTTCTTGTAGGCGTGTGGGAAGATTTCTGCCGGTTTCTCCAATGTAGACCTTGTCTCTTTCCCCGCACGGGATACTGTAAGCCCCTGCATCTTCCAATGCAGTGTTGGGTGTAGAGGATCTTATGATGACTCTCTTGCCAGTAAGTATAGCTACAACACAACAATGTTACCAGGCTTTATACAGTACAATTATTATAATCAAAGCTAAGTGTTAAACCCACAAGGGTCTTATATAGGACAAGAGAGACTGACTATACTGGCTGTGACTCTCGTAAGATAAATTTGTGTTCAATATTTCTTTGTGCTCCAGCCGTAAATCACAGTGGCCTTTCCTTCACAATGATAAATAGTGTGTGATGAGATTGAAGCTTTTCTCTATGCAAGTAAGCTCAGTTTTCAGTAGCTCTTCAGTGCAGACTTTGACCTCCCCAAGAAACAAATAATTCTTCTTTTCTTGTGTTTTATGATCGTGATGTGAGTAAACATCTGTGACATCGTTATTAATGAGTTTCCTATAATTAGTGATAATTTTCATGTCTGGTGAGCAGAACGTCCTGGAAAGGTAGGTGGTAATTATGGCTTCCTCTAGGGTGAATTGTATTGAATGCTCGTTGTAGTTGAGGGTAATCAGTCTTCAGTGTATGTATCCTATCCTGATTAACCCATCCTGAGGATAATCCATCTCTAGTGTAACCCATTCTAAGTGTACCCCATCCCCAGTGTAATCCATCCTCAGCGTATCCCATCCCGAGTTTAACCCATCCTCAGCGTATCCAATCCCGTGTAACCCATCTTCAGTGTATCCCATCCCGAGTGTAACCCATCCTCAGTGTATCCCATCCCAAGTGTATCCCATCCCGAGTGTAACCCATCCTCAGTGTATCCCATCCCAAGTGTATCCCATCCCGAGTGTAACCCATCCTCAGTGTATCCCATCCCAAGTGTATCCCATCCCGAGTGTAACCCATCCTCAGTGTATCCCATCCCAAGTGTATCCCACCCCGAGTGTAACCCATCCTCAGTGTATCCCATCCCGTGTAACCCATCTTCAGTGTATCCCACCCCGAGTGTAACCCATCCTCAGTGTATCCAATCCCGTGTAACCCATCTTCAGTGTATCCCATCCCAAGTGTATCCCACCCCGAATATAACCCATCCTCAGTGTATCCCATCCTGAGTGTAACCCAACCTCAGTGTATCCCATCCCGAGTGTAACCCATCCTCAGTGTATCCCATCCCGTGTAACCCATCCTCGGTGTATCCCATCCCGAGTGTAACCCATCCTCAGTGTATCCCACCCCGAGTGTAACCCATCCTCAGTGTATCCCACCCCGAGTGTAACCCATCCTCAGTGTATCCCACCAAGAGTTTAACCTATCCTCAGTGTATCCCATACCGAGTGTAACTCATCCTCAGTGTATCCCATCCCGTGTAACCCATCCTCGGTGTATCCCATCCCGAATGTAACCCATCTTCAGTGTATCCCACCCCGAGTGTAACCCATCCTCAGTGTATCCCACCAAGAGTGTAACCCATCCTCAGTGTATCCCACCAAGAGTGTAACCCATCCTCAGTGTATCCCATCCCGAGTGTAACCCATCCTCAGTGTATCCCACCCCGAGTGTAACCCATCCTCAGTGTATCCCACCCCGAGTGTAACCCATCCACAGTGTATCCCATCCCGAGTGTAACCCATCCTCAGTGTATCCCACCCCGAGTGTAACCCATCCTCAGTGTATCCCACCAAGAGTGTAACCCATCCTCAGTGTATCCCACCAAGAGTGTAACCCATCCTCAGTGTATCCCATCCCGAGTGTAACCCATCCTCAGTGTATCTCATCCCGAGTGTAACCCATCCTCAGTGTATCCCACCAAGAGTGTAACCCATCCTCAGTGTATCCCATCCCGAGTGTAATCCATCCTCAGTGTATCCCACCAAGAGTGTAACCCATCCTCAGTGTATCCCATCCCGAATGTAACCCATCCTCAATGTATCCCATCCCGAGTGTAACCCATCCTCAGTGTATCCCATCCCGAGTGTAACCCATCCTCAGAGTATCCCATCCCGAATGTAACCCATCCTCAGTGTATCCCATCCCGAGTGTAACCCATCCTCAGTGTGTCCCATCCCGAGTGTGACCCATCCACAGTGTATCCCACCCCTAGTGTAACCCATCCACAGTGTATCCCACCAAGAGTGTAACCCATCCTCAGTGTATCCCATCCCGAGTGTAACCCATCCTCAGTGTGTCCCATCCCGAGTGTAACCCATCCACAGTGTATCCCATCCCGAGTGTTACCCATCCTCAGTGTGTCCCATCCCGAGTGTAACCCACCCTCACTGTGTCCCATCCTGAGTGTAACCCACCCTCAGTGTGTCCCATCCTGAGTGTAACCCACCCTCAGTGTGTCCCATCCTGAGTGTAACCCACCCTCAGTGTGTCCCATCCTGAGTGTAACCCACCCTCAGTGTGTCCCATCCTGAGTGTAACCCACCCTCAGTGTGTCCCATCCTGAGTGTAACCCACCCTCAGTGTGTCCCATCCTGAGTGTAACCCACCCTCAGTGTGTCCCATCCTGAGTGTAACCCATCCTCAGTGTGTCCCATCCTGAGTGTAACCCACCCTCAGTGTGTCCCATCCTGAGTGTAACCCACCCTCAGTGTGTCCCATCCTGAGTGTAACCCACCCTCAGTGTGTCCCATCCTGAGTGTAACCCACCTCAGTGTGTCCCATCCTGAGTGTAACCCACCCTCAGTGTGTCCCATCCTGAGTGTAACCCACCCTCAGTGTGTCCCATCCTGAGTGTAACCCACCCTCAGTGTGTCCCATCCTGAGTGTAACCCACCCTCAGTGTGTCCCATCCTGAGTGTAACCCACCCTCAGTGTGTCCCATCCTGAGTGTAACCCACCCTCAGTGTGTCCCATCCTGAGTGTAACCCACCTCAGTGTGTCCATCCTGAGTGTAACCCACCCTCAGTGTGTCCCATCCTGAGTGTAACCCACCCTCAGTGTGTCCCATCCTGAGTGTAACCCACCCTCAGTGTGTCCCATCCCTGAGTGTAACCACCTCAGTGTGTCCATCCTGTGTGTAACCCACTCAGTGTGTCCCATCTGAGTGTAACCCACCCTCAGTGTGTCCCATCCTGAGTGTAACCCACCCTCAGTGTGTCCCATCCTGAGTGTAACCCACCCTCAGTGTGTCCCATCCTGAGTGTAACCCACCCTCAGTGTGTCCCATCCTGAGTGTAACCCACCCTCAGTGTGTCCCATCCTGAGTGTAACCCACCCTCAGTGTGTCCCATCCTGAGTGTAACCCACCCTCAGTGTGTCCCATCCTGAGTGTAACCCACCCTCAGTGTGTCCCATCCTGAGTGTAACCCACCCTCAGTGTGTCCCATCCTGAGTGTAACCACCCTCGTGTGTCCCATCCTGAGTGTAACCCACCCTCAGTGTGTCCCATCCTGAGTGTAACCCACCCTCAGTGTGTCCCATCCTGAGTGTAACCCACCCTCAGTGTGTCCCATCCTGAGTGTAACCCACCCTCAGTGTGTCCCATCCTGAGTGTAACCCACCCTCAGTGTGTCCCATCCTGAGTGTAACCCACCCTCAGTGTGTCCCATCCTGAGTGTAACCCACCCTCAGTGTGTCCCATCCTGAGTGTAACCCACCCTCAGTGTGTCCCATCCTGAGTGTAACCCACCCTCAGTGTGTCCCATCCTGAGTGTAACCCACCCTCAGTGTGTCCCATCCTGAGTGTAACCCACCCTCAGTGTGTCCCATCCTGAGTGTAACCCACCCTCAGTGTGTCCCATCTGAGTGTAACCCACCCTCAGTGTGTCCCATCCTGAGTGTAACCCACCCTCAGTGTGTCCCATCCTGAGTGTAACCCACCCTCGTGTGTCCCATCTGAGTGTAACCCACCCTCAGTGTGTCCCACCTGAGTGTAACCCACCCTCAGTGTGTCCCATCTGAGTGTAACCCACCCTCAGTGTGTCCCATCCTGAGTGTAACCCACCCTCAGTGTGTCCCATCCTGAGTGTAACCCACCCTCAGTGTGTCCCATCCTGAGTGTAACCCACCCTCAGTGTGTCCCATCCTGAGTGTAACCCACCCTCAGTGTGTCCCATCCTGAGTGTAACCCACCCTCAGTGTGTCCCATCCTGAGTGTAACCCACCCTCAGTGTGTCCCATCCTGAGTGTAACCCACCCTCAGTGTGTCCCATCCTGGTGTAACCCACCCTCAGTGTGTCCCATCCTGAGTGTAACCCACCCTCAGTGTGTCCCATCCTGAGTGTAACCCACCCTCAGTGTGTCCCATCCTGAGTGTAACCCACCCTCAGTGTGTCCCATCCTGAGTGTAACCCACCTCAGTGTGTCCCATCCTGAGTGTAACCCACCCTCAGTGTGTCCCATCCTGAGTGTAAACCCACCCTCAGTGTGTCCCATCCTGAGTGTAACCCACCCTCAGTGTGTCCCATCCTGAGTGTAACCCACCCTCAGTGTGTCCCATCCTGAGTGTAAACCCACCCTCAGTGTGTCCCATCCTGAGTGTAACCCACCCTCAGTGTGTCCCATGCTGAGTGTAACCCACCCTCAGTGTGTCCCATCCTGAGTGTAACCCACCCTCAGTGTGTCCCATCCTGAGTGTAAACCCACCCTCAGTGTGTCCCATCTGAGTGTAACCCACCCTCAGTGTGTCCCATCCTGAGTGTAACCCACCCTCAGTGTGTCCCATCTGAGTGTAACCCACCCTCAGTGTGTCCCATCCTGAGTGTAACCCACCCTCAGTGTGTCCCATCCTGAGTGTAACCCACCCTCAGTGTGTCCCATCCTGAGTGTAACCACCCTCAGTGTGTCCCATCCTGGTTAACCACCCTCGTGTGTCCATCCTGAGTGTAAACCCACCTCAGTGTGTCCCATCCTGAGTGTAACCCACCCTCAGTGTGTCCCATCCTGAGTGTAACCCACCCTCAGTGTGTCCCATCCTGAGTGTAACCCACCCTCAGTGTGTCCCATCCTGAGTGTAACCCACCCTCAGTGTGTCCCATCCTGAGTGTAACCCACCCTCAGTGTGTCCCATCCTGAGTGTAACCCACCTCAGTGTGTCCCATCCTGAGTGTAACCCACCCTCAGTGTGTCCCATCTGAGTGTAACCCACCCTCAGTGTGTCCCATCCTGAGTGTAACCCACCCTCAGTGTGTCCCATCCTGAGTGTAACCCACCTCAGTGTGTCCCATCCTGAGTGTAACCCACCCTCAGTGTGTCCCATCCTGAGTGTAACCCACCCTCAGTGTGTCCCATCCTGAGTGTAACCCACCCTCAGTGTGTCCCATCCTGAGTGTAACCCACCCTCAGTGTGTCCCATCCTGAGTGTAACCCACCCTCAGTGTGTCCCATCCTGAGTGTAACCACCCTCAGTGTGTCCCATCCTGAGTGTAACCCACCCTCAGTGTGTCCCATCCTGAGTGTAACCCACCCTCAGTGTGTCCCATCCTGAGTGTAACCCACCCTCAGTGTGTCCCATCCTGAGTGTAACCCACCCTCAGTGTGTCCCATCCTGAGTGTAACCCACCCTCAGTGTGTACCCATCCTGAGTGTAACCCACCCTCAGTGTGTCCCATCCTGAGTGTAACCCACCCTCAGTGTGTCCCATCCTGAGTGTAACCCATCCTCAGTGTGTCCATCCTGAGTGTAACCCACCCTCAGTGTGTCCCATCCTGAGTGTAACCCACCTCAGTGTGTCCCATCCTGAGTGTAACCCACCCTCAGTGTCCCATCCTGAGTGTAACCCACCTTCAGTGTGTCCCATCCTGAGTGTAACCCACCCTCAGTGTGTCCCATCCTGAGTGTAACCCACCCTCAGTGTGTCCCATCCTGAGTGTAACCCACCCTCAGTGTGTCCCATCCTGAGTGTAACCCACCCTCAGTGTGTGCCCATCCTGAGTGTAACCCACCCTCAGTGTGTCCACATCCTGAGTGTAACCCACCTCAGTGTGTCCCATCCTGGTGCACCCCCTCGTGTGTCCCATCCTGAGTGTAACCCACCTCAGTGTGTCCCATCCTGAGTGTAACCCACCCTCAGTGTGTCCCATCCTGAGTGTAACCCACCCTCAGTGTGTCCCATCCTGAGTGTAACCCACCCTCAGTGTGTACCCATCCTGAGTGTAACCCACCCTCAGTGTTCCCATCCTGAGTGTAACCCACCCTCAGTGTGTCCCATCCTGAGTGTAACCCACCCTCAGTGTAACCATCCTGAGTGTAACCCACCCTCAGTGTTAACCATCCTGAGTGTAACCACCCTCAGTGTGTAACCCATCCTGAGTGTAACCCACCCTCAGTGTGTCCCATCCTGAGTGTAACCCACCCTCAGTGTGTCCCATCCTGAGTGTAACCCACCCTCAGTGTGTCCCATCCTGAGTGTAACCCACCTCAGTGTGTGTCCCATCCTGAGTGTAACCCACCCTCAGTGTGTCCCATCCTGAGTGTAACCCACCCTCAGTGTGTCCCATCCTGAGTGTAACCCACCCTCAGTGTGTCCCATCCTGAGTGTAACCCACCCTCAGTGTAACCCATCCTGAGTGTAACCCACCCTCAGTGTGTCCCATCCTGAGTGTAACCCACCCTCAGTGTACCATCCTGAGTGTAACCCACCCTCAGTGTGTCCCATCCTGAGTGTAACCCACCCTCAGTGTGTCCCATCCTGAGTGTAACCCCCTCAGTGTACCCATCCTGAGTGTAACCCACCCTCAGTGTGTCCCATCCTGAGTGTAACCACATCCTCAGTGTGTCCCATCCTGAGTGTAACCCACCCTCAGTGTGTCCCATCCTGAGTGTAACCCACCCTCAGTGTGTCCCATCCTGAGTGTAACCCACCCTCAGTGTGTCCCATCCTGAGTGTAACCCACCCTCAGTGTAACCCATCCTGAGTGTAACCCACCCTCAGTGTAACCCATCCTGAGTGTAACCCACCCTCAGTGTGTCCCATCCTGAGTGTAACCCACCCTCAGTGTGTCCCATCCTGAGTGTAACCCACCCTCAGTGTGTCCCATCCTGAGTGTAACCCACCCTCAGTGTCATCCTATTAACCCCCCAGTGTGTCCATCCTGAGTGTAACCCACCTCAGTGTGTCCCATCCTGAGTGTAACCACCCTCATGTGTAACCATCTGAGTGTAACCCACCCTCAGTGTAAGCATCCTGCGTATTTAAAAAATCCTTAACTTGATGTAAATAATTAAATCTATTAACTATATTATAATATTAATAAATCATATTCATCTAGTATAATAATAATCTATTTCATATGCAGGTAAGAAACTGCAGTTATCATTGTTAAACTAATTCGTACACTATACCAACGTATTGCACTAGTGAACGAGCTTGAACCCTGGTGTAGAAAAATGTGGCTAACCCCTTCAGTGAGTCCATCTAATCGAATATACGAGTGATTATCACCTTACACATGTATAACTTGCCAGCAGTTGTTCTTCTGAGTAATATTATCATTAAATGTGTGTGCCCTGAATTGTGACAAGTGGCCTCGTGTACCGCACTCATGTATACATCGTGTATGTTATCACTATATTTATCCTAGTGTATTATACATATATTATAAAAATTATATATACTATATATATACATCTATTATACCATAGTATATATATCTATATATTATATATATAGTATATTATTATATATTTATTATTATACTAATTTACTCTGAGTTATACACACCCCAGCAGCAGGTCTGCATGTTTTCTTTATACATAGGTGCATTTTTGCCCCTATAATATATCTTCCAAGGAGTAAATGAATATAAATACATATATTATTGTATGTTGCTTTATTATTATTTTAAACATGAACATTCCCAACAATGATGGGTGACCCTAAAAATAATAGAAACACTTTCAATCATTCACTCAAACTACTTGACCTGAGAGAAATGTGCCATACTTACAGTTCAAAAAACTATACATATATCACCACCCATTCTTCAGCGTTGCAGACATGTTCTTCTACCCAATGTAAGTCATAACTGGGACCAGTGAAGGGCTTCTGATTTGAAGATTGATTATATTCTATATTATATAATTATTATATCCTATATCTATATACCCCATATATATATTTATATATATAGAGAGTTTATATTTATATTATATATATATATTATATATTATATATATATATATATATTATATTTATATATATTATTATATATATATATACACACACCAGCAGCAGGTCTGCTGTTTTTCTTATACAATGACATTTTGCCCCAAATATATCTTCCAGCAGAAATGAACTATAATACAGTATTATTGTTGTTGCTTTATTATTATTTTAACACATGAACCACTTCCCACCAATGTAGGGTGACCCGAAAAAGAAGAAACACTTTCATCATTCACTCCATCACTATCTTGCCAGAGGTGTGCCAGTACTACAGTTCAAAAACTGCAACATATCCCCACCCCTTCTTCAGCGTGCAGACACTGTACTTCCTACCCATGTAAGTCATACTGGGACCAGTGAAGGGCTTCTGATTTGAAGAATTGGAGACATCCTCCTTTTCCTTGGATTAAACCTGATTATCCCCCTCCTCCCTCACTACCCCATTCCCACTCTGTTGGATCTTCGAGGGTTTAGTGTTTCCTCGAGGATATACATAATAGCCCTTACTGGTTTAGCGCTTCCTCGTGCCTGGTCATGGACCAGGCTGCGAGGACGTTGATACTAGATACTCCATTCTAGGAGAGGAAGCGCTAAACCCATCGGGGTCCTATAGTGCATGGAGAAAAATGTGAAGCACTCAGGTTCAATCCACAGAAGTATAGCTCAGGTACAATTAAGATTCTAAGAAAACATAGGAAAGCACCAGTTCATTGTCTCAGAGTTTCTCACCTTCATTCACACAGTCTGCAGGCTTTCCAAGTACCATACATGTTATTTTCCCTGGCAGATCACCTGAGTATGGAGCAAAAATTCTTCTGTTACCTTTTTTTCATAGGTATTGAATGTTTTGTTTGTGTCTCTACCTCTCCCCCTCCATTTGTACAGATTGAGTTTTACTATATTATTCATGAAGTAGTGTTAAACCCATGGGGGACTGGGATGTAATCAGGTTTGATTCAAGGAAAAAGGAGTAGCTCAACTTCCTTGGATCAAGAGTCCACTAGTTTTAAGGCAGAGATCACTTTTCAGATTTTTCAGCCAGGCCTTTCAACTGACAATCAGACTGATGCACCCTAACTCTGTAGCATCTATTAATAAATGTATGGGGAAGAGCTAAACTTGTAGGGGTCATGCAGTGTCTGGGAAATAGTAAATAATCAAATCTGACCTAAGAAAAGGGAGGACCCCAATGGAAATAAGTCACTTTGTCAGACTTTTTTGGGTTATCCTAGGTTCTTTACACATATGCTGCTATGTATGATAATTTATGTAACTATTTGTGTATACCTGAATAAACTTACCTACTTACTTACTTACTTACTTATGATAACTCCTGTAGTAAGATTAGTGTTTATGTCCATTCTTATGTTGTTCTACCATTCTAACACTAGCAACCATCTTCCTCTCATTATTTTGTAACTGTTTTTTTTTTTAATCCCATCATCATCATCATCATGTACTTATTGGGGTTAAACTCAAGTAGTCATTTTATGAACCTTTGACAAGTGTGACCATGGTGTAATAGCACACAAAATGTGTGATAAATGAAAAACAGGAAAAGTTGGTAGATGGATCTATAATTTCCTAACAAATAGAACACAAAGAGTAGTAGTAAACAGAGTAAGGTCTGAGGCGGCTACGGTGAAAAGCTCTATTCCACAAGGCACAGTACTCGCTCCCATACTGCTCCTCAACCTCATATCTGACATAGACAGGGATGTAAACCACAGCACTGTGTCTTCCTTTGCAGATGACACCCGAATCTGCATGACAGTGTCCTCCATTGAAGACATTGCAAGACTACAGATGGTCATTAACTAAATTGGGCCACACTAAACACAATATGAAGTCCAATGATGAGAAATTTCAAATACTCTGACATGGAAAACGTGAGGAAATTAAAACTATGTTGGATAATAAAACAAATTCCAACCACACAATAGAGCGAAAAACTAATTTAAAAGACCTGGGAGTGATTATGCCAAAGGATCTCGCCTTCAAAGACCATAACAGTGTATCAATTGCATCAGCCAGAAAATTGACAGGATGAATAATGAGAACCTTCAAAACTAGGGATGCCAAGCCCATGATGACTCTTCAGGTTGCTGGAATATTGGTTGGAATATTGCTGCACACTAACAGCACCTTTCAGGGCAGGTGAAATTGCTCACCTAGAAAATGTACAGAGAACCTTCATGGCACACATAACTGCGATAAAACACCTAAATTACTGGGAACGCTTGAAGTTCCTCAACCTGTACTCCCTAGAATGCAGGTGGGAGAGATACATGATTATATACACTTAGGAAATGCTAGAGGGATTAGTACCAAACTTGCACACGAAAATCACTCCCTATGAAAGCAAAAGACTCGGCAGACGCTGCAACATCACCTCAATGAAAGGCAGGGGTGCCACTAGCATAAGAGACAACAATAAGTGTCAGGGGTCCAAGACTGTTCAACTGCCTTCCAGTATACATAAGGGGGATTACCAATAGACCCCTGGCTGTCTTCAAGCAGGCACTGGACAGGCACCTAAAGTCAGTACCTGATCAGCTGGGCTGTGGTTCGTACATCAGGTCACATGCAGCCAACAGCAACAACCTTGTTGATCAGGTCCTGATCCACTATGAGGTCTGGTCACAGACCAGGCCGCCGGGGCGTTGACCCCTGAAACCCTCTCCAGGTATACTCCACGTAATAGGTTTTAGAATCCCTTTTTGTTTATACATGTATTCTCAGGAATTTCATATCTGCAAAGCAGATCACTGATATATAATAATGTTTTATTGTACATCAAGAAAAGCACTAAACCTGTCTGGTGGAAAGCTGAAGTATAATTTCATGCTTCATACCTGAGCTCCTGACATTTTAAGTAGATACTGTAATGCTGTACTGTATATTTATCAATCACTCTCAATTCATTCATTTTTTCTCTCTCTCAAGCATGCATGCACAAACATATCAGCATGGTTGAAAATTGGAATAAGCACTAAACTTGTAGGGGTCATACAATACATAGGAGATAGACAGTAATAAAGTTTGATCCAAGGAAAAAGGTAGCTCAAAGAACTTGGATCAAGAGCATTTCACCAGCATGAGGGAATTCTCCTTGAAGAGATTCATATAAAAAGACTTGATTCAGATAAATAACCTTACAGGGGTAATAGCCCAGGAGAACCAAGAAAGCAAAGCAATGTGCTTCATTTCCACTGGAGTTCTTAGGTCCTTCTACAGATGAGATTCACAATAGTTAATCAGCTCCTATGCATTAAAGTAGATATAGTATCAATAGTACAGTGGACCCCCGGTTAACGATATTTTTTCACTCCAGAAGTATGTTCAGGTGCCAGTACTGACCGAATTTGTTCCCATAAGAAATATTGTGAAGTAGATTAGTCCATTTCAGACCACCAAACATACACATACAAACGCACTTACATAAATACACTTACATAATTGGTCGCATTCGGAGGTAATCGTTATGCGGGGGTCCACTGTATTGCCAGCCTGGGTCTTATTTTTTCAGGAGTACTGTATAATTTATGATTAAAATTATTTCCAATTTGCAGGCTTGCAAAAAAAAATGTAATTCATGAAAAATATTAATAAAAGTGATGAGTGAGATTTAAATTTTTTTTTTTTGTGAACTAGAACCCTGGAAGAGTAAATTGCTTACTTACATGGCAGGATTTGAACATTTCAATCAGATAGTGCTTGATGGTGAAGGGCTCTTCTTCTAAGGAACTGGAGCTACTTTTCCTTCCTTGGCTCAAACCTGATCACCTCTCATTCCCCAGGTACTGTATGACCCCTACTGGCTGAATTTAATAATAATAATGTATCATGGGGTGTCTTACTGTGAGCTGGTCAGGGAAGCAGCACAAAACCTGTGCTACCTACACATTGTGTAGTGATATTGTGCAGGTATTGTATTAAGAAAGCCACTTATATGTTTGTCAAGATGTGTGATTTACAAAATCATTGGTGTAAATTTTTAACTAATGAATAAGGTGGTACAGTATATTGAGTTGAAAAGTGTCCACTGTATTTCTTTATTTTCCCACTTCTACCACATTTATTCCACCTGTATTGCACTAGGTTATCTTTTCCACCTACACACGGCTGTTATTTTTCTTACCTGTTAGGATATCTTTACCACCTGCACTGGGCTACATTATCTTCAATGCCTGCACTGGGTTAGGTTACCTTTCCCACTTGCACTGGGGTTACACAATGCTGGTAGTGCCTCCACTAGAACTGGATCAGTCCATACATAGTACAAACATTATCTTCCTTCATACAATGGAAGTACAGTGGACCCCCGGTTTACGATCACCTCCCAATGCGACCAATTATGTAAGTGTATTTATGTAGGTGCGTTTGTACGTGTATGTTTGGGGGTCTGAAATGGACTAATCTAATTCACAGTATTCCTTATGGGAACAAATTCGTTCAGTACTGGCACCTGAACATACTTCTGGAATGAAATAATATCGTAAACCGGGGGTCCACTGTATTGGCAGTCTCAGAAAGGCTACCTGGACACTATTGAGGTTACTTCAGGTAAAGAAGGATCAAAGTTTTCATAAATTTTAAGGGAATAATTTTATTTCAGACATATAGTGAATTTGCATGGAAGCCAGTTTATCATTTAATATACAGCACAAAGAACGTTAGAATTGCCAGATAATTGCCAAAATAAAATTTTCACCAAAAAACTAATTTCAAATATATCCTCAATGATATATTATATTGTAGCCAAAGCTTCAAAGAAGAAAAAAAAAAAGGTAATGTTTCACTTCATAAAAAACTAAGATATTTCACTCACAAAAAGAACACTTAGATGAAGTATTCATACAGTACTGCAATGCTCATATTTATATGGTGTCCATATGACTGCTGTCAGGAATCACCTCAATTGTTATACTGTCTTCAACCCAAATTAACTCTTAAATGTACCAATTACTGAGGTACATACACCCTTCTCAAAGTATCAAAAAAAATGCTGCTCTAATAAATTTTATGCAAATGTAGTATGTATGTATAATGTGTATATGCATATGTGTATGCATATGCATACACAAATAACCCGCACATAAAAGAGAAGCTTTGTCAATGGTCCAAGTCGGACCGAAACGTCGTCGTAAGCTTCTCTCTTTCATGTGCGGGTTATTTGTGTATCGTTCCAGTCACGGTATTGTGCCTTTTTGTTATTTATGCATATGCATGTGTGTATGTGTATGTGTATGTGTGTGTGTGTGTGTGTGTGTGTGTGTGTGTGTGTGTGTGTGTGTGTGTGTGTGTGTGTGTGTGTGTGTGTGTGTGTGTGTGTGTGTGTGTGTGTGTGTGTGTATGTGTGTGTGTGTGCACGCGTGCACTCACCTATATGTGGTTGCTGGTGTCAAGTCACAGCTCCTGTGAGTATGTATGCATGTCACTCTTCCTAAATATATATGTGTCTTGCTTTTTTTTTCTTAAACTAATTGCATGTAAATTATACATCTGTCAACAGGACTTCCAGAACACATGTAGAACATCATTTCTGAAGTGACGTTGTTAACGCTATCAAAATCTTGTCGTGAAGTTCGCAGTCATCTCGGTTTTCACGTGTCAGCTATACAGAAAAACAAGGAGATAACATCAATTTTGTATCTTGTAATTTTTAGCAGGGTACATAATGAACATGTTGCATGTGACTAACTAAAGGTATCATTAATGTATTTACAACATACCTGCAACATCATGATACTGTTAATTTACATAAATACTTTGAGGGATCCACCAAGCTGAGTTAAATGCCTATGCTGTGCAAAATACTGTACTGCATAATGAGTATATTCACAGGGAAGCACTAAATCCATAAGGGCTATACTAAATCTTATGACCCACATGAGCGTAGCACTTTTTTTTAGTGCAAATATAATAATAATGTACACCAAATGGAAACTTTATCAGTAAAAATTTTCATTATTTTTATCATTATAAACATTATTATTAATTCACTGTATGACCTTAGTATGTTTAACACTTCTTTTTTATTATAATAATAATAATAATAATAATATGATTTAGATCAAGAAAAATTGGATATCAAATTGGGGAGGAGGAGTATGGAAGAAGTGAATGTTTTCAGATACTTGGGAGTTGATGTGTTGGCGGATGGATTTATGAAGGATGAGGTTAATCATAGAATTGATGAGGGAAAAAAGGTGAGTGGTGCGTTGAGGTATATGTGGAGACAAAAAACGTTATCTATGGAGGCAAAGAAGGGAATGTATGAGAGTACAATAGTACCAAACTCTTATATGGGTGTGAAGCTTGGATTGTGAATGTTGCAGCGAGGAGGCGGTTGGAGGCAGTGGAGATGTCCTGTCTAAGGGCAGAAAATTCAGAATGTGGAAATTAGGAGAAGGTGTGGAGTTAATAAAAGTATTAGTCAGAGGGCTGAAGAGGGACTGTTGAGGTGGTTTGGTCATTTAGAGAATGGATCAAAGTAGAATGACATGGAGAGCATTTAAATCACTATGACAAGGTCCTAGATGCACTAGAAGACTAAAAGAATGCAGATGTAATATATACAGACTTTGCAAAAGCCTTCGACAAGTGTGACCATGGCGTAATAGCGCACAAAATGCGTGCTAAAGGAATAACAGGAAAAGTCGGTCGATGGATCTATAATTTCCTCATTAACAGAACACAGAGAGTAGTAGTCAACAGAGTAAAGTCCGAGGCAGCTACAGTGAAAAGCTCTGTTCCACAAGGCACAGTACTCGCTCCCATCTTGTTCCTCATCCTCATATCTGACATAGACAAGGATGTCAGCCACAGCACCGTGTCTTCCTTTGCAGACGACACCCGAATCTGCATGACAGTGTCTTCCATTGCAGACACCGCAAGGCTCCAGGCAGACATCAACCAAATCTTTCAGTGGGCTGCAGAAAACAATATGAAGTTCAACGATGAGAAATTTCAATTACTCAGATATGGAAAACATGAGGAAATTAAATCTTCATCAGAGTACAAAACAAATTCTGGCCACAAAATAGAGCGAAACACCAACGTCAAAGACCTGGGAGTGATCATGTCGGAGGATCTCACCTTCAAGGACCATAACATTGTATCAATCGCATCTGCTAGAAAAATGACAGGATGGATAATGAGAACCTTCAAAACTAGGGAGGCCAAGCCCATGATGACACTCTTCAGGTCACTTGTTCTATCTAGGCTGGAATATTGCTGCACACTAACAGCACCTTTCAAGGCAGGTGAAATTGCTGACCTAGAAAATGTACAGAGAACCTTCACGGCGCGCATAACAGAGATAAAACACCTCAATTACTGGGAGCGCTTGAGGTTCCTAAACCTGTATTCCCTGGAACGTAGGCGGGAGAGATACATGATTATATACACCTGGAAAATCCTAGAGGGACTAGTACCGAACTTGCACACGAAAATCACTCACTACGAAAGCAAAAGACTTGGCAGACGATGCAACATCCCCCAATGAAAAGCAGGGGTGTCACTAGCACATTAAGAGACCATACAATAAGTGTCAGGGGCCCGAGACTGTTCAACTGCCTCCCAGCATACATAAGGGGGATTACCAACAGACCCCTGGCAGTCTTCAAGCTGGCACTGGACAAGCACCTAAAGTCGGTTCCTGACCAGCCGGGCTGTGGCTCGTACGTTGGTTTGCATGCAGCCAGCAGTAACAGCCTGGTTGATCAGGCTCTGATCCACCAGGAGGCCTGGTCACAGACCGGTCCGCAGGGGCGTTGACCCCCGGAACTCTCTCCAGGTAAACTCCAGGTAAATCTGCAGGGGAAGGAAGGCAGGGTAGGAGTCGTCCTTGAAAAGGTTGGAAGAAAGGGGTAATGTGAGGTTTTGTGGATGAGGGGCTTGGTCTTCCAGCAGGCATGCGTGAGCGTGTTCGATAGGAGTGAATGGAGACGAATGGTATTTGGGACCTAACGATCTGTTGGAATGTTAGCAGGGTAATATTTAGTGAAGGGAGTCAGGGAAACCGGTTATTTTTATATAGCCGGTCTTGAGTCCTAGAAATGGGAAGTACAATGCCTGCACTCTAAAGGAGGGGTTCGGGATATTGGCAGTTTGGAGGGGTGTATTGTGTATCTTTATACGTATATACTTCTAAACTGTTGTATTCTGGGCACCTCTGCAAAAACAGTGATTATGTGTGAGTGAGGTGAAAGAGTTGAATGATGATGAAAGTATTTTCTTTTTGGGGATTTTCTTTCTTTTTTTGGGTCACCCTGCCTCGGTGGGAGACGGCCGACTTTTTAAAAAAAAAAAAAATTATTATTAATTATTATTACTATTCTTCTTCTTCTTTCAACATACCAGCTGTATCCCACCAAGGTGGGGTGGCCCAAAAGGAAAAACGCAAGTTTCTCCTTTGAAATTTAGTAATATATACAGAAGAGGTTACTAGCCCCTTGCTCCCGGCATTTTAGTCGCCTCTTACGACACGCATGGCTTACGGAGGAAGAATTCTGTTCCACTTCCCCATGGAGATAAGAGGAAATAAACAACAACAAGAACTAGAAAGAAAATAGAAGAAAACCCAGAGAGATGTGTATATATACATATATATGCTTGTACATGCAGTGTAGTGTGACCTAAGTGTAAGTAGAAGTAGCAAGACGTACCTGTAATCTTGCATATTTATGAGACAGACAAAAGACACCAGCAATCCTACCATCATGTAAAACAATTACAGGCTTTCGTTTTACACTCACTTGGCAGGACGGTAGTACCTCCCTGGGTGGTTGCTGTCTACCAACCTACTACCTTTAACTATTATTATTATTATTATTATTATTATTATTATTATTATTATTATTATTATTATTATTATATTGGCAGTTTGGAGGGATATGTTGTGTATCTTTATATGTGTATGCTTCTAAACTGTTTTATTCTGAGCACCTCTGCAAAACAGTGATAATGTGCGAGTGTGGTGAAAGTGTTGAATGATGATGAAAGTATTTTCTTTTTGGGGATTTTCTTTCTTTTTTTTGGGTCACCCTGCCTCGGTGGGAGACGACCGACTTGTTGAAAAAAAAAAAAAATTATTAATTTAATAAACTCTTGATTAACTCAAAACCAGTCACTGCAATTTCAACACAACACTACTGTAAGACTGCACCCATAATCCGATTTCTGCGAAAAAACTCCTGATCTTACATGCATAAAGTATGAAAAAAATCAGCATAGAATCAAGTTGCATGAAAAATTTTGGTTGCCCAAGCAGTGACATATTTTTTCTCAAAACCACATTGGGTCTACAGGCAAATCCATTGTTGATGGGGAAGGCACAGCATCACCCCTTGCTGTACTGCCACCCATGCTGTCCACAATACCATTGTGGAATTATTACATGCCTTATTCAGTGTATTAATCAAGCTATTTTAGAGATATTCATCACCGTATTTTTTTCTCTGGGTATTAACCATGGCATTTGAAAGGAATACATCTGATGCTAGAGATGCAAAGGAGAAAATAAAGCATGACACTCTGACAGTTTTGAAAAAAAAATTGAGGTGTTAGATATGCTGGGAGCCAGTGTTCAAATTGTTCATGTGATGCTGCACACTAAGTCTGATCTCCAAGAATCAACCTCCAGAGACAATAAGAACATAAGAGACTGCAACCTGTTGAAAAGAATGGCAAACAGGTTGATACAGATAAATAAGACAAAACAGTTACAGAATGTATGGGCTGATCAAAAACTAAGGAAAAATGCCCCACTTAGCACTCTGAAAATAGGGCAGAAAGCCATATCCTACTACAAAACTGTATGCCTTCACAACCGTAGATGTTTAGTGGTGGATGGTTTGAGTGATTTAAAGAGAGCAATCAGATTTTCGAGCAAGCAATGATGCTGTATCATCACCTGTAAAAAGTATTGTTAGGTAAAACATACCAGAGATGAATTGCAGAGTACCTGAGCCTCCACTACAACAATCAACTACTAATGACCCTGCATCCACATCAACACAAGAACCACAGCCATCCACATCAATATAAAAACCATGGCCATCTACATCAACACTAGAACCACAGCCATCCACATCAACACAAGAACCAAAGCCATCCACATCAATATAAGAATCATGGCCATCCACATCAACACAAGAACCACAGCCATGGACATCAACACAAGAACCACAGCTATCCACATCAATACAAGAACCACAGCCATCCACCTCAATATAAGAACCATGGGCATCCACATCAACACAAGAACCATGGTCATCCACATCAACACAAGAACCACAGCCATTCACATCAACACAAGACCCACAGCCATCCACATCAACACAAGAACCACATGTAAAGTAAAAGGACAAAAGTGCAACTAATGTGACATTTTATTGTGGCAACGTTTGGCTCTCCAGGAGCTTTGTCAAAGCTTGACAAAGCTCCTGGAGAGCGAAATGCTGCCACAATAAAATGTCACAGTAGTTGCACTTGTGTCCTTTCACTTTACATATTGTCGGTAATTCTACAAAAATATATACAAGAACCACAGCCATCCACATCAATACCAGAAGTGACCAGTAAAAGGCAGGGCCAGAACTGTGAATTGGCCCCTGTAACCATAAATAGGCAAGCACATTCATTCACATCAACACAAGAATCACAGTCATTCACATCAGCTCAGAAAGGCCACAGTAATCCACTGCCCACACTTGCATATCAAGAAGCAACAACAACCAGAATTTAAGGTAGGATAAGGTTACTTGTTTTGACTTGTAGGCTATTTAAAAAAAAAAATTAGCTTTCTTCAGATCTCAGTAACGTAATCACAATTTTACCCCATGTTCTTCACTCCAATTAATGCTATTTCAAGTAAGAGTGCTGATTTTTAGGAACAAAAGCTGCACGTTACTCAAGAGTCTACTGTATTATTATTATTATTATTATTATTATTATTATTATTATTATTATCATAATGTGCTAAATTATCTGAGCAAAAGAGCTCCACACTAAAAGCAAAAAAACATGAGCTCACATTCACTAAAAGAATATCAGAGCAGTTTCGAATTTCTTCCACAAGTGGTATAGGTTTGCCTCTTGCAACAGGGATAGTAGTGAGAAGTGTCACGTGGGGCTGCAACATTGCCTGATGCACGCCGCTCACAAATCCTTGGCTAAACATCTCCATCTTTCCAATCTCATCCAAAACCAATATATGAGGGCTGCTACTCTGAAAAAGCATATTACTGTGTGATCACCTATTTGTGTTGACCTATCTGCAGCTATGGGAGTAGAGCTAAGTTCATTGTGTCTCTTCTTCTCTATATAATCCACTGTAAAGCTTTTCGAAATTTTTAGTGATTGTAGCACTTACTATTGCCTCTTGCAGCTCATTCTACTGATAAACTGCATTCCATTACTACACCTCTACTGACTTTAAATAACATTTTTAGGTACTACAAATTCATCTTCCCAATGGACTATATGAAATGTTTTCACCACAAAGCTCAAAATAAAGCCATACTACAATACGGTACAGTATAGGGCAGATGTTGGCAAGGCTACAGGTTTGGTCTCTTACCCAAACACCTGTCTCTCCTCTCCCAGATATCTGCAAATTTAACATAAGGGGATTTGGAACAGATGCCCCATTGCCCCCCTAAGTGTGAGGGGGTAGAAAACTCCATTTATTTTTTAAATAACTTTGACAGACCAAATGAAATGTCATTTTTATATTCAAATTAATTTAAACATAATTTAATATACCATATTTCACGGCTTATTAGATGCATTTTTTTCCCATAAAATGTCTCCAAAAACTACCCTCTGTTGTATAAACTGAAGGTCAGAGACAGGAGCAATAAGTTTGGGGTGTGGGGTGGGCTGTAGCTCTCCCAGTTACGTCTGATGATGTGTCATTGAAACTAAAACAAGTCTTATAAGCCGCGAAATATGGTACATATAACATGGGATAAGAATAATATTAGGATCTATATATAACAGCTTACTATTCTGGTTTGTAGCTAATACTGTATAGTATAAATATTTTAATACTATATAACAGAGCAAGCCCCATGTTAATGAATTCTGTCTCATTTATAATTCATTACTTCTGTCAAATGCTTTCATTGCCTTTAAATAGTAAGTAAAAAATGTTAAAGTGAAATTGGCTACATTACAACATACATATATAATACCTGAGTTCGTAGTAAAGGAAGAGCAAGTGACTCAAACGCAGGGAGATCAACGACATATTGTCCCACACGGTGCTCTCGTCTGTTGCCGCTCTCTGCCCTGTAATCAACATTTTGATTGAAACTATGCAATAGCATTAATAACTTACTACATGGAAGGTTCAAACCCATGGCAAACCAATGGACAACATATTGACCAGCTAGTTTTAGGACTGGTTTGCCTTGGGTTTCAGCCATCCAGACAGTGAACTGTTTATAACTGTGTCATCACAATAACATTAATTTCAATTTTACTCCAAATATATAATTATAATTCTTATTGTTGTTACTATATAAATATTGGTCACTTTAATATAATTAAAACTGTATTAGCTTTAGTTGTGTCCAACAGAAAAAAATAATCTACCCAAAATCCTCTGAAAATTATTGATTCAACAGGATTTTTTTAACACATCAGCTGTTTCCCATCTAGGCAAGGTGACCCAAAAAGAAAGACAACCCAAAAAGAAAGAAAAAAACTTTCATCATTCAACACTTTCACCATCACTCATACATAATCACTGTCTGTGCAGAGGTGCTCAGAAACAACAGTTTAGATGTCCCTCCAAACTGCCAATATCCCAAACCCCTCTTTAAATTGCAGGCATTGCACTTCCCACTTCCAGGACTCAAGTCCAGCTAACCGGTTTCCCTGAATCCCTTCACAAAATATTACCCTGCTCACACTCCAACACCTTGTCAGGTCCTAAAAATCATTCATCTCCATTCACTCTTACTAAAACACACTCCCGCACACTTGCTGGAAGTTCAAGCCCCTCGCCCTCAAAACCTCCTTTGCCCCCTCCCTCCGGCCTTTTTGAGGACGACCCCTACCCCGCCTTCCTTCCCCTACAGATTTATACACTCTCCAGGTCATTCTACTTTGTTCCATTCTCTCTAAATGACAAACCACCTCCACAGCCCCTCTTCAGCCCTCTGACTAATACTTTTAGTAATTCCACACCTCCTAATTTCCACACAACAAATTCTCTGCATAATATTTACACCACACATTGCCCTTAAATACGACATCTCCACTGCCTCCAGCCTCCTCCTTTATGTAGCATTTACAACCCATGCTTCACACCTATATAAGAATGTTGGTACCACTATACTCTCATACATTCCCTTCTTTGCCTCCATGGATAACATTTTTTGTCTCCATAGATACAGTGGTACCCCGAGTTTCGGCCATAATTCATTCCAGAGGGCTGTTTGAGTGCTGTTACCGAATGAATTTGTTCCCATAAGGAATAATGTAAATTAGATTACTCCGTTTCACACCCCCAAAAATACACTTACAAAAGCACTTACAATAATACACTTTCATAATTGTTTGAGTTGGGAGCTGTACAAAACTCGGAGTACCACTGTACCTCAACGCACCACTCACCTTTTTACCTTCATCAATTCTATGGTTAACCTCATCCTTCATAAACCCATCTGCCGACAAGTCAACTCTCAAATATCTGAACATATTCACTTCTTCCATACTCCCTCCCTCTAATGTGATATCCAATTTTTCTTTATCTAAATCGTTTGATATCCTCATTACCTTACTCTTATCTATGTTCACTTTCAACTTTCTACCTTTACACACCCTTCAGATAGTACTACAAATTATAACCAAATATTAATTTGGCCAAATTTATGAGAAAATAAGGACTGTAATGTATTGTCTAAAATTAAATTTGTATTATTATTACTGTATTACAGATTCTCCTCACTTAACAACGGAGTTCCGTTCCTAAGACCACATTGGTAAACGAGTTCGTCGCTAAGCGAGGAGCATACTATAATGGTAGTGGGTTCGTGTCAACCATCTTTGATAATGTTTTAAATGTTTATACAGCAGTGTACTGTATATTGTAACAAACAAAATAGAGGAAATCAGCTCTAATATACACTTCTGTATTTAGGTATGCATACTGGTAATAGAGCCCATCGTAAGTCCGAGTCGTTGGTAAATGAGTACGTCGCTAAGTGAAGAGAGGCTCCATTATTATTATTATAATCCTGGAGGTCATACATATCTCATGTACTGAAAATCATTACAATGACAATTACAGTATTTATTTTTAAAAAGTACAGTACATATATACAGTTGATATAGGAGTGACTGACATGTTGAACATAATTTGTAGAAAGCCCCCTGTTATGCAGAGTACAGCCTCTCTTCACTTAGCGGCGTACTCGTTTACCGACGACTCAGACTTACGATGGGCTCTCTGACCAGTATGCATACCTAAATAATGTATATTAAGAGCTGATTTCCTCTATTCTGTTTATTACAATATATGTACAGTACTGTATAAACATTTAAAAATATACTAAAAATGTTATAGATGGTGCAGTGGTGACAATAAAACAATAGCAAAGATGGTTGACACAAACCCACTACCATTGTAGTATGCTCCTTGCTTAGCGACGAATTCATTTATTGGTGTGGTCTTAGGAACAGAACTCTGTTGTTAAATGAGAGGCTGTATTCTGGACAGCTTTAAAAATAACTTATAACTACTGAACAACTACAAAATAGGTGGCTTCACAAGAATTCTATAGTTTGCAATCTTTGACACTTTACACAGCAAATTAGTTTATGATTTATGGCATTTTGAGATTTTTCTATTACAATTTGGTATAACATTTGTACTGGTAAATACTGAAGTAGTATATGATATTTTTTATTATTAACCCTTTCAGGGTCGCCAGGCCCTCTCCAAGATTTGTTCTCAGGGTCGCCAAATTTAAAAAAAAAAATTATTTTTTCTTATGAAAAGATAGAGAATCTTTTCCTGATCATAATGACACCAAAAGTATGAAATTTGATGGAAAACTTACGGAATTATGCTTTCACGAAGTTAGCGGTCTCGATGATGTTTACGCATCAGCGATTCTGCCCACTTTGAGCCCTATTTTTGGCCAATTCCAATGTACTAGTCGACAAAAATCATAACTATTTCGCTAGAACTCCATTTTTTTTCTATCGAATGAGTACAAGAAACCACCCATTTACCGATTTCAACTATCCAGTACAGTGGTCAGAATTTAGCAATTTTGCCAATTTCACACAAATTTCAAAAGATGCCAATTTCCGAATAGGGTCCAGAATAATCAAGAAAGACATTCCTGGCACTAAAATAACATTTCCTCTGTTCATTAGTCATGCCCCCAGGCCCCTCTTACATTCTTTTTCTTTCCACTTTGAATTTTTATTCTCACAAAAAATAGAAGATTTACTGTTATGCAGACTACTGCATTAGTGTAGAAATGATATAAATAATATCGGCGCACTTGTGAAAGAATATTAGACTCACCAGTTGACGTGTATTGGACGCTTAGCATGATTTGTTTACTTTTGAACTTTGGTAAAAATCGAACATTTCTGCTACTTTGAGCTCAATTTCAAGGTACTTTTCATTGTAAACCAGTCAAAATCATCTCAATTTCTGTAATATGTCTTCCATTCTATAAAATGAGACCAGGAAAACTAGAATACAGCAATAAATACCATTCGAAAATACAGTGCAAAGTCGCTGTTTTAATCCAAAAACACAAAGTTTTTTTTTCTCATTACGCACTGTGTGCTGCAGGATTTTTTTTATACTGTGCACACTGACCACACTGACCCATTCTTTCATATGTAGGCCTACCAGCTTTCTCTCACTAGATTTGAGGGCGCTAGAATTTAGGCGTACTAGTACGTCAAAAACCCTGATGCGTAAGCCGTACTAGTACAGCCGAAACCTTGAAAGGGTTAACATACATATATTGAAATAAACTGATGATAGAGAGAAAATCAGTATGAATGCTAATGTGATGTGGCTCAATATGGTTGCTAATGATAAATTGGGCTATAATATAATTAACTGGGCTATAATATAATTAGTGCAGAGTTTAGGTCAAATTGAAGTGCTTTTTAATTATTCAATAGTATTTGTAATGCAGGCAGCAAAAAGGAACCTTTTTTGCATCTTTTGGAAGGGAGTTCTAAATTTTAAGGCCCTTTATTTGCACAGATCTCCTAGACAGGTTGAGCTGAACATGTGGTATACCAGAGATACTTATTTCATACACTGTCTGTTTTCTGTTGCAGCTCTCCAGGAAGAGTTGGAGTATGGGTTGAGGTTCAACTACGTATATCCTGTGTAGTGTACCTATATAAAATGCACATTAGTAGGTGTAAATGTGTTGTGTTTTGAGTAAATTACGACTTTTGAATAGTGGGGTTCTGTGTTGTCTGGAATCTGATTAAGTGGTTATTCTAGTATTGTAACTGATTTCTGATAACAGTTGTGATCACATATCAATGAACTTTAGATTACGTATTCATAGAGATTCATGAAACAGAAGAATATTCCAGTGTTTAAGTAAACCTTCACTTACTTGACTCTGGCTAATACACCGGTCTTGCCACTCAGTGTGACAACATCGAAGCCTACACGTTTACTTCCTTGCCTTAATTCTTGCGTGTAAAATCCTTCACAGGTTACGCCAGCTGCCTGAAGTTTTGATACTATCTTCTGAATTAATGTTGTCTTCCCGACACCTGCAAATAATAAATTTACTATTATTATATTCATGAGAAGCACTGAGCCCTTAATCAGCATCAAGAGACCCCTCATTCAAACAAATATGATATATTAAATATAGGAAAATAAAATTATTGTTGAGAATTACAGGGATATCCTAGGTTAAGTTATAAAATGCTACTTTAGAGAATTGTATTCATAATGATTATACTCAGTTTATAATTGGTAAAATTGAAATACAAATGTCTTATTATACTACACTGTAATTATCACAAGGGACACCAATGGAAATTATTATTAGTATTATTATCATGGGGAGCACTAAACCCAGAGGAATTATATAGAACCTGTGGGGGGAGGGGATGGAAGGCATTCAGGCTTAATTCAAGGAATTGGAGCACAGATCCAGTTCCCTAGATCAAGAGCCTCTCACAGGCCTCAAGGAACTTCCCTTGAGGGGACCAGTGGAACCATATACATGCACATATAATTTGCTTGACTACAGTGGAACCCCGGTTTTCGTCTGGTCTGGTTATCATACAATTCAGTTTTCAACCACTTTTTTCGGCGAATTTTTCCCCGTTTTTATACATCCGTTCAGAAATCGTCTATACCAGATGCGTCCGCCTGCCCACAGGACACGGCTGCTCATACATTTGTGACTCAGTCTGCCTTTGTTACTCGTTCAGTGTGCATTATTCAGTGAGTTCATCCAAAACATTTCATAATAATCTATTGTTTTTTGTGCTTGCGAATGCTGAATAAGCCACCATGGGGCCAAAGAAAGTTCAGAGTGCCAGCCCTTTGGTAAAGAAGGTGAGAAACATTATGGAATTCAAGAAAGAACTCTATTGTGTCTTTGAGGAAGTCCATGGGGTTGGAGGTGAGTGGCCAGGATGTGGAAGAGTTGGTGGACGACCACAGGGAAGAGATAACCACTGAGAGCTGAAAGACCTTCATCTGGAACAGCAACAGACCTTAGATGAGGAAATTACTTCAGAGGAGGAGGAAGAGAGAGGGGAGAATGTGCCTTCTTCAGTGATTAAGGACATTTGTGCAAAGTTTTGTGGAGAAATATCACCCTAACAAAGCTGTTGCAAGCCGTGTCAGCAACATGTTCAATGACAATGCCGTGTCCCAGTTTAGGCAAATCTTAAAGAGGCACCAAAAACAGGCCCTCTGGAAAGATTTTTTGTGCAACAGGGGTCCAATGATTCTCAAGCTGGTCCTAGTGCCAGTAAAAGACAAAGAAGGGAAGTAACCCCAGAGAGAGCTTTGATACCTGAAGCCCTTATGGACAGGGATTCCCCTTCCAAACAATAACCCCCTCCTCCCTCTCCCCTCCTTGCCATCTTCCATACGCCAACAAGTCTCTTAAATAATGGTAAAAGTTATTTAAATGTTCACTTATCCATTAAAATCAGTGCTTTATATTTATTTCTCATTGTTTTCTGTATGTAAAACTATAGTTATTCTCTATAAAATATATTTTTTGTTAATATTTTTGGGTGTCTGGAATGGATTAATTTAATTTACATTATTCCTTATGGGAAATATTACTTCAGTTTTCATACAAATCGGTGTCCAGCTGACCTTCTGGAACAGATTATAGACAAAAACCGGGGTTCCACTGTATTATATTATCTTAGGTTAATTCTACATGATGTACTATTTTGATGTGCCTATAATATGTGTGCTCTTAAGTCCATTGTAAAAAAAATTGTGTTATGCATATAAAACAAAAATAAAAATTAACAATATAACAAGTGTTCGGCTCACATCTGAAAAGACTTGGGTTCAATCCCAGGTAGAGTGAGAAAAATATGCAAGTCTCCTAACATCTACTGCCTTTCTTCACCCGGCAGTAATGAGGGATCTAAAAATTAACAGTTAGTTGAGAATTAGGAGTTAGTTACAATTAGAAGTTAGAAATTATGACTTTTTTGGAGGTTATCCTGAGTAATTTACACATATGTTACTATGTATGATAATTTGTGTAGCTGTATTTATGTACTCACCTAACTGTGGTTGCAGGGGTCGAGTCACAGCTCCTGGCCCTGTGTAGCTGTACCCAAATAAACTTACTACAAGTGTTATGGGTTGCATCCTGGAAGAGGGCTAAGGACCCCATTGGAAATCTCCGGTTTCTAGGCTTATTATCTCTCCAAGATTTAATAATTCGAATATTATTATTGTTACAATCCAAACTACGCGCTAAACTCACAAGGGTCATACAGAATAATTCAAATAAAATTTCAATGTTCTCCGAAGGTCCCCGGTGAAAAAAAAAGAAACCACATTATTGGCTAATTGTAGGCTCAGTCCTACATAATTTGCTATCTTAAAATCATTGTAAAAAGTGTCAAATCCCATAAGAGGCCTAAATAAGAGCGTACTGCAATTTATAATTAATCTACCTGGAGGTCCAGTTACTGCAACATGTCTATAATTTAGAGCCATTGTTAATTATACACAGCTGGTGGGCTCCTGAAGGTTGCTCAAAGTTCAGGTGAAACCACTTCTGTAGAAATAAAGATTATTATTATCGTCCAATATTTACTTTGGATATTATTGCTTACAGTATATAAAAATAACAATACTCGTCTGTGAGCAACATTCCAATGGTGTTGCCACTGGCATTGAAACTTAAAAGTATTATTATTTAATATCTCTTGCTTTGTGTTTCTTTTTCAGCATTTTTATATTGGTAATTATTGATTTTTATATTTAAGTCATAATGTCTTAAAGGAGATGTAATTAATATAAATAAGTCAGTAAGTCTAAGTAAGTTTATTTAAGTACAATTGACCAAGAAAAGGCTGTGTGCCCAGACAAGTTGAGCCCAAGATTGTTGAGATGTGCAGACCAGCTTTTAGTTAGTTTTAGTTGCGTAATAAAGATATTAAACTAAAACTAACTAAACCAGCTAGCAGCACCTCTAACTCGCATCTTTCAGCACTGCCTAGTACAGTGTAAATGGCCCTCTCTATGGAAAGAGGCAAATGTAGTACCTGTTCACAAAAAGAAGAGCAGAGCAGATATCAGCAACTACAGACCAGTGTCACTCCTGTCAATCACTCAAGACAAATGACAGAGTTTTTTGACTACCACTCACTAATTTGTGACCGTCAATATGGCTTCAGGAAAGGTTACTCTGCTGCTGATCTGTTGTTAAACCTCTCCACTAAGTGGCACCAGTCACTGGATGAATCCCAAGTCAGCTGTGTGGTAGCACTGCCGAAATGCCTAGCCATGCTAAGCGTTCTAGTGGTACACTCTGTAATCACAATTTTACTACATGTAAACCACACAATAACCAAATTTCTGTAAACTCAGCATTGTAATCCTTATAGAGAATAAACTTTGAATTTGAATTTGAAACTGGACATTACCTGGAGTTTACCTGGAGAGAGTTCCGGGGGTCAACGCCCCCGCGGCCCGGTCTGAGACCAGGCCTCCTGGTGGATCAGAGCCTGATCAACCAGGCTGTTGCTGCTGGCTGCACGCAAACCAACGTACGAGCCACAGCCCGGCTGATCCGGAACTGACTTTAGGTGCTTGTCCAGTGCCAGCTTGAAGACTGCCAGGGGTCTGTTGGTAATCCCCCTTATGTGTGCTGGGAGGCAGTTGAACAGTCTCGGGCCCCTGACACTTATTGTATGGTCTCTTAACGTGCTAGTGACACCCCTGCTTTTCATTGGGGGGATGGTGCATCGTCTGCCAAGTCTTTTGCTTTCGTAGTGGGTGATTTTCGTGTGCAAGTTCGGTACTAGTCCCTCTAGGATTTTCCAGGTGTATATAATCATGTATCTCTCCCTCCTGCGTTCCAGGGAATACAGGTTTAGGAACCTCAAGCGCTCCCAATAATTGAGGTGTTTTATCTCCGTTATGCGCGCCGTGAAAGTTCTCTGTACATTTTCTAGGTCGGCAATTTCACCTGCCTTGAAAGGTGCTGTTAGTGTGCAGCAATATTCCAGCCTAGATAGAACAAGTGACCTGAAGAGTGTCATCATGGGCTTGGCCTCCCTAGTTTTGAAGGTTCTCATTATCCATCCTGTCATTTTTCTAGCAGATGCGATTGATACAATGTTATGGTCCTTGAAGGTGAGATCCTCCGACATGATCACTCCCAGGTCTTTGACGTTGGTGTTTCGCTCTATTTTGTGGCCAGAATTTGTTTTGTACTCTGATGAAGATTTAATTTCCTCATGTTTACCATATCTGAGTAATTGAAATTTCTCATCGTTGAACTTCATATTGTTTTCTGCAGCCCACTGAAAGATTTGGTTGATGTCTGCCTGGAGCTTTGCAGTGTCTGCAATGGAAGACACTGTCATGCAGATTCGGGTGTCATCTGCAAAGGAAGACACGGTGCTGTGGCTGACATCCTTGTCTATGTCGGATATAAGGATGAGGAACAAGATGGGAGCGAGTACTGTGCCTTGTGGAACAGAGCTTTTCACCGTAGCTGCCTCGGACTTTACTCTGTTGACGACTACTCTCTGTGTTGTGTTAGTGAGGAAATTATAGATCCATCGACGACTTTTCCTGTTATTCCTTTAGCACGCATTTTGTGCGCTATTACGCCATGGTCACACTTGTCGAAGGCTTTTGCAAAGTCTGTATATATTACATCTGCATTCTTTTTGTCTTCTAGTGCATTTAGGACCTTGTCGTAGTGGTCCAATAGTTGAGACAGACAGGAGCGACCTGTTCTAAACCCATGTTGCCCTGGGTTGTGTAACTGATGGGTTTCTAGATGCGTGGTGATCTTGCTTCTTAGGACCCTTTCAAAGATTTTTATGATATGGGATGTTAGTGCTATTGGTCTGTAGTTCTTTGCTGTTGCTTTACTGCCCCCTTTGTGGAGTGGGGCTATGTCTGTTGTTTTTATAGTAACTGTGGGACGACCCCGTGTCCATGCTCCCTCTCCATAGGATGGAAAAGGCTCGTGATAGGGGCTTCTTGCAGTTCTTGATGAACACAGAGTTCCATGAGTCTGGCCCTGGGGCAGAGTGCATGGGCATGTCATTTATCGCCTGTTCGAAGTCATTTGGCGTCAGGATAACATCGGATAGGCTTGTGTTAATCAAATTTTGTGGCTCTCTCATAAAAAATTCATTTTGATCTTCGACTCTCAGTCTGGTTAGCGGCTTGCTAAAAACTGAGTCATATTGGGACTTGAGTAGCTCACTCATTTCCTTGTTGTCATCTGTGTAGGACCCATCTTGTTTAAGTAGGGGCCCAATACTGGACGTTGTTCTCGATTTTGACTTGGCATAGGAGAAGAAATACTTTGGGTTTCTTTCGATTTCATTTATGGCTTTTAGTTCTTCCCGCGATTCCTGACTCCTAAAGGATTCTTTTAGCTTAAGTTCGATGCTTGCTATTTCTCTGACCAGTGTCTCCCTACGCATTTCAGATATATTGACCTCTTTTAGCCGCTCTGTTATTCTTTTCCGTCGCCTGTAAAGGGAGCGCCTGTCTCTTTCTGTTTACATTGCTGGCGCTTTCGACCGGGTGTGGCACCAGGGCCTCTTAGCAAAACTTCAAGCACTGGGAATTGCAGGCTCTACGCTATGTCTCCTCAGTGATTACCTTCATGGTAGATCTCTAAGTGTAGTTCTCAATGGAACGGAATCAGTAAGACATCCTATTGGGGCAAGTGTTTCACAAGGATTATAAGTAAGTTTATTCATTATACACAAATACAGTTACATAGAATTATCATACATAGCAGCATATGTGTTCTAGAGAACCTGGGATAACCCAAAAAAGTCAGACAGAGTGGATTGTCAAGCGTGTCAGCGTGTCAGCGTGCCTCGTTGTGCTCCGGGTTTTCTCGTGTTTTCACGGTCGCTCTTACGTGCTAGAACTTTAATATGCGCCATCAATCCTATACGATACATCCCTCTAGCGCCTGGAACCAATCTTGGGCGGAAAACATTATATACTGAGTCAAAAAAGGAGAATTAGTGTGCACTACCTAGCAGAGTTTACTGCCAGAGGGGAATCATAGGCCTGTGTCCCGTGTGAAAAAAACAATAATAATTGATGAACATCAAAATGGTATACAATACCGACAGGTTGGTAGGTAAGACACATAGGCAACAGTTAAGCAACTTTATTCCGAAACGTTTCGCCTACACAATAGGCTTCTTCAGTCGAATACAGAAAGTAGGCAGGAACAGTAGAGATGTGAAGACGATGTAATCAGTCCATCACCCTTGAAGTCGTAGAATTTGAGGTTGTCAGTCCCTCGGCCTGGAGAAGTTCAGTTCCATAGTCAGGAACTATCTGAAGATCAAGCGACAGTGCGGAGACTTAAATACTGTCGGAAGGAGAGGTGCAGAGTAGTAGTAGTAGTAGTAGTGAGAGTGTAGCCACTGAGAGGTCAGGTCCCTCTCAGATCCAACAGTTCTCACTTGAAAGGGGTGTCTAAGGCGTTTTCTGTACCAAGAGGCCATGTGTTGCAGTGTCTGACAAGATGAACATCAAAATGGTATACAATACCGACAGGTTGGTAGGTAAGACACATAGGCAACAGTTAGGCAACTTTATTCCGAAACGTTTCGCCTACACAATAGGCTTCTTCAGTCGAATACAGAAAGTAGGCAGGAACAGTGAGAACTGTTGGATCTGAGAGGGACCTGACCTCTCAGTGGCTACACTCTCACTACTACTACTACTACTCTGCACCTCTCCTTCTGACAGTATTTAAGTCTCCGCACTGTCGCTTGATCTTCAGATAGTTCCTGACTATGGAACTGAACTTCTCCAGGCCGAGGGACTGACAACCTCAAATTCTACGACTTCAAGGGTGATGGACTGATTACATCGTCTTCACATCAATAATAATTGAACTTTTCGTGTCAGAGGAAAGAAAGTCTCCCTGATAACATTGAGTATACATAGTGTACAGTGGTTCCCTAGTATATTGATGATAAAGGCTAAAGTGTCATTTGAAAACAGGTGAATAAGATAAGATAAGATAAGATTTCGTTCGGATTTTTAACCCGGGGGGTTAGCCACCCAGGATAACCCAAGAAAGTCAGTGCGTCATCGAGGACTGTCTAACTTATTTCCATTGGGGTCCTTAATCTTGTCCCCCAGGATGCGACCCACACCAGTCGACTAACACCCAGGTACCTATTTGCTGCTAGGTGAACAGGACAATAGGTGTAAGGAAACGTGTCGAAATGTTTCCACCCGTCGGGAATCGAACCCGGGCCCTCCGTGTGTGAAGCGGGAGCTTTAGCCACCAGGCCACCGGGCCACCAAATTTGTAAAATTTGTAAATGAAGTGATAAGCCTATAGAGGCAGGTGCCAGAAGTCGCCAGAAACTTACCACAGAGGTCAGCTGTTTTTAATAATCTTCCTGGCTTGCTAGTGTACTCGCATATAATCTAGTGATACCAGTGAATAGCAGAATACAGTGTTGTAGTGGCAACTAACCAGTATTATAATGGTACTTAGTGGAGTGGAGTGACTTTCATTAGTTTCTCTTTTCTTGAAATACCAGACGTATACTGTGAATTTCATATAACCTGTAGTTACCAGCAGTCGCAATATACACATCGAGAAGCAATTATCACTACAGAAAAAGCGTCCCTCCTCCAAAATTTCCACCAGTCAACTATAGTGATAATATAGCATTTATTGTGGTGGAGACGAAAAAAAAAATAGAAAAGCTAGATACAGGATTGATAAACAAGGGTTGAGGTCGACCGTTCGTCACTGTAGGAGTTGCCAGCAGTCACCGGTTTCTTCAACACGCAAGTTATACTTTTGTATCAATCAAATCACATATTACTCGGGTAGATAATTTCCAGTAGATCCTTCATGTGTTAGCTCAAACCACCGACCAGTATGTTTTAAATAAGTGACCCACTGATCAGATCAGATCGACTGGTCCGAACCCTTGACTGGTCCGAACCCTTGACTGGTCCGAACCCTTGACTGGTCCGAACCCTTGACTGGTTTCAAACGGTTTCGTTGGACAATAAAGCAGACTGTAAACGGATGGGGTTGTAGGCGCCCTTATAAACACAAACATTAAATATAAATCAGAAACGTGCACGGTAAGCTGTCCAATATACAAAAACAGTTAGAAACAGAAATACAAATAGCTAGAGCTTCATTTAAGGAGGTTATTAATAGAATATTCAAGAGGTTGCTAGTAAAATTGCAGTAAATCAACCATTCAAATCATTATGAAGCTGTGTGTAGTCTGTGGTCAGTCAAACAAACGGGCTTCCACATGGGTAAATTGTCATTTTTGTGGAAATTGGTGTCACGCCCCTTGTGCAGATATCCAAGAACTAGCTACAAGCAGTGTTAAAACAGGGAAGTGTTTTTGGGTATGCCCAAATGAGATAAATCTGTGGACTAAAATCACAAGGGTATTAAAAGAGGGCAACATCAAAGCTGCTTTCATAGACAACCTGGAAGCTTTCTACAACAGATGGGAACATAAAATGTCTGGGCTGAATGGTACTGCCCTTGATACTGGCCATGTAGTCAGAAACTGTAAGGCTGGAGGTGATGTCCTGGTAGTCAGTAAATGTGGGGCTGATAGTGCTGTCCTGGGAGACAGTAATGGTGAAGCTGGAGGTGCTGTCCTGGGAGACAGTAATGAAGCTGGAGGTGCTGTCCTGGGAGACAGTAATGGTGAAGCTGGAGGTGCCGTCCTGGGTGACAGTAATGGTGAAGCTGGATGTGCTGTCCTGGGAGACAGTAATGGTGAAGTTGGAGGTGCTCTCCTGGGAGACAGTAATGGTGAAGCTGGAGGTGCTGTCCTGGGAGACAGTAATGGTGAAGCTGGAGGTGCTGTCCTGGGAGACAGTAATGGTGAAGCTGGAGATGCTGTCCTGGGAGACAGTAATGGTGAAGCTGGAGATTTTGTCCAGGTAGTCGGGAATTATACGCAGGAAGGAATACATATAAATGACCTCATAGGGGACAGGAGCCATAGTAGGGAAACAAGTGTAGTCAAAGATAAGATAAAACCAATATTGCAAACTAGAAATACCGCAGGAAATAGCAAACAAGAGGACTCCACTAGCAATAGTGAGGATATATTACCAAAAACAACTGGTGGGAGCTCCATTGTTGGTGCTAGGGAGGATAGAAGTAAGACAGGGAAACATGCACCAACAGGGAATACAGTCACAGAAACCCAAGGCAAACGGAAGCCAAGCCTGTGCACATACTATGCACTTGGTATCTGCTGGCATGGGAAATCTGGAAAAACAGATGGGACGTGCAACTAAGACCACCCTAGAAAATGCCATGCCCATATGACAACAGGAAAATGCAAACTCCCTTCCTGTAAGCTTTTTCACCCTGAACTGTGTACCTCTTCAGTACAGGAAAGACTGCTATAACTTAAATTGCCAGGCATACCATCTAAAGGGGACAAAAATATACAAAACATCCAGGCCATGGGAAAACCTGGGTAGCCACAGCCACTCAAGAGGGAGAGGTTTTTTAGTGCCAGGAAGGAAAAAAAACTGGCAGGAAATGGCAGAAATCGTACACCAAATCCAGTCATTCCCGGAGTGGAACCACAGTCGATGGCCTCCACTCCAAACCAACAGATACAGATACTAATGCCGGAAAAAAAATCCCCCCCCCCAGTACCAACAATACCACCAGTCCGATAACATTCTTCTTTGCAAATATGCAGGGTCTAAAGCCAGCAACAAAACAAAAAATACCTTTCATCCGTGGACTGCTTGCAGAGGCAAAGGCAATGTTCGCGGCTTTCACTGAGACCCACATAAAGGATCACTTGGACAACGAAATATGGATCCCACGTTACAACCGATACAGATGTGACAGAGTGAACAGGCAAAAGGGGGGGGGGGTTGGCCTGTATATTGCAGAGTCACTTGTTTGCACAGAACTGCTAAATGCCTCAAATGATGTAGTGGAAGTTTTAGCAGTAAAGGTCGAGAACCAAAACCTAGTCATTGTGGTAGTCTACAAGCCTCCGGATGCAACATCCCAGCAATTTCAGGAACAGCTGTTAAAAATTGACCACTGTCTGGAAAATCTTCCAGCTCCTGCACCCAACATCTTGCTCCTCGGGGATTTCAACCTAAGGCACCTAAAATGGAGGAATATAGCAAATAATATTGTTGCAGTAATAACACCAGGAGGCAGCTCTGATGAAAACTCACACTCACACGAGCTTTTAAATCTCTGCACAAAATTCAATTTTAACCAGCAAATAATAGAGCCTACTAGCATGGAGAATACACTAGACCTCAACTTCACTAACAATGATGATCTGATAAGAAATGTCACCATATCAAAAACAATATACTCAGATCACAACATAATTGAGGTTCAGACATGTATGCGTGGAGCCCCAGACCGACATAATGAGACTAGTCACGAGGGAGCATTCACCAAATTCAACTTCAATAACAAAAACATAAAGTGGGACCAAGTAAACCAAGTCCTAACCGATATAAGCTGGGAAGATATACTAAGCAACACAGACCCCAACTTATGCCTAGAACAGATTAACTCGGTGGCACTCGATGTATGCACAAGGCTTATTCCTCTAAGAAAAAGGAGGAGTAGATGTAAAATAGAAAGAGACAGGCGCTCCCTTTACAGGCGACGGAAAAGAATAACAGAGCGGCTAAAAGAGGTCAATATATCTGAAATGCGTAGGGAGACACTGGTCAGAGAAATAGCAAGCATCGAACTCAAGCTAAAGGAATCTTATAGGAGTCAGGAATCGCGGGAAGAACTAAAAGCCATAAATGAAATCGAAAGAAACCCAAAGTATTTCTTCTCCTATGCCAAATCAAAATCGAGAACAATGTCCAGTATTGGGCCCCTACTTAAACAAGATGGGTCCTACACAGATGACAGCAAGGAAATGAGTGAGCTACTCAAGTCCCAATATGACTCAGTTTTTAGCAAGCCGCTAACCAGACTGAGAGTCGAAGATCAAAATGACTTTTTTATGAGCCACAAAATTTGGTTAACACAAGCCTATCCGATGTTATCCTGACACCAAATGACTTCGAACAGACGATAAATGACATGCCCATGCACTCTGCCCCAGGGCCAGACTCATGGAACTCCGTGTTCATCAAGAACTGCAAGAAGCCCCTATCACAAGCCTTTTCCATCCTATGGAGAGGGAGCATGGACACGGGGGTTGTCCCACAGTTACTAAAAACAACAGACATAGCCCCACTCCACACTAGCACTAACATCCCATATCATAAAAATCTTTGAAAGGGTCCTAAGAAGCAAGATCACCACCCATCTAGAAACCCATCAGTTACACAACCCAGGGCAACATGGGTTTAGAACAGGTCGCTCCTGTCTGTCTCAACTATTGGATCACTACGACAAGGTCCTAAATGCACTAGAAGATGAAAAGAATGCAGATGTAATATATACAGACTTTGCAAAAGCTTTCGACAAGTGTGACCATGGCGTAATAGTGCACAAAATGCGTGCTAAAGGAATAACAGGAAAAGTCGGTCGATGGATCTATAATTTCCTCACTAACAGAACACAGAGAGTAGTCGTCAACAGAGTAAAGTCCGAGGCAGCTACGGTGAAAAGCTCTGTTCCACAAGGCACAGTACTGGCTCCCATCTTGTTCCTCATCCTCATATCCGACATAGACAAGGATGTCAGCCACAGCACCGTGTCTTCCTTTGCAGATGACCCGAATCTGCATGACAGTGTCTTCCATTGCAGACACTGCAAGGCTCCAGGCAGACATCAACCGAATCTTTCAGTGGGCTGCAGAAAACAATATGAAGTTCAACGATGAGAAATTTCAATTACTCAGATATGGTAAACACGAGGAAATTAAATCTTCATCAGAGTACAAAACAAATTCTGGCCACAAAATAGAGCGAAACACCAACGTCAAAGACCTGGGAGTGATCATGTCGGAGGATCTCACCTTCAAGGACCATAACATTGTATCAATCGCATCTGCTAGAAAAATGACAGGATGGATAATGAGAACCTTCAAAACTAGGGAGGCCAAGCCCATGATGACACTCTTCAGGTCACTTGTTCTATCTAGGCTGGAATATTGCTGCACACTAACAGCACCTTTCAAGGCAGGTGAAATTGCTGACCTAGAAAATGTACAGAGAACCTTCACGGCGTGCATAACGGAGACAAAACACCTCAATTACTGGGAGCGCTTGAGGTTCCTAAACCTGTATTCCCTGGAATGCAGGCGGGAGAGATACATGATTATATACACCTGGAAAATCCTAGAGGGACTAGTACCGAACTTGCACACGAAAATCACTCACTACGAAAGCAAAAGACTTGGAAGACGATGCAACATCCCCCCAATGAAAAGCAGGGGTGTCACTAGCACGTTAAGAGACCATACAATAAGTGTCAGGGGCCCGAGACTGTTCAACTGCCTCCCATCATACATAAGGGGGATTACCAACATACCCCTGGCAGTCTTCAAGCTGGCACTGGACAAGCACCTAAAGTCAGTTCCTGATCAGCCGGGCTGTGGCTCGTACGTTGGTTTGCGTGCAGCCAGCAGCAACAGCCTGGTTGATCAGGCTCTGATCCACCAGGAGGCCTGGTCTCAGACCGAGCCGCGGGGGCGTTGACCCCCGGAACTCTCTCCAGGTAAACTCCAGTTCCAGTACAGGTTCATGTACAGTACATGTTCAAGCACAGACATGTACAGTCCAGGTTCAAACACAAACATGTACAGTACACGTTCAAGCACAGACATGCACAGTACAGGTTCAGTCACAGACATGTACAGTACAGGTTCAAACACAGACATGTACAGTACAGGTTCAAACACAGACACGTACAGACCAGGTTTAAGCACAGACGTGCGGTACAGGTTCAAACACAGACATGTACAGTACAGGTTCAAGCACAAACATGTATAGTACAGGTTCAAACACAGACATGTACAGTACAGGTTCAAACACAGACATGTACAGTACAGGTTCAAACACAGACACGTACAGTCCAGGTTTAAGCACAGACGTACGGTACAGGTTCAAACACAGACACGTACAGTCCAGGTTTAAGCACAGACATGTACAGTACAGGTTCAAGCACAGACATGTACAGTCCAGGTTTAAGCACAGACATGTACAGTACAGGTTCAAGCACAGACATGCACAGTACAGGTTCAGACACAGACATGTACAGTACAGGTTCAAACAGACATGTACAGTCCAGGTTTAAGCACAGACATGTACAGTACAGGTTCAAACACAGACATGTACAGTACACGTTCAAGCACAGACATGCACAGTACAGGTTCAGTCACAGACATGTACAGTACAGGTTCAAGCACAGACGTACAGTACATATTCAAGCACAGACAGGTACAGTACAGGTTCAAGCACAGACATGTACAGTACAGGTTCAAGAACAGACATGTACAGTACATATTCAAGCACAGACAGGTACAGTACATGTTCAAACACAGACATGTACAGTACAGGTTCAAGCACAGACATGTACAGTACATATTCAAGCACAGACAGGTACAGTACAGGTTCAAGCACAGACACGTACAGTACATATTCAAGCACAGACAGGTACAGTACAGGTTCAAGCACAGACATGTACAGTACATATTCAAGCACAGACAGGTACAGTACAGGTTCAAGGACAGACATGTACAGTACAGGTTCAAGCACAGACATGTACAGTACAGCTTTAAGCACAGACATGTACAGTACAGGTTCAAGCACAGACATGTACAGTACATATTCAAGCACAGACATGTACAGTACATATTCAAGCACAGACAGGTACAGTACAGGTTCAAGCACAGACATGTACAGAACATATTCAAGCACAGACATGTACAGTACATATTCAAGCACAGACAGGTACAGTACAGGTTCAAGCACAGACATGTACAGAACATATTCAAGCACAGACATGTACAGTACATATTCAAGCACAGACAGGTACAGTACAGGTTCAAGCACAAACATGTACAGTACAGGTTCAAACAGACATGTACAGTCCAGGTTCAGACACAGACATGTACAGTCCAGGTTCAAACACAGTCATGTACAGTACACGATCATGTACAGTACAGGTTCATGTACAGTACCGGTTCAAGCACAGACATGTACAGTCCAGGTTCAAACACAAACATGTACAGTACACGTTCAAGCACAGACATGCACAGTACAGGTTCAGTCACAGACATGTGCAGTACAGGTTCAAACACAGACATGTACAGTACAGGTTCAAACACAGACACGTACAGTCCAGGTTCAAGCACAGACGTACGGTACAGGTTCAAACACAGACATGTACAGTACAGGTTCAAGCACAGACATGTACAGTACAGGTTCAAGCACAGACATGTACAGTACAGGTTCAAACACAGACATGTACAGTACAGGTTCAAACACAGACATGTACAGTACAGGTTCAAGCACAGACATGTACAGTACAGGTTCAAACACAGACATGTACAGTACAGGTTCAAACACAGACATGTACAGTACAGGTTCAAGCACAGACATGTACAGTACAGGTTCAAGCACAGACATGTACAGTACAGGTTCAAGCACAGACATGCACAGTACAGGTTCAGTCACAGACATGTACAGTACAGGTTCAAACAGACATGTACAGTCCAGGTTTAAGCACAGACATGTACAGTACAGGTTCTAACAGACATGCACAGTACAGGTTCAGACACAGGCATGTACAGTACAGGTTCTAACAGACATGTACAGTCCAGGTTTAAGCACAGACATGTACAGTACAGGTTCAAACACAGACATGTACAGTACACGTTCAAGCACAGACATGCACAGTACAGGTTCAGTTACAGACATGTACAGTACAGGTTCAAGCACAGACGTACAGTACATATTCAAGCACAGACAGGTACAGTACAGGTTCAAGCACAGACATGTACAGTACAGGTTCAAGCACAGACATGTACAGTACAAGTTCAAGCACAGACATGTGCAGTACAGCTTTAAGCACAGACATGTACAGTACAGGTTCAAGCACAGACATGTACAGTACATATTCAAGCACAGACAGGTACAGTACATGTTCAAACACAGACATGTACGGTACAGGTTCAAGCACAGACATGTACAGTACATATTCAAGCACAGACATGTACAGTACAGCTTTAATCACAGACATGTACAGTACAGGTTCAAGCACAGATATGTAAGATAAGATAAGATAAGATTTCGTTCGGATTTTTAACCCCGGAGGGTTAGCCACCCAGGATAACCCAAGAAAGTCAGTGCGTCATCGAGGACTGTCTAACTTATTTCCATTGGGGTCCTTAATCTTGTCCCCCAGGATGCGACCCACACCAGTCGACTAACACCCAGGTACCTATTTGCTGCTAGGTGAACAGGACAACAGGTGTAAGGAAACGTGTCAAATGTTTCCACCCGCCGGGAATCGAACCCGGGCCCTCCGTGTGTGAAGCGGGAGCTTTAGCCACCAGACCACCGGGCCACATGTACAGTACAGGTTCAAGCACAGATATGTACAGTACATATTCAAGCACAGACATGTACAGTACAGCTTTAATCACAGACATGTACAGTACAGGTTCAAGCACAGATATGTACAGTACATATTCAAGCACAGACAGGTACAGTACAGGTTCAAGCACAGACATGTACAGTACATATTCAAGCACAGACAGGCACAGTACAGGTTCAAGCACAGACATGTACAGTGCATATTCAAGCACAGACAGGTACAGTACAGGTTCAAGGACAGACATGTACAGTACAGGTTCAAGCACAGACATGTACAGTACAGGTTCAAGCACAGATATGTACAGTACATATTCAAGCACAGACAGGTACAGTACAGGTTCAAGCACAGACATGTACAGTACATATTCAAGCACAGACATGTACAGTACATATTCAAGCACAGACAGGTACAGTACAGGTTCAAGCACAGACATGTACAGTACATATTCAAGCACAGACAGGTACAGTACAGGTTCAAGCACAAACATGTACAGTACAGGTTCAAGCAGACATGTACAGTACAGGTTCAAGCAGACATGTGCAGTACAGGTTCAAGCAGACATGTACAGGTTCAAGCAGACATGTACAGTACAGGTTCAAGCAGACATGTACAGTACAGGTTCAAGCAGACATGTACAGTACAGGTTCAAGCAGACATGTACAGTACAGGTTCAAGCAGACATGTACAGTACAGGTTCAAGCAGACATGTACAGTACAGGTTCAAGCAGACATGTACAGTACAGGTTCAAGCACAAATATGTACAGTACAGGTTCAAGCACAAACATGTACAGTACAGGTTCAAGCACAAACATGTACAGTACAGGTTCAAGCACAAACATGTACAGTACAGGTTCAAGCACAAACATGTACAGTACAGGTTCAAGCACAAACATGTACAGTACAGGTTCAAGCACAAACATGTACAGTACAGGTGCAGGTACATACAAACTAACAAATTTAGAGTTTTATATTAAAATTATTATGAACAGAAACCTGTATGTATACTTATTTCCCTTGGAAGTTAATTTTGCTTTAACAAAATATAAGAACATAAGAAAGAAGGAGCACTGCAGCAGGCATACTGGCCCATGCTAGGCAAGTCCCAGTACCTACTGGCCCCAAGCCAGTCAGGTCTAAGTCACATCCATTTAAGAACTACTTCACATGTATGACATTTTGCATGGTTAAACTAATTATCTCACACCCATAACACGTCAAATGATGATTTTCCAATCCAGTTTTAATGTCATGCAGGAAAGTTTTCCTAATATATTCCATCACATAGAATGATTTCCCTATAAAACTACGAAAAAGCTAATTTTTCTGTCATACTCTGTCACATGGGACGGTTTCCCTGTCATACTCCATCACAACAGCTGGTTGTCTCCTGTCAAACTATTACACAAGATGGTTTTCCTGTCATAATCTTAAAGGATGTTTTTCCTGTCATACTACGCTGTATAGTCCTTGTGGCTTAGCGCTTCTTTTTTATTATAATAATAATAATCCTGTCATACTATATCACAGGGTGGTTTTTCCTTTTTATTTTGTGCCTAAACAGTCTGATTTCACTGTCATACTCCATCACATGGCTACTTCCACAAAGTAATGGAATCCACCAGTACTGTCAACCACCACTCATTATAGAACTCATAGAATAAGGTAGTACACTGAGTGTGCCCACCACGTAGCTGTCATATAGAATAGGATTGTAGATCATGTAATTATATACAGAATAGAGAAGCACACTGAGTATGCTCACCATGTAGCTTTTATATAGAATAGGGTAGTACACAGGGTGTATCCAATACCCATCATATATCTATCACTGCGAAGTCCTCCCACCATTCGAGGCCTGGTCATGGACCGGGCCACGGGGGCGTTAACCCCTGGAACACTCTCTAGGTATATAACTCGCATACAGAATAAGGTAGTACACTGCAGGTGCATTATTAGTGCTTTAAATAATAAATCCCACTTTTCCACAAGAATATTTTTCTTGATATACATAATAAGTTGCCTACTGACAGCACCGCGCTGGGGAAGCAATGTGTCATATCCACCGATTCTTGGAATTTTACAGTGCCTCCTGTAGCTCCAGTACATCCACCTTGTTTTCCACCACATTATGTAAAATGCCAGTCTCAACGAGACTAATTTGAGGACACTAGCAATACACGTGTGTTCATCAAAGCTCCTGGAGAGCGAAACGTTGCCACAATAAATGTCACATTAGTTGCACTTGTGTCCTTTTACTTTACAAATTCCAAACTTCTTATCTAAGTTACAGAAAATTTTGTTGTAATACTGAGTCTCGGATATTTTTCCAGAATTATTAAAGAGTTTATTTAATTCTAGTTTAGGTTGTTAATTAATGCATTTAAATATTTAATAGAAGTTCTTCTTGTTCTTTTCTTATTATACGTCTAGTGAAAACTTTTTTTTTCATTTATTAATCCCGTAGAGTGTAGGAATAATTCTAGAAAGCTAAGCGGTGTCAGTTATTATCCTTCCACTAACTCCTAGTTATCTGTGCACTGCTAGGAGAGCAAGGCAGCAGCTATGAGACTTACCCAAATGTCTTGCTCACTTAGAACTGAACACCAGAATTAAATGCAGCTCTTTAGATTGTGAGCCAAACGTTCTGCCATTGATGCCTTGCTAATGAACTCCAGGTAGATCTGACAAGTTACAGTTGTGACCAGATCTACCTGGAGTTCATTAGCAAGTTACAAAGGTAATGAACTCCAGGTAGATCTGGTCACAATTGTAACTGGTCATGATTGTGACCAGATCTACCTGGAGTTCATTACCTTTATAACTTGCTCAGCTATCAAAACTTTGGGGCCCAGTCCCTGGACTCATTATGTACCTCTGTAATCTTTTGACTACCGCCCACAGGATGGGTATGGGGTGCATAATAATCATATTAAACTAAAAAAAAAAAGCCATTGATGCCACCCTCGTTCATATATCTTTCTGTTCCTTGTTTCTTCGCACCTTCTTTAATCATATGCTTATATTAACATCAATTTTTTTTTTTTAGTTTTATTGGCTAGGTGTTCCAGTTCAAGTTCTGCTTGGGAATACCAATATTAATAAGTTAAGTTTAGGCACAGATACACATAAGTACAATTATCACACAAGGTGTGAATTACCTTGGATAACCCAAGAACACATCAGACAATGATTTATTTCCAGTTGTTTTCATACATGTTGTAACTCATGTTAATTTACAAGTTGAATATATATTGTGGCTCTGCCTTATAATGAGCATATATAACTAGAATATTATACCGTCTTGTGTGATATTATAAGAGACTCCAGGTCTGATGGAAAGAGTCAAATATCAATAAATAACAAAAAAGTCACAATATCGTGACTGGAACAATACACAAATAACCCGCACATAGAAGAGAGAAGCTTACGACGACGTTTCGGTCCGACTTGGACCATTTACAAAGTGTCGAGTCAAATATCATTTACAGCTCTCGCTCTTGTTTAATAAAATGTCATGTAGTTCAGGGTATGTGTAAAATGTTGGTGTTCTGGTTGTTTGATTTACTAAAGTCTCCCATGTCAAGCTGAACAGTTCCATTAATTTGTTTGAAGACATCATGTGTCAACCTGTATAACATGAGACCTATTTTATGTGATAGATTAAGACATGAATGTGATAGATTATGACATGAAACCTATTTTATGTGATGGATTATGACGTGAAACCTATTTTATGTGATGGATTATGACGTGAAACCTATTTTATGTGATGGATTATGACGTGAAACCTATTTTATGTGATGGATTATGACATGAAACCTATTTTATGTGATGGATTATGACATGAAACCTATTTTATGTGATGGATTATGACGTGAAACCTATTTTATGTGATGGATTATGACATGAAACCTATTTTATGTGATGGATTATGACATGAAACCTATTTTATGTGTAGTAGAATATAAATCCCATTTTATATGATGGAGTATGGCATGAAATTCATGTTATGTAATGGAGTGTGACATGAAATTTCATGTGGTGGAGTACGGCATGAAACCCGTCCTGCATGATGGAATGTGACAGGAAAACGCACCTATGGAATGGAATACGGCATATAAATATAAATATAACTATTGTTCTATCAGTGTATATTATAATTAGCTCAGGGTAGCTATAGAATGTGCCGTATCAAATTTTAATAACAGTAAAATCTAATGTTTAAACAAATAAAATCGTGTACATGTAATCCTAGAGTCGTCGTCTTGTCATGCATATTCTTAGCTAATATTCTTTCTAAAAAAAAGGTTACCATTATACTCTTATGTGTATATACATTAATGTGCTTGTGTTTGTTTGCTAATACATAGGAGTACTGAGCCATATGTTGGAAAAAACCTATTCTGATTTAGAATTATCATACATAATTAAGTTTACCAATAATAATGGTTATAAATGACCATAATTTTTAAAGGGGTGGACCAGTAAGCCAGCGGAAGGCCTCGGTCAGATGACCAAAGCTCCAAAGGCAGGTCATCATCTGACTAAGACCCGCGTCAGGAAACATTTGTCCTGTTTCCTGAGGAACCCTACCTAACCTAACCATTAAGTTTACTTAGGTACAGGTACGCAAGTGCAATTATCGTACATAATAACATATGTGTAAATTACCTAGGATAACCCAAAAACTCAGACTTATAGATAAGATTTTGTTAGGATTTTTAACCCAGGACGGTTAGCAAACCAAGATAACCCAGGATGCGGCCCACACCAGTCGACTAACACCCAGGTACTTGCTAGATGAACAAGACAACAGGTGTAAGGAAACGCCCAATGTTTTCACCCTTGCCAGGAATCGTACCACAGACACAGCGTGTAAAGCCAGAGCGTTGCCTACCAGGCCATGGGCCACCATTGTGATACTTGTAATACTGTATCTTATTATTTAAAGCCTAGCTATAAGATAAGTAAGTTTATTCAGGTATACACAAATACAATTACATAGATTATCATACATAGCAGCAAAAAACGTCAAAGTGACGTATGTCCACTGGGATCCTTTTGATAGCATATCCAACTCAAAATAATGCATGTATCCCTTCTATATACATGTTTTAACTTGAAAAAATTGAACTTCTGATTTTTTTTCTCCTCATGCAGAAAGAAAATTAGAAGTTAAAAAAAATATGATATACATTTATTTACTCATGTAAAAAAACTTTCAGTGTTATTGCAAGTCATATCCTGCGCATAATGCCAGTGATTAAGAAAATTTCCCCACTAGAAGTTCTGAAGTTTAAAATGCTATATGGAGTGCGCCGTATTTAATGGTGCAAAAGAGGTAATGTAAATATGAATGTTCAAACGAAAAATGCCATTTTCGAAACAGACTTTAAGAAAATTAAGAAAAAAATAGTTGAAGTCATGCACTCAGCAAAAATTCTATTAATCCGGTCAATAATAAAATTGCAGTTTTTAAACTTTCCTTTCCATCTAAATGCCACGATGATTCTCACACACTGAGTTCCGGAGATTGAATCCTTGGTACGGCTGTAAAACATTAGAACGTGTTTCCTTAAGACACCTGCTGTCCTTGTTCCCCATCAGTATAAAATGGGTACCTGGGTGTTATTATTATTATAATAAAAAAAGAAGCGCTAAGCCACACCTGGGTGTTAGTGGACTGGTGTGGGTCGCATCTTGGGACAAAACTGACCTAATTTGCCCGAAATGCTCAGCATAACAAGCAGCTTTCTATATAGTAGTATGTTATTGATATCAAATAGACCTTGTACATGTACTTGTAGAAATCAAGATATTATTATTATTATATTCTTCTTTTTCTTCTTCGTTTTCTTCTTCTTCTTCTTCTTCTTCTTATTATTATTATTATTATTATTATTATTATTATTATTATTATTATTATTATGCGATATAACCTCTTAAGATACAAAATCCACATATCCTAGAATATTTTATTACTGATTACCCAACACATCAGAAGCGCCTTCCAATAACTAAAATAAAAATATTACACGTATTACAACAATCAAAATTAAGCGTTAAACCCACAAGAGCCGCAAAATAACAATACAAACACAGCAAAATGTGAGTGATAGAGAATGTAAAGGAGGAGAGCGAGCATCAGCAGCAGCAGCAGCAGTGTTAGTCAGCTGCGCCAGGTCAGGGAGGAGGCGACACCATCACCACCAACATTTCCAACGTTTTTTTTACAGGTGTGGCCACTCTGTTCAGCCTTTTATGAACTCCCCGGAGGCCATGGAGAACGAGGTGCAGCTCTTGGAGGTGGTCTCCTCCAAGGACGAGGAGAGCGAACATGAGGAAGGAGAGATAAGCGAAGACGATGATGAAGGTAGTGACAATGGCGACTCCCCAGCAGCAGGTGCTGGTGAGTCTGCCTTCCCTCCTCACTCTCCCACTTCTCACCACTCACACAACTACCCTCAGCACTTCTCATACCCGCCAGGTGAGGGCGCCTACGCTAACACTGCTATGTCTTATTAACTGGGGCAAGTAGTGGTTCTTGTGTAAAGATTTTAAATTTCCTACCCTCCTACCCCCTCCCCCCTCCCCCCGACTCCCACTTTACTCCTTTATATATATATATTGACGCTAAAGAAATGCTGTGTAGTGCTGCTGCTATGTTTATGGTTGCTGCTACTCTTCTAAGTGTTTTACTAAATGTAGTTTGTGCTGTGATGGGTACGGGCTCAAGTCATTGTATTATAATGTAGTTGTTTAAACCTGAATCGTACGTGAGTTTGAATTTTAGGAACCCAATGAAAATAAGTCAGTAAGTAAGCTTATTCAGGTATGCATAAATACAGTTACATAGATTATCATACATAGCAGCATATGTGTAGAGAACCTGGGATAACCCAAAAAAGTCATAGCGACTTATTTCCATTGGAGTCCTTAAATTAATTCCCATGCCGTGAATCGAACCCGGGCCTCCTGGGTAAAAGCCAGGCATCTTGGCCACTAGACCTGATGGGAGTATTTCATTTTTGTTGATCCTAGGTAATTTACGCATGTTAATATGTATGATAATTGGACTTACGTGGGCCTGTACCTACTACTACTGCCTGGAGTGTGCGTATTGACAAGGACAATGTATACACTGTGTGTGTATCTATGTATGTATATATAATATATATGTTATTCTACTTTGATCCATTCTCTCTAAATGACCATACCACCTCGACAACACCTCTTCAGCTCTCTGACTAATACTTTTATTAACTCCACACCTTCTAATTTCCACACTCCGAATTTTCTGCATAATATTTACACCACACATTGCCCTTAGACAGGACATCTCCACTGCCTCCAACTGCCTCCTCGCTGCAGCATTTACAACCCAAGCTTCACACCCGTAGAAGAGTGTTGATACCACTATACTTTCATACATTCCCTTCTTTGCCTCCATAGATAAAGTTTGTTGTCTCCACATATACCTCGACGCACCATTTCCCTTTTTTCCTTCATCAATTCTACGGTTAACCTCATCCTTCATAAACCCATCTGCTGACACGTCAACTCCCAAATATCTGAAAACATTCACTTCTTCTATACTCCCTCTCTCCAATGTGACATCCCATTTTTCTTTATCTAAATCATTTGATACCCTCATCACCTTACTCTTATCTGTGTTCACTCTCAACTTTCAACCTTTACTGTAAATGTATATACCTGAATAAATTTATTATTTACTTATATGCTAAGCATTTACATTAATCCCTGTTTTAAGGATTAAAGTATTCTTCTCAAGTGTAGATTAGGTATTATGCACCCTTAATTATAGGCTTTAAATCCTATTAACCAATGTGCGTATCTGCGACTAATAGTAAGTTTATTCAGGTAAAGGTACACATTAATACAGTTAGTATATAAATTATCATACATACCAGCATGTATGTAAATTACCTAGGATAACCTCAAAAATCAGACATTGGGAGATCTGGTCTTCTTGAGATATCATGCATTATTATTTCTAAAATGCAGGCATACAAGGATGTGCAACACCTCAAAGCTCCTGGCCAGTCACAGCAAAGACAAATATAGTGTAAACAAGGCCATCAGTCCCATATCTACCGCTGGCAGAGTAATCTTAAGTCAGGTTATTTTAGTCAGGGTTTTGTAAGGTTGTTTCTTGCATTTTCATGACTATGTCCAAGACAAAGCCAACATAATATTGGACAATTTTTAATAAATAAACGCTGAGCTCAAATGGATAGGATCTTCGTAATTATGTACCATGTCTGCTTGTACCTGGACTGTATGTGACTTATACTGGGACTGTACATAACTATCTTTAAATGCACATGAAACAGAATGGTATTTAGTCTTGAGAGCACCATTAATTTGAAAAGTGCAATCACTGGCATTACTTCTCTTCCTTTGAATATTCTCATAGTCCACCCTGTCATTTTCCTGACCTAGTGTTCTCTAAATGACAGATCTGACATAATTCCTAATTCTTTTGCTAGTTTCTTACTATACGTTATATGGGATGGTCTGCCTACATTGTATACAGGTACTCCTCACTTAACCCTTTCAGGGTCGAGAGGCCATCTCCTAAACTCGTTCTCAGGGTCAAATTTTTTTTTGAAAAACAAAGAAAAATTTTTTTTTCTTATGAAATGATAGAGAATCTTTTCCTGATTATAATGGCACCAAAAGTATGAAATTTGATGGAAAACTTATGGAATTATGCTCTCGCAAAGTTAGCGATCTCGATGATGCTTACGCATCGGCAATTTTGCCCAATTCGAGCCCTATTTTCAGCCAATTCCACTGTACTAGTCGACAAAAATCATATCTATTTCGCTAGAACTCCATTTCTATCGAATGAGTACAAGAAACCACCCATTTACCGATTTCAACTATCCAGTAAAGTGGTCAGAAATTGGCAATTTTGCCAATTTCACACAAATTTCAGAAGATGCCAATTTCCAAATAGGGTCTAGAATAAACAAGACTGACATTACTGGCACTAAAATAACATTTCTCTGTTCATTAGTCATGTCCCCAGGCCCCTCTTACATCTCTTTTGCTTCCCACTTTGAATTTTTATTCTCACAAAAAATAGAAGATTTACTATTATGCAGACTACTGCATTAGTGTAGAAATGGTATAAATAATATCAGCTCACTTGTGAAAGAACATTAGACTCGCCAGTTGACGTGTATTGGACACTTGGCATGTTTGTTTACTTTTGAACTTTGGTAAAAATCGAACATTTCTGCTACTTTGAGTGCAATTTCAAGATACTTTTCATTATGAAACCAATCAAAATCATCTCAATTTCTGTAATATGTCTTCCATTCTATAAAATGAGACCAGGAAAACTAAAATAACCATAAATACAATACGAAAATACACTGCAAAGTCGCTGTTTTAAACCAAAAACATGGCCGGAGTTTTTTTTTTTCTTTCGTTACGCATTGTGTGCTGCAGGATTTTTTTTATACTGTGCACACTGCCCACATAGACCCATTCTTTCATATGTAGGCCTATCAGCTTTTACTAGATTTGAAGGTGCTAGAATTTAGGCGTACTAGTAAGTGGAACCTCAAAAATCGAACTGCTCCCAACACAACCAATTATGTAAATGTATTTTTGTAAGTGCTTTTATAAGTGTATTTTTGAGGGTCTGAAATGGACTAATCGAATTTACATTATTCCTGATGGGAATAAATTCATTCGGTAAAGGCACTCGAACAGCCTTCTGGATCGAAGAAAGTTCGATATTTGAGGTTCCACTGTACATCAATAACCCTGGTGCATAAGCCGTACTAGTACATTGGAAACCCTGAAAAGGTTAACGACCCAGTTCCGTTCCTAAGAGTAGGTCGATAACCAGATTGGTTGTTGAGCAAGGAGCCTCCCCTTACTGATATTTCAAGCATACTATACTGGTAGTGGGTTACTGTCAGCTATCTTTAGATATTGTTTTAATGTCACTTTTGCACCATTTATAACATTTTTAGTATATTAAAAATAGAACTAGGCATTAAAAAACAATAAAAAAGTAAAATACACACATGACTGGTCGGAGAGCTAGTCGTAAGTCCAAGCAGTTGTTAAACAGGTAGGTCATTAAGTGAGGAGTACCTGTATACATTTTGTGCACAAAGTCATTTGTTCCCATATTTAAACAGTTGCATTTGCCACCATTGAACAAGTTTTTGTATTCATTTACCTATTGGAAACTATTAATGTGTATAATATTTCTGTCTTCTGAATGAACTTTCATACTTATTTTGGCATTGTCTGATATGGGTGTAGAAAGCTTGATACGAGGATGAAGTGTTTGATACATGCCTTAGGGTACTGAACTTCATATTTTGCTGAGACTTAGCTTTTTGTTTATTACCACTCTGTGTTCTGTTATGTAGAAATCTCTATATCCATTTTTTTTTAACTTTTTGAGTTGGCTTTGTTTTATGTACTATCACTCCTCGGTCATATTTGTCAAATGCTTTTGCAAAAATCTGTATAGACCACATCTGTTTTGGTTTTCTTCCAAAGCCTCGGTGATTTTGTCATAATCTACATAGGTCAGCCATCACTAATCCAGCAGTTGATAATCTGGTTCCATCAGTAATCTGGCACTAATTTTGTCTAGCATAATTTCAAATTTCCGGGGTCACCACACCAACCTGCCACTACTGTTTGGTGGCACTACTTGCTGCATAAGTCATTCCAATTTCTTTTTCTCCATTTATTGTTAACCTGCTCAATTTTAGTCCTAGCCATGGTTTCAATGAATAAAAGAAATTATTCTTGTTGTGTAATGCACATACATCATACATTGTCCATAAAAGATAAGGTGGGTTTGAAGCCACTGTCGGTCACCATGTATAACGGGTTTGTTTGGTGGCTCTTGCAGAGCGGGGTTCAATGATAGACGTCTTCGGAGGCTTCTTTACTTTATTTGTAATGTGGGTACACAGGCTTGTGTGTTGTGCCCATGGCACGGTAGGGCCATGCCCACGAGGGAGAGAGCGAGAGTAGGACTTGTCTTGCTGCTAGGCCTCTGTGTGACTGTGAGCGTGTGGGACCAGCGTCCCACAGACCTGGGCAGGTCCAGAGGGCAGCACCTTAGTGGTGCGAAATATGAAATAAGCTGGCAGACAGCACAGGCTGTCTACATACGCTCGGCCACCTACCTCGCGTTGTCCCGACGCGACAATACTGGCGGTAAAAGAAACTCGGTCTCTCTCGTAGGAACAGGGCACAGAACACAGAATAAATACATTTGGACATGGAAAAAAAAAACTTCCTACAGGGAGGGAAGAAAAATCATGTGGGGTGTGCTAAACATCGTGGTCACAGGTAGTGAGCGTCGATAGGCATCACTGCACGCCTTCCTGCGTCTGGACAGATACTGCAACACAGGAGACATCGCTGCGGCTGAGCTGTGACGTAACAGGTTACGGTCTCTAGAACGGTGAAGCAGTCATCGTAGAAGTCACTGCAGGTTTCACTCAACCTGGGGCACCACATGCTGGTGCCCTCGAGTGAGGCGTCGTCAAAACTCGGCAACTGGGCAGGACTTCTGGCAAGCGACTCAGGAGGACACTTCTCGACTGGTACTGTCGCTGGGCTGTCACTGCCGGCGAGTGTGGAGTGAGTCGTGGCAGAGACGACTGGGCAAAACATCTGGGAGTCGTAACATCATACACCAGACTGCAGTGAGCGAGCGAGCTAGCAGTCAAAGTGACATCTTCTTTGTGCAGGCTGCTCACTGAAGCTTGTGACACGAGGCTGACCGCACGTACCGACAGGGCTAACTGCGGCTTGACAAGTGTCATTCTCTCGGCAGTTGGGGTTATAGCAGAGGTTAGTCTAAGCGTCCCCAGACTTGTTTCTCTACATATAACTGCACTCTGAAGGTCTGGAGGTGAAGTGAAACAAATTTCGATGGGAATCGTATCAGGTACGATTCTGCAAAACATCACGAGCGACGAGCATAAGAGCTTTCTGTACAAGAGGACTGGGTCGCTCAGGGCTGAGTAATATCAGCTGTCAAACACACTGGTCACACCAGGTGACTTAACACAGTGGTGCTACTCAGGTCTGGCCGCAGACCACACTGGACTCACGGAAAACACACACCCGCGGTACATGCGGCACAACATGGCTTAACTAGCAAAAGATGCTTTTCTGTGCACAAAACTGATACTAAGCCATACACTAACATGTGAGAACACTGACTGAGAGGAATTAATTAACACACGACATATATCTTCTCACAATCTTCACGACAATACTGAAATAATTACTAGAACACTCGATGTGACATCACGTGATGTCAGGCGTGATGTCGCGAGGTGACGTCAGCAGACATCTCGAGGTGACGTCAGCAGACATCGTGACGTCATGAAGTCGGGCAGCAGCATTGGTGATGTCAATGTGATGCAGGCAGCAGACCACAGCATGAGGCCTGGGACATCTGACTTGGTAACCCACGTGGCTTGTAGATCCATGTGACATCGCCTACAACCCACATGGCATCGGGATCCACATGGTGTTGTGATCTACGTGGCATGCTGATCCACATGGCTTGCTGATCCATGTGGCTTAGTGGCCTTGGGCACTCGGATACACAGCACTGGCAATGAATTTACACGAAAAACAGCAGGAAACACAGCAGAGGGAGTGGGCAGTGGTGAGTGTATGGCGAGGGAGGATCTGGCCACTTCCTCCTCTCAACAAACACGTGGAGAAACTCACACTGGACGCAGAAATTGCCACAAAACTCGCCTCTGGCTTGCTGAAGTAGCTGTGCTGAGTTGAACAACAGCAGAACATACATGTGACTTGAGAAACAGCGTGGGACGCTGTAGCGTGGGGTCACTGGGATGCCATTTACAATTCTCGAAGAAATTCGGCAAATTTCGGCTAGATCCTGCTTGTACCTGTGTCTGGATGCTGAAACGTGCAGACACGACATAAGGATAACTCATTGAGAGGTGGATGCGTCTTGCATGGGGTGATGAAATGAAAATGACTTCATCCCTCTTCCTTGTGTCTTGCTGCTAGGCCGCTGTGAGAGTGAGAGCGTGTGGGACCAGTGTCCCACAGACCTGGGCAGGTCCAGAGGGCAGGTCCTTAGTGGCGCGAAATATGAACTAAGCTGGCAGACAGCACAGGCTGTCTGTGCTGACAGTACAGGCTGTCTACACATGAGCTCAGCTCATTCAGATTCAGATAAGCTGTGACCGGTAAATTTGAGCCTACACATGAGAGAATAGGTCTGTGTGGTAAGTGTGCACTTTACCAAAAAAAAAATCCTGCAGCACACAGTTTATAATGAGAAAAATGTGAGTGGTTTTGGTGTAAAACAATGACTTTGCAGTATATTTTTGTATGGTTTTTATGGTTGTATTCTCGGATTTTTTGGCCTCATTTGATAGAATGGAAGATACATTACAGAAATAGATAGGATTTTGATTGGTTTCACAAAGGAAAGTACATACCTTGAAATTGAGGTCAAAGTACAGGAGGGCCCCGCTTTACGGCGTTCCGCTTTACGGCGTTCCGCTAATACGGACATTTCAAATTATGACCAAAACTCTCTATACGGCTCCCCCCACCTGACTTTCTAATACGGTCACCGTGCCCCACCCTGTTTGTTTACATTCTCCATGAGCTCAGTAAGCACTAAGTCTCTCCATTTTGTCTGGAAACTCCAAAATTTCAAATGTTTTTAAAAGTTATTTCATATTTTATATATACTCTGATAATTATACTTATGTATACCTGTACCTAAATAAACTTACATACATCAAGTCATTTAAATGTCGTATATTACGTTAATATACACATTTTCATTAATCCATCCATGATATTTTTTTCAAAATTATATAATAAACACGATGCATAACATATAAATAAGATAAATACACCCCACAGTAGAATAAATAAACATAAATGTGAGCTGTGTAGCAGACGACTTCCACAAGTGGTGATAATAACAATACTGAGTCTCATTAAATGTCGTATATTACGGTAATATACACATTTTCATTAATCCAGCCATGATATTTTTTTCAAAATTATATAATAAACACTATACATAACATATAAATAAGATAAATACACCCCACAGTAGAATAAATAAACAAAATGTGATCTCTGGTAGCAGACGACTTCCACAAGTGACGCCATAATAACAATAGTCACTGAGTCTCATTAAATGTCGTATATTACGGTTAATATACACATTTTCATTAATCCAGCCATGATATTTTTTTCAAAATTATATAATAAACACGATACATAACATAAAAAATGATAAATACACCCCACAATAGAATAAATAAACATAAATTAGAGTGTGGGAGCCTGGTTTGTTTACTCTGGCCTGGCCTGTCACCTCTCATGTATTCCATTCTTTCTCTCATCTCATTTATTCGTTTTATTCATTTACTTATCCTGACCCTACATTAAGACTACAAATATTATTAAGGTAAGTAAATGAGTGAACTGTATATACATTTTATCGCTCTGGGATGCTTAAATATCATAGAATAGTATTGTGGTGGGGTGCCTGGTAAATAGCCTGCTTTACAATACATACCACACTTGATTTTCTTACAATAAATACTACTTGTCTTACCCTAGATTAAGACTATAAATATTTTAAGGTAAGTAATGAGTGCACTATGTGTGTATTGTACCTTTTTATTGTTTTTTGATGCCTGGTTCTATTGCTAACTTAATATATGTTAGTGTAAACTTGTTATCTAGTGTTTGTATGCATTTATAAGTGGAAAAAAAGGGTGTTCCACTTTACGGCGATTTCCGCTTTACAGCGCTAGCCTGGAACCTAACCCGCCGTATAAGTGGGGCCTTCCTGTATTGGAAATGTTCGATTTTTGCTGACGTTCAAGAGTAAACAAATGACTTCACCATTCAGTATATGTCCAACTGGCCAAATGGGTTGACATTATTTATATAATTATTACAATAATGCAGTAATCTGTATAACAGTAAATCTTCTATTTTTTGTGTGAATAAAAATTCAAAATGGAAAGCAAGCGTAATATAAGAGGGGCCTGGAGATGTGACTAATGAACAGAGAAAATGTTATTTTAGTGCCAGGAATGTCTGCATTGTTTATTCTGGACCCTATTTTGAAATTTGCATCTTTTGAAATTTGTGAAATTGGCCAATTTACCAATTTCTGACCACTTTATTTGGTAGTTGAAATAGGTAAATGGGCAGTTTCTTGTACTCATTCGACAGAATAGATGGAATACTAGCAAAATAACTGAATTTGGTAGACTGGAACAAGGGATTGCACCAAAAATAGGGCATAAAGTGGGTGAAACTGCCGATGTGTTATTATTGCTGTTAAGTGTATTCTAACCTAACCACTCTAATCCGACAAAATCACTATTCTGGCACCCTACAGGTGATGATGCCGGATTAATGATGGTCAACCTGTATATGATACAGTAGTTTGCATATTAATTGGGACAGTGATGAAATAACTACCCTTTGCTCCTATAAGCATAGCTACAATCTTTGGTATAGAATCTACCAAATTGAACACATTTTGGCAAGTTTTTTGTTGTGGTACCAGGTCGTAATAACAGCAGCAATTAGCTTCTCCACTGTTGAATAATCCTGTTTTGCAGTCCTGTTTGGTTAATGTCCATAGGTTCTCAATTGGGTTAAGGTCAGGAGAGTTTCCAGGCAAATTTAGAACACCTAGTGTACTCTTCGAAGAGTGTCAGCATTTTTTCTGGAAGTGTGGCATGGGGGGCAAGATCCTGCTGGAGAATGCCTTCTCCATCAGGAAAGCCTGTCTACAATGAGTTATTAGGATTCCTTTGTATTTGTCACTGTTCATCGTTCCCTTAACAAAAACAAGCCGTCCAGAGCCTTTAACAGTAAAACTACAGTGGTCCCTCGTTTTTCGTAGTTAATCCGTTCCTGGAGTTGCTACTATTAACGAAGTCTATGATTTGCGAATCAATTTTCCCCATAAGAAATAATGTAAATACAATTAATCTGTTCCTGACACCCAAAAGTATTAAAACAAAAAAAATTTTTACATGAAATATACATGTAGTACATAAACAATACAATGGGAAATGATGAATGAAACATTAACAGCATAACACTTACCTTTATTGGAGATTCTTCTTAGTGTATGGGAGACTGGAGGAGGAGAGAGATTGGATTGTTTATAGTTTGGAAGGGGAATCCCCTTCCAGCAACACCTCAGATACCAATTGCTTTTCTGAGGTTGCTTCTCTTCTCTGTTTCTTAACCCTTTGACTGTCGCGGCCGTATATATACGTTTGCGAGGTACCGTGTTTGACGTATATATACTCATAAATTCTAGCGGCTTCAAATCAGGCAGGAGAAAGCTAGTAGGCCCACATGTGAGAGAATGGGTCTGTGTGGTCAGTGTGCACCACATAAAAAAAATCCTGGAGCACGCAGTGCATAATGAGAAAAAAAAAACTCCGACCGTTTTTTTTAATTAAAATGCCGACTTTGTGGTCTATTTTCGTATAGTATTTGTGGTTGTATTCTCGTTTTCTTGGTCTCATTTGATAGAATGGAAACTATATTATAGAAATGGAGGTGATTTTGATTAATTTTACTATAAAAAGAACCTGGAAATGGAGCACAAAGTACAGGAAATGTTTGATTTTTGCCGATGTTCAAAAGTAAACAAATGATGTCATTGTCCAATAAATGTCCAAATAGCCATTCTAATACGCAGTCATGAATGGGTTGATGTAATTTTACAATTATTACAGTATTGCAGTAGTCTGCATAACAGTAAATCTTCTATTTTTTGTTTGAATAAAATTTCAAAATAAAAAGCAAGAGTAATATCACAGGGACCTGGAGACATGACTGATGAACAAAGAAAATGTTATTTTAGAGCCAGGAATGTCTGCATTGTTCATTCTGGACCTTATTTTGAAATTGTCGTATTTTTTAATTTTCGTGAAATTGGCCAAATTGCAAATTTCTGACCATGTTATTGGGTATTTTGAAATCGGTAAATGGGCAGTTTCTTGTACTCAATCGATAGAAAAAATAGAGTTCTGAAGAAATAGTTATGAGTTTGGTTGACTGGAATAACGGAATTAGCCGAAAAATAGGGCTCAAAGTGGGCGAAATTGCCGATTTTTAAATATCGCCGAAGTCGCTAACTTCGCGAGAGCGTAATTCCGTCAGTTTTCCATCAAATTTCGTTTTTTTGGTGTCTTTACAATCGGGAAAAGATTCTCTATCATTTCATAAGAAAAAATAATTTTTTTTTTTTTCGAAAATTTTGCGACACCAGAAGCAACTTCAGGATTTGGCCCTTCGACAGTCAAAGGGTTAATGCCACTAGGACCACCTTGAGAGTCACTGGAGTCCTGTCTCGCAAAATAACTGTAGAGGGGTATTTTGGTGCTTGTTGAATGTATCCATTCCAAAGAGGTTCGCCTTTGCTCCGTCTCACTACCACTGATGTATATCCATGTACTTCAGAATGTGCCATGTCTGAAAATATAACTTTTCTTCATATCGTCCATTCCTCATGATTGAGTGCCCCACTGCTGCTATTTTTTCTTCATAGCAGCAGTCAGTAATTGTTTCTCATCAACGTTTTGGCAGTTCTGCCAATTTCAAGGAGCCTTCATCGAACAGTTGAAGAATTAACATTTACCCGAGCTGGAGCCAAATCTCTCTGTAGATCTTTGCTGGCATTCATGGGATCCTTCACACCATTTCTTATGATAAGCTTGTCATTGTGAGGTGTTGTACCGAGTTTTCTTTCACATCTTCCTCAGTGCAGTGCTCCACAATCACCAGTGTCGTCAGCCCTCTTCAGAATCCTACCAACAATTGACTTTGCTAGGCTTATATTTTTGGTGATGTCTGATACTCAAATCAGCATTTTTTTTTTTTTTAAGAGCTACAATACTTGCATACTTCCTAGGCATAACATCCACCTTAAATTGAAGGGGAGAATTTGGCCAAACCACATCCTCTCACAAAGCATGCTTGCAGTAATAGCCTTACAAAACAACTGTTGTAGCACTGAAGAGAGTCACAAGGTAACACCATAGCTGGATTTTTGCCAGAAGTTGGTAGCAAACTCTTCTGAAAAGAAAAGAACTTAAACTATATTAACCCCCTGACTGTCGCAACCTCACATCCTGAGGTGTCTCCTGGTGTCACAAAATCCCCCCCACCACCACCGCCAAAAAAAAAAAAAAAAAAAAAAAAAAAAAAAAAAAAAAAAAAAAAAATTCTTATGAAATGATAGAGAATCTTTTCCCGATTGTAATGGCACCAAAAGAATGAAATTTGATGGAAAACTGATGAAATTATGCTCTCCCGAAGCTAGCAACCTCGGCGATATTTATAAATCGGTGATTTTGCCCACTTTGAGCCCTATATTCGGCTAATTCCAATGTTCCAGTCGACCAAACTCATAGCTATTTCTTTAGAACTCCATTTCTTCTATCGACTGAGTACAAGAAACTGCCCATTTACCGATTTCAACTACCCAATAACGTGGTCAGAAATTTGCAATTTGGCCAATTTCACGAAAATTTAAAAAAAATGACAATTTCAAAATAGGGTCCAGAATGAATAATGCAGACATTCCTGGCTCTAAAATAAAATTTTCTTTGTTCTTCAGTCACGTCTCCAGGCCCCTCTGATATTACTCTTGCTTTCTATTTTGAATTTTTATTCAAAAAAAAAAAAATAGAAGATTTACTGTTATGCAGACTACTGCAGTATTGTAACAATTGTATAAATAATGTCAACCCATTCATGACTGCATATTAGAATGGCTGCTTGGACTTTTATTGGAAAATTACATCATTTATTTACTTTTGAACATGGGCAAAAATCAAACATTTCCCCTACTTTGAGTTCCATTTCAAGGTTATTTTCATAGTAAAACCAATCAAAATCACCTCGATTTCTATATGTTTTCCATTCTATCAAATGAGACCAAGGTAACGAGAATACAACCATAAATACTACATGAAAATAGGCCACAAACTCTGCATTTTAATTTAAAAAAACGGTCGGAGTTTTTTTTTTCTCGTGCACTGTGTGCTGCAGGATTTTTTTATATGGTGCACACTAACCACACAGACCCATTCTCTCGCATGTGGGCCTACCAGCTTCCTCCTGCTTGATTTGAAGCTCCTAGAATTTATGAGTATACAGGTCTCCCTCAACATTCACGAGGGTTAGGGGATCAAGAGCCTCGCGAATGTTGAAAAATTGCGAATGTTTCGTGCCCCAATATATTGTAGGGAAATATAATACAATACTGCTTTCTTAACTTGTTGAACCATGAACAATCATAAAATACACGAAAATGTCGTAAATTGTACTAAATACATACATTATGCCTTAATAACATGTATGTTATTAAATACCACTGCCTCCACCACTGCGAGTCCCTACTACCCTCCCTCTGACCCCCCACAAACGGCAGCCAGCCCTCCCACCACTGTGGTGAGTGTTTTGTTTGTTCATTATTTGCTATTAAACTACAGTATAAATAATGTCAACCCATTTATGACTGCATATTGGAATGGCTGTTCGAACAGGCATTGGAAGGTGACATCATGTGTTTATTCTTGAACACAGCAAAGAATCAAACATTTGTGCTACTGCTAAATAATAATAATAATAATAATAATAATAATAATAATAATAATAATAAATACGATAGAATTGAAGAAGAAAATTGTACAAAAATACGAGGGCTGAAGCAGTGGTGGAGGAAGTGGTTGACGCATCATCAGTGTGGCTTTGTTTATGCTGGAGTGAGTATTAGTCTCTGTGCTCTTCCAAACATTTCACAATAATTCATTGTATTTGGTGCTTGTAGATTGAGTGTGACTGGAGTGGTTGAGGCAGTGGTTGAGGCAGTGGTTGAGGCAGTGGTTGAGGCAGTGGTTGAGGCAGTGGTTGAGGCAGTGGTTGAGGCAGTGGTTGAGGCAGTGGTTGAGGCAGTGGTTGAGGCAGTGGTTGAGGCAGTGGTTGAGGCAGTGGTTGAGGCAGTGGTAGAGGCAGCGGTAGAGGCAGTGGGTGAGGCAGTGGTATTTACAAACATTTTTTTTTTTTTTCAACAAGTCGGCCGTCTCCCACCGAGGCAGGGTGACCCAAAAAAGAAAGAAAATCCCCAAAAAGAAAATACTTTCATCATCATTCAACACTTTCACCACACTCGCACATTATCACTGTTTTTGCAGAGGTGCTCAGAATACACAGTTTAGAAGCATACACATATAAAGATACACAACCTATCCCTCCAAACTGCCAATATCCCAAACCCCTCCTTTAAAGTGCAGGCATTGTACTTCCCATTTCCAGGACTCAAGTCCGACTATATGAAAATAACCGGTTTCCCTGAATCCCTTCACTAAATATTACCCTGCTCACACTCCAACAGATTGTCAGGTCCCAAGTACCATTCGTCTCCATTCACTCCTATATAACACGCTCACGCACGCTTGCTGGAAGTCCAAGCCCCTTGCCCACAAAACCTCCTTTACCCCCTCTCTCCAACCCTTTCGAGGATGACCCCTACCCCGCCTTCCTTCCCCTATAGATTTATATGCTTTCCATGTCATTCTACTTTGAACCATTCTCTCAAAATGACCAAACCACCTCAACAACCCCTCTTCTGCCCTCTGACTAATACTTTTATTAACTCCACACCTTTTCCTAATTTCCACACTCCGAATTTTCTGCATAATATTTACACCACACATTGCCCTTAAACAGGACATCTCCACTGCCTCCAACTGTCTCCTCGCTGCTGCATTTACCACCCAAGCTTCACACCCATATAAGAGTGTTGATACTACTATACTTTCATACATTCCCTTCTTTGCCTCCATAGATAACGTTTTTTGACTCCACATATACCTCAACGCTCACCTTTTTTCCCTCATCAATTCTATGATTAACCTCATCCTTCATAAATCCATCCGCCGACACGTCAACTCCCAAGTATCTGAAAACATTCACTTCTTCCATACTCCTCCTCCCCAATTTGATATCCAATTTTTCTTAATCTAAATCATTTGATACCCTCATCACCTTACTCTTTTCTATGTTCACTTTCAACTTTCTACCTTTACACACATTCCCAAACTCATCTACTAACTTTTGCAATTTTTCTTTAGATCTAACTCCCATAAGCACAGTATCATCAGCAAAAAGTAACTGTGTCAATTCCCATTTTGAATTTGATTCCCAAAAATTTAATCCCACCCCTCTCCCGAACACCCTAGCATTTACTTCCTTTACAACCCCATCTATAAATATATTAAACAACCATGGTGACATTACACATCCCTGTCTAAGACCTACTTTTACCGGGAAGTAGTCTCCCTCTCTTCTACACGCCCTAACCTGAGTCTCACTATCCTCATAAAAACTCTTTACAGCATTTAATAACTTACCACCTATTCCATATACTTGCAACATCTGCCACATTGCTCCTCAATCCACTCTATCATATGCCTTTTCTTTATCTAAATACTGTTCACATATATGCTTCAATGTAAACACTTGATCTACACATCCCCTTCCCACTCTGAAACCTCCTTGCTCATTCGCAATCCTACATTCTGTCTTACCTCTAATTCTTTCAGTTATAACCCTACCGTACACTTTTCCTGGTATACTCAGTAAACTTATTCCTCTATAATTTTTACAGTCTCTTTTGTCCCCTTCCCCTTTATATAAAGGGACTATACATGCTCTCTGCCAATCCCTAGGTACCTTCCCCTCTTTCATACATTTATTAAACAAAAGTACCAACCACTCCAACACTATATCCCCCCCTGCTTTTAACATTTCTGTCATGATCCCATCAGTTCCAGCTGCTTTACCCCCTTTCGTTCTATGTAGTGCCTCACGTACCTCCCCCACACTTACATTCTGCTCTTCTTCACTCCTAAAAGATGGTATACCTCCCTGACCAGTGCATGAAATTACTGCCTCTCTTTCTTCCTTAACATTTAAAAGTTCCTCAAAATATTCTCGCCATCTACCTAATACCTCCATCTCCCCATCTACTAACTCCCCTACTCTGTTTTTAACTGACAAATCCATACTTTCCCTAGGATTTCTTAACTTGTTTAACTCACTCCAAAAATTTTTCTTATTTTCATTAAAATTTCTTGACAGTGCCTCTCCCACTCTATCATCTGCTCTCCTTTTGCACTCTCTCACCACTCTCTTTACCTTTCTTTTACTCTCCATATACTCTGCTCTTCTTATAACACTTCTGCTTTGTAAAAACCTCTCATAAGTTACCTTTTTCTCTTTTTATCACACCCTTTACTTCATCATTCCACCAATCACTCCTCTTTTCCTCCTGCCCCCACCCTCCTATAACCACAAACTTCTGCCCCACATTCTAATACTGCATTTTTAAAACTATTCCAACCCTCTTCAACCCCCCCCCCCCCCCCCCCCCCCCACTACTCATCTTTGCACTAGCCCACCTTTCTGCCAATTGTCGCTTATATCTCACCCGAACTTCCTCCTCCCTTAGTTTATACACTTTCACCTCCCTCTTACTTGTTGTTGCCACCTTCCTCTTTTCCCATCTACCTCTTACTCTAACTGTAGCTACAACTAAATAATGATCCGATATATCAATTGCCCCTCTATAAACATGTACATCCTGGAGCCTACCCATCAACCTTTTATCCACCAATACATAATCTAATAAACTACTTTCATTATGTGCTACATCATACCTTGTATATTTATTTATCCTCTTTTTCATAAAATATGTATTACTTATTACCAAATCTCTTTCTACACATAGCTCAATTAAAGGCTCCCCTTCAACATTTACCCCTGGCACCCCAAATTTACCTACTACTCCCTCTATAACATTTTTACCCACTTTAGCATTGAAATCCCCAACCACCATTACTCTCACACTTGATTCAAAACTCCCCACGCATTCACTCAACATTTCCCAAAATCTCTCTCTCCTCTACACTTCTCTCTTCTCCAGGTGCATACACGCTTATTATAACCCACTTTTCACATGCAATCTTTATTTTACTCCACATAATCCTTGAATTAATACATTTATAGTCCCTCTTTTCCTGCCATAGCTTATCCTTCAACATTATTGCTACTCCTTCTTTAGCTCTAACTCTATTTGAAACCCCTGACCTAATCCCATTTATTCCTCTCCATTGAAACTCTCCCACCCCCTTCAGCTCTGTTTCACTTAAAGCCAGGACATCCAGCTTCTTCTCATTCATAACATCCACAATCATCTCTTTCTTATCATTTGCACAACATCCACGCACATTCAGACTTCCCACTTTGACAATTTTCTTCTTCTTATTCTTTTTAGTAATCTTTACAGGAAAAGGGGTTACTAGCCCATTGTTCCCGGCATTTTAGTTGACTTTTACAACACGCATGGCTTACGGAGGAAAGATTCTTACTCCACTTCCCCATGGATATAAAAGGAAAAGTAATAAGACCAAGAACTATTAAGATAAAATCAAAGAAAACTCAGATGAGTGTGTATAAATAAATGTGTACATGTATGTGTAGTGTGACCTAAGTGTAAGTAGAAGTAGCAAGACATACCTGTAATCTTGCATATTTATGAGACAGACTAAAGACATCAGCAATCCTACCATCATGTAAAACAATCACAGGGTTTCGTTTTACACTCACTTGGCAGGACGGTAGTACCTCCCTGGGTGGTTGCTGTCTACCAACCTACTACCATTGGCAGTTTGGAGGGATATGTTGTGTATCTTTATATGTGTATGCTTCTAAACTGTGTATTCTGAGCACCTCTGCAAAAACAGTGATAATGTGCGAGTGTGGTGAAAGTGTTGAATGATGGTGAAAGTATTTTCTTTTTGGGGATTTTCTTTCTTTTTTGGGTCACCCTGCCTCGGTGGGAGACGGCCGACTTGTTGAAAAAAAAATAATAATAAATGTTATTCATAATGTACTATTATTATTTATAACATATATGTTAGTAAATATCACTGCCTCTACCACTGCCTCAACCACTGCCTCAACTGCTGCCTCACCCACTGCCTCTACCACTGCCTCTACCACTGCCTTTACCACTGCCTCTACCACTGCCTCAACTGCTGCCTCACCCACTGCCTCTACCACTGCCTCTACCACTGCCTTTACCACTGCCTCTACCACTGCCTCAACTGCTGCCTCACCCACTGCCTCTACCACTGCCTCTACCACTGCCTCAACTGCTGCCTCTACCACTGCCTCTACCACTGCCTCTACCACTGCCTCTACCACTGCCTCTACCACTGCCTCTACCACTGCCTCTACCACTGCCTCTACCACTGCCTCTACCACTGCCTCTACCACTGCCTCTAATCCCACTGCCTCTATCACTGCCTCTACCACTGCCTCTACCACTGCCTCTACCACTGCCTCTACCACTACCTCTAACCACTGCCTCTACCACTGCCTCAACTGCTGCCTCACCCACTGCCTCTACCACTACCTCTACCACTGCCTCTACCACTGCCTCTACCACTGCCTCTACCACTGCCTCAACCACTACCTCAACCACTACCTCAACCACTGCCTCTACCACTGCCTCAACCACTGCCTCAACCACTGCCTCTACCACTGCCTCTACCACTGCCTCTACCACTGCCTCTACCACTGCCTCTACCACTGCCTCAACCACTCCAGTCACACTCAATCTACAAACACCAAATACAGTGAATTATTGTTAAATGTTTGGAAGAGCACAGAGACTAATACTCACTCCAGCATAAACAAAGCCACACTGACAATGCGTCAACCACTTTCTCCACCACGTCAGCTGGTGAGTCTAATATTCTTTCACAAGTGCGCTGATATTATTTATACTATTTCTACACTAATGCAGTAGTCTGCATAACAGTAAATCTTCTATTTTTTGTAAGAATAAAAATTCAAAGTGGAAAGCCAAAGAAACATAAGAGGGGCCTGAGGATGTGACTAACGAACAGAGAACTTGTTATTTTAGTGCCAGGAATGTCTTTCTTGTATATTCTGGACCCTTTTCAGAAATTGGCATCTTGAAATTTTTGTGAAATTGGCAAAAATTGCTAAATTCTGACCACTTTATTGGATAGTTGAAATTGGTAAATGGGTGGTTTCTTGTACTCATTCTATAGAAAAAAAAATGGAGTTCTAGCGAAATAGTTATGATTTTTGTCGACTAGTACACTGGAATTGGCCGAAAATAGGGCTCAAAATGGGCAAAATCGCCGATGTGTAAACGCCGTCAAGACCACTAACTTTGCGAGAGCATAATTCTGTAAGTTTTCCATCAAATTTCATACTTTTGGTATCATTATGGTCGGGAAAAGATTCTCTATCTTTTCATAAGATTTTTTTTTTGTTGGCGACCCTGAGAACAAGTCTGAGAGGGCCTGGCGACCCCCAAAAAGGTTAATTTTCACACTACTGTACCATAATAGTTAAAAGACATTTCTTTGTAAAGGTTACAATGTGTAATTACAGTTTTTGTTTGCTACATACAAAGAAAGCCACTATCATGCCAGGACATTTTGGGCAGACTAATCCTAGTACACAGTAACTACTTAAGACTAGACAAGATAATAGTGGTTAACTTGATTACAATCTTATTTAATCTTAATACTAATGTGAGGTAATCAAGGTGGAGGTTTATAAGAAAAATAATCTTGTAGTTGCACATAATAAAAACACTATTACAATTAATGGTTCAGGTAGTAATATTTCATGGATTGGCAGATGTTTAATAGCCTAGAGCTCACATAATATAACTAATTAGAAGTTGTGGTGATTAGGATGGTATTGAGAGAGGATTTTTTTTAGCAAAGTCCTAAATTTATAAGTAGTCGGAGGATCCTTTACCAGTTCCAGTAGCGAGTTCCCAATCTTCGGACCCTTTGTGTGCATAGCGTTTTTGCATAGTGTGAGACTGACACAAGGGATGTTGAAGAGTGCCTTATGCCATGTATTGACTGTTTTGTTGTAACTATCAAGGAGAAGTTTAAGTGGAGGGTTTATAGTGGAATTTAATGTTCTGTATATGTAGTAGGCACAATAATATGAATGTACGTCTTGTATATTTAGCAAGTTCAGACTTTTGAAAAGTGGTGGAGTGTGCTGTCTAGCACAGGAGCTGGTAATCATCTACACAACAGCTTTTTGTTGGGTTATTAAAGGTTTAAGGTGGTTGGCTGTGGTTGATCCCCAGGCACAAATACCATAGGTGAGGTAAGGATATATTAAAGAGTGGTATAGGGTAAGGAGTATTTGTGGTACATAGTATTGTGTCTTGGGAAGGATGCTTACTGATTTGGAAATTTTCTTGGATATATGTTAGATGTGGGAATGAAATTTAAGATTACAGTCAAGGAGAAGACCTAGAAATTTACCCTCAGTGTGTCTTGATATTCTTGCTCAAAGTCCATGTTGATTCAAGTTGTGTTGGTAATACTTTCCCATAAAAATAGTGAGTTGGCATTGGAGCATCCTTTCAAATTCTTGTGTGTGTGATATTAGTGTAGTACTACTGATCTGTAATGTTTTGCCATCACTGCTGCCTCCTTTGCACTCTTTAATTAAGGCCTCTGAAAGAATGCCAAGTGGATGCTAATGATATTTTGCATTTCTTTTGAAATGCCAAATTCCATAAATCAAAGTCCAGGTGCTGAATAATTTGTGCTAATGTCAGATACTGTGTATAATTTGAAAAGTGGGCATAGTGAAGAAATTGTTTGGGCCTTAAAATCTTAAGGTGTTGAATAGACTGATAAACATTGATTCATGAGTGGTGTCCACACTGTGAGTGACCATCAGGCACCAAGATTTTGCATGTTTTTTCAACAGTTGTGTATGACCTTCTTTTAAATAGATTGTTAATACTCAGGGTTTTTTCTCTATTTTCTGTTTATCTTTTTTGTTTCTTCTGTTTGGTATGAGTGCTTTAGTTTGTGCTCTTTGGTTGCTGTTGGACACAGTTACTCCTAATACAGTATTTAATTTTTTGTAGTCATGTCTGTGATGATGTTTAAATTCATAAAGGTAGGCATGTGTATTGCTGAACCATCAATATTTTCGAATTACACCATTGATGGACTTGATTCATCCAGCAATCATATTTGTCATGAATGTTGCATGAACAGTGTGTGGAAGACTTGAGAAAATATTGTAGTAATAGTGTAAATCTACTAAAAGCTTTCATACTCATTAAATTTATGTAATATTTATATACTTTTTATTCTAGACTTCAATCCAGAGAGGCGCTCTTCTAAAAAGATCTCTGCTATAGCTTCTGAAGTTGTGATCTACAATGATTTTGGTCGCACTGCCATCTTCACTAGTCCAAAGAAGAAAAAGAAGAGTGGTGGAGAAACTAGCAGCTATCCTAGGGTGTCTGAGGGGGTTAGAAGATGGTCAAGAGAAGACTCGGGCAGATGGAGGGAAAAAGATGAAGGAAGTAGCAAGCATCAGAAGGATGGTGGTAAGAGTAGAAGACGTCCAAGTGTACAGCTAGAGGATGTTGAGCCAGTTGTACGAAAAAAGACTAAAAGGAAGTCACAATCTGGGCAGAAAGTTAGAGGGAAGACTGAATTAGCAGATGCTCATGGAGACCCTCCGCATAGAAAAAAGGCAACCTATGATGTGTCACACAGGCATAGGAGCCCTAGTAGTGCATGCAGTAGTGACACATCTTCATGCAGCAATGGTGATGATGATAATGATGATGATGATGATGATAGTTCTCCCAGGCTTCAAAGGAGCAGAGGTTAGTAGTTGTTATGAGGAGAATGTTAACACTTACAGTAGCAACACAGTATTGGCATAGATGAACTGTCAGGTTGTATAAAACCACCAACCATACATAGCCAAAAATGTTACCATACTTCCAACCATTATTGTCATGATCTCAATTAAAAAAAAAAAAAGAATTGTTAACTTTTCATTGTTGCAGACACAGCACCCCTACACCTACACACACAAAAATCAGTGTTGCAGTTTAAAAATAAAATTTTAAAAGAGCTCATATTATTAGTGGAAATTTAAAAAATCCATCAGTATTTACTGATGTGAAGGCACGGATTTGGTCATTGACCCCACAATAGCAACTTCAGGGCTGCCACATACTGCATATTAGAATATTTAATTTTTCCAAATTATTCTTATGGTTTTGAATTTTTACACTTGCACGCACATACTGTATGCATGCACACAGATAGAGGTGGTTGGGGGTGTGAGATAGGGGCTCCTCCTGGGACATTTGCCACAGTTCACTACCTATGCCAATGGAAACACCATTACTGTCACTGTTGTTGGGTCCTGTGATCTATCTTGTCCCTTGGTAATAGCCCTAGCAACTTTGCCAGACTCAATGCATCACCGTATAAGTTGATACTTCAGAGGTGAATAATCATCAGTTGCTTGGAAATCAAATTCAGTATCACCACCATAATTGTTATTTAGTGCCCAAACCACAGGACAGTATCAGCTTTCACTGACAGTGTGATCTTGTAGTTGTGCTGATGCCTGTGGTAGGTGATTGGGGGGTCATCAGGGTTTTCAGCACTATTCCTGGCATTTTTCTTGTCACCGTATTGTCCATGGTAGGGAGAATTTTTCTCCCAGTGTCCGATTATGCCTGAGTGCACACTGCAGACACTTTATCATAGCATTACCATGGATTACTTCATGTGTGTTTGAACTAGTTCAACTTCCTAGTGGAGATTGTCAGTATTCCAGAGTCTATAGCCGTGCAGTTCACTGCTGTCTTTCTCAGTGGGAGATTCCATGATACATTCACACTCTGAGTACAGTACTTAAAGCAGTCTGACTTCTCGGGCGCTGTAGGGCGTCATGGCCCCTCATCCCACAGAGGAAACACTGACTTCAGCTTTATAGACATTCATTGCTAGCTTTTGCAAGTGTTTAACACAAGAGGGCTGTTTTTTTGTTTAGCTGTGGGTTGGAAGTCATAATACCTTGTAGATTAAGTAAGGAATGTTTTTATTTGAAATTTTTCTGCTATGGGGAAATAGTTACTCTAGGTTTACACTCATATGTGCAGTTGCTCAGAAATTCTAGTAAGGAGTAGAGAATGCCCTGACATCAGCATGAGAGACCCAGCTCTTGATGCATATGTTTGCTAACTGTCATGAGAACAAGGAAGTGGAAGAGTTCACTAGCCCCTTCGAAGAGGGCTAGGCCCCTCAGAGGGCTGAGTGTTACTTTCCCCCCCTCCTCTTTTTAAATTGGAGTTAATTCTCCACAGGCCACTTTGTTTTCAAAACCTTAAAAAAAAAAAATTAAGGATCTATATCTTCATTGGAGTTATCACTAAGAAATAAGACTTAATTCACCTGAGTGAGTACTTAGGTGGCATGGCATGTACTTGGATAGCGTTCCCATGATGCATTGCAGTAGCACACTATTTTTTGCATCCTGCCCACATCATCCAAGCAGACTCGTTTTGTCATGCCTAGGCCTCTCGGATCTCTTGCACCAAATTTGAAGGCGCTAGAATTTAAGTGGATACAGTATATATATAGAGCCCCGCTTTACGGTGTTTCGCTTTACGGCGTTCCGCTAATACGGTCATTTCAAATTATGACCAAAACTCGCTATATGGCTCCCCCCACCTGACTTTTGAATATGGTCACCGCGCCCCACCCGGTTTGTTTACATTCTCTGTGAGATTCGTAAGCACTAAGTCTCTCCATTATGTCTGGAATCTCCAAAATTTCAAGGGTTTTTAAAAGTTATTTTATATATACTCTGATAATTATACTTATGTATACCTGTACCTAAATAAACTTACATATTGTGCTGGCGTGCAGGTACACATTAAAATCAGTAAGTGTTTTATGTCTCCAGACGTCATATTAGTAATGATAATAATAATCACAGAGTCTCATTTAAATGTCGTATATTACGTTACTATACACATTTTCATTAATCTGTTTTTTTTTTTTTCAAAATTATATAATAAACACGATGCATAACACATAAATATGATAAACACACCCCACAGTAGAATAAATAAACATAAGTATGAGATGTGGTAGCAGACGACTTGCACAATTATTTTATTATTTTATTTTTTATTATCACACTGGCCGATTCCCACCAAGGCAGGGTGGCCCGAAAAAGAAAAACTTTCACCATCATTCACTCCATCACTGTCTTGCCAGAAGGGTGCTTTACACTACAGTTTTTAAACTGCAACATTAACACCCCTCCTTCAGAGTGCAGGCACTGTACTTCCCATCTCCAGGACTCAAGTCCGGCCTGCCGGTTTCCCTGAACCCCTTCATAAATGTTACTTTGCTCACACTCCAACAGCACGTCAAGTATTAAAAACCATTTGTCCCCCATTCACTCCTGGGAAATCCAAGCCCCTCGCACACAAAACCTCCTTTACCCCCTCTCTCCAACCTTTCCCAGGCCGACCCTACCCCGCCTTCCTTCCACTACAGAACTGGGTACATTTTTGAAATCATTCTGTTTCGCTCCATTCTCTCTACATGTCCGAACCACCTCAACAACCCTTCCTCAGCCCTCTGGACAAACAACACTGCCTCCAGCCTTCTCCTCGCTGCAACATTCATCATCCATGCTTCACCCCCCATATAAGAGCGTTTGGTAAAACTATACTCTCAACATTCCCCTCTTTGCCCCCAAGGACAAAGTTCTTTGTCTCCACAGACTCCTAAGTGCACCACTCACTCTTTTTTCCCTCATCAATTCTATGAAATTTACCTCATCTTTCATAGACCATCCGCTGACACGTCCACTCCCAAATATCTAATACATTTACCTCCTCCATACTCTCTCCCCCCAATCGATATTTAATCTTTCATCACCTAATCTTTTTTTTTATCCTCAAAACCCTTTACCTTTCCCTTTTTTTCACCTTTAATTTCTTCTTTTGCACACCCCCCAAATTCATCCACCAATTCTGCAACTTCTTTTCAGAACCCCAAAGCACAGTGTCACCCAGCAAAGAGACGGGACAACTCCCATTTTGTGTGTGATTTTTTATTTTTTAACCCACCCTCTTGTCAAGCCCCGCTTTACTTCTTTTTACAACCCCATCTATAAATATATAAAACAACCACGTGACAATCACACATCCTTGTCTAAGGCCTACTTTTACGGGGAAATAATTTCCCTCTTTCCTACAACTCAACTTGACCCCACTATCCTCGAAAAACTCTTCACTGTTTTCAGTAACCTACCTCCTACACCATACACTTGCAACATCTCCCACATTGCCCCCCTATCCACCCTGTCATACCCTTTTTCCCAAAATCCATAAAGCCCACAAAACCATTTAGCCTTATCTAAATACTGTTCACTTTTATTTTCACTGTAAACGCCTGGGCCCAAACCCCCCCACCTTCCTAAAAACCTCCTTTTTCATCTCTATCCTATCTCCTCTTACTCTTTAAATTCTTTCAATAATAACCACCATACACTTTACCAGGTATACTCACAGACTTTTTCCCCCTATAATTTTTGCACTCTCTTTTTCCCCTTTTCCTTATACAAAGGGAATATCAGCCCTCCAAACCCAGGGAAACCCTTTCCCTCTTCCATACATTTTTAAATAAGCACCAACCACTCCAAAACTATATCCCCACCTGCTTTTGACATTTCAACTTACCCATCAATCCCGGGTGCCTTTCCCCCTTTTATTTTTACCTACTGCCTCACAACTTCCCCCACACTCACAACTGGCTCTTCCTCACTCCTACAAGATTTTTTCCTCCTTGCCCTATACACGAAATCACAGCTTCCCCCATCTTCTCAACATTTTAAAAACCCCAAAATATTCCCTCCACTTCCCCAAAACCCTAACTCTCCATTTAAAACTTCCCTCCTATTTTTAACTGACAAATCCCTTGTTCTCTAGCTTTCTTTCTTGTTTAACTCACTCCAAAACTTTTTCTTTTTTTTCAACAAAATTTGTTGATAACACCCCACCCCCCTCTCATTTTCTCTCTTTTTTCATTGCTTTACCACTCTTTTAAACCCCTCTCTTTTTTTTCCATATACTCTTCCCCCCTTGCATCACTTCTACTTTGTAAAAACTTCTCATATGCTAACTTTTTCTCCCTTACTACTCTCTTTACATCATCATTCCACCAATCGCTCCTCTTCCCTCCCGCACCCACTTTCCTGTAACCACAAACTTCTGCTGAACACTCTAACACTACATTTTTAAACCTACCCCATACCTCTTCGACCCCATTGCCTATGCTCTCATTAGCCCATCTATCCTCAATAGCTGTTTATATCTTACCCTAACTGCCTCCTCTTTTAGTTTATAAACCTTCACCTCTCCCTTCCCTGATGCTTCTATTCTCCTTGTATCCCATCTACCTTTTACTCTCAGTGTAGCTACAACTAGAAAGTGATCTGATATATCTGTGGCCCCTCTATAAACATGTACATCCTGAAGTCTACTCAACAGTCTTTTATCTACCAATACATAATCCAACAAACTACTGTCATTTCGCCCTACATCATATCTTGTATACTTATTTATCCTCTTTTTCTTAAAATATGTATTACCTATAACTAAACCCCTTTCTATACAAAGTTCAATCAAAGGGCTCCCATTATCATTTACACCTGGCACCCCAAACTTACCTACCACACCCTCTCTAAAGTTTCTCCTACTTTAGCATTCAGGTCCCCTACCACAATTACTCTCTCACTTGGTTCAAAGGCTCCTATACATTCACTTAACATCTCCCAAAATCTCTCTCTCTCCTCTGCATTCCTCTCTTCTCCAGGTGCATACACGCTTATTATGACCCACTTCTCGCATCCAACCTTTACTTTAATCCACATAATTCTTGAATTTACACATTCATATTCTCTTTTCTCCTTCCATAACTGATCATTTAACATTACTGCTACCCCTTCCTTTGCTCTAACTCTCTCAGATACTCCAGATTTAATCCCATTTGTTTCCCCCCACTGAAACTCTCCTACCCCCTTCAGCTTTGTTTCGCTTAGGGTCAGGACATCCAACTTCTTTTCATTCATAACATCAGCAATCATCTGTTTCTTGTCATCCGCACTACATCCACACACATTTAAGCATCCCAGTTTTATAAAGTTTCTCTTCTCTTTTTTAGTAAGTGTCTAATAATAATAATAATAATCACCGAGTCTCATTAAATGTCGTATATTACGTTAATATACACATTTTCATTAATCCATCCATGATATTTTTTCAAAATTATATAATAAACATGATAAATAACATATAAAGATGATAAATACACCCCACAATAGAATAAATAAACTAAAATATGAGATGTGGTAGCCAGATAACTTGTACAAGTGATGCCAAGAATAACATTTTCTCTAATCTAACATAAGAGAAAATGTGTTACTGGGGGTAACTGTAGAAAATTATTTCTTTCGTATGTATGTAAGTTTATTCAGGTATATACAAATACAGTTACATAGATTATCATACATAACAGCATATGTGTAGAGAACCTGGGATAACCCAAAAAAGTCAGACAGTGACTTATTTCCATTGCCTTCACTCAGAGCGTCATTTCTTCTCAAAATCATGTTACATGAGAATGGGAGTGTTCTTCTTTATTTATTCTACCATATCAATGTAGAGACAACCTGTACACAATGTAACTTGTACACAAACCAGACGTGTACACTTTGTTTACAAAACTTACCTTCGCCTGGTTTGTTTACATAACTCGGCGCCTGTCCTCTCTCATGCACTCATTCTTTCTTTCTCTCATTTATTCGTTTTATCTCATTTACTTATTCCTGACCCTACATTAAGACTACAAATATTTTAAGGTAAGTAATGAGTGAACTGTATATACATTTTATTGCTCTGGGATGCTTAAATCCTCTCTCCTTTTCTCCTCTGGGTTGTCTTTCTCTCTCCTGTCTCGTGTTTCTGTTCCTTCTTCATTTATTTTATTTCACCACTTCCCCTTTCACGCACCCCGGTGCGCTTGCTCTCCCTCTGTGGGTTTCTAGCTCTCTTGCAGTGCTCCCCTTCCTTTGTATTTGACTGGCTCGTCTTCCTTATTTCCCACTTCTACCACTACCACTACCACTACCTCTACCTCTTCTTCTTCTTCTACTACATCTACTGATGAAATTAAGACACATGTGCGGCGTCTGGTTGTCTTTGTTGTGGACGTTTCGCCATCCAGTGGCTGGCTGGATGGTGAAACGTCTACGGTGGGGATGCCCGGGTGTTGTGCATGTGTCATTTCATCCTGTCGGTATTATATACAATTCTTGTACTACTACTACTACTACTACTACCTCCACCTCTTCCTGCCTATATATAGCCGTCCTGCTCCACCTCTGTTAGTGTGACTTTGTCAATGGTCCAAGTCGGACCGAAACGTCGTCGTAAGCTTCTCTCTTTTATGTGCGGGTTATTTGTGTATCATAGAATAGTATGTGGACTAAAATGCCGGGAACAATGGGCTAGTAACCCCTTTTCCTGTAATAATTACTAAAAAGAATAAGAAGAAGAAAATTGTCAAAGTGGGAAGTCTGAATGTGCGTGGATGTTGTGCAAATGATAAGAAAGAGATGATTGTGGATGTTATGAATGAGAAGAAACTGGATGTTCTATCTTTAAGTGAAACAAAGATGAAAGGGTAGGAGAGTTTCAGTGGAGAGGAATAAATGGGATTAGGTCAGGGGTTTCAAATAGAGTTAGAGCTAAAGAAAGAGTAGCAATAATGTTGAAGGATAAGTTATGGTAGGAAAAGAGGGACTATAAATGTAATAATTCAAGGATTATGTGGAGTAAAATAAAGGTTGGATGTGAAAAGTGGGTTATAGTAAGTGTATATGCACCTGGAGAAGAGAAGTGTAGAGGAGAGAGAGAGATTTTAAGAAATGTTGGGTAAATGCATGGGGAGTTTCGAACCAAATGTGAGAGTAATGGTGGTTGGGGATTTCAATGCTAAAATGGGCAAAAATGTTGTGGAGGGAGTAGTAGGTAAATTTGGGGTGCCAGGGGTAAATGAAAATGGGGAGCCTTTAATTGAGTGATGTGTAGAAAGAGGTTTAGTAATAAGTAATACATATTTTATGAAGAAGAGAATAAATAAATATACAAGGTATGATATAGCACGTAATGAAAGTAGTTTTAGATTATGTATTGGTGGATAAAAGGTTGATGGATAGGCTCCAGGATGTACACGTTTATAGAGGGGCAACTGACATATCGGATCATTATTTAGTTGTAGCTACAGTTAGAATAAGAGGTAGATGGGAAAAGAGGAAAATGGCAACAACAAGTAAGAGGGAGGTGAGAGTGTATAAATTAAGGGAGGAGGAAGTACGGGTGAGATATAAGCAACTATTGGCAGAAAGGTGGACTGGTGCAAGTATGAGCAGTGGGGGGATTGAAGAGGGTTGGAATAGTTTTAAAAATGCAGTATTAGAATGTGGGGCAGAAGTTTGTGGTTACAGGAGGGTGGGTGCAGGAGGAAAGAGGAGTGATTGGTGGAATGATGAAGTAAAGGTTGTGATAAAAGAGAAAAGGTTAGCTTATGAGAGGTTTTTACAAAACAGAAGTGTTATAAGAAGAGTAGAATATATGGAGAGTAAAAGAAAGGTGAAGAGAGTGGTGAGAGAGTGCAAAAGGAGAGCAGATGATAGAGTGGGAGAGGCACTGTCAAGAAATTTTAATGAAAATAAGAAAAATTTTTGGAGTGAGTTAAACAAGTTAAGAAAGCCTAGGGAACAAATGGATTTGTCAGTTAAAAACAGAGTAGGGGAGTTAGTAGATGGGTAGAGGGAGGTTTTGGGTAGATGGCGAGAATATTTTGAGGAACTTTTAAATGCCGACGAGGAAAGGGAGGCGGTAATTTCATACACTGGCCAGGGAGGTATACCATCTTTTAGGAGTGAAGAAAAAACAGGATGTGAGTGTGGGGGAAGTGCGTGAGGCATTACTTAACCCTTTGAGGGCCGACAGGCCCTCTCCGAGGCTCGTTCTCAGGGTCGGCCAATTTAAAAAAAAAAAAATAATAATTTTCTCTTGTGAAAAGATAGAGAATCTTTTCCCGATCATAATGACACCAAAAGTTTGAAATTTGATGGAAAACTTATGGAATTATGCTCTCGCAAAGTAAACATCGGCGATTTTGCCCACTTTGAGCCCCATTTTCGGCCAATTCCACTGTACTAGTCGACAAAAAACATGAATACATGTATTTCACTAGAACTCCATTTTTTCTATCGAATGAGTGCAAGTAACCACCCATTTGTCAATTTCAACTATCCAGTACAGTGGTCAGAATTTAGCAATTTTGCCAATTTCACACAAATTTCAAAAAATGCCAATTTCCGAATAGGGTCCAGAATAAATAAGAAAGACATTCCTGGCACTAAAATGACATTTCCTCTGTTCATTAGTCATGTCTCAAGGCCCCTCTTACATTACATTTGCTTTCCACTTTGAATTTTTATTCTCACAAAAAAATAGAAGATTTACTGTTCTGCAGACTACTGCATTAGTGTAAAAAATGATATAAATAATATTGGTGCACTTGCGAAAGAATATTAGACTCACCAGCTGACGTGTATTGGACGCTTGGCATGATTTGTTTACTTTTGAACTTTGGTAAAAATCGAACATTTCTGCTACTTTGAGCTCAATTTCAAGGTACTTTTCATTGTAAACCAGTCAAAGTCATCTCAATTTCTGTAATATGTCTTCCATTCTATAAAATGAGACCAAGAAAACTAGAATACAACAATAAATACCATACAAAAATACAGTGCAAAGTCGCCGTTTTATTCTAAAAAAAAAAAGGTCAAATTTTTTTTTCTCATTATGCACTGTGTGCTGCAGGATTTTATTTATACTGTGCACACTGACCACATAGACCCATTCTTTCATACGTAAGCCTACCAGCTTTCTCACTAGATTTGAGGGCGCTAGAATTTAGGCGTACTAGTATGTCAAAAACCCTGGGTCGTAAGCCGTACTAGTACGGCCGAAACCCTCAAAGGGTTAAATGAAAGGGGGTAAAGCAGCTGGAACTGGCGGGATCATGACAGAAATGTTAAAAGCAGGGGGGATATAATGTTGGAGTGGTTGGTATTTTTGTTTAATAAATGTATGAAAGAGGGGAAGGTACCTAGAGATTGGCTGAGAGCATGTATAGTCCCTTTATATAAAGAGAAGGGGGACAAAAGAGATTGTAAAAATTATAGAGGAATAAGTTTACTGAGTATACCTTCCTAGGAAAAGTGTACGGTAGGGTTATAATTGAAAGAATTAGAGGCAAGATAGAATATAGGATTGCGGATGAGCAAGGAGGTTTTAGAGTAGGTAGGGGATGTGTAGATCAAGTGTTTACATTGAAACATATATGTGAACAGTATTTAGATAAAGGTAGGGAAGATTTTATTGCATTTAAGGATTTAGAAAAGGTACATGATAGTGGATAGGGGAACAATGTGGCAGATGTTGCAAGTATATGGAATAGGCGGTAAGTTACTAAATGCTGTAAACAGTTTTTATGAGGATAGCGAGGCTCAGGTTAGGGTGTGTAGAAGAGAGGGAGACTACTTCCTGGTAACAATAGGTCTTAGATGGGATGTGTAATGTCACCATGGTTGTTTAATATATTTATAGATGGGGTTGTAGAGGAAGTAAGTGCTAGGGTGTTCGGGAGAGGGGTGGGATTAAATTATGGGGAATCAAATACAAAATGGGAATTGACACAGTTGCTTTTTGCTGATGATATTGTGCTTATGGGAGATTCTAAAGAAAAATTGCAAAGTTTAGTGGATGAGTTTGGGAGTGTGTGTAAAGGTAGAAAGTTGAAAGTGAACATACAAAAGAGTAAGGTGATGAGGGTATCAAATGATTTAGATGAAAAATTGGATATCAAATTGGGGAGGAGTATGGAAGAAGTGAATGTTTTCAGATACTTGGGAGTTGACGTGTCGGCAGATGGATTTATGAAGGATGAGGTTAATCATAGAATTGATGAGGGGAAAAAAGGTGAGATGTGCATTGAGGTATATGTGGAGACAGAAAACATTATCTATGGAGGCAAAGAAGGGAATGTATGAAAGTATAGTAGTACCAACACTCTTATATGGGTGAAGCTTGGTTGTGAATGCAGCATCGAGGAGACGGTTGGAGGCAGTGGAGATGTCCTGTCTAAGGGCAATGTGTGGTGTAAATATTATGCAGAAAATTCAGAGTGTGGAAATTAGAAGGTGTTGAGTTCATAAAAGTATTAGAGGGCTGAAGAGGGGTTGTTGAGGTGGTTTGGTCATTTAGAGAGAATGAATCAAAGTAGAATGACATGGAGAGGATTTAAATCTGTAGGGGAAGGAAGGCAGGGTAGGGGTCGTCCTCAAAATGGTTGGAAGGAAGGGGTAAGGGAGGTTTTGTGGGCGGGGGCTTGGACTTCCAGCAGGCGTGCGTGAGCATGTTCGATAGGAGTGAATGGAGACGAATGGTATTTGGGACCTGATGATCTGTTGGTGTGAGCAGGGTAATATTTAGTGAAGGGATTCAGGGAAACCGGTTATTTTTATATAGCTGGACTTGAGTCCTGGAAATGGGAAGTACAATGCCTGCACTCTTAAGGAGGGGTTCGGGATATTGGCAGTTTAGAGGGGTGTGTTGTGTATCTTTATTCATATATGCTTCTAAGCTGTTGTGTTCTGAGCACCTCTGCAAAAACAGTGATTATGTGTGAGTGAGATGAAAGAGTTGAATGATGAAAGTATTTTCTTTTTGGGGATTTTCTTTTTGGGCCACCCTGCCTCAGTGGGAGACGGCCGACTTGTTAAAAAGAAAAAAAAAAAAATTACCCCCCTAAACCTTCAACCCTTGGTTTGTGCTTTTGGCACAACTGATTGTCCATACTCCAAATATATATGATGATTGTAAATTCTTTTCATAGATAATCATCTACAGTAAGGCCCCACTTATACGACTGGTTAGGTTCCAGGCTACTGCCTTAAAGCAGAAATTGCCAAAATACAGAATGCCATTTGTTTCCACTTTTAAATGTCAGATAATAAGTTTACACTAACATATATTAAGTTTCTAATAGAACTAGGCATTAACCCTTAAAGTGTCCAAACGTAGATCTGCTTTTGTACCGCTAGCACTCCAAACGTAGATTGTTTTATTTTTCCTGCCTCCAAATTTGACACAATTGGCCTGAGATGCCTGGTCAGTATAGAATGGGTCTTAACACTGTGTGTGAAGTATTAAAGAAATCTGGGACCACTTAGTACCTTGTGGGAGCACCAGTTCAATTGAGCGCCAGCTAGAGCAAATAGCGTGGCAAACACCATGAATTCACTGATGTCATGTTGTGTTAACACTGCCCTTTTAAGAGGAAAGGGATGTTAACCCAGAGTTTAGTGGCTTTGAGGTCTATGTAAGTATCCAGCGCCAACTTTGCGGGTTTATATATCAGTAAGTACTGACCCTAAATTTTTTTTTATCTTATAACGTGTAGAATAATGCCCTCTTAAAAAAAATAATTTCCAAAATATTCGGAGCGCTGGGTGAGTGAATATAGATCTACGTTTAGACAGTTTAAGGGCTAAAAAACAATAAAAAGTAAAATACACACATTACACTCATTACTTACCTCAAAATATTTGTAGTATAACGGGCTTGTTTGGTAGCTGGTAGCGGGTGTGAATGATATACTTCGGAGGCTTCTTACTTTATTGTTAAGTCGTAGGTGGGTTACACAGGCTTGTGTTGTGTGTGCCCATGGCCCGGGAGGGCCATGCCCACGAGAGAGAGCTGGGAGTACTTGTGTCTTCCTGCTAGGCCGCTGTGTCAGTGAGAGGGAGGCATGTCTGGGCATACTGAAGTGGCAAGGCCTATAGGTGGCAGCACTTGAGTGGCGCGAAATATGAACTAAGCTGGCAGACAGCATGGGCTGTCTGTGCAGACAGTACAGGCTGTCTACATATGCTCGGCCACCTACCGCGCGTTCTCCCGACGCGGCAATACTGGTAGTAAAAGAAACTCTGCCCTCTTTCTCGAGGAACGGGGCACAGAACACAAATAAAAACATAATAATACTTTATGGACATGGAAAAAAAACTTCCTACAGGAGGAAAAAAACATGGGGTTGCTAAACATCGTGGTCAAAAGCAATGAGCGCGAAGGGCATCACTGCACGCCTTCCTGCGTTTGGGCAGGTACTGCAACACGGGGGACCCTCGCTGCGGCTGAGCTTTGACTAACAGGGTACGGTCTCCCTGGTGAAGCAGTCATCGTAGGAGTCGCTGCAGGTTTTCACTCAACCTAGGGGACGACATCCGGTGCCCTCGAGTGAGGCGTCGACAAAAATCGGGAACGGGCAGGACTTCAGGCAGCGACTCAGGAGGACACTTTCTCGACTGGGACTGTCGCTGGGCTGTCACTGCCGGGGAGCGTGGAGCGAGTTTGTGGAGCGAGTCGTGGCAGAGACGACTGGGCGAAACATCTGGGAAATCGTAACATCATACACCAGACTGCAGTGAGCGAGCTAGCAGTCCCAAAGTGACATCATCTTTGTGCAGGCTGCTCACTGAAGCTTGTGACACGAGGCTGACACAGCGCCTGCCGACAGGCCTGGCTGCGGCTTGACGAGTATCATCTCTCGACAGTTGGAGTTTTAGCAGAGGTTTGCCTAAGCGTCCCCAGACTTGTTTCTCTACATATAACTGCACTCTGACGGTCTGGAGGTGAAGTGAAACAAATCAAGATGGGAATCGTAGCAGGTACGATTCTGCAGAACATCACGAGCGACGAGCATAAAAGCTTTCTGTACAAGAGGGCTCGTACACTCAGGGCTGAGTAATCAGCTGTCAAACACACTGGTCACACGGGTGACTTAACACAGTGGTGCTACTCAGGTCTGGCTGGCCCAGACCTCACTGGACACACGGAAACTTTAAAAACACACTGCTGTACATATGGTACAACATGGCTTAACTAGCAAATGATGCTTTTCTGTGCACAAAACTGACACTAAGACATATACTAAAATGTGAGAACACTGACTAAGAGGAATTAATTAACACATGACATATTTTCTCTCAGTCTTCTCGACAATACTGAAATAATTACTGAACACTCGATGGTGACATCATGTGATGTCAGGCGTGATGTCGCGAGGTGACGTCAGCAGACATCTCGAGGTGACCATGAAGTCGGGCAGCATCGTGGGTGACGTCAATGTGATGCGGGCAGCAGACCACAGCATGTGGCCTGGGACATCTGGTAACTCACGTAGCTCGTAGGTCTACGTGACATCGGCCACACCCAACATGGTGTCGATCCACGTGGTGTCGTGATCTACGTGGCATGCTGATCCACGCAGCTTCGAGTGGCCTTGGGCACTCGGATACACAGCACTGGCAAAGAATTCACACGAAAAACAGCAGAAAACACAGCAGAGGGAGTGGGCAGTGGTGAGTGGTAGTGTGGTGGCGAGGAGCGTGGGTGAGTATGGCAGGGCGAGCATCTAGCCATTCCTCCTCCTCCTCCACCCACAAACACGTGGAGAAGCTCACACTGGACGCAGAAATCACCACAAAACTCGCCTCTGGCTTGCTGAAACAGCTGTGCTGAGCTGAACAACAACAACAGCATACAAGTGACGCTGAACACGTGACTTGAGAAACAGCGTAGGACACTGTAGCGTGGAGTCACTGTAGCGTGGGGTCACTGTGACGCCACCCACCATTCTCGAAGACTTTCGACAAATTTCGGCTGGATCCTGCTAGTACCTGTGTCTGGATGCTCAAAAGTGCAGACACGACATCAGGATAACTCGTTGAGAGACGGATGCTTCTTGTATGGGATGATGAAGTGAAGATGACTTCATACCTCTTCCTCCCTCTCTCCAGGCAAACACAACTGCTGCAAGCACCGCTGTCACCATTTATAACAGGCTTGTTTGGTAGCTGGTAGCGGGTGTGAATGATATACTTCTTCGGAGGCTTCTTACTTTATTGTTAAGTCGTAGGTGGGTTACATAGGCTTGTGTTGTGTGTGCCCATGGCCCGGGAGGGCCATGCCCACGAGAGAGAGCTGGGAGTACTTGTCTTCCTGCTAGGCCGCTGTGTCAGTGAGAGGGAGGCATGTCTGGGCATACTGAAGTGGCAAGGCCTATAGGTGGCAGCACTTGAGTGGCGCAAAATATGAACCAAGCTGGCAGACAGCATGGGCTGTCTGTGCAGACAGTACAGGCTGTCTACAGTAGTCTTAATGTAAGGTGAGAAGTGAGTATTGTTTATTGTAACAAATCAGGTGTGGTTGGTACGGTAGCCACCCACCCCACCCTACCCACACATAATATACTATGACATTTAAAGTGCCCTAGAGTGATAAAATGCGTATACAGCGGTCCCTCAATAATCATCCGGCCTGAAAGTTACCCATTTCGGAAATAGTCCTGTTTTTTCGTCAAAATATTGGCTCGCAAATGGTCCGGTAACTTGCTAATAGTCCTAATAGTCCTTCGTCCCGGACGCGTACTCACGCTCTGAGCCGCCTCGCCCTTTCCTTCCCAGCCAGTGTGCCATTGTTTACCAGTGAGTGACTGTTCCCTCGCAAGTCCCAAATGAGTGGATAGAGTTATCAGAGCTTATTTCTTGGGTAGCATTGAGGACTGGGTTGGGAAAATGTTTCGTTAGTGGGATGAATTGTAAAGGACCTGCTGAGCATGGGCCAACAGGCCTGCTGCAGTGATCCTTCTTTCTTATGTTCATCAACCACTATCACAACTGCTTCCACTCTACCACCACCATCTTTGTATTTTTCTACAAACTTTTTCATAAATTATGTGTTTCTCACATTCTTTACCAAAGGGCTGGCACTAGAAGCTTTCTTTGGTGGTAGTGATGGTGGTAGGTGGTGGTAGTGATGGTGGTAGAAGGTAGCAGTGATGGTGGTAACAGTTGTAATAGTGGTAGAAGGTCATAGTGATGGTGGTAGTGGGTTCCTTCTTTAGTGATTCAGTGATTCTACCAACTCCTCCAATGTTGTTGGAGTTATATAGGGCTACAAAAACCACCGCCGACTCAGCTGCTGCTTCACCATTATGGACGGCTTACGCTCAGTGGCCCTTATATACCCAACAACAACAACACAACACAACACCTCTCGTGACATACATAATGACTTATTTTATTCATTCTAGAGTATATTCCATGTTTCTATGTTATTAATATTGTTTATTATGTCATATTAGTTGCATTGTGATTGATAAATAAGCCATAGAGTTGATATTAGTGTCATATTCTCCAACAATAAACTTGCCATCCCTCCCTCACACAAACAAATAGCCAATAAGAACATAACAATGGAAGAACACTGCAGGTCTACTGGCCCATACAAGGCAGGTCCTTATCAAAATGACCTCCACCCAAAGCTACCCAAGAATTTACTCCCGTACCCAATGACACAAATCAAACTCAGCTCCTCCAACTCGTATATTTGTCCAGTCTCTTCTTAAAGCTACCTGAGGTCCTAGCCTCAATCACCCTACTGGTAAGTGTGATGTTAAATAAGAAATTAAGAAAGTAGGAACACTGGAACAGGCCTGCTGGCCCATACTAGGCCGGTCCTTCACAAATCCAACCCACTAACAGAACAAATGCTACCCAAGCAATAAGCTCAGGTGCAAGTCCGACTCAAATCCAACCCCTTTCACTCGTGTATTTATCCAACCTAAATTTGAAACTACCCAAGCCATAGCTTTTAGAACATTGGAAAGGAGGAACACTGCAGTAAGCCTGTTGGCCCATATTAGGCTGGTCCTTCACAAATCCAACCCACTAACAGAACAAATGCTACCCAAGCAATAAGCTCAGGTGCAAGTCCGACTCAAATCCAACCCCTCTCACACGTGTATTTATCCAACATAAATTTGAAACTACCCAATGTTTTAGCTTCGATCACCTACTAGGCAGACCGTTCCACTCATCAACTACCCCTATTACCAATGTTCATTTATACATTTTATTAGTGCCCTAGAGTCCTTATGGAGGGGGATTCCCCTTCCAAATAACCTCTCTTCCCTCTCTCCTCCTCCCTGTCTTCCATTCATCAACAACAGCCTTCAATAAAGGTAACTGTCATGTTGAATGTTCATTCTTTTGTGCATGTAAATCTATCTTTTAGGTAAAAAAAATTTTTTTTTGTTGATACTTCTGGGTGTCTGGAACGAATTACTGTAATTGGATTTACATTATTTCTTATGGGGAAAATTGATTCAAAAATCGTCCATTTCGATAATAGTCCCACTTCCAGGAACGGATTATGGACGATTATTGAGGGACCACTGTAGTATATACTCATTACTTACCTTAAAATATTTGTAGTCTTAATGGTCTTAACATAGGGTGCATGGTGAACAATATTTATTTGTAGAAAGTCAGGTGTGGTAGGTATTGTAGCCCATCTGGCCACCCCACCCACATAATATACAGTGGACCCCCGCATAGCGACCTTAATCCGTGCAAGAGGGCTGGCTGTTATGCGAAATGTTCGGTATGCGAATGAATTTTCCCCATAAGAAATAATGGAAATCAAATTAATCCGTGCAAGACACCCAAAAGTATGAAAAAAAAATTTTTACCACATGAAATGTTAATTTTAATACACACAAACTGAAAAAGGCATGCACAATTACATGACACTTACTTTTATTGAAGATCTGGTGATGATTGATGGGATGGGAGGAGGGGAGAGAGAGTGTTAGTGTTTAGAAGGGGAATCCCCTTCCATTAAGACTTGAGGTGTCGAGTCCTTTTCTGGGGTTACTTCCCTTCTTCTTTTAATGGCACTAGGACCAGCTTCAGAGTCACTGGACTTCTTTCGCACAACATATCTGTCCATAGTGGCTTGTACTTCTCGTTCCTTTATGACTTCCCTAAAGTGTTTCACAACATTGTCAGTGTAATAGTCACCAGCACGGCTTGCAATAGCTTGTGTAGGGTGATTTTCATCCATGAAGGTTTTGCACTTCAAGCCACTTTGCACAGATTTCCTTAATCTTTGTAGTAGGCAATTTCTTCAATTTCTCTCTCCCCTCCTTCGAACCAGTTTCCTCAGGTCTGGCCTCTTGCTGTTGAAGTTGATCTATCAGCTCATCAGTGGTTAGTTCTTCATTGTCCTCCTCCACCAACTCTTCCACATCATCCCCACTAACCTCCAACCCTAAGGACTTTCTCAATGCCACAATGGATTCCTCAACTGGCATAATCCTCTCAGGGTTAGCCTCAAACCCTTCAAAATCCCTTTTGTCTACACATTCTGGCCACAGTTTCTTCCAAGCAGAGTTCAAGGTCTTCTAGTCACTCCCTCCCAAGCCTTACCTATAAGGTTTAATACAATTGAGGATATAAAGTGATCTCTCCAAAAGTCTCTTAGAGTCAGTTGAGTTTCTGAGGTCACTACAAAGCACCTTTCAAACAGAGCTTTTGTGTACAGTTTTTTGAAGTTTGCAATAACCTGCTGGTCCATGGGCTGCAGGAGAGGAGTGGTATTAGGAGGCAAAAACTTCACCTTAATGAATTTCATGTCCCCATAAAGTCGCTCTGCCACGTCTGTAGGATGACCAGGGCATTGTCTAACACCAGAGGCACTTAAGTTCTAATTTCTTTTCAGTTAGGTAATCTTTCACATTGGGGGCAAATGCATGGTGTAACCAGTCATAGAAAAAGTCCCTAGTGACCCATGCCTTACTGTTTGCCCTCCACAGCACACACAAATTTTCCTTGAGGACATTCTTTTGCCTGAACGGTCTGGGAGTTTCAGAGTGATACACTAATAAAGGCTTCACTTTGCAATCACCAGTAGCATTGGAACACATAGAAGAGTAAGCCTGTCTTTCATAGGCTTATGTCCTGGGAGTGCCTTTTCCTCCTGAGTAATGTAGGTCCTGCTTGGCATTTTCTTCCAAAACAGGCCTGTTTCATCACAATTAAACACTTGTTCAGGTTTCAGTCCTTCACTGTCTATGTACTCCTTGAATTCCTGCACATATTTTTCAGCCGCTTTGTGGTCTGAACTGGCAGCCTCACCATGCCTTATCACACTATGTATGCCACTACGCTTCTTAATCTCTCAAACCAACCTTTGCTGGCCTTAAATTCACTCACATCATCACTAGTTGCAGGCATTTTTTTAATTAAATCCTCATGCAACTTCCTAGCCTTTTCGCTTATGATTGCTTGAGAAACGCTAATCTCCTGCTATGCTGTTTTTCATTTATCCACACCAATAAGAGTCTCTCAACATCTTCCATCACTTGCGATCTCTGTTTCGAAAACACAGTTAAACCTTTGGCAAGAACAGCTTCCTTGATTGCCTTTCTGTTGCCCACAATAGTAGAGATGGTTGATTTGGGTTTCTTGTACAACCTGACCAGGTCGGCGATACACACTCCACTTTCATACTTATCAATGATCCTCTTTCTTCATCTCTATTGGAATTCTCACCTTATTGCTGTAGGGTTGGAACTAGAAGCTTTCTTGGGGCCCATGGTCACTTATTTTCCAGATAAAGCACCGAAAACACTGTAATAATACGAAATATTCCGATTGTATGCTTGGATGTTACCGCGGAGGCTGGCTGGTAAACAATGCCACCGGCGGAACATATGAGGCTGGCTCAGGCCGCACACTGGACGCGTCTCGGACGATGGGCGGTGAGCGGGTTTTTGGGCGGTATGCGAGGCAAAATTTTAGCGATCAAAGCGTCCGGTATGCGGATTGTATGGTATGCAATGCGTACGGTATGCGGGGGTCCACTGTATACTAGGCATTTAAAGTGCCCTAGAGCAATAAAATGTATAAACAGTACACTCATTACTTTAAAATATTTCTAGTCTTAATGTAGGGTGAGAGATAAGTAAACGAGACAAAAAAGAATAAGAGGGAGAGAGACGAGAGGGAGAGACGAGAGGGAGAGAGACGAGAGGGAGAGAGACGAGAGGGAGAGAGACGAGAGGGAGAGAGACGAGAGGGAGAGAGACGAGAGGGAGAGAGACGAGAGGGGGAGAGACGAGAGGGAGAGAGACGAGAGGGGGAGAGACGAGAGGGGAGAGACAGAGGGGGAGAGACGAGAGGGGGAGAGACGAGAGGGGAGAGACGAGAGGAGAGAGAGACGAGAGGAGAGAGAGACGAGAGGAGAGAGAGACGAGAGGAGAGAGAGACGAGAGAGAGAGAGACGAGATGAGAGAGAGACGAGATGAGAGACACGAGACGAGACATAGCGGCAAACAAACAGACAAACGTGGCTCGTGGGTTGATACACATTCATTTCCATATTTGTAAAGCTTATATCATAATACAAACACTTTACATTGTGTACAAGTTGTCTTCACATTGGTACAGTGGAATAAATACAGAGCAACACTCCCATTCTCATGTAACTTGCCATTTTTAAAAGGAACGATGCTCTGAGTGAAGGCACATGAAAGGAATAATTTTATACAGTTATCCCCAGTAATACTATTGTGTGCACATTTTCTTGGATGTTGGACTAGAGAAAATGTTATTCTTACTGACTCTCTGACAACACGACTGGAAAAACATCTCATATTTGTTAATTTATAATACTGTGGGGTGTATTTATCATGTTTATATGTTACGTAGCATGTTTGTTATACATATTTTGAAAAAAAAATATAGATGGATTAACCCTTTGACTGTTGTGGTCGTATATATACGACTTACGCGCCACTGTTTTGGACGTATTAATACACGTAAATTCTAGCAGCTTCAAATCAAGCAGGAGAAAGCTGGTTGGCCCACATGTGAGAAAATAGGTCTGTGTGGTCAGTGTGCACCTCATAAAAAAAATCCTGCGGCACGCAGTGCATAATGAGAAAAAAAAACTGACCGTTTGATTGGATTAAAACTCTGACTTTGAGGTGTATTTTCGTATAGTATTTATCGTTGTATTCTCGTTTTCGTGGTCTCTAGTGATAAAATAGAAAACATATTACAGAAATAGAGTTAATTTTGATTAGTTTCATGATGAAAACGACCTTGAAATTGAGCTCAAAGTAGCAGAAATGTTCGATTTTTACCAATGTTCAGAAGTAAGCAAATCACACCACACGTCTAATACACATCAGCTGGGGAATCTAATATTCTTTCACTAGTGCACTGTTATTATTTATACCATTTTTACAATAATGCATTAGTCTGCATAACAGTAAATTTTGTATTTTTTGTATGACTAAAAAATCAAAATAGAAAGCAATAGTAATATAATTGGGGGCCTAGAGACGTGACTGATGAACAGAGGATATGTTATTTTAGTGCCAAGAATGTCTACCTTGTTTATTCTGGACCTTATTTTGAAATTGGCATCTCTTTTAATTTGCGTGAAATTGGCCAAATTGCCAATTTGACCACTTTATTGGGTAGTTCAAATCGGTAAATGGGCGGTTTCTTGTACTCAACTGATATAAAAAATGGAGTTCTGAAGAAATAGCTACGAGTTTGGTCAACTGGAACAACGGAATTGGCCAAAAACAGCTCAGTCGGCGAAATCGCCAATGCGTATGTCGCCAAGACCACTGACTTTGCGGGAGCGTAATTCTGTGAGTTTTCAACCAAATTTCGTGCTTTTGGTATCATTACCATCAGGAAAAGACTCTATCATTTCATAAGAATTTTTTTTTTCCCCAAAAATTTTGCGACATACAATGACAGTTTCAGAAAGGGGCTTGCGACAGTCGAAGGGTTAAGCAAAATGCCTATATTAACGTTTTATACGACATTTAATGCACCGCAGTGATTATTATTATTATTATTATTATTATTATTATTATTATTATCATCATCATTATCATCATTATTTTTATTAATATGGCATCTTCAAGACTAATAAGACACTCTTAGTTGTTTTAATGATCCAACGTAGCCGAGGGGTTACAAGTGACTATACCTTCTGCCAGATCACTCACTACTGGGTCAAGGGAGGAGCCAGAGATGTGAGTAGGGAAATCAACAAAGTTTCTCATGTCAAATACTGCAAGAAGGTCATCAAAGTCCCTCTGTATAAAGTGTTGATTGAGGTCACCAACAATTATGATATGTTTACAGTTGTGTTGTAACAGAAGGGAGTCCATATTTTCCATTAGGAAGTTGATGGGGTCTGCATGTTGCCACTGAGGTCTGTACATTGCACATGCTAGTACAGAGGTACTAGTGTTTATGCAGAGCTTGAAGAACATCATTTGAAGATGAGTAGGGGTGGCAACATCAATGTGCTGGACATGAACACTTTTAGAGAAGCACACAGCAACAACACCTTGCCCTTGCCTGTCTCTTCTCATCATGAGGTGTAGCCAGCAATTCTTGCAAAATTTTCTGGAGTCCTGTTGTCCAAAAATGTTTCAACAACAGCTATCGTGTCGGGACGTCAAGTGTTCACAAAACTGTGTGAGCTCTCCAACATTAGTAATGAAACCTCTAATGTTGGCTGACAGGATGCTGATAGACTGGCTCCTCATGATGTGGTCAGCTTGAGGTGGTGGGAGTGTAAG
>NC_069400.1:16033490-16103515 GCF_026875155.1 Cherax quadricarinatus
AAACAATTTGACAAATAAAGCTGTAGGTCCTCCCAAGGCTTCAACTTCTCAGGAGGGTGATGAATCTCATTCTTGCAAAGTAGAGAAGTTTGAAGAAAATGATCATATGGCTGAACCTCAAAAAGACTTGAAAGATTTGCCTGCAGAGCAATATCAGGCTTTCATGTCTGTGGTGCTAAAGCAGCAAACCTCACAGCCTAAACAAGCAGTCACAAATGATAACTCTCAGAGGACTTTGATAGAAGTTCCTCTAATAAAAGATGTTGGCAAGGGTTTGAGTCATAACTGTGAAAGAGACCAACTTTTATCAAAAATCCAGCTTAATACAAGTAAGAGGAAAAGGAGAAGGGAACGGCAGAAATATAGGATAAAACAATTAAAAAGGAAAATGCTTGCAGGTTCAAAAATCATTAGGCAGTTAGAACCTGTGATTAAGGATACAGTTGCTAATCTTAAATCAGAACCTGTACCTGAAGAGGAAGATGAAGATTTGCTGCGTGCAAAACTTCTTATTGATTTGTCTATAAAAAACCAACAAAAAACAGTAGCATCGAGAGTTAAGCAAGTGCCAGCAGCTTCTGTTGAATCTAGCCAGTATTCGTGCTACCAGAAAAAATTAGATAAACTTGCATTTGAGGCAAGGGAAGCAAGTGACAGCTCACCTGTTCCAAGTTATCCTTCATCATCGGAGTCTTCCCCAGTAGCCAGAACTCGTGTCAGTCAAGCATCACTTCATAAAAATGTCCACAAGCTTCAAGCCAGGATTAAGGAAGGTAGCCCAACACACAAATTTAGGACTGATTCAAGACAAAGTCTCTCAGATATAGGTGGCATTGGTTTAGATCCCAAAAGTAGCCAGTATGATTATGCTGTCCCTCATGATGCTAATGCTGAGAGTGAAAGTCCTAAGTTTATGTTTCCGCTAGTTAAGCCAGTTATTATCAATTTAAAGTCAGACTCGGAGGATGAAACTGAAGAAGGCAGAGTTGAGAACCAAACTAAAAGTCGAGACCCCAAGACAGTAGCTGAGCCTAAAGCCTCTAGCAGTGGAGCAATAAGCAACAGCATTGATCGATTTTTGAAAAGTATACGCAATCGTGATCAGCCTGGTGAAGAATTTAGAAGCATAAAAGAGAATGCAAGAGCATCTAGGCAAAATTCAGCGGGCATTTCATCGAGATGTAAAACAGCAGCCAAAGATTCTACCCCTAATGTAAGTTAATGATTTTGTATTTCCGAAAAAGGTGGTGATACCTAAGTATTGTCAGAAATCATACATAGTTCTTTTGTATAAGCCTATACAAGAAAAGAATGCATAAAGGTTAGATAAAAGTGAGCATAGAAAACCATAGGGGTGATAGAAAAAATAGGCAGTAAAAAGTTTGATGTCAGATGGGTGGGAGGAAATATGGATATTAAAGATTTGAGTGTGGATGTGTCAACAGATGAGTGCATAAAAGTTGATGTGACATACAGGATATGCAAGGAATGGGGAGAAGGGGATTTGGATGGGGTGTTCAGGATTCTGTGGAAAGGAAGAAATGTACCACAGTATATTGGTACCAACACTTTTGTATCAATATGAGGCATGATCTTAGACTTGCAGTGAGGAGGTTGATGGCAGTGGAGATTTATTCAAGATTGTGTGCTGTGAATATCAGGTATTGGGGAGTGAAATATCTAAGATGGTGTGGGAGTATAAAATGTACAAGTCAGAGAGTGTAAGTGGGGTTTTCAAACTGGTTCACTTATTTAGACAGGGTAGAGCAAAATACCTTGACCAAGAGGATTTGTAAATATGGGGTGAATGTTCTAGGATGACTCGAAATTATAGCTCCACGATTGCAAACAAACCACAGTATGGGTGGGGATTGAACTGGGCCAGCTGGCTACAAGATTCGCCCAACTAGTATATAAATATACCTAGTTGAGTGAATCTTATTGTAGCCAGCTGGCCCAGTGGCTAATGTGTTGGTCTGGAATTTTACAACTCACTTACTGCAAGTTCAATCCCTGCTAGTACTGTGGTTCTGGGATGGTGTATGTAAAGGCAATTTCAAGTGATAGCCCCTTCAGGGGTAGCTAGTGAAAGGCTTTTGAGCCAAGTAGTTAGAGCTACCCTTCTCTTTGGATTGAATTCGTTTACCTCCAGTTCTCCAGGCCCTGTATGACCACTACAGGTTTAGCACTTCCCCCAGTAATATAATGCTGTAATTTGTTTGTTTTTTGTGCTTGTGTCTCTGAACAAGGTGCCATCTATGAAGGTATTAAGGGAAACCAGTTAGATTTGAGTACCGGAGATGGTATGTACAGTGTCAGGACTCTTTCACTAGTAAATCCTCCATTCTATCAGTTGATACCAAGAAACAGCCAATAAAATCTTGAAATCTATTTCAGTTGCTATTTTAAGCCAAACATAAGATCAGTTTGCTTTTTTTATTATGTTGATGAAGAAAGGGAGGTGGTAATTTCATGCATTGGCCAGGATGGTATACCATCTTTTAGGAGCGAAGAAGAACAGGATGTGAGTGTGGGGGAGGTGCGTGAGGCATTACATAGAATGAAAGGGGGTAAAGCAGCTGGAACTGACGGGATCATGACAGAAGTGTTAAAAGCCGGGGGGCATATAGTGTTGAAGTGGTTGGTATTTTTGTTTAATAAATGTATGAAAGAGGGGAAGGTACCTAGAGATTGGCAGAGAGCATGTATAGTCCCTGTATATAAAGGGAAGAGGGACAAAAGAGATTGTAAACATTATAGAGGAATAAGTTTACTGAGTATACAAGGAAAAGTGTACGGTAGGGTCATAATTGAAAGAATTAGAGGTAAGACAGAATGTAGGATTGTGGATGAGCAAGGAGGTTTTAGAGTGGCTAGGGGATGTGTAGATCAAGTGTTTACATTGAAGCATATATATGAACAGTATTTAGATAAAGGTAAGGAAGTTTTTATTGCATTTATGGATTTAGAAAATACATATGATAGAGTGGATAGGGGAGCAATGTGGCAGATGTTGCAAGTATATGGAATAGGTGGTAAGTTACTAAATGCTGTAAAGAGTTTTTATGAGGATAGTGAGGTTCAGGTTAGGGTGTGTAGAAGAGAGGGAGACTACTTCCCAGTAAAAGTAGGTCTTAGGGATGTGTAATGTCACCATGGTTGTTCAATATATTTACAGATGGGTTATAAAAGAAGTAAATGCTAGGGTGTTCGGGAGAGGGGTGGGATTAAATTATGGGGAATCAAATACAAAATGGGAATTGACACAGTTGCTTTTTGCTGATGATACTGTGCTTATGGGAGATTCTAAAGAAAAATTGCAAAGGTTAGTGGATGAGTTTGAGAATGTGTGTAAAGGTAGAAAGTTGAAAGTGAACATAGAAAAGAGTAAGGTGATGAGGGTATCAAATGATTTAGATAAAAAAAAAATTGGATATCAAATTGGGGAGGAGGAGTATGGAAGAAGTGAATGTTTTCAGATACTTGGGAGTTGACGTGTCAGCGGATGGATTTATGAAGGATGAGGTTAATCATAGAATTGATGAGGGAAAAAAGGTGAGTGGTGTGTTGAGGTATATTTGGAGACAAAAAATGTTATCTATGGAGGCAAAGAAGGGAATGTATGAAAGTATAGTAGTACCAACACTCTTATATGGGTGTGAAGCTTGGTTGTGAATGCAGCATCGAGGAGGCGGTTAGAGGCAGTGGAGATGTCCTGTCTAAGGGCAATGTGTGGTGTAAATATTATGCAGAAAATTCAGAGTGTGGAAATTAGGAGAAGGTGTGGAATTAATATAAGTATTAGTCAGAGGGCTGAAGAGGGGATGTTGAGGTGGTTTGGTCATTTAGAGAGAATGGATCAAAGTAGAATGACATGGAGAGCATTTAAGTCCGTACGGAAAGGAAGGTGGGATAGGGGTCGTCCTCGAAAAGGTTGGAAGGAAGGGGTAAGGGAGGTTTTGTGGGCGAGGGGCTTGGCCTTCCAGCAGGCGTGCGTGAGCGTGTTTGATAGGAGTGAATGGAGACGAATGGTATTTGGGACCTGACGATCTGTTGGAGTGTGAGCAACGTAATATTTAGTGAAGGGATTCTAAACTGTTGTGTTCTGAGCACCTCTGCAAATACAGTGATTGTGTGAGTGAGGTGAAAGTGTTGAATGATGATGAAAGTATTTTCTTTTTGGGGATTTTCTTTCTTTTTGGGTCACCCTGCCTCGGTAAGAGACGGCTGACTTGTTAAAAAAAAAAAATATACTGTACACTCTCGTTCCCTCATGTCTGTGCCAAAATTTACTGTAGCATATTTAAGGGCATTGTGCTTAAAACGTAAATTTACATGAGCAACAGTGGCATCATTGTAGATCTACTTGGGGTGCAGAGAAACAGTTAAATACTAACTAAATTTTGGGTGACTTTATGGGAAGGTAAACTTATAAAACCTGATACAGTAGTATTGATTTGTTTTTGTAGCTTACCTTGTTCTGCAGGTTGTTCGGCACCTGAGTCGTACCCAGCAAATGGAATATCGTTTGCTGAAGGAGAAGCTGAGAGAAAAAGAGCTGCTACACCTCAAAAAGCAGTTGCAGCAGAGGCGACCAACCATTCCAACAAAGAAAAACAGGATTAGTTTTGCCGACAGTCCTGAGTCTCCTGATTGGGAAAACAAATCCAGTTTCAGGGTTGTCAGTGCTGATCATAGTGATAAATGTCATATAGCTAGCCATTTGGGACCAGAGAGAGAGAGCATTCATGACTGTCCTGAGGCAGAGTTAAAAAGTGGTAATTTAGGAATGTCCAATTCTCGAGAAGTATGCTTCAAGGAAATGGGAAGATTGCAAATTCAACTAGCAAATATTAGCTCTTATGAGGATCAAAGTAATGTTACCAGTAGTGAAGAAGCAGGTGAAAGTGGGAGAGATGAACCTCAAGCTGTAATTGATACAGTTGCTGGAGAGTCCTCTCAAGAAGTATCAGGAGCTGAGGAAGATGAGGAGACTTTAAGGATGATGGTATTCCAGACCCTGCAAAAGAAAGCATCAGACAGAAAAGAACAAAATCAAGGAAGGATGACAACTTTGGAATTCCCCCAGAATGAAGCTACAGCTTCAGAAGATAAAAAGTCTGCTACCACACTTAGAGTAGTTATACATCAAAAGGTTGATGATACAATGAAAAAGGAATATGCAAGCCAGGACAATGTACGAAAAGTGATTATACAACAAAGTGAGACAGAGAGCCATAAAGATCACCAGGATGTAGATATGGGGGGAGAATGGATGGTATTGGATGAAGTGCTTGGTGAAGGAATTGAAGGGAATGGTGGAAATCATACTAGTGATGGGGAGGAGGGTAAACTGTGTGATGAATTTGGCAATGAAGTAGCAAAGGAGGAAATTGAGAGAGAGTGCAGGAGTTTGGTTGTGACAAACAGTATTCAGACCATTAATAATGCTAGTGGTATGTCAGATATAAGCAGTAGGTTGAGGGATGATGGTATAAATGTGGATGAAATGAAAGAAAGAGTTAGCATGAGCAGTTCCAAGATAGCAGTTGCGGAGAGTAAGTGCAATGTGAAAATTGATAATTTGAATAAAGCATCACACGAAATGCTCGATAAATTTGAAAACCGGGCTGGTAATGAAAATACTAGCCAGAGGCTTGATTTGGATAAGACACAAAGCTGTAAAAGTGTTAGCGAATTGAAACAAGAAAACGTGGAAACAAATGTTGATTGTGTAGATGGGCAGAAAGTTAGGAAAGTCGTATCTTGCAGTAGTGATGGAATTGAAGTAAGGACTGACGTTGGAACAAGAAATAGTGACATATCAGAAAGCGAAAATAGCAGAGCCACTCAGAGAGAGCCCGATTTAAAGATAAATAAAGATGGCGGGAATTTATGTGGAAGTGAAGGAGGATCAACATTAAGAGATCAGTCACTCACCAGTGATATAATATCCTCTAGTGCCGAACTGATTGGCTCACTGTTTGAGTGTGATCGTGAAGAGAAAAAGCCTGGCACAGGTATCTGTGCTGAATTGAAAGAGGGTGAATCTATTAGAAATAAGGACAGAGCGTCGTGTCTAAAAAATAATCAGTGTCTTGATTCATCTATAAAAACACAGGAGGTGCTTTCAGAAACCCTTAAGCTAGAACCAGAAAAGGTTACTGGATATACTGAAGAGTCAAAAATAAGGCATAATGTAGCAGAAACTGTAGACTTCTGTTCAGACATAAGCCCAAAAGTATCAGAAGTAAAAAAACATGAGTATGACTCAAACTCAAAGAAATTCCCATCTAAACTTACGACAGTGGAACACAGCTTGAAGAGTGAAACTCAAGGCATTAGCTCCAAAAATTCAGAAACAAGCACTGAGGTTAGAACTCGAGTAAAGCAGTTGACTAGTCTTGTAGAAACTGTCAAGCATCCAGCAAACAAAGACAGTTCTGCAATTTTAGGAAAGTGTGAAAGTAGCAGTGCTAAAGTTCAAGAAGGGCCAGGAGCCTCTAGAAAAGGAAAGGCTAAAGATAATCAAGAGAAGCCAGTAAATTCCAAGAAGATGATGCTTTTAAAAAGAATAGAACAAGAATACACTGAGAAAAGGTAAGAGTAACTACCAACAGTTTCTAAGTGTGTAAAGTGGTCACCTTGTATTTTATTAGTCTAACACTGAAATAACATTTTGCATTTATATCCTATCCATTCAGGGGGAGAGCCTTGATATTTTTGAAGGACTTTTGATTTGAGGATTTGGAGCTATTGCTTTCTTACTCAGATCAAACCTTTCTACTATCTCTGGGTGGTGTATGACCCTTAGGGAATTCAGTGTTTTCCCATAAACATGATCTTTTGCATCTCTCTCTGCCATTCTTTCTCTATTTTTCTCCTCACTTATCCCCTCTCCTTTCCTCATTCCCTTTCTTCTTCTCCTTCCCTAAGCCTCTGCTCCCCCCCTCCTTTTATTGTTTTTCACCAGCCTCCTTTTCTCATTCCTTTATTCATTTATCACAATATATATTACATTTTGTTGTTTTACATGATGGTAGGGTTGCTGGTGTCCTTTTTTCTGTCTCGTAAGCAAGCAAGATTTCAGCTACGTCTTGCTACTTCTACTACGCTTAGGTTACACTACACATACAAGCATATATATACACACACCCATCTGGGTTTTCTTCTATTTTCTTTCTTGTTGTTTATTTCCTCTTATCTCCATGGGGAAGTGAAACAGAATTCTTCCTCCATAAACCGTGCGTGTTGTGAGAGGCGACTAAAATGCTGGGAACAAGAGGCTAGTAACCCCTTCTGTATAAATTACTAAATTTAAAGAGAAACTTTCATTTTTCTTCTTGGGCCACCCTTCCTCGGTGGGATACAGCCAGTTTGTTGAAAGATGATGTTACATTCTGGTTTAGTTCTTGATTTACATAATTAACCCTTTGAGGCTCCGTGCCATAGATCTACAGCTATACGTTGAGGGTCCAAACCTTAGATCTACGCCATGAGCTCAGCTCACTCTGATAAGCTGTGAGTGGTAAATTTGGGCCTAGATATGAGAGAGTATATCTATGTGGTATGTGTGCACCACATAAAACAAATCCTGCAGCACACAGTGCATAATGAGAGAAAAAACCGAGACCGTAATTTTCGATTAAAACAGTGACTTTGCAGTATTTTCTCGTATGTTTTTTATAGTTGTATTTGCGATTTCTTGGTCTCACTTGGAAGATATATTACAGAAATAGAGATGATTTTGATTGGTTTTAGTAATGGAAATGGGTTGAAACTGAGCTCAAAATAGCAGAAATGTTAAACTTTTGCCGATGTTCAAGAGTAAACAAATGATCCCACACATCTAATACGTGCCAGCTGGTGGGTCTAATATACGTTCACAAATGTGGTGATATTATTTACACAATTATTATGGTATTGCATAACAGTAAATCTTCTGTTTTTTGGTTTGAATAAAAATTCATTATGTGAATAAAAAATCAAAATGGAATTCATTTGTAAAGCCTGATAACATAACTAATGAACAGAGGAAATGTTAGGTTAGTTCCAGGAATGCCTGCATTGTTTATTCTGGACCCTATTTTGAAATTAGAATATTTTGAACTTTGCATTAAATTGGCCAAATTACCAATTTCCGATCACTTTATTTTGTAGTTGAAACAGTTGACTTGGCGATTTCTTGTGCTCAATCGATAAAATAGAAGTAATACTAATGAAATAGCTAAGAATTTGGTTGACTGGAGTATTATAATTGGCCTAAAATGGGAGTCAGTCAGCAAAATCGCCGATGCGTAAATTTCGCTGACACATCAAAATTTGTGAGAGCATAATTTCATCAGTTTTCCATCAAATTTCGTACTTTTTGTTTTATTACCTTCAGAAAAAGATTCTCTACCATTTCATAAGAAAAAATAACAAAATTATTTTTTGAAAATTCTTGGACACTGGTGTGCACTTTGAAATTTGGCCTTTGGACCCTGAAAGGGTTAATGTCTTGTTTTTTCCTTTTGCATGTTGCATCCTTTTTTTTTTTTTTCTTCAACAAGTCGGCCGTCTCCCACCGAGACAGAGTGACCCAGAAAAGAAAGAAAATCCCCAAAAAGAAAATACTTTCATCATCATTCAACACTCACCGCACTCGCACATTATCACTGTTTTTGCAGAGGTGCTCAGAATACACAGTTTAGAAGCATACACATATAAAGATACACAACATATCCCTCCAAACTGCCAATATCCCAAACCCCTCCTTTAAAGTGCAGGCATTGTACTTCCCATTTCCAGGACTCGAGTCCGACTGTATGAAAATAACCGGTTTCCCTGAATCCCTTCACTAAGTATTACCCTGCTCACACTCCAACAGATCGTCAGGTCCCAAGTACCATTCGTCTCCATTCACTCCTATCTAACACGCTCACGCATGCTTGCTGGAAGTCCAAGCCCCTTGCCCACAAAACCTCCTTTACCCCCTCTCTCCAACCCTTTCGAGGACGACCCCTACCTCGCCTTCCTTCCCCTATAGATTTATATGCTTTCCATGTCATTCTACTTTGATCCATTCTCTCTAAATGACCAAACCACCTCAACAACCCCTCTTCTGCCCTCTGACTAATACTTTTATTAACTCCACACCTTTTCCTAATTTCCACACTCCGAATTTTCTGCATAATATTTACACCACACATTGCCCTTAAACAGAACATCTCCACTTCCTCCAACCGTCTCCTCGCTGCTGCATTTACCACCCAAGCTTCACACCCATATAAGAGTGTTGGTACTACTATACTTTCATACATTCCCTTCTTTGCCTCCATAGATAACGATTTTGGCTCCACATACATGTATACCTCAACACACCACTCGCCTTTTTTTTTGTATCCTATTATGTTTTATAATTTTCCAATTTCACCTATTTAAAAATATTAGTGCTAGCTATTTTGAGAAATAGTTGACATGGTAAAAACATGACTACGGTTACCACTTGCAGGCTTGGCTTTACAAAGGTGATATCAGTGTTGGCTTCTCTTGTACAAGAAGCAAGAGAGGAGGAATTGCAGAGGCAGTCTCTGAAGAAGAATGTGCTTCAGCTGCGTGCACAGTTAAAGCAGATGGAAGGGCAGCTGGAGGCAAGATTGAATTTTGTTCATGGCTAGACATTTTCTTTAATGTAGATATGTGCTGTTAAATTAAATAAGTGATATAACAATAAAACTATCTCCAGTTCTACTACACTTCATAGGGTATATTTTAAAAATGCACTTTGGTTTTTGTCAATGGCAGCAGCTATTTTTATCCAAACTGGACAGTATTTAAAGATTTTACGGTGTGAGAGTATAGATAAAATCAACTTAAGGAGTACAACATAACCATTTTTATGCTGCCTAGCAGTATTTCCTCTGAAGTTTCAATAAAATAACATGTATTTGACAGTGTTTGCTTGGGCAATGGCAAAACAATGAGAGCAGTCTACATCGTAGCATCAGTTTTCTTCAAGGGAGTGCCCAGATGTTTGCGATTGGTTTTTAATGCAAGGGACTGAGTTACCTACCATTCCTCATATCAAACCTGAGTACTTCCCATTTCTTTGCTGTATTACTCCTACAAGTTTAGTACTATTTCATGAATTTAATAATAATGTGGCATCACTGGCTAGAGTGTATATTAGTACATGACTTCTCTAAGGTTGGGTTCTAATCCCTTACTCTCATTGAAGAAAACAAAATAGGACCACTGCAGATATGGGGAAAGTGAAATAAAGTGGGTAAGTGATGGTTGGGAACCCTGGCGCATAAAAATAATTGATGGAACAATGATCAAGGGCTGAGGTGTAACAGCTTGAAGGAAAGATTTTAAATCTGAAAATTTGTGGAACATTTAAAGGAACTTTAAGAATGGGAATAATGAACTAGCACTTAGGGGTAAAATACATGAACAAATAGAGAAAGTGCCTATGAATAGCAATGAATGTTTTTCATTGGTGCTGTTCAGGATGACAGTGGAATGAAATGTAATCCAGGAAATGGCAGTTTGAGCCATTTAGACAAATTCAGAAGGATAATATGATTATACTGAGGACACAGGAACAAAAACAAGCACAATGGGAAAAGAAATAAAATTAGTGGACAAGGTAATTCTATACATTCTGAGGATGGTAATAATAATAGTTATCTTGGTGTATTATAGTAACTGGAGGTACAGAGACTAGATAAGTCCAAAATGAAACAGCTTAAAGTAGTTTTTTCCAATCTGAAAATTACAGACCATTTCAAAAAAAGCAAAATGTAAAATTAATGAATTTTGACAAAAAAAAGAGAATTAATCAAGGCATAGTGTATATTCGTAGTACAGTATGTTAAAATTTATGCTTAAGAGAAGATTTAAGGACAGTTGGTACTGTCTTTTCAGATTAAAATGCCACTAAAAAAGAAGTTTCAAACTCCCCTTTAGATTAGTGAGCACTTTATATACATCACTTCAAATTGGTCCAGTTGCTTGTACAAATTGTAAGCCACTTATTCTTCCAATTCTTTTCTGATGCTAGGGTCAAAATTTGTCACTTGTTCATTTTTTCTTACATATTTCTTTATCTCTAATGCTTCTCCCTTACCTTTTCATTTGTACATTCATACTCGTTGAATTCCTCGGTTTGTCGCTTTAAGTTATGTAGCTTTTGTTTTACTTTTAGCATAGCTGAACCATTGTTTAGAATTTGACAAACATTTTCAGGCAGTTTTTGAAAATTTTAATGTGTGAAGTCAGATATCTGTTGCCGAGGACATCTGAAGGTTTGCTTATGTTTATTAAATTTAAACTAATGTCCAGTAGATAGTTTATTAGCTAACACCACCTAACCATTTCTTGTCTGGTGCATACTGTAAGACTAGATTACCAATTTACAGACCAAATCCAGTGCGGTCAAGACCAAGATGGAAAGTATACGAGAACTACAAACGCAAATAACAAAAGATCGGCTGTTGATAAATGAACTTGAACAGAAGGGAAAGCTTCTGGGCCAACAGGTAATTCTTTTTATTTTATCTTGTGTTTTTCCATTTCCAGAGAAAATTGCAATAATAAGTTGACTTAGTTGACTTTATTCAGAATACTGTACATTTGAACCCTCTTACATTCCCAGTGGTCCTGCAAATAATTTTAACCCTTTCACTGTTGGTGCCATAGTACTGCGGCTTACAAGCCAGTGTTGGTGCTGTAGTACTATGCCAAAATTCTAGCGGCTTCAAATCTAGCAGGAGAAAGCTGGTAGGCTTACATGTGAATGGGTCTGCATGGTCAGTGTGTGCAGTACAAAAGAAATTGGAGCCAGTGGTGCATTGTGGGAATGCCATTTCAGTAGTCCTTGTTCAGCATGCCTAGCAGTAAGAAATATCTGACTCCCTGGAGAATTTGGGCCTCTTTTCTTCCCAAGTGATAGTTCTGACACAGATGGAAGTGTAAGTGAAGATGAATTTCATGGTTTTGAGGAGTTTGTGACTGAAAGCAATGCCCAGGATACCAGATACAGATAGTGAAAAGGGAAGGCAGCTTGGGTGGTGGGGAGTTCAGCGTGGGTGTGGGGAGGACATCACAAGTGGTGGGGAAGGCAGTGGGGATGGTGTGGCTGGGGAAGACAGCATGGGTGGTTGGGAAGACGGCATGTAAGTAAGTTTATTCAGGTATACACGAATACGTACAGTTATGTAGATTATCATATAGAGCAGCATGTGTAGAGAATCTAGGATAACCCAAAAAAAAATTAAGTGACTTATTTCCAGCATGGGTTGCGGGTAAGACAAAGTGGGTTTGTGTAAACAAAGTTTTGTAAACAATATAACGATAACAATGTTTGTGAGGTTATTGTGTTGCATGCAACAGGTGGATATATATACATTATGCATTATATTGGTCTCACAGGCCACAAAAGTTTTTTTTATTTTATTTTATTTTATTTTTTTATTGACACAAGCCGATTCCCATCAAGGCAGGGTAGCCCGACAAAGAAAAACTTTCATCATCAATCACTCCATCACTGTCTTGTCAGAGGGGTGCTTTACACTAGTTATAAAACTGCAACATTAACACCCCTCCTTCAGAGTGCAGACACTGTACTTCCCATCTCCAGGACTCACGTCCGGCCTGCCGGTTTCCCTGAATCCCTTCATAAATGTTACATTGCTCACACTCCAACAGCACGTCAAATATTAAAAGTCATTTGTCTCCATTCACGCCTATCAAATACACTCACGCATGCTTGCTGGAAGTCCAAGCCCCTCACACACAAAACCTCCTTTACCCCCCTCCCTCCAACCTTTCCTAGGCCGACCCCTACCCTGCCTTCCCTCTACTATAGGTTTATACACTCGAAGTCATTCTGTTTTGTTCCATTCTCTCTACGTGTCTGAACCACCTCAGTAACCTCTCCTCTGCCCTCTGGATAATAGTTTTTGTAATCCCACACCACCTAATTTCCAAACTACGAATTCTCTGCATTAGTATATTCACACCACACATTGCCCTCAGACATGACGTCTCCACTGCCTCCAGCCTTCTCCTCGTTGCAACATTCATCACCCATGCTTCACACCCATATAAGAGTTTTTGGTATAACTATACTCGCATACATTCCCCTCTGCTTCCACGGACAAAGTTCTTTGTCTCCACAGACTCCTAAGTGCACCGCTCACCCTTTTCCCCTCATCAATTCTATGATTCACCTCGTCTTTCATAGACCCATCCGCTGACACTTCCACTCCCAAATATCTGAATACATTCACCTCCTCCATACTCTCTCCCTCCAATCTGATATCCAATCTTTCATCACCTAATCTTTTTGTTATCCTCATAACCTTACTCTTTCCTGTATTCACTTTTAATTTTCTTTTGCACACCCTACCAAATTCATCTACCAATCTCTGCAACTTCTCTTCAGAATCTCCCAAAAGCACAGTGTCATCAGCAAAGAGCAACTGTGATAACTCCCACTTTGTTTGATTCTTTATCTTTTAACTCGACACCTCTTGCCAAGACCCTTGCATTCACTTCTCTTACAACCCCATCTATAAATATATTGAACAACCATGGTGACATCACACATCCTTGTCTAAGGCCTACTTTTACAGGGAAATAATCTCCCTCTCTCCTACATACATTAACCTGAGCCTCACTATCCTCATAAAAATTCTTCACTGCTTTCAGTAACCTACCTCCTATACCATACACCTGCAACATCCGCCACATTGCCCCCCCTATCCACCCTGTCGCATGCCTTTTCCAAATCCATAAATGACACAAAAACCTCTTTACCCTTATCTAAATACTGTTCACCTATGTTTCACTGTAAACACTTGGTCTACACACCCCCTACCTTTCCCAAAGCCTCCTTGTTCATCTGCTATCCTACTCTGTCTTACTCTTAATTCTTTCAATAATATCTCTACTATACGCTTTACTAGGTATACTCAACAGATTTGTTTCCCTATAATTTTTGCACTCTGTTTTATCCCCTTTGCCTTTATACAAAGGAACTATGCATGCTCTGCCAATCCCTAGGTACCTTACCCTCTTCCATACGTTTATTAAATAATAGCACCAACCACTCCAAAACTATATCCCCACCTACTTTTAACATTTCTATCTTTATCCCATCAATCCCAGCTGCCTTACCCTCTTTCATTCTGCCCACTGCCTCACAGACTTCCCCTACACTCACAACTGGCTCTTCCTCACTCCTACAAGATGTTATTCCTCCTTGCCCTATACACGAAATCACAGCTTCCCTATCTTCATCAACATTTAACCCTTTGACTGTTTTGGTCGTATATATACGTCTTACGCACCACTGTTTCTGACGTATTTATATGCGTAAATTCTAGCAGCTTCAAATCAAGCGGAAGAAACCAATCCTGCAGCATGCAGTGTGTAATGAGAAAAAAAAAAACTGACCATTTTTTTTGGATTAAAACGCTGACTTTGAGGTGTATTTTCATATAGTATTTATCGTTGTATTCTCGTTTTCATGGTCTCGCGTGATAAAATGTTAAACATATTACAAAAATATCGATGATTTTGATTACTTTCACGATGAAAACGGCCTTAAAATTGAACTCAAAGTAACGGAAATGTTCAATTTTTACCAATGTTCAGGAGTAAGTAAATCACACCACATGTCCAATACACTTCAACTGGGGAGTCTAATATTCTTTCACTAGTGCATTGATATTATTTATACCATTTTTACAATAATGCAGCAGTCTGCATAACAGGAAATTTTGTATTTTTTTGTATGAATAAAAAATCAAAATAGAAAGCAATAGTAATATAAGAGGGGCCTAGAGACATAACATAACTAATGAACAGAGGATATGTTATTTTAGTGCCAAGAATGTCTACATTGTTTATTCTGGACCCTATTTTGAAATTGGCATATTTTTTAATTTGCATGAAATTGGCCAAATTGCCAATTTCTGATCACTTTATTGGGTAGTTCAAATCGGTAAATGAGCGGTTTCTTGTACTCAACAGATAGAAAAAATGGAGTTCTAAAGAAATAGCTATGAGTTTGGTCAACTGGAACAACGGAATTGGCCAAAAACAGGGCTCAAAGTCGGTGAAATTGCCGATGTGTGTATGTTGCCGAGACCACTAACTTTGCGGGAGTGAGTTTTCGACCAAATTTCGTACTTTTGGTGTCATTACCACCGGGAAAAGATTCTCTTTCATTTCATAAGAAAAATAATTTTTTTTTTTCCAAAAATTTATTCATAAGAAAAAATATTTTTTTTTTTTTTTTTTTTCTTCCAAAAATTTATTGACATAGAATGACAGTTTCAGAAAAGGGCGTGCAACAGTCAAAGGGTTAACAAAAGTTACCTGAAAAAATAAAATATTATAAAAGAAGAGAAAAAGTAGAACAAAAATAAAAATATTGCCTAGTGAGCGGCAGTTACCGATGTTGCTGTAAGCAGTTTACTTTGTCAACTTCATGTTTCTATATCTCGGTAAGTACTGACTGCAATTTTTTTTTTTTCTTTTTAAACGATCAGAAAAAATATTCTTAAGATCTTGGTAATTTTTTTTTTTTTTTTCAACAGAGCAGGTTTGTGATCAGAGGTCTCGACAGTGAGAAGGTTAAATTGTCTACATACTAAAAAAAAAAATTCTGATGAAGACTGATTTTGTATTTCAGAGGGTCCAGACCCCAGATCTGAAACTTCTCCATGGGGTTCAAGAATTTTCCAAAGAATTTTTTTTTTTATATAAAATTATAGAGCATCTTTTTTCGAAGGGAATGACACCGAAAGTATGAAATTTGATGGCAATTTCACTCGCTTTGAGTCTTAGTTTAAGTCAATTCTGTTATTAGTATTACATTTAACTATATATCAACTACCCAATAAGTGATCAGAAATCAGTTTGGCCAATTTCACAAAATTTAAAAATTGCCAGTTTTAAACAGGGTCCAGAATAAACACTGTAGACATTCCTGGCACTAAAACCTAGGTCAGGGAACTGGGGTAAATTACCCCAAATGGGGTAAATATGAAAATCTTGGGGGTAATGAAGGCTCATTAACCTCTTAACTGTCCAAATGTAGATCTACATTCTTACCGCTAGAGCTCCAAACGTAGATCTATGTTTTATTTTTCCTGCCTCCAAATTTGGCACGATTGGCGTGAGATACTATGACATTTGATGAGCATTACATGCTCATCAAATGTCATAGCAATGTCAGCAGTGGAGTGACACTAGTGTTACACCATGCTTCAAGGAAACCTATGATTACGTTTTATTATTATTATTATTATTTATTTTTTATTATCACACTGGCCGATTCCCACCAAGGCAGGGTGGCCCAAAAAAGAAAAACTTTCACCATCATTCACTTCATCACCGTCTTGCCAGAAGGGTGCTTTACACTACAGTTTTTAAACTGCAATATTAACACCCCTCCTTCAGAGTGCAGGCACTGTACTTCCCATCTCCAGGACTCAAGTCCGGCCTGCCGGTTTCCCTGAACCCCTTCATAAATGTTACTTTGCTCACACTCCAACAACACGTCAAGTATTAAAAACCATTTGTCTCCATTCACTCCTATCAAACACGCTCACGCATGCCTGCTGGAAGTCCAAGCCCCTCGCACACAAAACCTCCTTTACCCCCTCCCTCCAACCTTTCCTAGGCCGACCCCTACCCCGCCTTCCTTCCACTACAGACTGATACACTCTTGAATTCACTCTGTTTCGCTCCATTCTCTCTACATGTCCGAACCACCTCAACAACCCTTCCTCAGCCCTCTGGACAACAGTTTTGGTAATCCCGCACCTCCTCCTAACTTCCAAACTACAAATTCTCTGCATTATATTCACACCACACATTGCCCTCAGACATGACATCTCCACTGCCTCCAGCCTTCTCCTCGCTGCAACATTCATCACCCATGCTTCACACCCATATAAGAGCGTTGGTAAAACTATACTCTCATACATTCCCCTCTTTGCCTCCAAGGACGAAGTTCTTTGTCTCCACAGACTCCTAAGTGCACCACTCACCCTTTTCCCCTCATCAATTCTATGATTCACCTCATCTTTCATAGACCCATCTGCTGACACATCCCACATGTCCAAAACATTGCTGGGACCTATAAATACACAAATGCGAACAATTTTCTAAGTGTATTTTTGGGGGTCTGAAACTGATTAATCTTATTTGCATTATTCCTTATGGGAACAAATTCATTTGGTATCAGCACTTGAACAGCCTTCTGGAACAAAATAAGTTCATTTCCCAAGGTACCACTGTATTGCTAGACAATAGTATGTGACTAAGGTAGATGAAAATATTCACCTGTCACTGTTTGACTATTTAAGTACTATTTCAGTACCTAATAGTGTCAAAACAAAGATTGACTGTGAAATCACAAGAACTACTACAAATTGTAATTATCAGAACATAAAAATTGTATAAATTAAAAAAAAGAAAAAAAAAAAAAAGGTATATCAGCAACACTTCTGCAAACAGCAGCGCTTCATGTTGTCGTCAGGCGAGTGACAAACGTTGACTTTGCGGCCTTAATATCCATAAGTACTGACTAATTTTTTTTTTTTTTACATTATGTAAAAAAAAAATCCCCCCACCCCAAATATTTGGAGTGCTGGGCAAGAGAACGTAGATCTGCGTTTAGACAGCTAAGGGGTTAAAGATTTAAATAAAACTGCACAAAAAATTATTTAATAAGCTAGCCAAATTATAAGTTATATTTTTTCAAATAAATAATTTTTAGTTTCTTAATGAAATTAAAAATCTAATTTGTAGGGACTATTTCTTAAGTTGGCAATATAGCCTCTCCTCACCTAGCGATGTACTCGTTTACGGATGACTCGGACTATGACGAGCTCTCTGATCAGTATGCGTACCTAAATAATATATATATTAAAGCTGATTTTCTCAATTCTGTTTATTTCAATATACAGTACACTACTGTGTAAACATTTAAAAATATACCAGAAATGTTATAAATGGTGAAAAGGTGACATTAGAACAATATCAAAGATGGTTGACACAACCCCACTACCATTATACGTAGTATGCTCTTCACTTAGTGACAAATTCGTTTACCGATGTGGTATTAGGAATGGAACTCCATCATTAAGTGAGGAGAGGCTGTAATGTAAAACGGGTAAGGATTCAAGTTCATTGAGTAGTTTTGCTGTAAGTAAATTTATTTTGGGGTAATGCCCAAAAAAGTTCAAGGACCTCTGCAATAAAATATTTCCTCTGTTCATTAATTACGTCCCTAGGCCTCTCCTATATTACGATTGCTTTCCATTTTTAACTTTTATTCACACAAAAAATAGATTTACTGTTATGCAGAATAATGCACTATTGTAATAATTGTATTAATAATGTCGGTACATTCGTGAACACATTAGACCAACCAGTTGGATGCACATTGGACAAGTGACGTAATTTGTGTTGTCTTGAATATCAGTAGAAGTCGAAAATTTCTGCTAATTTGAGCTCATTTCAAGCTACTGCCAGTCCTGAAACCAATCAAAATCATCTGTACTTCTGTAATATATCTTCCATTCTATCAAATAATACCAAGAAACCCAGAACACAATAATAAAAACCATCCTGATATACACTGCAAAGTTGCTATATTAAACCAAAAACATTGCCATTTTTTCTCCCGTCATGCACTGCCTGGGGTAGGATTTCATTTTTTATATGGTGCACACTTACTGCATAGACTCATTCTCTCATATCTAGACAAAAATTTACTGCTCACAGCTTATCTGAGTGAGCTGAGCTCATGATGTAGTACTAGGTCACCAATAGTGACCTCAAACCCATAGTATACTATGGCACGAACAATGAAAGGGTTGAGATTTAAGTAAATCTTCTTTTTTTTTTTTTATTACGAAAAGATGGTTACAGACTACAAATCAGAAGTATTAAACTGAAAATCAGCTAGGGTGTTTGGGAGAGGGGTGGGATTAAATTATGGGGAATCAAATTCAAAATGGGAATTGACAGTTACTTTTTGCTGATGATACTGTGCTTATGGGAGATTCTAAAGAAAAATTGCAAAGGTTAGTGGATGAGTTTGGGAGTGTGTAAAGGTAGAAAGTTGAAAGTGAACATAGAGAAGAGTAAGGTGATGAGGGTATCAAATGATTTAGATAAAGAAAAATTGGATATCAAATTGGGGAGGAGGAGTATGGAAGAAGTGAATGTTTTCATATACTTGGGAGTTGACGTGTCGTCGGATGGATTTATGAAGGATGACGTTAATCATAGAATTGATGAGGGAAAAAAGGTGAGTGGTGCGTTGAGGTATATGTGGAGACAAAAAACGTTATCTATGGAGGCAAAGAAGGGAATGTATGGAAGTATAGTAGTACCAACACTCCTATATGGGTGTGAAGCTTGGGTTGTAAATACAGCAGCGAGGAGGCGGTTTGAGGCAGTGGAGATGTCCTGTCTAAGGGCAATGTGTGGTGTAAATATTGTGCAGAAAATTCGGAGTGTGGAAATTAGGAGAAGGTGTGGAGTTAATAAAAGCATTAGTCAGAGGGCTGAAGAGTGGTTGTTGAGGTGATTTGGTCATTTAGAGAGAACGAATCAAAGAATGACATGGAGAGCGTATAAATGTGTAGGGGAAGGAAGGCGGGTTAGGGGTCGTCCTCGAAAAGGTTGGAGGGAGGGGGCAAAGGAGGTGTTGTGGGTGAGGGGTTTGGACTTCCAGCAAGCATGCGTGAGCGTGTTAGATAGGAGTGAATGGAGACAAATGGTATTTGTGACCTGACGATCTGTTGGAGTGTGAGCAGGGTAATATTTAGTGAAGGGATTCAGAGAAACAGGTTATTTTTTATATAGCCGGACTTGAGTCCTGGGAAGTACAATGCCTGCACTCTAAAGGAGGGGTTCATGATATTAGCTGTTTGGAGGGATATGTTGTGTATCTTTATAGGTATATGCTTTTAAGCTGTTGTTTTCTGGTCACCTCTGCAAAAATAGTGATTATGTATGAGTGAGGTGAAAGTGTTGAATGATGATGAAAGTATTTTCTTTTTGAGGATTTTCTTTCTCTTTGGGTCACCCTGCCTCGGTGGAAGATGGCCGACTTGTTGAAAAAAAATCTATATATATATACATATATACGTATATATAATTTATTTATTTATTTGGGTGTATGAAACGGATTAATTGTATTTACATTAATTCTTGTGGAGAATATTATTTTGGTTTTCGGCCATTTCAGTTTTAGGCCGACTTTCTGGAACGGATCACGGCCGATAACCGAGGGTAAACTGTAGAGAGGAGTAATGGATATAACGGATCATTATCTAGTTGTAGCTACAGTTAGAGTAAGAGGCAGATGGGACAAAAGGAAAATGGCAACAGTAAGAGAGAGGTGAAAGTTTATAAACTAAGGGAGAAGGGCTAGTGCATGTATGGGTAGTGGAGGGGGGGGTTGAAGAGGGATTGGATAGTTTTAAAAATTAGAATATGGGGCAGAAGTTTGTGGCTATAGTAGGGTGGGTACAGGAGGAAAAAGGAGTGATTGGTGGAATGATGAGGTAAAGGGTGCAATAAAAAAGAAAAAGGTATTAGCTTATGAGAGGCTTTTACAAAGCAGAAGTGATAAAAGAAAGGTGAAGAGAATGCCAAAAGAGAGCAAATGATTGAATGGGAGAGGCAATGTCAAGAAATTTTGCTGAGAATAAGAAAATTTTTTAGAGTGAGATAAAAATGTTAGAAAGCCTAGGGAACGAATGGATTTGTCAGTTAAAAACAGAGTAGGGGAGTTAGTAGATGGGGAACTGGAGGTATTGGGTAGATGTCGGGAATATTTTGAGGAACTTTTAAATGTCGATGAAGAAATGGAGGCAGTAATTTCATGCACTGGTCAGGGAGGTATAACATCTTTTAGGAGTGAAGAAGAGCTGGCTGTGAGTGTAGGGAAGTGCGTGAGGCATTACATAGAATGAAAGAGGGTAAAGCAGCTGGAACTGATGGGGTCATGACAGAAATGTTAAAAGCAGGGGGAGATGTAGTGTTGGAGTGGTTGGTATTTTTGTTTAATAAATGTATGAAAGAGGGGAAGGTACTTGGGGATTGGCAGAGAACGTGTATAATTCCTTTATATAAAGGGAAGGGGGACAAAAGAGATTCTAAAAATTATAGAGAAAGAAGTTTACTGAGTATACCAGGTAAAGTGTATTGTATTGTTATTATTGTAAGAATTAGAGGTAAGACAGAGAGCAGATTGCAGATAAGTAAGGAGGCTTTCAAATGGGTAGAGGATGTGTAGATCAGGTGGTTACATTGAAGCATATACAGTGGAACCTCGGTATGCAACCTTAATTCATCCCAGAAGGCTGTACGAGTGCCACTCCATTTGAGTATCAAGCAAGTTCTTCCCAACCAATTTTCTGTTTGGTTGGCTGTTATCACTAATCATCGTAGGCCCCATGTTGAGTTATTTATACAAATAAAATACCAAAAAATGCGAAGAAACACGAAATAGTTTACAGCGAAGTTCTAGCAGGTCGTATTTGTTTGGTCGTGTGCTGAGCTTTGTTCGAGTAGGGAGCTGGTCGCATACCGAGGTTTCACAGTATATGGACAGCATTTAGATAAAAGTAGGGAAGTTTTCACTGCATTTATGGATTTAGAAAAGGCATATGATAGTGGATAGGGGAGCAATGTGGCAGATGTTGCAAGTATATGGAATAGGTAGTAAGTTACTAAATGTTGTAGAGAGTTTTTAGGAGGATAGTGAGGCTCAGGTTAGGATGTGTAGGAGAGAGAGAGATTACTTTCCCATAAAAGTAGGTCTTAGACATGGATGTGTAATTTCACCATGGTTATTTAACATATTCATAACTGGTGTTGGGGGTAGGGATGGGATTAAAAAATGGGTAATCAAATACAAAATGGGAATTGAGTTACTTTTTGCTGATGATACTCTGCTTTTGGGGGATTCTAAAGAAAAGTTACAAAGGTTAGTGGACAAGTTTGGGAAGGTGTGTAAAGGTAGAAAGTTGAAAGTGGACATAGAGAAGAGTAAGGTGATGAGGGCATCAAATGATTTAAAGAAAAACTGGATATCACATTGGAGAGAGAGTATGGAAGAAGTGAATGTGTTCAGATATTTAGGAGTTGACTTGTCATTAATAGATGGGTTTATGAAAGATGAGGTAAGCCATGGAATTGATGAAGGAAAAATGGTGAGTGGTGCATTGAGGTATCTGTGGAGACAAAGAACATTATCCATGGAGGCAAAGAAGGGAACACTAATATGGGTGTGAAGCATGGGTTGTAAATGCTGCAGCTAGGAAGCGGCTGGAGGCAGTGGAGATGTGTCTAAGGGCAATGTGTGGTGTAAATATTATGTAGAGAATTCTTAGTGTGGAAATTAGGAGGTGTGCAGTTACTAAAAGTATTAGTCAGAGGGCTGAAGAGGGGCTGTTGAGAAATGGAACAAAGTAGAATGACTTGGAGAGCGTATAAATCTATTGGGGAAGGAAGGCTGGGTAGGGGTCGTCCCCATTGAGATTGAAGGGAGGGGGGGTAAAGAAAGTTTTGAGTGCGAGGGGCTTGAACTTTCCAGCAAGCATGCGTGCGCATGTTAAATAGGAGTGAATGGAGACGAATGGTTTTTGGGACCTGATGAGCTGTTGGAGTGTGAGCAGGCTAATCTTTTGTGAAGGAATTTAGAGAAACCAGTTAGCTGGACTTAAGTCTTAGAAATGGGAAGTACAATGCCTGCACTTTAAAGGAGAGATCTAGGATATTGGCAGTTTGGAGGGGTGTCTAAGCGCCTCTGCAAAGACGGTGATTATGTGTGTGTGATGGTGAAAGTGTTGAATGATCATGAAAGTTTTTTTTTTTTTTCTCTTTTTGCGTCACCCTGCCTCGGTGGGAAATGGCTAACATTTAAAAAGAATAAGGATTTTGTTGAAATCAAACCAGTCTTTTATGAATACAAAAAAAAAAAAAGGTTAAAAAGTAATTATTTAATACCATTTACAGTACTTTTTTGTACTTTGAATAAGATTTGCAAATACTTTAAATTTGTTATTACTGTGGACCCCCGCATAGCGATATTAATCCGTGCAAGAGAGCTCATTGTTATGCGAAATTATCGTTATGCGAATGAATTTTCCCCATAAGAAATAATGGAAATCAAATTAATCCGTGCAAGACACCCCAAAGTATGAAAAAAAAAAAATTTTACCACATGAAATATTAATTTTAATACACACAAACTGAAAAAGGCATGCACAATTACATGACACTTACTTTTATTGAAGATCTGGTGATGATTGATGGGATGGGAGGAGGGGAGAGAGAGTGTTAGTGTTTAGAAGATTAAGACTTGGTGTCAAGTCCTTTTCTGGGGTTACTTCCCTTCTTCTTTTAATGCCACTAGGACCAGCTTCAGAGTCACTGGAGTTCTGTCGCACAACATATCTCTCCATAGTGGCCTGTACCTCTCGTTCCTTTATGACTTCCCTAAAGTGTTTCACAACGTTGTCAGTGTAATAGTCACCAACACGGCTTGCAATAGCTGTGTGAGGGTGATTTTCATCCATGAAGGTTTGCACTTCAAGCCACTTTGCACAGATTTCCTTAATCTTTGTAGTAGGCAATTTCTTCAATTTCTCTCTCCCCTCCTTCGAACCAGTTTCCTCAGGTCTGGCCTCTTGCTGTTGAAGTTGATCTATCAGCTCATCAGTGGTTAGTTCTTCATTGTCCTCCTCCACCAACTCTTCCACATCATCCCCACTAACCTCCAACCCCAAGGACTTTCCCAGTGCCATAATGGATTCCTCAACTGGCATAGGATTCTCAGGGTTAGCCTGAAACCCTTCAAAATCCCTTTGGTCTACACATTCTGGCCACAGTTTCTTCCAAGCAGAGTTCAAGGTCCTCTTAGTCACTCCCTCCCAAGCCTTACCTATAAGGTTTACACAATTGAGGATATTAAAGTGATCTCTCCAAAAGTTTCTTAGTCAGTTGAGTTTCTGAGGTCACTACAAAGCACCTTTCAAACAGAGCTTTTGGATACAGTTTTTTGAAGTTTGCAATAACCTGCTGGTCCATGGGCTGCAGGAGAGGAGTGGTATTAGGAGGCAAAAACTTCACCTTAATGAATTTCATGCCCCCATAAAGTCGCTCTGCCACGTCAGTCGTCAGTGGTCAGTCGTCACGTGAGGTCACAGACCCTGAGCTGCTTTGGGGATTAGCGTGGACGGTTACAAAGCATGGCTTGCTTCTGCAGTGTTTTAAAAATTGAGGTTGGAGAGTTGAAGGAGGAGGTCTTGCTTCTCCAGGAGGAGATTAGGAGGCTGAAGGTCCACCTCAATGGGTCTGGGAGAGAGTGTGAGGTGGCTGGAGTTGTGGGGAATGAGACTTCTAGCAGTGAGGTGCAGTCTGTCTCTCGCTGTGAGGAGGCTGTAGTTGGGGAGGTAGCAACGGCTACCAGCAGTGAGGTGCAGCCCAGCACCTGCTACAAGTGGCGAGTGGTTCACAGTAATGGGAGGCGCATCAGAGTAAGGAAAGCTAAGAGTGAAGATCTGAAGGTAGGAAATCGCTTCTCTGTTCTCCAGGATGAATGTACTTCAGTGGCCAGTGAAGGTAAGGGTACTACTGCCCCTGCTAATGGAGGTAAGCGCATTCTTGTGGTTGGTGACTCTCAGGTAAGATATATTGACCGTGCTTTTTGTAATAGGAATAAGATGATGAGAGATAGAGTGCGCTTCCCTGGAGCTGGTGTTGGGGACATTGTCAACAGGCTGGATAATATCATGTCAGGTAATGGGAACAAGCCCATTATCTGTCTCAGTGCTGGTGGAAATGATATTGGGAAGGGTAGGAGAGAAGAGCTGCTAGATAAGTACAGGTCAGCTATAGATTTCATTAAGTCTAAGGGAGGGATCCCAATCATATGTAGCATCTTGCCTAGAAGGGGAGTAGGAAATGAATGGTTGTCTAGGGCAATTGGTGTAAATTGCTGGCTAGACAGATACTGCAAGGAACTTGCAATCCCATTCATTGACAACTGGAACAACTTTTATGGCAAACATGATGTGTATGCAAGGGATGGGGTACATCTCTCTGGGGCAGGGGTGGTAGCACTTGCAGACTCGATTGAGAAGGCCATTGGTGAAATGCCTATGATTTTAAACTGATGGAAGATAGAGGTATGGGTGTGTGTGGGAAACAAGCAGGTTGCAACACTAGGGTTGGAAACAGTAAATGTATAAAAGGCATTCAGCATGAAGTTATAAATAAAGACAATAGATCAGGTCAGCAAACAAAGGGGGACAGCAGAGGGCAGCAAGGGACTAGCTCCCTTAAGGTTTACTATACTAATAGCAGGAGTGTAAGAAATAAGATAGATGAGCTAAGATTAATTGCAAGTGCAGGAAACATAGATATTATTGCTATAACAGAGACCTGGCTCAATCTGAAAGATAGAGAGATGCCCTCTGAATGTCACATACAAGGCTATAAATTATTCCACACTGACAGGGTCAACAGGAAAGGTGGTGGAGTAGCAATGTATGTCAGAGACAATTTAAATTGTTGTGTTAGACAAGATATTAAATTAGAAGCATCAGCCACTGAATCTGTTTGGTTACAGCTTCTCGAGGGCCGAGAAAAACTAATTTTGGGTGTGATTTACAGGGCCCCAAATCTTGATATGGAGTGCAGTAAACTTCTATGGGACGAAATTCGTAAGGCATCTACATACGAAAATGTTGTGCTAATGGGAGATTTCAACTATAGACAGATTGACTGGAGCAATTTGACAGGAAATTTAGAGTCAGGTGACTTTCTTGATACGATCCAGGATTGTTTTTTAAAACAGTTTGTGACAGAGCCAACTAGGGGAAATAACCTCCTTGACTTGGTTCTTGCCAGTAGGGAAACACTAATTAATAATCTTGAGGTTAATGATGAGCTTGGGGAAAGTGATCACAAATCACTCAGTTTTAATATATCGTGGAATTCCCCTAATAATGGCAATCAAGTCTCCGTCCCTGACTTTCGCTTGGCTGATTTCATAGGACTGAAAAATTACTTAGGTGGGCTGAACTGGAATGACCTGACTAAGGGTCAGGTAGGTGGTGATGGTTGCCGATATGATGCTTTCCAGGGCATAGTTCTAGCTGCTCAGTCAAATTATGTTCCAAATAGGGAAATCAGATCAAACAAAAATGATCCTAAATGGATGAACAATAGATTAAAATATCTGATTGGTCAAAAGAGGCATATATAGGCAAATCAAAAGAGGAGAGGGGCAATTAAGAAATCAATATATTCAGTTAAAGAGAGAAATAAAAAAGGGAATTAGAAAAGCAAAAAGAGATTATGAGGTTAAAGTTGCAAGAGAATCGAAGACTAACCCAAAAGGATTCTTTCAGGTATACAGAAGTAAGATCAGGGACAAGATAGGCCCACTCAAAAGTTCCTCGGGTCAGCTCACTGACAGTGATAAGGAAATGTGTAGAATTTTTAACACATACTTCCTCTCAGTTTTTACACAAGAGGATACCAGCGATATTCCAGTAATGATAAATTATGTAGAACAGGACGATAATAAACTGTGCACGATTAGGGTCACAAGTGACATAGTCCTTAGGCAAATAGATAAATTAAAACCTAACAAATCCCCAGGCCCTGATGAACTGTATGCAAGGGTTCTAAAGGAATGTAAAGAGGAGCTTAGCACACCTTTGGTTAATCTTTTCAACATATCACTACAAACTGGCATGGTGCCAGATAAGTGGAAAATGGCAAATGTGATACCTATTTTCAAAACAGGTGACAGGTCCTTAGCTTTGAACTATAGACCAATAAGCCTAACCTCCATAGTGGGAAAATTTATGGAATCAATAATTGCCGAGGCAGTTCGTAGCCACCTTGAAAAGCATAAATTAATCAACGAATCTCAGCATGGTTTTACAAAGGGGCGTTCCTGCCTTACGAATTTATTAACTTTTTTCACTAAGGTATTTGAGGAGGTAGATCATGGTAATGAATATGATATTGTGTATATGAACTTCAGTAAGGCTTTTGACAGGGTCCCACATCAGAGACTATTGAGGAAAATTAAAGCACATGGAATAGGAGGAGAAATTTTTTCCTGGATAGAGGCATGGTTGACAAATAGGCAGCAGAGAGTTTGCATAAATGGGGAGAAATTAGAGTGGGGAAGCGTCACGAGCGGTGTTCCACAGGAGTCAGTGTTGGGCACCCTGCTGTTCACAATCTACATAAACGACATAGATGAGGGCATAAAGAGCGACATCGGCAAGTTTGCCGATGACACCAAAATAGGCCGTCGAATTCATTCTCACGAGGACATTCGAGCACTCCAGGAAGATTTGAATAGACTGATGCAGTGGTCGGAGAAGTGGCAGATGCAGTTTAATATAGACAAATGTAAAGTTCTAAATGTTGGACAGGACAATAACCATGCCACATATAAACTAAATAATGTAGATCTTAATATTACGGATTGCGAAAAAGATTTAGGAGTTCTGGTTAGCAGTAATCTGAAACCAAGACAACAGTGCATAAGTGTTCACAATAAAGCTAATAGAATCCTTTGCTTCATATCAAGAAGCATAAATAATAGGAGTCCTCAGGTTGTTCTTCAACTCTATACATCCTTGGTTAGGCCTCATTTAGATTATGCTGCACAGTTTTGGTCACCGTATTACAGAATGGATATAAATTCTCTGGAAAATGTACAAAGGAGGATGACAAAGTTGATCCCATGTATCAGAAACCTTCCCTATGAGGATAGACTAAGGGCCCTGAATCTGCACTCTCTAGAAAGACGTAGAATTAGGGGGGATATGATTGAGGTGTATAAATGGAAGACAGGAATAAATAAAGGGGATGTAAATAGTGTGCTGAAAATATCTAGCCTAGACAGGACTCGCAGCAATGGTTTTAAGTTGGAAAAATTCAGATTCAGGAAGGATATAGGAAAGTACTGGTTTGGTAATAGAGTTGTGGATGAGTGGAACAAACTCCCGAGTACAGTTATAGAGGCCAGAACGTTGTGTAGCTTTAAAAATAGGTTGGATAAATACATGAGTGGATGTGGGTGGGTGTGAGTTGGACCTGATAGCTTGTGCTACCAGGTTGGTTGCCGTGTTCCTCCCTTAAGTCAATGTGACCTGACCTGACTAGGTTGGGTGCATTGGCTTAAGCCGGTAGGAGACTTGGACCTGCCTCGCATGGGGCAGTAGGCCTTCTGCAGTGTTCCTTCGTTCTTATGTTCTTATGACCAGGGGCATTGTCTAACACCAGGAGGCACTTAAGTTCTAATTTCTTTTCAGTTAGGTAATCTTTCACATTGGGGGCAAATGCATGGTGTAACCAGTCATTGAAAAAGTCCCTAGTGACCCATGCCTTACTGTTTGCCCTCCACAGCACACACAAATTTTCCTTGAGGACATTCTTTTGCCTGAACGGTCTGGGAGTTTCAGAGTGATACACTAATAAAGGCTTCACTTTGCAATCACCAGTAGCATTGGAACACATCAACAGAGTAAACCTGTCTTTCATAGGCTTATGTCCTGGGAGTGCCTTTTCCTCCTGAGTAATGTACGTCCTGCTTGGCATTTTCTTCCAAAACAGGCCTGTTTCATCACAATTAAACACTTGTTCAGGTTTCAGTCCTTCAGTTTCTATGTACTCCTTGAATTCCTGCACATATTTTTCAGCTGCTTTGTGGTCCGAACTGGCAGCCTCACCATGCCTTATCACACTATGTATGCCACTACGCCTCTTAAATCTCTCAAACCAACCTTTGCTGGCCTTAAATTCATTCACATCATCACTAGTTGCAGGCATTTTTTTAATTAAATCCTGATGCAACTTCCTAGCCTTTTCACTTATGATCACTTGAGAGATGCTATCTGTTTCTCATTTATCCACACCAATAAGAGTCTCTCAGCATCTTCCATCACTTGCGATCTCTGTTTCGAAAACACACTTAAACCTTTGGCAAGAACAGCTTCCTTGATTGCCTTTTTGTTGCCCACAATAGTAGCGATGGTTGATTGGGGTTTACTATACAACCTGGCCAGCTCGGAGACACGCACTCCACTTTCACACTTATCAATGATCTCTTTCTTCATCTCTATAGTAATTCTCACCCTTATTGCTGTAGGGTTGGCACTAGAAGCTTTCTTGGGGCCCATGGTCACTTATTTTGCAGATAAAATCACCAGAAACACTGTAATAATACGAAATGTTCCGATTGTATGCTTGGATGTTACCGCGGAGGCTGGCTGGTAAACAATGCCGCCGGCGGAACATGTGAGGCTGGCTAAGGGCGCACATTAGACGCGTCTCGGACGAACAGCGTTGAGCGGGTTTTTTAGCGGTATGCGAGGCAAAATCTTGGCGATAAAATGTAGCGGTATGCGGATTTAACGTTATGTGATGCCAACGGTATGCGGGGGTCCACTGTATTATTATTAACCCTTAAACTGTCCAAACATATCTATGTTCACATGCGTAGTGCTCCAAAAGTAGATCTACATTTTGTTTACATATTTTCAAATATAACAAAAAAAAAAAGTAGATCACAGTTTTTTACACGTTTTCAAATGTAAAAAAAAAAACTACATTTTTTTTACATACTTTCAAATGTTGAAAAAACGTAGATCTGCGTTTGGACAGTTTAAGGGTTAACACATCGGCCAATTCCCACCAAGGCAGGGTGGCCCGAAAAAGAAAAACTTTCATCATCATTCACTCCATCACTGTTTTGCCAGAGGGGTGTTTTATGGACTCAAGTCCGGCCTGCCGGTTTCCCTGAACCCCTTCATAAATTTTACTTTGCTCACACTCCAACAGCATGTCAAGTATCAAAAACAATTTGTCTCCATTCACTCCTATCAAATACGCTCATGCACGCTTGCTGGAAGTCCAAACCCCTCGCACACAAAACCTCCTTTACCCCCTCCCTCCAACCCTTCCTAGGCCGACATCTACCCCGCCTTCCCTCCACTACTGATTTATACGCTCTCGAAGTCATTCTGTTTTGTTTCATTCTCTCTACTTGTCCAAACCACCTCAACAACCCCTCCTCAGCCCTCTGGATAATAGTTTTGGTAATTCCGCACCTTCTTCTAATTTCCGAACTACGAATTCTCTGCATTATATTCACGCCACACATTGCCCTCAAACATGACATCTCCACTGCCTCCAACCTTCTCCTCGTTGCAGCATTCATCACCCATGCTTCACACCTATAAACTTGTGAAAAACATTACTGAAGATGAGTTGTAGCCCTGAAAACATTATGTACTTATTTCCCCTTTCATTCCTTTTTTTTTTTTTTCATTCTTGAAAACTATAACTTGGGAGGGGAAAAACATTCACCATTGCACATGAAGACCATAAGATCAATCTTGTGGGTTTTTTTGATATTGCTAATTTAAAAGTTAATGTACTGTATGCAGTGTTAACCCCTATGCAATAACATTGTTTACTACATTATTTATTACAGGAATTCGGAAGTAGCTACAGTCTTCCTAAAGTTCTAGGATCACCACATTCCAAAACTAAGGAGGCATTTAGAAAGAAACAGCTTGCCAGCAACATTGATGCTCTTCGCCAGCAGATGCGTGATGTCTCGAACAAAAGCAAAGCCAGACTGCAAGTTGCTGCCCTAAAAGCAGATGACCATGGACATACTGGCAATAGTAAAGGACTCTTAAGGGCAGATAAGAATCCTGCAACAGAGTCAAGACTAGTACAAATGACAGGGACACCAAACTGTTATTTGGGCAAGCATGGTACTGCCATTCAAGGTAATGTTAAAAATGCTGCTAAAACTCTATTCCAGGCTGAAGAACTTAAAGATAAAATTAACCAACAAAGCTCTAAAGCAACAAGTTCTTCAAAGAGCAAAGATGACTCTACTAAGAATCTGTCTTTTGTAAACAATGAGCTGAAACGTAAAGAACCCCCATCTAGTGATGAGAGAGTGGTGAAAGTAGCTAAAATCCAAGATGGAGGAAGAAACAACACTTGTGAGGAAAAAGCATCACCAGGTGGAGGGAAGAACTTGAGTGCTGCATTGTGTCCGAGGCAATTGGTTGGACAATCACCGATCCAACGAAATAAAGCACATTTAGATAAATTGGAAGGGTGAGTTTTTCTTGTTTGTTATTTATGCTATATGTATTTTTTTTATGCTTCACCAGCTGTCTTCCACAAAGGTAAGGGAAATATTTAATTTCTATAGCTTTTGAAGTTTGTAATGGTGAGCTCATATTAAATAGGAGGGGCAAGAAGGGTCAATTTGATATTTATTAAAATGTTCCCAACTGTATCCTTTGTTGCTAAGCAAAATTACACTTATTGTCAAGTGGGATTATTTTCATAGGCATTATAGTTCTTGGAAATACTATTGACAAAGAAAGGAACATCACTACTTTTACCATAAATATGGTGTTTGCTACATTAAACTGCAGCACTAGTTGGTCTATCCGGTTTTCTAAGTTTCTAAATGTTGAAAAATTCTGTATATTGCATACCCCCTCCCTTGGACCTGTTAGATTAGGAGTTCCTAGCAGGAACAAGTAATAATTACACATATTGGATATTTATAGAATACTCGTGTAGTGCACATTTGTATTTTTTTATACCACTATTTTTATATTGGGCTGTAATGAATTTAAATAATTTTTTGTGGGGTTAGGAAGTGAAAGTTGGCCATTGATTAACAAAGTAGTTACCTTTCTGAAAACTGTAATTAAAAAATTCTTGTAAAATGAACTGGAAAACACCTGGGGAAAAAAATTAAGCCCCGCTCCCCCCTCTCCAATAAATGGGAAACAAATTTCATTTTAAGCTTCACAATTAATCAAGACAAAAAAAAATATTTGTTTTATTATAATTGTCATTGCTTGTTGATACAGATGTATGTGAGAATTGATATGCCCCTGTACAGACATGACAGGCAGTATCACAACTATCACCTTCCTCCACCACTACCACAATTACATGCAAACATTGGTAAAAATACCATATATTACTAGCCATAAAACATGATGTACTAGTTAAATATAACCATAGTAATATCATAATATGAGTGCAAGTTATCCCCAAAATAAGAAAATTATGATCATTTTGTGCATTCAGAGATGCTCTTCTGTAGACTGCTCTTGTAACACATGGTCATTCGAGTTACTGTTGCCTTCCTGTTGGCTTGAAGCAGTCTGGCCATTCTTCTCTGGCCTCTCATTAATGGCATCTTTGCCCACAGAACTGCCACACACTGGATGTTTTGTTTTTCACATTATTCTCTGTAAATACTAGACTTGTGCATGAAAATACCAGGTCAGCAGTTTTTTAGATACTCAAACCACCCCATCTGGCACCAACAATCATTCCACTGTCAAAGTCACTTAAATCACATTTCTTCTTTCTTCTGATGTTTGGTCTGAATAGCAGTTAATCATCTTGACCATGTCTGTATGCTTTTAAGCACTGAGGTGCTGCTACATGATTAACTGATTAGATATTTGCATTAATGAACAGATGTACCTAATAATGGCCACTGAGTGTATTTTGTACATAGTAATTCTATTTAAAAAATTAAAGTATTATTTCCCATGCATTTTCATTAATAAAAGTATGGAGTAGAGGGAGGGACAACACCCTAATACATGTCCTTGTTGATTTATGATAAAACACAAGTTTAACAACTAAATGCGTGCATGAGCATGTTATGAGTGAATGCAGATGAATGGTTTTTGGGACCTGACAAGCTGTTGGAGTGTGAGCAGGGTAATATTTTGTGAAGAGATTCAAGGAAACTGGTTAGCCAGACTTGAGTCCTGGAAATGGGAAGTACAATGCCTTCACTTTAAAGGAGGGGTTTGAGATATTGGCAGTTTGGAGGGACCTCTGAACTGCCATATCTGAGCGCCTCTGCAAAGACAGTGATTATGTATGAGTGATGGTGAAAGTGTTGAATGATGAAAGTTTTTTCCTTTTGGGACACCCTGCCTCGGTGGGAAACGGTTGATGTGTTAAGAAAAAAATGAAGTAGGTTTTGTATACACATTATATCTAGGCTCCTCTCACTTTTTAACCTTGATTTCACAACTGAAGAGAAGCGGAGGGTATGTAACTAGTTGTGGTATTCTTCCACGGACAGGTGCAGAACCTATGAAACCAGTAAATGTGACTCGTTTATCACGACATAGAAGTTTAACAATGTAACTGATGTTCAGTGCATATACGCTAGGTATTGTATTCACATTAAACTTAGTTGACTCTAATCCTAATTCATTTACTGCCTTTTAGATACATGTAATTTCTTCTAAATTTACTCCCTGCTAAATGGTAAATACCACGTGCTAATTGAAAATATCCTTAATTTTCAGTGTGTTAATAGATCACTTGTTAATCAATGGTCTACTGTAGTTTAAAGAGGATTGCTCTTCAAAGTGCTTTTAAGCAGTAGATAACATCAAGTGTAGTTCTGACATGAGTATGCTACAAAATGTGGATTCACATGTGAGGGGTGAAGTGACATCATGTGAATTCTGGTAAAAAGATAAAAAAAAAAAAAAACACAAAGGTAAACAAAGAATTTTGATTTTGCGTATTTTTTACTTGTATTCACATGTTGACATTTTCAATTTTTGTGATGCTTGTATGAACATTCCACACAAGTTTACACCTTTCAGATGAAAAAAAAAAAAAAAGGAGCATTGGCATAGCACTTAACATACACAGTAACAACACTTTCATTCTTTTTCATTATGGGCATTGATCATAGAACCTGCATGGATCAGTCTGGTAAATAGCGAAAAAATTTTTAATATGTGTAGAGTTGAAAGGGTGCATTATGTTAATGCATTTTGTAAATTAATATTAAAGTAAATACGTACACCTATTCTATATTGTATTTACAGATTCAATAAATTCACAGCTTGTGCAGAATCTTAAATTTCTAAATTTTTGCAAGTCATCAAATAGGAAATCAAAGACTTCATCTACTTCAAGATATTTTTAAATGCAAATGAAAGCTTTTATCACCATTTGTTATTTCTTTCTATATTTATATATGTTTATTTTAACAGTATTTCATGTATTTGATTTACACGTAATTGTTTTTGTTGATATTCTTGCACTGAAGATTTGACTTCAGGTACAGATAGCAACTTTACCATTATTCATGTAGCTGTCTAGCTTCTCAGAGCAAAGTAACTACATATCTTTAAATGGGATGTTATGCTTAGCTTAAGTTTTTTATATATCACACCTTTTAATACATTGATTCTTGCACAATACAGTGGAGAGAAGCTTGACGAGATGAATGTTCTGTGTCCCTACGATTTGCTGGGCCGCTGCAATGATGACTCCTGCACATACCAGCACCTTGCTCAGCCCAGAAATGGATCCTGTGGTTTGATGAGCCCAGCAGCAAGTTTAACAGCAAAGACTGAGGAGCAGTTAAGATGTACTAAGACAGGGATGGGTAGGGCAGGGTCAAATGCAGGGACTGGGAGAATAGAACTGGACACCTCAGTAGCAAAGATGAAATCAGACATGGGAAAAGGGAAACCAGGACCAAATCTTAGGGCAGAGGTAAAGAAATTGGACAAAGGATCACAGAAGACAGGCCTAAACATGGAGCAGGAAAGACCAGGACCTGATGTAACAGTAGCAGTCTCTGGAACAGGGAAGAAATCAAGCACAATGACAGGAGGGATAGGACCAGATATAGGGGCAGAAAAGACAAGATTAGATACATTGACAGGTATGGTGGGACCAAGTGAAGGGCTAATAGAAAGAGGACCATGTTCTGAGAAAGGGAGTATGGGACCAAGTAGAGGAATGAAATTAGATGCTGGGACTGGGAAAACAAAACCAGATGATGTTGGGGAAGCCATTATTGAAAAGACTCCAGTTACAGAGGTTACTCAAAGGGAATGTAGTGGACATGTGGATGAAGCATTCATCCCTTTGGATTTTAGAATTAAAGAAGCTTCACTAGAAGCATCAATAAAACCAAGTGTCAGTCATGCTAAAGGTATAAGCAGCAACTTGAAGGAAGGTGTACACACTGTGCCTGCTTTGGAACAAGAAAATACAAATGTGCATGAGAAACTCAAGAGAGAGAGGGAGTGTGAAAATTCATTAGTAAACAGTGTATCCACAGAAGAAAAAGATAATGCAAAGCACAAAAGATGTAGAGTTGGTAGTGAAGACAACACTAGTGAGTGTGATGGTACAGCTATTTTATGTAAAAATGAGTTCAAGGATGTAAGTGAAAATTCTCATAACACTGTAGAAAAGGAAACTCTTTCCAATGAGAGTAACAGGATAATGGAAGAGGACATTCGTACTGAATGTAAGGAACATTTAACTGGTAATCTCGCTGAAGTTAATACTGTAAAGGAGACTGTGAAAAATTGTGTTGGAGATGGCAAGACAAATCAGGGTATTGAGATTGGGGGTGTTCCATATTGTATGGTGTCTGCTGATGGTCAAGAAATTCATTCATTTGAGCCGGATATGGAGGAACTGAAGGGTTTCCAGGAAATCAGTCAAGAAATAAAAAGTGATTCATCTACAAGGAATAATAATTTGAACACATCCATTTCTTTTGGAAATCTGCTTTATGAACCAGCCCAAGAGAAGCATAAACAGTTGAAAGTAAAATCAGTTAAAGTACTTAGTAAAGGTAAAAAGAAGGAAGACAGTAGTGAAAATTTATTACCAGAAATCCAAGATGAATCATGTCAGTTACTGGACTCCAATGCAAAGCCTCCACCTCTATCTAGGCGACCAGTTAGACGTAGGAAAGCCCAGTCAGTCAATATTGCTGCTGTTGGCAAAAGTAATGTTTCCAAAGATCTCTCCAATCAGTGTCGGACAACAAGAGCAGCTGGCAGGAGAAGTAAAAGAGGGGTACCAGAAACAGTTGTGAACACCCCACCCAAAGATTCCCTCGGTGGATGTTCTGAGAGTGGTGCTAATCGACGTGATAAAAAAACTAGGGCTACAAAAAATAAAAGAAATAGAGGCCGAGGTTCAGCAAGCAGAGGACGTAAGAGGTAGATTGAAACCAACATTCTTTAAGTGGCAAATGCAACATTTGTTCGCATATTAAGAGGAGAAAGTGGAAAGTTTGACTAAAAAAATAGTCTATGAAACTTATTCCAGAACTTGTAAGTAATATTTGATATTGTGTGCTTGCAGTTCTTCAATTAAATATTTACCCTTTTGTGTTAGGTTTGATGGGCATTAATTTTGCTAATGCATGCTGTATTGAGTAAGATATTTGATGCCTTAATGAGTGAATGAATATACATGCAAGTTGGAGTGTTTGACAGATGAAGTCATCACAGTTTCTCAGGTTTTCAGATTCCATATTTAGTATAATATTACTAAAAAATGTTAATTGTCTTTTAAAAATCACAAGTTTAAAATGTTTGCAAACGATTATAATTTTGTAAAAAATAATATTGGAGTTTGGAGTTTTCAGCTTGTCCGGCACAGCTACCGCCGCCACCACCACCACCCAACTGGCTGCCTGGCACCCAAGGTGAGAGCATTTCTTATTCTCATGGTTGATTTGTATTTGCTTTATTGTACTTCATTACAGCACATTCTTACCGTTGTACAGCCTCTCCTCACTTAGCGACGTACTCGTTTACCAACAACTCAGACTTATGACAGGCTCCATGACCAGTATGCAAACGTACATAATGTATATTTGAGAATGTCCTTTTTGACCTACTGAAGTATCTCAGATCAAACTGATAAATTTCATATCCTTTTGATTGACATTTATCCTGTGGGAGGGAATATGACAGGAAAATATTACTAAATTTTGTTTCCATCCATGACCCACATGTAGAATGCTAACTTGATATTAGTAGGTTTAATTTATTTGTCACCCCTATTTATTACTCTCCATTTCTCTTTATATTTGTTCTCTCATGGCTTCCTGAATTTAACTCTTCTTTATGTTCACCTTACCTCTCTTAGTTTTCCTTCCCTCCTTGGGAAATTCAGACGATTAATATTTGCTTTTTCCCACTTTCATGTACAAAAACTTGCTTGCCTTCTGCAAATTTTGACTCGCTCTTTCTCGATCACTTCCAATCTCGCTCTTGTGCTATTGCAGTGTATACAAGGTTCTAAATCCCCCAGTGGTGTTTGGTATGTAGCTATTTTTCCTAAATGAATCAGAGGTCATGGATTAGAATAGGTTAGTTTTTTCTTGGCTAGTTATATATAATTCTCACTATCATCCATGTTGCAACCATGTCCACATTATCATTCATGGTTGTTTTGGACTCAAAGTTAATTACAGGCTATCCAGAAATTGTACTCCTATCATCTTTCATACACAGCTTTGGCTATATCACATTTCTAGCAAGCACAAAAGTAAGTTACATTAACCCTTTCAGGGTCCGTGCCATAGATCTACACTTCACATTCAGGGTCCAAACCGTAGATTTATGCCATGAGCTCAGCACGCTGTGAGCAGTAAATTTGGGTCTAGATACGAGAGAATGCATCTATGTGGTATGTGTGCACTACATAAAACAAATCCTGCAGCACACAGTGCATAATTAGAGAAAAAAACGAGACCGTAATTTTCGATTAAAACAGCGAATTTGCAGTGTTTTTTTTGTATGTTTTTTAAAGTTGTATTTGCAATTTCTTGGTCTCATTTGATAGAATGGAAGATATACTACAGAAATAGAGATTATTTTGATTGGTTTTTAGTACTGGAAATGGCTTGAAACTGAGCTCAAAGTAGCAGAAATGTAAAAAATTTTGCCAATGTTCAAGAGTAAACAAATGACCTCACAAGTCTAATACATGACAGCTGGTGGGTCTGATATACATTGACAAATGTGGTGATATTATTTATACAATTATTACAGTATTGCATAACAGTAAATCTTCTATTTTTTGGTTTGAATAAAAATTCATTGTGTGAATAAATAATCAAAATGGAATTCATTTGTAAAGCCTGAAAATGTAACTAATGAACAGAGGAAATGTTAATTTAGTGCCAGGAATGCCTGCATTGTTTATTCGGGACCCTATTTTGAAATTGGAATATTTTGAACTTTGCATTAACTTGGCCAAATTACCAATTTCCAGTCACTTTATTTTGTTGTTGAAACAGTTGACTTCGCGATTTCTTGTGCTCAATCGATAGAATAGAAGTAATACTAGTGAAATAGCTAAGAATTTGGTTGACTGGAATACTGTAATTGGCCTAAAATAGGAGTCAAAGTCGGCAAAATCGCTGATGCATAAATTTCGCCAACACATCAAAATTCGCGAGAGCATAATTTCGTCAATTTTCCATAAAATTTTGTACTTTTTGTTTTATTACCCTCAGAGAGATTCTCTACCATTTCATAAGAAAAAATAACAAAATTATTTTTTGAAAATTCTTGGACCCTGGTGCACACTTTGAAATTTGGCCTCTGGACCCTGAAAGGGTTAAGCTACATTTAGGATTCTGGTCATCTTTTTCACACTGTCTGTTTTGGGAGACTACACACTCGCGTTGTTATGTTGAACACACTACTCTCTTTCGGATCATACTGAGAAATGACTAACACCACTGTGAGGATTGTCAGGTTGCATTATCCATCCAACATCTCGAATAGACTGTCCTGCCCATCGGAGTGCACACGGATCTACTTGGGATGTCTAAACCGCTCCAACATACACTCATTTACCTTGGCAAAAGTCCCACCTTTGATGCAGAATTTCACTGACTGTAATTGAATCTGACCTATTACACTAACTTTGATTTCAATTTTTCTAGCACTAGCCTCCACCCCTGCTAACCCCTAATTTTATATACACCTCTACCTCTTGTTCATTCTTAAACTTCATTCATTTCTTTTATACATCCCTCCCTGCAGTGCTGTATAACTTGTGTGTTTGGTACTTAATTTGATTATAATTTTTTTATTCTTTCTATTATATATGATCAGTCATAGAATAGGGTAAGGGCACCTTGTGGATATCCATATGAGTAAAAGAAAAGTAGATCTAAATAATAAGACTATAGTAAGGGGTGAAGAATTTTCCAACAGGTTTTTTTTTTTTTTAACTGGCCATCTCCCACCAAGGTAAGGTGACCTGATAAAGAAACATTCACCATCACTACAGCTCAGATGCCCCTCCAGAGTGCAGGCACTGTACTTTTCACTTCCAGGACTCGAGTCCAGCTAACCAGTTTTCCTGAATCCCATCATAAATGTTACCTTGCTCTTTCTCCAACAGCAATCATGAAAACCACTTGCCCCCACTCCTATGTGACAAGCTCACACATGCCTGTTGGATTTCCAAGCCCCTCACACAAAACCTCCTTTATCCCCTCCAACCTTTCTTCCCTCACCACAGCTTTATACATCTTCTAAGTCATCCTGTTTTGCTCCATGCTCTCTAAAAGTTAAAAACCATCTTGTCAGTCCCTCCTCAGCTCTCTGAATAATACTGTCAGTGACCCCGCACCTCAAACTATGACATCTCTGCATAATATTCACATGGCACATTATCCTCAGACATATCTCCACTGGCTCCAGCCTTCCCCTCACTTCAACATTTAAAATCCGTGCTTCACACCCTTGTAAAAGTGTTGGTACCATTATAATCAGGTACATTTACCCTTTTGTCTCCATAGATGTCTCAATGCACCACTCACCTTTTTCCCCACATCTATTTTATGGGTATGTTTGTTGGCATAAAATGTCATAAACTTAATATTACAGAATTGAGGCTTATTCCACAAACTGTTGATTTGTATCTTTTGTAATTTCCTTGTACAGAGCTGTAAGGTTTATTTGATACTTTTACAGCTGTTTTGTTAATTTGTTCCTGTTCACATCTTGCACTAATTCATTAACAAGTAGGGTTAACACTTGGACACTTTCAGTAGTAAAGAAAGAAGGATCTGAAGGTTTGTTGAATTAGTACAGATGTATGTGAAGATAAATGCAGGTGAGCATAGTAGTATGTTAATTGATTGAGGAATACCACAAATATGAAGAAAGGTTCTTAAAAGAATGGATTCAGGAAAAAATCAGTTTCTAGAGGTGGGAAGTTTAGTTTAGTGCCCTCACTCTAGAGGAGGGGTGGGGATGATGCAGTTTAGTGCCTGCACTTGGAGGACGGGTGAGGTTGGTGCAATTTAGTGCCTGCACTTCGAAGGAGTGGTGAGGATGATGCATTTTAGTGCCTGCACTTCGAAGGAGAGGTGAGGATGATGCAGTTCAGAGCTTCATTTTAATTTTTGAATTGTAAAGTCTGCACATCTCTGGTAAGACAACTAGATAAATGGTGGTGAATGTTTAGTTTTTTGGGGTCATCTTTCCTTGATGAGAGATGGCTGATGTTTAAAAAATAAAAGTGTAGCAAGTCTCTTTCTGAAAACTTTTAATAAGTCATTATCTCTGTTCATTTTCAATCCTAAGAGGTAGAGGAGGTTGAGTGTTAGTGGCTTGAATGCACAACAGGCATGTTTGTGCATGTTAGATCAGGGTGAATAGAGACAAGTAGTTTTTGATGTGCTGTTGAAGTGTTAGAAAGATAACATTTATGAAGTAATTCAAGGAAACAGGCTAGCTGGACTTTTGAGTTCTAGAGGTGGGGAGTATTGTGCATTCTAGAGGGGGGACAAGGATATTGCAGTTCAGAGGGTCATCCTGACTCATGTCAGCACATTTCTAGCAAGACGGTGATTAAATGAATAATCAGTGTCTTTCCTCTTTTTTATTTGGGGGAAGGAGTTCAACCTACCTTGGTGGGAGATGGCCAGTTCATTAAAAAAGTTCTATGGAGAAAATTGATGGGACTTGCAAAGGTTCATTAGGTATGGATAGGATCAGGGTAAATGTTTAGGGATGCACTTCTGTAAGCTAATTACAGCTTTTATTAATTTGGGTTTTGAGAATAATTTTATTTAAAAATTTGTGTAGATGTATTTAATTGTATGGTCTTTGGGGTAATACTTGAGAAGGTATCCTACTCTTTGTTGTATAAGGTGCACACCATATTTGCTGTATTTTTTCATTATTGGTTTCATTAATTTATTATTTGTTTTAATTGTTTACTAGTAAACAGTTTCACTGCATTTCATTTTTATCCTCAGCATGAAGCCCTTGGAACTGTGGTTTAACATTTTCTTTGCATTTATTTACCAATTGCTTATTTTTTTTTTTTTTTTTATTAGCACACTGGCCGATTCCCACCAAAGCAGGGTGGCCCAAAAAAGAAAAACTTTTACCATCATTCACTCCATCACTAAGTGATGGAGTGCACCACTCACCCTTTTCCCCTCATCAGTTCTATGATTCGCCTCATCTTTCATAGACCCATCCGCTGACACTTCCACTCCCAAATATCTGAATACATTCACCTCCTCCATACTCTCTCCCTCCAATCTGATATCCAATCTTTCATCACCTAATCTTTTTGTTATCCTCATAACCTTACTCTTTCCTGTATTCACTTTTAATTTTCTTTTACATACCCTACCAAATTCATCCACCAACCTCTGCAACTTCTCTTCAGAATCTCCCAAGAGCAGTGTCATCAGCAAAGAGCAACTGTGACAAATCCCACTTTGTGTGATTCTATATCTTTTAACTCCACACCTCTTGCCAAGACCCTCGCATTTACTTCTCTTACAACCCCATCTATAAATATATTAAACAACCACGGTGACATTACACATCCCTGTCTAAGGCCTACTTTTACTGGGAAATAATCTCCCTCTTTCCTACATACTCTAACAGTAATACTGTATATAGCTCAGTTTGTGATATAGTATACATTGCCTCAAGATTGGTTTAGTCAAACCTTATTGAAAATGTTCATGGTGGTTATAACGTGTTAAGAATTATGCAATCTTTGCCAATATTTTTTATACTATTAACCCTTTGAGTGGCTGTCATATAGATTACATTATTTTGGCTAGTGTTCCTTACATAGATCTATATTTTAAGCACAACTCTCGCATAAGCTGAGTGGTAAATTTTGGCCTACATGCTAGAGAATGGGTCTTTATGGTGAGTGTACGTTATACAGGTGGACCCCTGGTTTTTGTCTGATCTGGATATCGTACAATTCGGATTACGACCACTTTTTTTTTTTTTTGGCGAATTTTTACCCCGGGTTTCGTACATCCACTCGTAAATCATCTGTTTCAGACATGTCCGCCTGGGCCGCTCATACGTTTCTGATACTAATACTAATAATAATCACTCTTGGGCACATTAAATGTCTTGTTTTAGGTTAATATAGACATTTTCATTAATCTATTTATGATATTTTCTTCAAAATTATTTAAGAAACACGTTACATATCATATAAACATGCAATGTTTATGTGCTATGGAGGTATGCTAGCCAGGCAGAGGGAAAACATTGTTTTCTCTGGTCCAACGTTAGAGAAAACGTGTATGAATCTACATTGGCCCAGTCACCGCCCTTAATACATAACTCTCTTGTTTACAATTCTCGACATGAATTATTCATTACTTCTCTCTTTGTTTATGATGGCATATAAAGGTAGGTGTTAGAAACGATTAAACTCTTTGAACATGGTATGTTGATGGTAATAATATGGCTCTGGGCCGCATTAAATAGGTACATAAGTGTAGGTATGTAGCCCAGGCGGACTACATAGTACCTACATCTACTGGCTACCTACACCTGACTTCCTACAAATAAGTACAACTCACCTCACCCTACATTAAGACTACAAATATTTTAAGGTAAGTAATGAATGTTCTGTGTATGTATTTTACTCTTTATTGTGTTTTTTAATGCTTGGTTTTGTTACTAACTAAATACTAGAAGTTAGTGTAAACTTTACAACCCTATGCCTGTTGTGGAATCTATTGTGGCTTTGGGGAAATCCATGGGATTGGATGTGAGTGGCCAGGATGTTGAAGAGTTGGTGGATGACCACAGGGAAGAGCTAATCACTGAAGAGCTGCAACACTGTAGTTCTTCTCTATAAAATGTATTTTTTGTTATTTTTGGGTGTCTGGAACGGATTAATTGGATTATGTTAATTCCTATGGGAACTATTGCTTCAGTTTTCGTCCATTTCAGATTTCAACCGACCTTCTGGAACAGATTAAGAACAATAACTGGGGGTCCCCTGTATAAAAAAAAATCCTTGAAGTGTTTTCTTAGATGGTTTTATTGGCTGTTTCTTGGTATCATTTAATAGAAGACATACTGCTGAATGAAATGATTTTGGTTGGTTTCAGGAATGAAAATACATGTAGTTTGAAATTGGGACTCATAGTAGCAGAAATATTTGAATTTTGCCAGTTTTCCTGAGGAGGGGTAAGGTTTCCCTACACTCCTTGGTCTGTTTTATGGGTATTTAATAGGTCTGATTCAGTTGTTGGGACTGTAAACCATGACTTAATTGTTCCTGGTTATATTTTATTAACCGAGAAATATGGTAAATCTTCAGTTGTTTGTGGAAGGCAAGTGTGATACAGGAGAGACCTGGGAACATGGTTAATGAACAAAGGAAATTATGTTATAGTGCCTGGAATGTCTGTATTATTTTGGACTTTTAAAATTGGAATTTTTGTAATTGTGTAAAACTGTGCACTTTTAGGGTAGTTATAATTGAATAGGCAGTTTCTTGTGCTCAATCAGTAGAACTGAATGCATACTAGCAGAATAGCTAAGAATTTGGTTGAATGGAGCCATGGAATTAGCTTGAAATAGGACTCGGTGGGCAAAATTGCTATTGTGCAAGTTGAGCCCAATTTGCAAATTTTGTGCCTGCATAATTCTGTAAGTTTTACATCCAATTTTGTAATTTTGGTGTCATTACCTTCAGAAAAAGATTCTCTTCCATATCAGATTTTTTTTTTTTTTTTTTTTTTTTTTTTTTTTGGTGGATACTAAGAGCACTATTAATTTTGGGGGTCTGGACAGTAAGGACCAGGAACCTAGAAATATTCAAACATATTACTTAATGCATGCAACCCATTCTTCAGTATGCGTTACCTGTCTGGAACTCTCGTCTAGTAAAACAAAGTTGAACTCTGTATAGGGAAGTGCATTATGACTGGTGTTGTAGTACAGCAGAATGAATTACGAAAAAGAATGTTAAACCTTATGACATTAGAAGGAAAAAAAAGGGGGGGTGTAATGATGTACAAGAAGTGGTAAAGCACAAGGGCCAAATGAAAATGTAATCCATATTGGGGTCCAAAAATAGACATAAATAGATAACATATTTCAGACACTTAAATTACCCTTATACTCCAGGTACATTAGGGTGTTTGTGGAACTTTGGTTATTGTGTATGTTTTCATCCATCTGTTTCTATTTTAGGGTTTAAAGTATTCTTGAATACAAGTGAATTGCAACCTTAATGACACACACATGCAGTTTGACTAAACTTAATAAGACCGGATTGTTCCTTAGCTTGCCCCCATTCTTCTTTGCATATAATCTTTATAAATTTTGATATAGTTTTCATTTGATGAGTAGGTTCTGCCTTATTCATCTAGGAAATCTATCCTTAATTATTTTCTTCAATTTATGCCTTGGCCACTTATGTATTACTTTATCTTTACTCACTTTCACTAGGTCTTTCTTAATGGTTGCTTTTATAGTCCTAATTGTTTTTATATCCTTTTTTTTCTTTTTGGTAACAGTACAGTGTATTCTTCCCCATTGCTTTGCTAACACTACACTGTGCCTCCGTCACTACCACACTCCCTTATTGCCTCTGTTGCACTACATATTCAACTACATACTACTGTTATCACTACTACAATTATATTACTACCTCCTCTTGTTCTACTACTCGTGGCATTGCCCTCCTTTCACATGCTCTCACACTAACTCACTCACTGGCTCCCTTCCCTTCGCATTAAGTGTGATTAATTAATGGTCGTAGTTGGATAGACACATCGTCATATGTGTCATTCTCCCATGTGTGGGTTATTTGTTACTTTTCTGTCCTTTCCACTTGCTCCTTTATAATAGAAAAGTGTATTGCAAATTTATTATTCTTCCTCTTTAGCCCCTTTCAGTTTTTATGCATTTTTTAACAGCCCAAAATATTAATTGCTCTTAATAGTTACTCGCCCCCACTTCTATAACTTGTGGTAATTTGTAATGATTATTTTGTTCTTTGCTTATGTTTACCATGATGGCCATTTCTTTCTATTTTTAATTTTGCTGCATGGCTCATGATTAATTACTTTGTCTTGTTTCATTGCATTCTGATCCTTTATTTTGTGCTGAAATACTGAAACTTCTATGAACCTTAGGTTTTGAGGGCTGCGTTACAATGAGTGGTAGTTGTAATTTGGTATCTACAAATGTGTGTCATGTTAACCATTTCTTTGACAAACACTATCTGTTTCATTGACAGTTGATAACCTTGAAACCCACAAATGGAGATAACCTGCACACTAATGCTTTCATGACAGTAATAAAACAATTGTTTATTGATACTTTGTAGTGAATTGCTAAACTGGTGAATTGGTGTGGTGTTGGTGTGCATGCAGTTAGTGGTGGCAGATTGCACTTTGCAGACAGTGTTCAACCAGAAATTTAAAATGCTTATTTTCTATTATTTATAACATCCTGTTTGCATAAGTTATAGGAAATTGGATTTATTATAGCTCTCCCAGCATGTGAAAGTCACCATATAAGTGTTCCTCTAGAATCTAATACCAGAGGCGTCATCAGACCTATCTCATGGTAATGATCTAACAAAAAAAGTCACAGTACTGTGACTGGAACAATACACAAATAACAGTATGACTTTGTAAGTGGTCCAAGTCTGACCGAAACATCATTGTAAGCTCCTCTCTTCTATGTGCGGGTCATTTGTTTAATGATCTAGGTTGGAGAAGACAGGTACAATTGAATGTCCCCTCATTTCTGAGAAAAACCAAGCATCTAATATGTAATGCTTAGAAATATTTTGGTTTTTAGACTACCCTGCACTCGGAAGGAGGGGGTGTTAATGTTGCAGTTTTATAACTGTAGTGTAAGCGCACCTCAGGCAAGGCAGTGATGGAGTGAATGATGTTTAAAGTTTTTCTTTTTTGGGCCACCCTGCCTTGGTGGGAAATGGCTGATGTGTCAATAAAATCAAATATTTATCCTGACATATTTTTCTTTCCTATATGAAAATAATGAAAATATAGTCGGACTTGAGTCCTGGAAATGGGAAGTACAATGCCTGCACTTTAAAGGAGGGGTTTGGGATATTGGCAGTTTGGAGGGATATGTTGTGTATCTTTATACGTATATGCTTCTAAACTGTTGTATTCTGAGCACCTCTGCAAAAGCAGTGATAATGTGTGAAAGTGTTGAATGATGATGAAAGTATTTTCTTTTTGGGGATTTTCTTTCTTTTTTGGGTCACCCTGCCTCGGTGGGAGACGGCCGACTTGTTGAAAAAAAAAAAACTTCTTTCCTTTAGAAAGGGATGGCAAATATTGTTTTTGTGAATTGTCAGTGAGAATATTCCTTGGTGATCTTATCCTCATAACAAGAGAGTTTCTTAATTATTAAATTCATTTTTAATTGGAAATGTAATGTATGGAGAGTAAAAATCTTGTTACATTACTGACAATGTAGCATGTGTATCTCAGTAGTTAATTTTCAGTAATAGAATTTTACTTCCTGTTTTGCAAATTGATTACGAGTTTTTGTGAGAGCTCTAGAGCAATACTCACATGCTGCTAGCCTATTTTACTGTTGTATGATAAGTTTTTTGCTTAAGTTAAGGATGGTGATTGTGTGTGGTAAGTATTGATTTTTTTCCCTCAGTCCATAGATGGTAAGGTTATCTTAATTTGAACTTGACATAAAATTATTGACAAAAGAGTTTTCTGCCCAGTCTGATAATTTCATGTAATCTTAGGCAAAAAAAAAAAAAAAAAAAAAATACACGTCTAGCTTTTTTTTTTTTTACACTGGTAACCAAGCAACCATCTCAGGAAACAATAACTTATTGGTACTAACATAAAGGCATCAAAGTATTTTGCAATTAAAGCAGCCTTTATTTTTATTACCATGGCTGTTTACCACCAAAGTAGTTACCCAAGACAGGAAATGTATAGGATAAACTATCATTTAGGATAAAATTATTATTAGTGTATCAGTTTGAAAGCAATTAAAAAAAACAGGCATGCCTTCAATGTGTAAAGGTTGATATGAAGACAGAAAATCTATAGATTTGGTCAACCTTTCAGTCTTCATGTTGCCTTAGGTAAATTACAATAGTTTTATTTATGGCAAAGATATTTGATAGTGTTGTTATTCATGATACAATCTAAAGGAAGTAATGCGGTTGGAAATATGTAGTTTCTGAAAGACTGTAGATGATCCAAGAGTTGAGTAATATGCTGTATTATAACAAGTAATGTTAGGTCATTTCTATTGTCTTGTGATAGTGCATTGCTTTAGACACCACACCATTGTTTATACAATTCGTGAAAAAAACTTATGTTCTGTAAAACAGCAATTTCATAATTTGGTGTACTGTTTTTCTTCATTTGTGGGAATTAAATTTGCTTGTCATAAGGTACAGAGTAAAAATTACCTATTTCTGCTTCTATAGTAATATAAAAATCTTGGGTGTTTAACCCCATTTTTTGTGATCAATTAGATGAACATTAGGCTTTTCATTTTTTTCTTCCAGGAAGTTAGTAATCAACAGTGACAGGTTAGTGGCACTAGCGACTTTCTATTGTCGTTTTGTATTGAAATTCTTTTTTGAAACAACATTAGGCATTTAAAAAACAAAAGCAATCTCAACTTTAAATTCTCTTATCAGTCAGAATCAGTTAATATAATACTAAATTATTCTAATTTCAGATTTTTTCCTTGCACCTAAATTTATCATTAATTTAACAGTGAGTTATGCCCAGTTTGCTTTGAGGTTTGCTCCTTTAATTGATATCTTGGTTTATAAAGTTGAATATAAAGTAAAAATGTTCCTGTTCTTGTAGTTTTGCAATCATATTAACTGTACACTCATGTTAAAATAAATTTGTCTAAAATTGTTTTTAAATTTATGAAAGAAGTTAGAAATTTATATTGTGTGAAGGTCACTTTAGATTATATTCTTTGCATGAGCCTGCTATAATACAGTTTTCACTACTTCTGTAACCCTAGTGGGTTTAGCACTTCTTTTTGATTATAATAATCCATACTTCTGTAATTGTCAGATTATAAATAACAAAAAGGCACAATACCGTGACTGGAACGATACACAAATAACCCGCACATAAAAGAGAGAGAAGCTACGACGACGTTTCGGTCCGACTTGGACCATTGACAAAGTCACTGGTCCAAGTCGGACCGAAACGTCGTCGTAGCTTCTCTCTTTTATGTGCGGGTTATTTGTGTGTCAGATTATGCATTACAAAATTAGACATTTCAGTCATAATAGAAGTTTCATGAAGCACTGACATTATAAATGAAATGCTTAGGTTATTGATGCTTGTATATGCGAGGTCATTTGTTTCATGTAACTGAACAGTGGTATCTATTCCTTAGTCTTTTATAATCATTTTATTACTATAAAAAATATAGTACTATATATATATAAATGAACCTCATGTTGCTCTTGCACAATACTGTGTAGTAAAATGAATACTGTTACATTAAATTCTTGGTGTTTCTTAACCTTTTTATTGGAAATAATTTTTTTTATTGTAAATCATAATCTAAATTTCCTTCGAGTTGATTCATATGAATTAAAAATCCAAATATCTAATAAAGTTTTTGATTGTGTAAGAAAGTTTTTCTACAGTAACTACCATTTTTATTACTAAGTTTAGGAGTGAGTTGCAAACCTAAGTTGGAGTGGCATGGGTAGTGAAGGGCAGTCTGTGATAGTAACAATTCATATATTGCAGGTGGAGCCCGGCTGGTTGGCGGGTGAGGGTGATGGTGGCCAGGCTGGGTAAGACGTAGTTATCACTCACTCAACACCACTCATAGGCTGATACTCCTCACAATCCATAACTTAAAATCATGCAATCACTAGTTGGTTTCTTGGGACACCATTTTATTGTACTATTTTAGTGTTTCCTAATTCTGTATAGACTTGAAGTGAAATTGATTTGGTGTTTGGATGTAGGTCTTGCAATCATAGTATAACGTATAGCATTTACATTTTTTATGTGTACTACCAAAATAATTCCTTGAAGTTATGTAAAAAAAAATTCTCTAATTTTTTAGGCATTAATGTGCACCAAATGCAGACAACTTGTATTTTATATTTCGTACTTTATCCTCAGCTTTCTTTTTATATACACTGCATGTTCATTGGGGGCTTTCTTTCAGTAAAGTATATCTGAAGTAGTCTTCAGTGGGCATTATGCAAATGACATAGAAATATTCTTTTTTTTTTTTTTTTTTATTTATTGATTGATATATAATTTTAAATCCTGAAGTTTTCTAGTGTTGATGGCTAGGATTTTGTACCTGTGTTAAATGTGACAGAACATTACCCCAGTGAACAAAACATTAGCTTCTTTGAAGCGTGGCAGAAGGTTGCTCTTACTTTGTTGCAAGAGAACTTGTGTAATGCAACATTGGACTGCTGCAGCCAGTGTTGGTGAGTCTTGGATGATCACAGAAGACCTTGGAACTACTGTACCTGTTTCAGAAGAATATGTACCAGTGTGGATCAAGGCATAGGATTTTCTTGGTTCATCATCGCTGCCTTTTGATGTTCATCTTTTGTTCATCATTGTCACGACTGGTGCTGTAAGTACAATCACTGCACAAATATGTTATTTGTGCATGATTGGCTGTGAATATGTACATTTGTACATACATGATTCTTAAAAATAAATATATTAAAGAGGAATATTGTTTTGGTAATCCTTTTTTATCTGTATTCTTTCAGCCTATAATCAGAACAGATTTTTCAAGTTACATTAAAACATAGAAAGCCTAAAAAAAAAAAATTACTTTGAAGTACACACAAATTGTTTAGCAGTAAATAATTTCACTTTAAGTTGTTTAGCAGTAATTATTTTTTTACTTGAAATTGCCTCCTTACTCGTAATTTTCCAATTGAAGTTGTCAACATAAGTCAGTGTAGGCCATATGTATGCTCAACTCCGTGCAGGATTATCTACCTAGGGAGAAATATTTTACTAATACAGACTTAATTGCATATTAAACCACAACTTCGTGTGAAATTTTTTTTGAACCAGAACTGCAAATCGTGTAATCAGATATTCTCTGAAGGTAGGATAATGTAGTACTGCTGGTGAGGAACTCTTGATCAAAAGATCTGGACTTTGCTACCCCCTTCCTTGGATCAAAGTCAGATACCTCCCAGGTGCAGTATGAACCCTATTGGTTTGGTGCTTTCCCATGATGTAAAATGTACTCTTCCAAAAAACTGCCCTTGTGGGTTTAGTGCGTAAGTTTTTATAAACTAAAACTACACTCCGACGAACTACTTAAAATTTTGACTACTAATACATCTTTAACAGATATAGGTGCCACCACAGACCTCACTTAGTCTCCCAAGGTACAAGTCGATCCAACCTTTACAGGCACATCCATCACTTGAAACAACTACCGAGAACCCTTCTTTTTCTCGACAGCTGTATATGCGTCTACTCCACTTTTGTTACCCCTCAGGGAAGGTTCCTTGACGCTGGTGAGGGGCTCTTGATCTAGAGAATTAGGCCTGTGCTCCGGTTCCCTGATTTGAGCTGTATAGCCCTTGTGGTTTAGTGCTCTTTTTGATTATAATAATGATGAGCCTGAATACCTTCCATATCCCCCCACATACGCTGTATAATCCTACGGGTTTAGTGCTCCCCTGTGATTATAATAATACATTTTTCTTGCTTGTTCTGCACATGACACTTGCTTTCTACTAACCTATTGCATCACCCATGATTTAAATTTGCATTAACCCCTCGCACACTACTACTATATAGAAAGCCCCTTGTTATGCAGAGCAATTCAGGTAAATTAGGTCAATTTTGTTCCAGAATGTGACTATCACCTGGGTACCCATTTTTACTGATGGGTGCCTCCCCTCAAGGAAGGTTCCTTGATGCTGGTGAGGGGTCCTTGATCTAGGGAGTTGGATATGTGCTCCAGTTCCCTGAATTAAGCCTGAATACCTTTCACATCCCCCACAGGCGCTGTATAATCCTACGGGTTTAGCGCTTCCCCCATGATTATAATAATACTAATGAGTGAACATAGACAACCGGTGTAAGGAAACATGCTCAGTGTTTTCACCCTTTCCGGAAATCAAACCAGGACACCCAGCGTGTGAAGCAAGAGCTTTAGCCACCATGGTGCAGTATGACCCTTGTGCGTTTAGCGCTTGGTTGTGATTGTAATTTGAATATAAGGACAAATTGTTTTCCATCAAACAGTAATTAAGCTTCCGGTTATTATCCTATCACTGAGGCATAGGATCCACTGCCCTGCTGCACTCCATGACCTAATCATCCCTCTCCCTCTTGCGATCTGTGCACCAGTTCCCTGAATTAAGCCTGAATACCTTCCACATCCCCCCCACCCACAGGCTCTGCATAATCCTGCAGCGCTGTATGGCCCTTGTGGTTTAACGCTTTCCTTATTATAATTGCATAATCCTATAGGTTTAGCACTCCCCTTTGATTATAATTATAATCTCCCTCCTGCTACCCAGTACCCCTGCATCCTTCCCTGCCCGGCGGCGCTGTATGACGCTTGTAGGTTTAGCGCTTCTTTTTTTATTATTAGGCGAGAGATTACTCATTGACAAATCTGCCACACCCCTCACACGCGTACTATTGGAAACGACACTGCCCCTCTGTGAGGACTAGCAGGAACCTCCTTACTGTTCACAATATAGTAAAAGATTATCCTATCAGAGCATGCAAAATTCTCTTTCGACATCTTGAATGCCCTGATACACTGTCCCTAAATATCCTTGCTGTATGACCCTTGTAGGTTTATCGGTTTATGATTATAATCTAAATATCCTTGACGAGATTCCCACCCCTTTCCTCTGTAATGCAGGTTCCCCTTAAGGAAGGTTCCTTGATGCTGGCGAGGGGCTTTTGATCTAGGGAATTGGATCTGTGCTCTAGTTCTCTGAATTAAGCCTGAATACCTTCCACATCCCCCCACAGGCGCTGTATAATCCTACGGGTTTAGCGCTTCCTCCTTGATTATAATAATAATGTAACGCAGATTCCCTCTATAACTTTCTAACCTTAGCTGAAACTATTGCGGTAACAACAGTGCTAATTTTAAACCTTCACTTAAACTACCTCTTTGTCGTATGACCCGTGATAGCTTGGCCCTTGTTTTTTTAATGTATGCGAGGGAGAAAAGATATGTTCTTCAGGATTTTTTCCAGTTCACGAGGAGGAGTGTATCAGTTGTGACACTAATTGGATGGTCCAGTATGAGCATAGGTAGTGCCATCTGTTAGAAGTGTTTGAAACTGCGACGTCTCTTGGCTCTTCTGGTATTTGTTAGTGTCATTACTTGTTAGTTTTACCTTGACCTGGTGTTGTCTAGAATGAGGTTGGGTGCTTCTCACCCTCAACTTCTCTCCAGACAAGGTAAGATAGTCTAATTGTGAACCTGTTCTTTCATGAATTGACGAAACCCACATGGAAACCGAAATAGTGTAAACAATGACTATATTTCGATTACCATCTGAGTTTGTTTCGATTTCCATCTGAGTGAGTTTGAGCTTAAAGCAGACGGATCTGTGGGCTACAAACCTCTTCAAGGGGGGCTCCTTGGCATGGTGAAGAGGCTCTTGGTCTGAGGAATTAGACCTGTCGGTCTCCTTCCTCAGACCGAACCTAATTACCCCCCAATCCCCCCTTCCCTATCCCATCCTCCCCTTTTTCCTTTCCTCCTCCTCCTCCCCACCCCTCCCTTTTGCCCTTCCTTTTTTGGCCTTTGAGATTTTTCCCACAGGCGTGCTAGTTCCTGAGTAGGGGAAAGGGTACCAGGGTCCATCCCATTCCGTTGAGGTTCTTGGCGGTGGCGTAGTTTGCCGTGGAATCTGGATCGCCTGGGGATGTCCCAATCCCTCTACGGTATCCCGGAGGGTGGCTTTGGGTGTCTTTTGGGCGACGGGTGCATCTCTGGAAGCCATCTTTCGGATTCCGGGGGTGGTGGCCGAAGGAGGTATGCTTTGTGGCGGATATCCGGCCGCCCTCTCTTTTGTCCACCGAGGTAGCTCGGCAGATGTGAGGTTGCTATCCCGGATTGCTGGTTTACTGGCATGATGGGTAGGGTATGGCATGGGTTCCATGCTGCATCTGCGCTACTTACGGTGCTGAGGTCCTCTTGGGCATGGAGGGAGATTTCTGGCCCTTTCATTCCTCCTAGGAACTATCGCTCCCCGGTCCCCCCTTTTTTTATTCTTTTTTTTATTTTTATTTTTTTCTTTTTTTTTTCTTAGAAATGGAAAGAAGTAACCTAACCATGGAGTACCCGATCCACGACCCCGCTACTCCCGGGCCCCTTATTGTTACCGCACCCTGTTCTGACCTCGCCTCGTCTTTTGGCCACTCTTCGGACATTCCTAAGGCCCTTGTACCTCTTGCTGGTGCTGTTTCCTCACCCGCTTCAGGTACTGGGGCTTCCACTGACTCCTTCGATTTGTCTGACCTCCGCTCTCCTTTGACTATGCTTCCGGCTTCTCCCTCTATGGTGCTGTGATCGCCAGCCCGTCCCATGTCGGACCGACTCTGGTCCCACTTCTAAACGTCAACGACAATCTCCTAATGATGTTACTTCGTTACCTTCCCTTTCTACTCAGAAAAGACTGACACGTCATGCACTCCCTCTCCACACTCAGTTTCAGACCACACAATGGACTAAATTCTTTACATTAAGACCGACTTTTACTGCCTATCTTTCCGACCATAGTATTGGCAAAGCGCTCCTAAGAGTGGTACGTGCATCATCACAGTCCAGAATTCTACTCAAGCTCATGATCTTTCTCTTCTTTCACATATCGATAGTATTCTTATCACTATCAAAAAACATCATTCCCTCAGTTCTTGTAGTGGTACTGTTATTCTGCCCCATACCATAGTCCAACAGAATTTCCAGACATGTGGCACTGACATTCTCGAACAGCTGGAACTCCAAGATCTCCCAATTCTCAAGGTAGACACTTATGTTCTTCCTGCCCGCGGGCGAAGACTATCAATACCCTTGCAATGTGGCTCATTTAACTTTTGACAGCCGTGAACTTCCATCCTCTGTTTATGTAGCAGGACATCGGTTACAAGTTCGGAAGGTGATCCCTACACCACAACAGTGTAGGAATTGCTGGTGATTTGGCCACCCAGCAAAATAGTGCAGATCTATAGCCAAATGCCCAGTCTGTGGTGCTGATGACCATTCTAATACGGCTTGCAGTCGAACTCCCTCTTGCCTCAATTGTCATGAGGCTCACCCTTTGTACTCTCGCCGTTGCCAAGTCTACTTATATGAGCGGGAAATTCGTTGCCTCAAAGAGGCAGAAGGTCTCCCTTATGCTATGACAGTTTCTCATCTCCGCCTCCAAGGGAGACTGCCCCGTGTTTCTTATTCTCGTGTTTCAAAGCGTCTCCCCACTTCTGGGGTCACATCTTCTGCAGCCTCCTCTGCGGTTGCCAGTCCCATAGTCACTCTTGTATCTAATTCTTTTGCTGTCCTGGGCTCGAACGTCCCTACTTCAACTCCTCAGTCTGTCCTCACTTCTTCGTGTCTTCCCTCACAAACCCGGTATCGACAAGACCTCGTACTACACCTCCTCCCAATCGTCCCTCTACTTCTCAGAGGCCCAAAAAAATCTCCTTTACCCCCTCCTTCTCTTCATCCACCTCCACATTTTACCTTCCCGGTCTCTGTACCTGAGTCTTCCCCTTTCACTGGCTCGGTTACAAGTGTGGAGGTTCATCCTCCTCGTACTGTGCCTTCCTCCCCTGTCCCCTCCCACGTTTCTTCTGCCACCTCCCAGGTTTCTGCCTCTTCTGTCCCCTCCCACACTTCTCCAGTTCCCTCCACCCTTTCGCCCCCCCCCTACCTTGGTACAGTCCATTACAGCTCCGATCTTTACTCAAACTCCTCCTCCTTCCATCTCCAATATTGTCTCCCATACGACGTCTCTGAACTCCGAAACACTTGAAGCAATCTCTGAATATATTGCAGAGACCAAACCATCAATGGACACTGATATACCCTCTGTTCCTTCTCTTTCCTCTTCTCCATCTGCGCAACTCCTTTCTTCACAACGCACTGTTCCTTCGCTACTTGAACGTTTTCCTTTGCCACCGCATTTGGACTTTTCTAACCCCTCTAGTCCGTAGGTACCCTTACCTGCGGATTTCAGGTATCTTCATCGTTGCCAATCATGGCCTATTTACAGTGGAATATTCGCGGCCTCAGGGGTAATCGGGGTGAGCTTCAGATGTTGCTCTCCCAGTTTCCCCTGTTGGTGTTTGCTTACAGGAACCAAAATTACACTCTGCCGTTATCTATCCTATCTCAGGCTATAATTTATTGTATTCTTCAGATCCTTTTCCTGATGGGACCTTTAATGAAAGTGCCCTTCTTCTACGCACTGATATTCCATACCATCAGCTATTTGTTCGTACTACGCTGCATTACACAGCAGCCCGTATCCACTTGCATAGGTGGTATACACTCTGTTCTTTGTAACTCTCTCCTTCTCGGGCATTATCTATCCCAGATATTGCCTTTCTTGTTTCGTCATTACCGCCACCACTTCTGTTACTTGGCGATTTTAATGCCCATCATTTCCTCTGGGAGGGTCTCACTGTGATTCCCGTGGCATTCAGTTAGAGGCTTTTCTTGCTACCCACCCCCTCCATGTTTTAAATACAAGAAACACACCCCATTTTGATCCTCGGATCATACTCTCTCTTGCATCGATCTCTCAGTCTCCTTCCCCCTGCATTAACTTCCCCTGGTCTGTTCCCCGGGATTTACATGACAGCAATAAATTTCCCCAATATTCTTACTTCCCCTTCTTTCACCACCTCTTCTAGCCCACACTGCAATTTGATCAGGCAAATTGGAACCTTACCCAACTGTTTTTAATGAGGTTCTGTCCCCCTTGATGAGCTTTTACCCCTTTTTCTCTTTTCCTTTTAAAAACCCCAGCTTCTGCAGCGCTGTATACCCTTGTGGTTTTAGCGCTTCTTTTTGATTATAATAAAATAAAAATAACCCCAGCTTCCTTTCTATCCCCCAAAAACTTGGGGCAGGCATTCTCAAAAAATGCTGCCTTGGTGGTCTCCTGTTTTTGGCTCGTGCAGACTTTTTAAAAACCGCTCGTGGGGCGGGTACCGGTAAATAGAACCACGAAGACTTCTTGTTTTTAAGCAAAGCGGCGATCGCTCACGTGTCACCCTGATGCTAAACCACTTGCGGGCGAGATTATGTCCCACCATCACCTCTGCTTCCTCTATGAGTGCAGTCTGGAAAAAAGTCAAAACTGAGGGGTAAATATTCTCCTGACCCGGGGCCCTGTTCGGGGGTTGGGGGTTTTGAATACAAACCCACTAGATTTGCCAATGGAATTGGCAATCATCGGGCCCCGTATTTCTCAGGGCTCCATCTATCCCCCTCTTTCTTTCCCAAAGTCTGCCAGAGAGTTACCCCCTTTGGACTTTTCTTCTCTCAGAAAGAACAGTATAAGGGGCCCTTTACACTCGGGAACGGAGGCAACACTCCACTTGCTGATCATCGGCAGCTGGGCCCGAGATATTCATATTCTATGCTACAACATTTACATCATCAGCCCTTGCAGTCCTATTACCCTTTTAAATCTTTTTGGTCACAGGGAGTTTTTTCCCACAGTGGGAAAAAATCTGCCATTTTTCCCCTTTCCGCAAACCGGTACTAGGGGACATGAACCCCCCACTACGTCCATGCTTTTTACCAGTGCAGTTTGCAAAAGTGAGGGAACGCCTGGTAAATAGACTTTTAGTGTGGATTAAGACACACAACATCTCCCACTCGCAATATGGCTTTCGAAAAGGCTTTTCTACCATAGCCCCTTACTACGCTTGGATACATAGTTCAAAATCCCCTTTGCAATAACTACTCAGATTGCCAATTTTTTGCCCTTGAGAAGGCTATGACACAACTTGGAGGAAAAAAATTATTTTGGCCCAACCCATCCAGGCCTCCAAGCAACTACCACCCTTTCCTTAAGAACTTTTTAACTGACAATTTCCGTGTTGGGGTTAATAATGTGCTCCCCCGGATTAACCAAGCTAAAGGTGTCCCCCGGGGGATGTGTCTGAGCACAACATTTTTTTCCCTTGCTATAAATGTTTTGGGCCTCTATCTTCCATCCAATATTTGGTCATCACTCTAGTTTGATTTTGCTATTGCTGTGCAGCTGATATCCTTTGGCTTAGCGCTTCTTTTTGATTATAAAAATAAAATTTGCATGTGCAGGCGCCTGCCTGTCACCTCATTACAGTTTCCCCAACGTGCTCGACTGTTTTTCCAATTGGGCCACCACACAGGGGGTTTAAATTTTCCATACCAAAAATCACCAAATTACTTTTACTAGACGCTTTATCATCTCTGATCATCCTTTGACCCATGGCTTCCTATCCCTGAACGGATACATCAGGTTTTTTAGGCCTCCTCTTTGACCGAGGCCCCCCAAGGAAGTTCCTTGATTTGGGGAGGGGGTCTTGATTTAGGGAATTGGATCTGTGCTCCAGTTTCCCCCAATTAAGCCTAATACCTTCCACACCCCCCCCAGTGTTATAATCCTCCGGTTTAGGCTTCCCCCTTGTTATAATAATAAAATTTGACCGTAGGTTATCCTGGAAACCCACTTACCCCTCCAAGCAACTTGTCACAGGCCCGAACCTTCTTAAAACCCTTTCCATCTTTCCGGGGGGCGCGGGCGAACCTCCTTGCCTACATTTTGCCCCCATTTTATCGAAAATTGATTTTGGTGACCAGATCTATTCCGGCCTTCCCGCTACTTCTCTGCCTTACCCCATTCATCACCAAGGGTTTTCGTTTATGCCTTGGTGCTTTCGCTCTTCCCCTGTTGAGAGCCCCATCAGAAGCGAACGTTCCATCCTTATCCGATCGCCGTGCTTTTTTCCATTTATAGAATGGCACCGATATTAGTAACATTCTTTATTTGTTCACCGCCCCTGTTTTTCTCCCCCCCTTCCCCTCTTCGCCTACATTTGCTCTTGTCTTCTTTCTTTCCACCTCTCTATGTTCATGTAGCATCTCCCTTTTCCCTACCCCCCTGGAAAATTCCCCTGTTCGAGTTTCTTCTCAACCCCCTTGCTCGAAGCCAACTGCACGGGAGCTTCCCCTCTCTTTTTTCTTGACCCCTTCCCTCTCATTCTCTGCCATTGCAGTGTAAAAACAATGGGTCAATCTTTTACGGCGTAGGACTCGCAGCAGTGTTCCGCAAACGTTGTATGAGGGCATTTATTCTTCACTATATCTTTCTGCGAATTGTTGCCTTCTTCAGCACTTATCCGTATTGCATCTATGCTTGTTCATCATTTGGGGCTCAACTCCCTTAGCATTTACAGGGGTATAAAAATTTGATACACCTCAACCCTTAGCCTCCTATCCAACTTTTGGGTATGCCCATCTTTCCCAACATAAAGATATTGTTTTTTTTTGGTCCCTGGTCAGTTGACGTACGGGCAATGAACAGGCAGACACTGCTGCGAGGGGCAGCAGTCATGACCTAAAAAAATTTTTCATATGAGGGTTCCATTACAACTATTTTGCTGCAAAGCTTCCCACCTTCACACCCCCTTGGAACAACATTTGGGCTACTCTGCTCGGAACAAACTTCAATTAATAAACCGAGTAAGGGTTTCGGCCGTCTTCTTGTCACCATGAAAGGTTGGGAACTACTCTCTCCCACTTCGCATTTGGGCCATGCCTCTTACTCATGGGTTTTCTCATGGAGAGGCACCCTGCTCCTCTCTGAGAATTGTCAGGTTCCATTATCGGTTAGCCACATTCTATTAGACTGCCCACTTTATCAACGAGCACGCAGAATATACCTCCAACATGGTCTTCGCTCCGCTGCTCTCTCTTTACCTTCCCTTCTCGCTGATGGACCCACCTTTCATCCGGACTCTCTCATTGACTTTTTGACAACTGACTTACTTCACAAACTCTGACGTTACCTTCAGCCCTTTCTACCTCAATCTCTTGCTGCCCTCTACTCCGCACTATCCCCTGCCCCGCTGTTTTCTGTAACCTACTCCCCTCAAGGAAGGTTCCTTGATGTTGGTGAGGGGCTCTTGATTTAGGGAATTGGATCTGTGCTCCAGTTCCCCAAATTAAGCCTGAATGCCTTCCACATACCCCCCCAGGTGCTGTATAATCCTCCGGGTTTAGCGCTTCCCCCTTGATTGTAATAATAATAATAATAATGTAACCTACTGATCATCCCTCCCCCCTTCTACCGCCCAATACTCTCGCTTCCTTCCCTACCCTGCAGCGCTGCATAGCCCTTGTGGCTTAGCGCTTCTTTTTTATTATAATAATAATACGGGCTACAATGCTGTATGACCCTTGCGTGTTTAGAGCCTAGTTTTGATTATAATGGCAATAAGGGTCACAATATGGGTTAAGGGAGATGGACTACAGAAATTAATCTAATTAATCGAGTAGCTGAACGCCAGTGTTAAGAAGCACCTGCCTAACATGGGCCAGTGGGCGTACTGCTGTGCAACTTTGTTCTTTGGTTCTTACGGTTGTGCGAGATGTTATTATGAGCTGGCAGTCACCAATGTAGGATCAGTATGTTGGAAGCTTGTCTGTAGCTAGTGACCCAAAAGTCTTTTTTTTTTTTTTTTTTTTTTTTTTTTACACAGGGTTTGACAAGGTTAAGGATGCCTAGCTTTATTGACAAGCTATTTACAGGTTAAGGATTCTTAACTTTATTGGCAAGCTAAGAGCTGTTACCTACATCAGCTCATTTGAAAGTATTCTTATTGTTATGAGACATACAAGTAGGGAACAGGATGAAGTTGGAGCCTTCTGTGGGCCAGCATTTTCATTTGATCAACTGACTTTATCTCGTTGACATCATAATGCTGTACGAATGTGTTCCATACTCGAGTCATCCTGGGTATATATGATCTCAGATGGAGTGATGTTCTGGAGAAGGGTACAGCCAGAGTGAAGTTGCTGCTGGCTGCCCATGTTGTGGCATAAAAGCTTGTTTCTCGCTGTCCTCGAAGTGGATCCAAGTGTGGTACTTTGACAATATTGGCCTTGTACATAACAGTAAGGCCACCCACATCCCTCCTATATCTGGACACATAGGCGAAATTTCGACAAACTCATACTCAATCTGCGGGGGGAGGGGGGGGGGTAAAAAAACAGAATATTAGTAATTTTTCCTATGTCCAGACTTTTAGGTCACCCTGTAGAATCCATTTCTTCGGGGCGAAATTTGAAATCATATCAGAAAATATTTTCTCCGTTCTAAGTGTTGAAATTAGGTTCAGTTTCAATTAGGGCAGATTCAATTGTTTCTTCTTTTGTATTGTCTTCTAATATGTGTAATATTTCACCTTTTTTCTTTTATGTTTACGTTTATTTGTCTCAGACTTAAAGATATTAGTGTTTTATGGGTACCAGTAATTATTAAAAGGAAAATTTAAACTTCACTTTTTTTTATTTCTCCTTCAGCGACTTAATTTTGTCGTTTGACCATCTGACAACCTCTGTTTATCAGCTCTGCTGTAGGTTAGTTAGCCACAGAAGACAATTATATTAGTGCAGACAAGAGACTGGCCAGCTGCTTCTCGGAGACACCGTATATACCGCTGAACTGTGCTGCCATCTCTTCAATTGATATTTGAAACAGTATCGGCCCTCCTTGAGTTGCATACCTGGAGTTTACCTGGAGAGAGTTCCGGGGGTCAACGCCCCCGCGGCCCGGTCTGAGACCAGGCCTCCTGGTGGATCAGAGCCTGATCAACCAGGCTGTTGCTGCTGGCTGCACGCAAACCAACATACGAGCCACAGCCCGGCTGATCCGGAACTGACTTTAGGTGCTTGTCCAGTGCCAGCTTGAAGACTGCCAGGGGTCTGTTGGTAATCCCCCTTATGTGTGCTGGGAGGCAGTTGAACAGTCTCGGGCCCCTGACACTTATTGTATGGTCTCTTAACGTGCTAGTGACACCCCTGCTTTTCATTGGGGGGATGGTGCATCGTCTGCCAAGTCTTTTGCTTTCGTAGTGGGTGATTTTCGTGTGCAAGTTCGGTACTAGTCCCTCTAGGATTTTCCAGTGTATATAATCATGTATCTCTCCTCCTGCGTTCCAGGGAATACAGGTTTAGGACCCTCAAGCGCTCCCAATAATTGAGGTGTTTTTATCTCCGTTATGCGCGCCGTGAAAGTTCTCTGTACATTTTTCTAGGTCGGCAATTTCACCTGCCTTGAAAGGTGCTGTTAGTGTGCAGCAATATTCCAGCCTAGATAGAACAAGTGACCTGAAGAGTGTCATCATGGGCTTGGCCTCCCTAGTTTTGAAGGTTCTCATTATCCATCCTGTCATTTTTCTAGCAGATGCGATTGATACAATGTTTATGGTCCTTGAAGGTGAGATCCTCCGACATGAATCACTCCCAGGTCTTTGACGTTGGTGTTTCGCTCTATTTTGTGGCCAGAATTTGTTTTGTACTCTGATGAAGATTTAATTTCCTCATGTTTACCATATCTGAGTAATTGAAATTTCTCATCGTTGAACTTCATATTGTTTTCTGCAGCCCACTGAAAGATTTGGTTGATGTCTGCCTGGAGCTTTGCAGTGTCTGCAATGGAAGACACTGTCATGCAGATTCGGGTGTCATCTGCAAAGGAAGACACGGTGCTGTGGCTGACATCCTTGTCCTATGTCGGATATAAGGATGAGGAACAAGATGGGAGCGAGTACTGTGCCTTGTGGAACAAGCTTTTCACCGTAGCTGCTCGGACTTTACTCTGTTGACGACTACTCTCTGTGTTTGGTTAGTGAGGAAATTATAGATCCATCGACCGACTTTTCCTGTTATTTCCTTTAGCACGCATTTTGTGCGCTATTACGCCATGGTCACACTTGTCGAAGGCTTTTGCAAAGTCTGTATATATTACATCTGCATTCTTTTTGTCTTCTAGTGCATTTAGGACCTTGTCGTAGTGGTCCAATAGTTGAGACAGACAGGAGCGACCTGTTCTAAACCCATGTTGCCCTGGTTGTGTAACTGATGGGTTTCTAGATGCGTGGTGATCTTGCTTTCTTAGGACCCTTTCAAAGATTTTTATGATATGGGATGTTAGTGCTATTGGTCTGTAGTTCTTTGCTGTTGCTTTACTGCCCCCTTTGTGGAGTGGGGCTATGTCTGTTGTTTTTAGTAACTGTGGGACGACCCCCCGTGTCCATGCTCCCTCTCCATAGGATGGAAAAGGCTCGTGATAGGGGCTTTCTTGCAGTTCTTGATGAACACAGAGTTCCATGAGTCTGGCCCTGGGGCAGAGTGCATGGGCATGTCATTTATCGCCTGTTCGAAGTCATTTGGCGTCAGGATAAACATCGGATAAGGCTTGTGTTAATCAATTTTGTGGCTCTCTCATAAAAAATTCATTTTGATCTTCGACTCTCAGTCTGGTTAGCGGCTTGCTAAAAACTGAGTCATATTGGACTTGAGTAGCTCACTCATTTCCTTGTTGTCATCTGTGTAGGACCCATCTTGTTTAAGTAGGGCCCAATACTGGACGTTGTTCTCGATTTTGATTTGGCATAGGAGAAGAAATACTTTGGGTTTCTTTCGATTTCATTTATGGCTTTTAGTTCTTCCCGCGATTCCTGACTCCTAAAGGATTCTTTTAGCTTAAGTTCGATGCTTGCTATTTTTTCTGACCAGTGTCTCCCTACGCATTTCAGATATATTGACCTCTTTTAGCCGCTCTGTTATTCTTTTCCGTCGCCTGTAAAGGAGCGCCTGTCTCTTTCTGTTTTACATCTACTCCTCCTTTTTCTTAGAGGAATAAGCCTTGTGCATACATCGAGTGCTACCGAGTTAATCTGTTCTAGGCATAAGTTGGGGTCTGTGTTGCTTAGTATATCTTCCCAGCTTATATCGGTTAGGACTTGGTTTACTTTGGTCCCACTTTATGGTTTTGTTATTGAAGTTGAATTTGGTGAATGCTCCCTCGTGACTAATCTCATTATGTCGGTCTGGGGCTCCGCGCATACATGACTGAACCTCAATTATGTTGTGATCTGAGTATATTGTTTTTGATATGGTGATATTTCTTATCAGATCATCATTGTTAGTGAAGATGAGGTCTAGTGTATTCTCCAGTCTAGTAGGCTCTATTATTTGCTGGTTTAAATTGAATTTTTTTGCAGAGATTTAAAAGCTCGCGTGAGTGTGAGTTTTCATCAGAGCTGCCTCCTGGTGTTATTACTGCAACAATATTATTTGCTATATTCCTCCATTTTAGGTGCCTTAAGTTTTAAATCCCCCAGGAGCAAGATGTTGGGTGCAGGAGCTGGAAGGTTTTCCAGACAGTGGTCAATTTTTAACAGCTGTTCCTGGAATTGCTGGGATGTTGCATCCGGAGGCTTGTAGACTATCACAATGACTAGGTTTTGGTTCTCGACCTTTAACTGCTAAAACTTCCACTACATCATTTGAGGCATTTAGCAGTTCTGTGCAAACAAGTGACTCTGCAATGTACAGGCCAACCCCCCCCTTTTGCCTGTTCACTCTGTCACATCTGTATAGGTTGTAACCTGGGATCCATATTTCGTTGTCTAAGTGATCCTTTATGTGGGTCTCAGTGAAAGCCGCGAACATTGCCTTTGCCTCTGCAAGCAGTCCACGGATGAAAGGTATTTTGTTGTTTGTTGCTGGCTTTAGACCCTGTATATTTGCAAAGAAGAATGTTATCGGACTGGTGGTATTGTTGGTACTGGGGGGATTTTTTTCCGGCATTAGTATCTGTATCTGTTGGTTTGGAGTGGAGGCCATCGACTGTGGTTCCACTCCAGGAATGACTGGATTTGGTGTACGATTTCTGCCATTTCCTGCCAGTTTTTTTTCCTTCCTGGCACTAAAAAACCTCTCCCTCTTGAGTGGCTGTGGCTACCCAGGTTTTCCCATGGCCTGGATGTTTTGTATCTTTTTGTCCCCTTTAGATGGTATGCCTGGCAATTTAAGTTATAGCACAGTCTTTCTGTACTGAAGAGGTACACAGTTCAGGGTGAAAAAGCTTACAGGAAGGGAGTTTGCATTTTCCTGTTGTCATATGGGCATGGCATTTCCTAGGGTGGTCATAGTTGCACGTCCCATCTGTTTTTCCAGATTTCCCATGCCAGCAGATACCGAGTGCATAGTATGTGCACAGGCTTGGTTTCCGTTTGCCTTGGGTTTCTGTGACTGTATTCCCTGTTGGTGCATGTTTCCCTGTCTTACTTCTATCCTCCCTAGCACCAACAATGGAGCTCCCACCATTTGTTTTTGGTAATATATCCTCACTATTGCTAGTGGAGTCCTCTTGTTTGCTATTTCCTGCGGTATTTCTAGTTTGCAATATTGGTTTTATCTTATCTTTGACTACACTTGTTTCCCTACTATGGCTCCTGTCCCCTATGCGGTCATTCATATGTATTCCTTCCTGCATATAGTTCCCGACTACCTGGACAAAATCTCCAGCTTCACCATTACTGTCTCCCAGGACAGCATCTCCAGCTTCCCCATTACTGTCTCCCAGGACAGCATCTCCAGCTTCACCATTACTGTCTCCCAGGACAGCACCTCCAGCTTCACCATTACTGTCTCCCAGGACAGCACCTCCAGCTTCCCCATTACTGTCTCCCAGGACAGCACTATCAGCCCCCCATTTACTGACTACCAGGACATCATCTCCAGCCTTACAGTTTCTGACTACATGCCAGTATCAAGGGCAGTACCATTCAGCCCGGACTTTTTATGTTCCCATCTGTTGTAGAAAGCTTCCAGGTTTTCTATGAAAGCAGCTTTGATGTTGACCTCTTTTAATACCCTTGTGATTTTAGTCCACAGATTTATCTCATTTGGGCATACCCAAAAACACTTCCCTGTTTTAATACTGCTTGTAGCTAGTTCTTGGATATCTGCACAAGGGCGTGACACCAATTTCCACAGAAATGACAATTTATGCATGTGGAAGCCCGTTTGTTTGACTGACCACAGACTACACACAGCTTCATAATGATTTGAATGGTTTATTTACTGCAATTCTACTAGCAACCTCTTGAATATTCTATTAATAACCTGCTAGGTGGTGCACAACGAAACCGTTTGAAACCAGTCCAGGGTTCGGACCAGTCAAGGGTTCGGACCAGTCTATCTGATCTGATCAGTGGGTCACTTATTTAAACCATACTGGTCGGTGATTTGAGCTAACACATGAAGGATCTACTGGAAATATCTACCCGAGTAATATGTGATTTGATTGATACAAAAGTATAACTTGCGTGTTGAAGAGCCGGTGACTGCTGGCACTCCTACAATGACGAACGGTCGAGCCTCCACCTTTGTTTATCAATCGCTGTATCTAGCTTCTCTATTTTTTTTTTTTTTCCGTCTCCACCACAATAAATGCTATATTATCACTATAGTTGACTGGTGCAAATTTTGGAGGAAGGGCGCTTTTTCTGTAGTAATAATTGCTTCTCGTTGTGTATATTGCGACCGCTGGTAACTACAGGTTATATGAAATTCACAGTAACGTCTGGTATTTCAAGAAAAAGAAACTAATGAAAGTCACTCCACTTCACTAAGTACCATTATAATACTGGTTAGTTGCTACTACAACACTGTATTCTGCTATTCACTGGTATCACTAGATTATATGCGAGTACACTAGCAAGCCAGGAAGATTATTAAAAAACAGCTGACCTGTGGTAAGTTTCTGGCGACTTCTGGCACCTGCCTCTATAGGCTTATCACTTCATTTACAAAATCACCTGTTTTCAAATGACACTTTAGCCTTTATCATCAATATACTAGGGAGCCACTGTAGTATACACTATACACTATGTATACTCAATGCTTTCAGGGAGACTTTCTTTCCTCTGACACAAAGTTCAATATTATTATTTTTCCACACGGGACAGGCCTATGATTCCCCTCTGGCAGTAAACTCTGCTAGGAAGTGCACACTAATTCTCCTTTTTTTACTCAGTATATAATGTTTTCCGCCCAAGATTGGTTCCAGGCGCTAGAGGGATGTATCGTATAGGATTGATGACACAAATTAAAGTTTTAGCACGTAAGAGCGACCGTGAAAACACCAGAAAAAACCGGGAGCACAACGAGCGTGAGCACGAGCGTGATGTGAAAAGCCACTTTCCCCTAAACCATTATTACAGTGGGAAAGAAATCTTTGTGTTTTTTCCTAACGGAAAAGGAAGAGCCAGTCTTGGAGACTCAAGGCCAGATACCTACTTGTCCAGCCTCTCTACACTACTTAAATTTCTCCTTTTTGTGTGTGTGTGTGTTCAGTGTCTGTACTGTATATTATTAATGATATTTTAATGTTACTAAATATTCAAAATTTTCATTTTTTTTTTTTACTCTTTACCAAGTTTTGGTTAGCTTTTGTTTTCATATTTTTCCGTCATATTTTTTTGTAAAAGTGAGCCTTTACCAGAATCTCAATTCTCTCTCTCTCTCCTCTCTCTCTCTCTCTCTCTCTCTCTCTCTCTCTCTCTCTCTCTCTCTCTCTCTCTCTCTCTCTCTCTCTCTCTCTCTCTCTCTCTCTCTCTCTCTCTCTCTCTCCCTCCCTCTCTCTTCTCTCTCTCTCCTCTCTCTCTCTCTCTCTCTCTCTCTCTCTCTCTCCTCCTCTCTCTCTCTCTCTCTCCCCGAGTGTTGTGTGACCTTCAAGGATGGTACTTTATTATTGTGACCTCTAGTAATGCGTTAAGACTTCCGGAAGTGTTGGTAGTTTTGGACTGTCGGAAGTGAACGCCGAGGGGATACAAAAAAAAAAGTGGACAGACCAGCAGATAAAAACTGGACGGAAGTGTTGCACGACCTTACAGCTCTTGCCACTGACACACACTCAGGCTTCCTCTTCCTTTCATTTTGCCCATCCCTTAAGAAGAGGTTACACGATGCCCCATGAAGGGCTCTTGATCCAAGGAGTTAGTTGCTCTTCCTTGGATTGAATCTGATTGCCTCCATTTTCCTAGAGCTGTATTACTCACTCGGTTTTAGTGCTCTGTCATCCAGGACCTATAACCCAGTCTCCTGTGTCAGTCTCAGTTTCTTGTGTCTGTTTCTTGTGTCATTCTCAGTTTCTTGTGTCTGTTTCTTGTGTCATTCTCCTGTGTCAGTCTCAGTCTCATGTGTCATTCTCCTGTGTCAGTCTCGTGTGTCATTCTCCTGTGTCAGTCTCGTGTGTCATTCTCCTGTGTCAGTCTCGTGTGCCATTCTCCTGTGTCCGTCTCGTGTCAGTCTCGTGCTGAATTAATTAAAGGTATCTTGCCAGTGTAGAGATAAACAGCTCAGATTTATCTTGCCCGATTTCCGTTATTAAATCATAGAACTCTGTGTGTACTCACCTAAATGTCATTGCAAGGGTCGAGTTTGAGCTCTTGGCCCCGCTTTTTGACTAGCTGCTTGCCAGATTCCCTCCCTCCAAGCCTCGTGGGCACAATCGTACCTACTCTTAAAACTGTATATGGAGACTTCCTCCACCACTTTGTCATCGGGATCATTCTGCTACCCTGCCACTGAGACTGAAGAAATATTTCCTGACATCTATGTGGTTCATGTGTCTTTAACTTCTTGTGTCCTCAAGTGCCTGTTTCACGCTTCCTAAACAACTATACTTGTCTACCCTGTAAGTTCCTCTGAGTATTTTGCATCTTGTTATATCTCTGTTTCTTCTGTTCTCTGGTGTCGTTAAATTACTGAAGTCCCGTTAGCCTCTCCTCGTAACTCATAGTCCTTAACTTAGGAAGTAGTCTCGTTGCATACCTCTTCATTTTCTCTAATTCTTAACGTTTTCTCAGGTGTGGGGTTCCAAGCCGGTGCTGCATACTCAAGATGGACCTGATATTTCAGGCCCCCATATAATATATATATATATATATATATATATATATATATATATATATATATATATAATATATATATATATATATATTATATATATATATATATATATATATATATATGGCCTGAAATTATTCTTTTTTTTTGTCCCGGTTTCTTTTGGAGTATAGTACCACATGTCTCCTTGCAATCTAAGAAAATGCAACCCTTCTATGCTCTCTCTCTCTCTCTCTCTTCCCTGTCTCACTTCTGTTACTTTGTCATAAAATTCCAAAAGTCTGGTAAGACAATATTTGTCATCTCTGAGCCTGTGCTGGTCATTGTTTATAAAGCCACTACTAAGTGATTTACCATTCTCATTATTGTTTCATCATCTTACAAAGTTTTCATGTTCACTACTTAAAACGATTACTATTATTATTAGTAATAGTAGTATCATTATTATTTGCGAAGTTAAAATGATCAGGCTTTCAAAATTGATAGGTAATGTTCAGTCTAGAAAACTGTGGTGGAGACATTCTGGGGAAAAGTGAATTATTATTATTATTATTATTATTATTATTATTATTATTATTATTATTATTATTATTATTATTATTATTATTATTATTATGAGGTAGCGCTGAACCCGTAGGGATTATACAGCGCCTGTGGGGGGGGGGGGGGAGGATTCAGGGAATTGGAGCACAGGTCCAATTCCCAAGATCAAGAGCCCCTCACTAACATCAAGGAACCTCCCTTGAGCGGGGAGAAAAGTGAAGCAAATCTGAGACGGCATCACAGGTAAGCAGAACCGACTATAATAATAATAATAATAATAATAATAATAATAATAATAATAATAATAATAATCTGTATTTCTACGAAGTACATGATACAGGTGAAACAGACCTTGTTGCCATTATCGGTATACTTCACAGAAAGTCCGTGGTTATGCAGAGCAATTCGGGTAGTCTAATATTGTCCCCAAGGATGCGACCTACAACAGACGACTAACACTAGGTACCTACTTCCTGCTAGGTGAGCAGGGGCAACAGGTGTAAGGAAACATGTCTCCGCCGTCTCCAGGATTATTCTCTGTATTGTAATCAGTGATCTTGACTGGTAGCGAATAGTTTACATGCAGCCTTAATTACTTTTTAGCGTTCTGCTGCCCATACTGGGTAGTATTTTCTATTTATTTATTTATTTTTTATTTGGACATGATACATAGTTGTACAAAGAAATATAGTGATTGGGTGTACATGCCAAAAGCCCCTTGTATGCAGAGCATTATGGGCAGGCTTAAAATTAACTAAAGATTAACTAAGGAATGATATATTCAGTGGTAAAAATTACAGTAAACAAATTACAACATGAAGTACAAATGAGTATTTCAAATAAGAAGCATTATAGTTGTACAAATTTGTAGCATAACAATGTATAATATAATCGAATCAGATCGAGTAAAATCAATGATTTGTAGTACAGAAACAGGTCATATGGTCATTAGATGAGTTACTATACATTCAAGAGAATGGAGGATTATATTAGGTAATTCTCTATAAGGGTTACAATGTGGGGTTTACAGGTTTTGGGTATTGTGTGGTTTACATGTTATAAAATACTAATTACAGAGGGGGCCACTAGGACACCTACCCTGGCTAGGTATTTCGAGCAGACTTAGATTAATTCTTAACATTAAATCCTTTACAGATTATGGTATTAAGGCCAAGTGACTACATCATAATTTTTGAGTTTAGCAATGTGAATGCTTTTGTTTCGGCACAATACAAAGTGTCTATATTGGAGTATCATAGGCAAACTTTGACTTTTAATTTTTTTTAA
>NC_069400.1:16104015-16159015 GCF_026875155.1 Cherax quadricarinatus
ACTTGGGTTGTTGTTGTCTTAGTAAACACTTCTTCGAGCTTGGAGCAGTGGATGCCGGGTGCCATCCCCCGTTTTCTTGTTGGGTGAGTCACCCAGCTCCCGTTTTCTTTGGGTGAATGCTGGGTGAGCGCCCGTTTTCTTTTGGCTGTCCATTCTCTGTGATTGAGTCTGGAGGGACTCATTTATACTGATTTAAATTGTAAAACACTAGTTTTACTGCGTTTTTCGAAGGACCTTGGCTCGTAGGTTATTTGTACACTGTAGTACAACATATTTGGACCACAGTGTGGCCTTTATCCGGTTCGAGCACGACCAATATGTTGAGAAATGGCTTTACCAGCTAAGTTTAAACATTTTGTACGTAACTTAGAAAGACAGCTCATCGCCTGCACAGCCGCCCCTGCAGATGAGGTCTTGAGAAGCTGTCGAAGTCATCTCTCAACGGGCTGTAAAGAGTTATAATTTGTAAGATTATAAATTACCCCTAGGGGGTGTTATGTCAGCATATTTCATTCACTGATTGCTGACAAACTTACTTGTGTGGACTCAAAAGTCCGCCCCTTACTTTACTGCCGACTATAGGTTGATTACAAACTCCTTGCGACTCAAGAACTGCGCAGTCCCCCGTACTACAAGAAATTCGTAACCTACCTTGCTCTTGTAGCGTGAGCTATGGTGTTCTTCACACCTTCGACAGATATCGGTGACTTGATAGAAGCTGAAGTGTCCTTGGATGTCCACGTCTTCCATAGTCTAGGAAAACGCACACTGGTACACTATGTTCCACAAGATTTGTCTTTATTGTTCACAATCTTATCACTAAAGAAGCTGATCACACTTCTCTTAAGTGTTTATTGTGTTTTATGAGACACTTTGTTCATACTAACGCACAGATCGTTCTTTGTTGGTTATCCTGGCGTCAGTGTCACTCTCAGTAGAGTCAAAAGTAATCTCAAGACGCCACAGCGCCCCACGCCGTTACTCCCCTAGCACAAAGAAAAAGCTGACCTAGTACTTTTGCTTCCTTGGCACTTCCTCGATGAAGTAAAGCAGAATGTTTGATTCTTGCTGTCTTAAGCATAGACAACAATGTCCATTATCTTTACTATGGTAATAAAGAGGGAGCAGGATTTTCCTTAATTGTCCTGCTAAAGTAAGAGATGTACTGTCTCTTATTAAACTACACTTTGCAACACTGCAAGGAGCATTGGTCGAAGCGACCACGTCCCATACTCATACTGCATCTGCTATCAATTACTCGCTGTAGCAGTAAACAAGACATTTGCCCCTTCTGAGAGGGCTGGGCCCCTCAGGGCTGAAAGGGGTTGAAGGGGCTGATACCCCCCTCCTGGAGAAAATTTCTCCACAGCATAGTTCTAGCTGCTCAGTCAAATTATGTTCCAAATAGGGAAATCAGATCAAACAAAAATGATCCTAAATGGATGAAAAATAATTTAAAATATCTAACTGGTCAAAAGAGAGGCATATATAGGCAAATCAAAAGAGGAGAAGGGCAATTAAGAAATCGATATATTCAGTTAAAGAGAGAAATAAAAAAAGGAATTAGAAAAGCAAAAACAGATTATGAGGTTAAAGTTGCAAGAGATTCGAAGACCAACCCAAAAGGATTCTTTCAGGTATACAGAAGTAAGATCAGGGACAAGACAGGCCCACTCAAAAGTTCCTCGGGTCAACTCACTGACAGTGATAAGGAAATGTGTAGAAGTTTTAACACATACTTCCTCTCAGTTTTTACACAGGAGGATACCAGCGATATTCCAGAAATGATAAATTATGTGGAACAGGACGATAATAAACTGTGCACGATTAGGGTCACAAGTGACATGGTCCTTAGGCAAATAGATAATTTAAAACCTAACAAATCCCCAGGCCCTGATGAAATGTATGCAAGGGTTCTAAAGGAATGTAAAGAGGAGCTTAGCAAACCTTTGGCTAATCTTTTCAACATATCACTACAAACTGGCATGGTGCCAGATAAGTGGAAAATGGCAAATGTGATACCTATTTTCAAAGCAGGTGACAGGTCCTTAGCTTCAAACTATAAACCAATAAGCCTAACCTCCATAGTGGGAAAATTTATGGAATCAATAATTGCCGAGGCAGTTCGTAGCCACCTTGAAAAATATAAATTAGTCAACGAATCTCAGCATGGTTTTACAAAGGGGCGTTCCTGCCTTACGAATTTGTTAACTTTTTTCACTAAGGTATTTGAGGAGGTAGATCATGGTAATGAATATGATATTGTGTACATGGACTTCAGTAAGGCTTTTGACAGGGTCCCACATCAGAGACTATTGAGGAAAATTAAGGCACATGGAATAGGAGGAGAAATTTTTTCCTGGATAAAGGCATGGTTGACAAATAGGCAGCAGAGAGTTTGCATAAATGGGGAGAAATCCGAGTGGGGAAGCGTCACGAGCGGTGTTCCACAGAGGTCAGTGTTGGGCCCCCTGCTGTTCACAATATACATAAACGACATAGATGAGGGCATAAAGAGCGACATCAGCAAGTTTGCCGATGACACCAAAATAGGCCGTCGAATTCATTCTGACGAGGACATTAGAGCACTCCAGGAAGATTTGAGTAGACTGATGCAGTGGTCGGAGAGGTGGCAGATGCAGTTTAATATAGACAAATGCAAAGTTCTAAATGTTGGACAGGACAATAACCATGCCACATATAAACTAAATAATGTAGATCTTAATATTACGGATTGCGAAAAAGATTTAGGAGTTCTGGTTAGCAGTAATCTGAAACCAAGACAACAGTGCATAAGTGTTCGCAATAAAGCTAATAGAAACCTTGGCTTTATATCAAGAAGCATAAATAATAGGAGTCCTCAGGTTGTTCTTCAACTCGATACATCCTTGGTTATGCCTCATTTAGATTATGCTGCACAGTTTTGGTCACCGTATTACAGAATGGATATAAATGCTCTGGAAAATGTAGAAAGGAGGATGACAAAGTTGATCCCATGTATCAGAAACCTTCCCTATGAGGATAGACTAAGGGCCCTGAATCTTCACTCTCTAGAAAGACGTAGAATTAGGGGGGATATGATTGAGGTGTATAAATGGAAGACAGGAATAAATAAAGGGATGTAAATAGTGTGCTGAAAATATCTAGCCTAGACAGGACTCGCAGCAATGGTTTTAAGTTAGAAAAATTCAGATTCAGGAAGGATATAGGGAAGTACTGGTTTGGTAATAGAGTTGTGGATGAGTGGAACAAACTCCCAAGTACAGTTATATAGGTCAGAACGTTGTGTAGCTTTAAAAATAGGTTGGATAAATACATGAGTGGGTGTGGGTGGGTGTGAGTTGGACCTGATTAGCTTGTGCTACCAGGACGGTTGCCGTGTTCCTCCCTTAAGTCAAGGTGACCTGACCTGACTAGGTTGGGTGCATTGGCTTAAGCCGGTAGGAGACTTGGACCTGCCTCGCATGGGCCAGTAGGCCTTCTGCAGTGTTCCTTCGTTCTTATGTTCTTCTTATGTTCTTAATTCTACGCCTTTCTAGAGAGTGCAGATTCAGGGCCCTCAGTCTATCCTCATAGGGAAGATTTCTAATACATGGGATCATCATTGTCATCCTCCTTTGTACGTTTTCCAGTGCATTTATATCTATTCTGCAATACGGTGACCAAAACTGTGCAGCATTTCGATGACTGAAGACTACAACATTTATTTAATGAACTTTCGCACATTCATATAGGCTGTTAAACCCAATTAACCCACCGTATCCACCATAACCGAGACAGAACTAACACACTGATAATAGATAATAGAGTTGTGGATGAGTGGAACAAACTCCCAAGTACCGTTATAGAGGCCAGAACGTTGTGTAGCTTTAAAAATAGGTTGGATAAATACATGAGTAGATGTGGGTGGGTGTGAGTTAGACCTGATAGCTTGTGCTAACAGGTCCGTTGCCGTGTTCCTCCCTTAAGTCAATGTGACCTGACCTGACTAGGTTGGGTGCATTGGCTTAAGCCGGTAGGAGACTTGGACCTGCCTCGCATGGGCCAGTAGGCCTTCTGCAGTGTTCCTTCGTTCTTATGTTCTTATGTTCTTAATACAAAATACTGTTACTACCTTGAATGCGTAGTTAGTGAGGTGAATGTTTACACTGGGTGGACAGTGTGTCCAGCAGGGAGGGGGGGAGGGGAAGGGGGAGGGGGGGTTAGCTACATGCCAAAACTCCACCTCAGAATATACTCTCCAGCCGGCTTCTGAACGCTGACCTTGTAGAATTAAAAAAAAAAAAAAGTTAACCATGAATGGACGCGTCGCCTTATTGTTTGTGGTACTCTGGTGATTCTCCTTTTTTCTTCACTTTATTTACATATATTGTCTGAGTTGTTTTGTTTAATTTTTATTTGTTTTAGTTAATGGTTAACTGGGTTTAAAGTCTATCGAGTACATGCGGTCATTAAGTTATATGTAACTTGCTCACCATCAGTCAAGAATACTTTAATTCCAAAAAATAGGGATTAAAGTAAACTGGATATTCATTATTATAATCAATTAAGCGATAAAACCCTTAGGGTCATACAACACTGTTGTGGAAAATTACATTTACCTGGATGTAACTCATAAGGTACATACCAGTAAATAGTAACAAAGATAATTATTATTTATCAAAGTTACAGAGACAAGTAGGAATTTTGGGACACCTAGGTCACAAAAAATGTCTCCCTTCGATACCTACAACTGTCATATCCACAAGTCACTCTTAACCTATATTAATTTCAAATGAAATATACATTACCAAGAATTATGGTAAACATTAATATAAATTTGTGGACTGTATGTTAAAATTAATAAATGATTACATATACACATTTGGGTAACAGAAGGAGAATTTATAATCATAACACTCACAAATTAGTCCGGAGATTACTGCGTGTCATGTATAGAACCCCCTGTCTAATATGGAGAAAATACTGGCCAGAATTTCAACATAAAGACAACTTATCTGAGGTTCCTGGAGCTGTCCTGTCCATCTGCTTAATGCTCATGTTATGCAGGACTGCACATCCAACAATTTCGGCTCCTATTTGAGAGGTTTTAAGCCCAATATAACCCTAGAGCAACGAAAATTATGCACATTTCACTAGTGTGCTTGTACCACATTCAAAAACAATGGCGTCCCCTCCCAGCGACGCTCACCCATCGCTGGTTCTTTATTTATTTACAAATTAATATTTATTACCTACAATATAGGCCATCAATTTACATATAAAATACACTGTATTTTTTTGAGAATATACAGTATTTTCCACAACTGTGATATACAGTACACCTCTGCCCGAAATGCACTGCATATCTATGAGCTCTTCCAGGTACAACAGAAAATCATACAACTTAGGCAATGACATGACTTAAACGGGTTAACTCGTGTATATATCCTGTGATTTGCTCGAGTTTATATATTGGAGAGGTACAAGGTTTGTCAGGAAACAGGACAAGTGTTTTCTCACGCGGGTCTTAGTCATATGATGACCCACAGCTAGTGCTTTTGGTCATCCGACCGAGGCCTTCCGCTGGCTTACCGGTCCACCCCTTAAAAATTATGGTTATGATTATAACCATTTCCCGATAATACATTATTATTATTTCGGCCATATATATATATATATATATATATATATATATATATATATATATATATATATATATATATATATATATATATATATATATATATATATATATATATATATATATATTACTTTAAATTGTCTCTAATCATGTTTATTTTTTCCATCATTCTCAGTAAAGATTAATTATAAATTTAATTATTATAATCATAATTGTCGCTAAACCCACAAGGGTCATACAGCGCTGAATTATAAATATAAGAGTATCTCTTGCTTCTCTAGTATATTTATCATCAGCAAGAGGGAGAACTAAACTACAAGCGCAAACACTACACCGTATTTCTTCTCCAATAGAATGTAAACTACTGTAATGCGATCCAAGAGGAGACGATGTGTGTATGGAAAGCTAAATAAAGATGACAGGACACCACAATCATTGCCTTGCTCATGTCACTACAAATAGATCGTCACAAATAGGAAGTCTGGCAAGCACGTGCACAGCGGTATGCACACTCACGCAAGCATTCACACACAAACTCTCGCACAACCATATGCACACTCACAAGCACTCGCACACGCACGCACACAATCCCATTTACACAAACACACCTTGCGGGCCCCGGAGCTAAAAACTGACCCCTGCAACTACAATAGGTGGGTATAGGCAGTTCAGTGGGTAGGTTATTAAGCAGGGTAAGTCTCTCTACATTTGTTCCACCTGTTCATCTAGCAATAAATAAGTTCCTGACTGTTAATGGACTGGTGAAGGTCGCACCATGAGCGAAAAAGCTCAAATGTCATTAATATTAATGAAGGCCAGACTTCACGAGCAATGTTCTGCACATGTAACTACAAATAGGTGATTATAAACAGTTAATTACATGCGCGTAATGTAAGCGCAGATATATTTTTTATATTTTACGTAAAACTTTATATACATAATACATACATAGGTCAAACATACGTAAAAGTTGACAATGTATACTAATACGCTACCCCTCCAACAGGTAACGGAAAAGCATATACAATAAGGCTGATCATGTACTAAACTTAAAGCAGACAAAATAACATCAGTGTTTGTCTGGTAAACACGAGGATGACCTTCAGAAGTTTAAATAAAGACTCCTTAATCACTCTTGAGTGTATATGTGCCAGTAACCCTCTAGTACACTGCGTCAACAACTCCTCACCGGCCAACACAAACCTCAACAAGACCAAGTTCAAAAGGATGTATCTAAGATGGCGAAGGAAATGCGAGGCTTTAGAGATAAACGAAAAATATTGCAGGAGCTACATTTTTTTCCCTCTCTGTAGGAAAGGGGGGGGATTGTATGACCCTTATGGGTTTAGCGCTTAGTTGTGATTGTACTAATAATATAGGAGAAGGGACATAATTACGACATACAAAATCTTCGTGAGTAGGATAATAACCACTCAGCATGGTTATTCACTCACTGGGATGTATAATGCATGCCAGGCTGGGCTGACTGCATTCTAAAAATGGTTCACTAGCTGCAAGTCCTAGCTAGTTCATACCAGCTAGTCTGGAGTTATGTTAATGTAAAACCCTTCAATGGTACGTTCCTTGATGCTGGTGACGGGATATTGTTCCAAATAATTGAAGGCATCCTCGCCTTATTTGGATTTGACTTGATTATCCCCGGCTCCCAGCGCTGCAGCTGTATAGCCCTTGTGGTTTAGCGCTTCTTTTTTATAATAATAATAATAATAATAATAATAATAATAATAATAATAATAATAATCCCAGCGCTGCATGACTTGCGGATTTAGCGATTTCCCCATGCTTACAAAAATAATTAAACATATTACTATCTCCCAGATGGTATTTTACAAAGTTGTGAAATCGGCTGGTGTACCCTTATAGTGAATTGGTGTACCCTAATAGTCAATATGTATGCCTTAATAGTCAGCTGGTATCCCCAAATAGTCAGCTGGTATTCTGTAATAGCTGGTATTGTATACTAGTCAGCTGTATACCCTAATATTCAACTAGTAGACTCATATATTAGTTATTTTACCCTAATGAACTTTAGATATGAGCAAATGGCAGCTTATAACAGAAAAGTGACCTCTCAAGGGAGGTTCCTTGACGCTGGTGAGGGGCTCTTGATCTTGGGAATTGGATCTGTGCTCCAGTTCTCTGAATTAAGCCTGAATACCTTCCACCCCTCCCTACGGGTTTAGCGTTTCCCCTTGATTATAATAATACTACTACTACTAACAACAATAGTAACAGAAAAATGAACTTAGATCACAGTTAAATTAAATTCTTCAAAATATCAAATAGCAGTCAGGAATTCAGAAGGAATTAGTACAGCACATAATCAGAAAAAATTGCATGCAGATGTGTATCCCTACATACACACACACACACACACACACAGGTATCACAGTGGGCACCTGTGACGAGCGGGGTCCCACAGGGGTCGGTCCTAGGACCAGTGCTATTTTTGGTATATGTGAACGACATGATGGAAGGGTTAGACTCAGAAGTGTCCCTGTTCGCAGATGATGTGAAGTTAATGAGGAGAATTAAATCTGATGAGGATCAGACAAGACTTCAAAGAGACCTGGACAGGCTGGACACCTGGTCCAGCAACTGGCTTCTCGAATTTAACCCCGCCAAATGCAAAGTCATGAAGATCGGGGAAGGGCACAGAAGACCGCAGACGGAGTATAGGCTAGGTGGCCAAAGACTGCAAACCTTGCTCAAGGAGAAAGATCTTGGGGTGAGTATAACACCGAGCATGTCTCCGGAAGCACACATCAACCAGATAACTGCTGCAGCATATGGGCGCCTAGCAAACCTGAGAACAGCGTTCCAATACCTTAGTAAGGAATCGTTCAAGACACTGTACACCATGTACGTCAGGCCCATACTGGAGTATGCAGCACCTGGTTGGAACCCGCAGTTGATCAAGCATGTTAAGAAATTAGAGAAAGTACAAAGGTTTGCGACAAGGTTAGTTCCAGAGTTAAGGGGAATGTGGAAAATATTGTATATATATTTTCCAGAAATACAGTAGTTATATGTAAATAGATGGTCATACTGTATTTAATAAATTATGTTATCGAAAATGGGAAGGAGCGGCGCCTGCGCAGACAGGACTCGCCATTTTGTTTGAATTGGACACTAACGGTAGTGTATAATAGGAAGAATTTTTCGTGCTCTAGAGGTTAAAATTGGGCTGACACCTCTCAAATAGGAGGCGAAATTGTTGGATGTGCATTCCTGCATAACTTGAGATATCAGTCGATTGGACAAGACAGCTCCAGGAACCTCAGATAGGTCTGTTATGCTTAACTCTGGCCAGTGTTATTTTCATAAATTTAGACAGTGAGGTTTTATGAGTATGATACACTTTAATCTCCAGTCAAATTGGTGAGTGATTTTAAGATATTCTCCTTCTGTTATGTATATGTGTATATATATAATCCTTTTTTTAATTTTAATATACAGTCCACAAATTTATATATTTATCAGCATTCCTGGTGATACATATTTCATTTGTAATTAATAGGTCCAGAGCAACTTGTGGATATGACAGTGGTAGGTATCGAAGGGGGACATTTTTTGCGACCTAGGTGTCCCAAATTTCTACTTGTCTAACTGATAAATAATAATTATCTTTGTTCATTTACTGTTATGTATTTAATGATACATTCAGATAAATGTAGTTTTCCACAGGGAATGTCCTATGAAGAAAGGTTAAGGGAAATCGGCCTGACGACACTGGAGGACAGGAGGGTCAGGGGAGACATGATAACGACATATAAAATACTGCGCGGAATAGACAAGGTGGACAAAGACAGGATGTTCCAGAGATGGGACACAGAAACAAGAGGTCACAATTGGAAGTTGAAGACTCAGATGAGTCAAAGGGATGTTAGGAAGTATTTCTTCAGTCATAGAGTGGTCAGGCAGTGGAATAGCCTAGAAAGTGACGTAGTGGAGGCGGGAACCATACATAGTTTTAAGACGAGGTTTGATAAAGCTCATGGAGCAGGGAGAGAGAGGACCTAGTAGCAACCAGTGAAGAGGCGGGGCCAGGAGCTAAGACTCGACCCCTGCAACCACAAATAGGTAAGTACACACACAGACTGCATGCACATGTTACATAATAACATATGAGTAACACTGCAGCAGGCCTACTGACCCATACTTGGCATATCCTTTTCAAACCCAAACCCACTAACAAAAATATTTGCCCAACCCATTTTCAATGATACCCTGTTAATTAATTGAAAGCCTATCGATATTCAAATGATATTAACGCTGCATATAACCTGTTCAACACCAGTCAAGAATATCTTAATCCCCATTTTAGGGGTTAAAATAACGGCTCAGTATTATATACATTGAGACACCTCTGAGTTTATATATCTTGCGTTACTTATAAGTTAGCAGCATATGTATATGAAGGGTGAGAAGTAGTACTGTGGTGCTACGTCTTACCTAAACATATATATTTTAAGTGCTACGATAGCTTAAACCGTAAGTCACTTATACAGTTGTTGCTGCTTTGTAAAGGTTACGACAGCGTGTGAACCCTGATCCCAGACGTCTCTTGTTTAAATTACGTTCGTTTAGAGCTCAGATATTGCGTCACCTGCCCTCATGCGTCAACACTGTGTGGAGACAATACAGCAGTTATAGCAACATTTTTAAGATTAAAAGCAGGATTTTGCTCGTGGGTGTGACTGCGTCGGTACCGTGGTTAGAACCAGTGTAGGTATTACTCTGGACCAGTTCTTAGATTAGAACCAGTGTAGGTACTCACTACATTGGACCAGTTCTTAGATTACACCAGTGTAGGTACTCGCTACCCTGGACCAGTTCTTAGGTTAAGTACTTAGCATACTGGGCTAGGAACTACGCAAGAAAATACTGAAGTCTGTCATAAGTAGGGACAAACTTTCTTGTGACTCCCTTCAGAGAAGAGTGGGGAAAACTACCTCGAGGCAGGTGTAGGGCTCTTGATCCAAGGAACTGGAACTACCTCTCCCATCCACTGACAAAACCATGTTAACCTTCCCCCCCATATTCCACCGTTGCTGTTTGAATCCTTATGGATTTAGCACTTTTCTGTAAATGAGATAATAACGTTTGAGTTAGGTGTGTATAAAAAAAGCATGGGAAAAATTATGGTGAATTAGTGTTTGGGTACAAAAGGGAAAGGTGTGGAGAGCAGCTCGTCAAGCGAGGACCATGTGGTGCATCCTAACTAATTTTATTACGTCTTAGTTATGCAACTGGAGACGCAGCAGATGAGTGTGGGATGACGTGTGTGTTGTGTGTGTGTGTGTGTGTGTGTGTTGAACCTTGCCTCCCGTGCCCCACCACTCAAACCTTCGATCTTCCGATCTATCATATCTGCTTTTTTTTTAATTTATGTATGAAATCTGCTTCCATTTTTCTCACTGGACTAGCAAACCTGGGGAGGGGTATGACTGGGCTAGGATACTGGAAAGATAAGGATTACATGGCTATTAATGTCTAGTTTTCCTGCATGATTCCCTGTCCTCCTCAGTCCTTGTTATAGGACTCTTTGAAGTTGTTTCACCATGGGCTATCTGTGCTTAAAGGTCACAAGCTTCCTGCTTTGAACAAATTTTTCTGTGGCTTCGGAACACTTTCTAGCAATGGTTCCATCTCTTGAGCTATCTCACCTTCAATTAGTGATTGGTTGTTAATAGTTACATCAGAAGAACTATAATCTTGATGTCCAATCTACGGTGTTCCAATACCAGAATTATAGTCGTATGGTTCAGTCTTCACTAATTTTCCATACAATGTGGATATTTCCAATAGATTCAACATACCTCCTCTTGGATACTGTTATAAACATCTGCCAGAGTGCCAGTCTGTAAGACGTATATTCCCAGGATCAAAACAACGTACTATAAATAATAGTGAAGAAAAATATACGTTGCAGTAAAAGTTTTTGCTGGAAAATAGTTTCGCTCAGTGTAGAGTTTTATCAACTAATGATGAAGACAATAAAGCTCTATACAGAAACCCTGTCCAAATTAAAACTTGTTTTGAACCGTTTAATTGCTTAGTATTTCAGGCAGATGTGTTATTTTTTCTGCACAACTTCTTCATGTTTCATATTTTGATAGTACCTGGAGTTTACCTGGAGAGAGTTTCGGGGGTCAATGCCCCCGCGGCCCGGTCTGTGACCAGGCCTCCTGGTGGATCAGCACCTGATCAACCAGGCTGTTGCTGCTGGCTGCACGCAAACCAACGTACGAGCCACAGCCCGGCTGATCAGGAACTGACTTTAGGTGCTTGTCCAGTGCCAGCTTGAAGACTGCCAGGGGTCTGTTGGTAATCCCCCTTATGTGTGCTGGGAGGCAGTTGAACAGTCTCGGGCCCCTGACACTTATTGTATGGTCTCTTAACGTGCTAGTGACACCCCTGCTTTTCATTGGGGGGATGGTGCATCGTCTGCCAAGTCTTTTGCTTTCGTAGTGAGTGATTTTCGTGTGCAAGTTCGGTACTAGTCCCTCTAGGATTTTCCAGGTGTATATAATCATGTATCTCTCCCTCCTGCGTTCCAGGGAATACAGGTTAGAAACCTCAAGCGCTCCCAGTAATTGAGGTGTTTTATCTCCGTTATGCACGCCGTGAAAGTTCTCTGTACATTTTCTAGGTCGGCAATTTCACCTGCCTTGAAAGGTGCTGTTAGAGTGCAGCAATATTCCAGCCTAGATAGAACAAGTGACCTGAAGAGTGTCATCATGGGCTTGGCCTCCCTAGTTTTGAAGGTTCTCATTATCCATCCTGTCATTTTTCTAGCAGATGCGATTGATACAATGTTATGGTCCTTGAAGGTGAGATCCTCCGACATAATCACTCCCAGGTCTTTGACGTTGGTGTTTCGCTCTATTTTGTGGCCAGAATTTGTTTTGTACTCTGATGAAGATTTAATTTCCTCATGTTACCATATCTGAGTAATTGAAATTTCTCATCGTTGAACTTCATATTGTTTTCTGCAGCCCACTGAAAGATTTGGTTGATGTCCGCCTGGAGCCTTGCAGTGTCTGCAATGGAAGACACTGTCATGCAGATTCGGGTGTCATCTGCAAAGGAAGACACGGTGCTGTGGCTGACATCCTTGTCTATGTCGGATATGAGGATGAGGAACAAGATGGGAGCTAGTACTGTGCCTTGTGGAACAGAGCTTTTCACCGTAGCTGCCTCGGACTTTACTCTGTTGACGACTACTCTCTGTGTTCTGTTAGTGAGGAAATTATAGATCCATCGACCGACTTTTCCTGTTATTCCTTTAGCGCGCATTTTGTGCGCTATTACGCCATGGTCACACTTGTCGAAGGCTTTTGCAAAGTCTGTATATATTACATCTGCATTCTTTTTGTCTTCTAGTGCATTTAGGACCTTGTCGTAGTGATCCAGTAGTTGAGACAGACAGGAGCGACCTGTTCTAAACCCATGTTGCCCTGGGTTGTGTAACTGATGGGTTTCTAGATGGGTGGTGATCTTGCTTCTTAGGACCCTTTCAAAGATTTTTATGATATGGGATGTTAGTGCTATTGGTCTGTAGTTCTTTGCTGTTGCATGATTACCAATTAGCCTAAACATCGTGCTTATAAATACTTTAATATATTACTATGTGCAGTACACATACATATACTGTTAAATCAACTGTATATAAGAAAAAAGGCCGGGGAAATACAGATCCTCGATATAACAAGAGCCTCAGGGCCCGGGTACAGTTAGGGTGCCCCTGCCAGAGGACCCTCCCAGGGTCCAGTTGACGTTTGGCTGTTTGTTCACGGTCGTCTCAACACTTGAAAATGAAGGTCACGTTAATAACAGATAATCACGCTAAGTTATCTCTTGAGGTATTACACAAAATCACAAGGGCATATACGGCTAAAAAAAAAAATTAGAGAAATAAACATCTGAAGAAAAAACCAGTAATATATGTAGAATAAATGCTACTCTTGATGTTTATGTACACATCTTGGTGTGTATATACACATCTTTTCTTGGTGTATATGCATTGATAGCGGTATATTTATACTAGGGGCGGTGTGTATATGTCGGTATATATAAATTTAGAGATTACTTTAGTCCCTGTATCAAGTATTAAAATATCCCTGACTGGTGGTATACAGGTGATATGCAGCCTTATCTGAACCTCGTGTAACCTTCAAACCCTGTTAACTAACCAGCCAAAAATAAAATTGGAAAAAAAAATCTGAGTAAACTGAGCTGTGGATAGGTGAGAACCTATATACCATGAATCATGCTCTCAATACAGCTGACCTTGACATGATTAGGCACCAAATACATTTTATCCCTTCAAGCACAATGCCTAGATGGTTCTTAAGGACTCGTGAGCCAACTAGTTGCATCACACCTGATTCCCATTCCCCAGCCACAGAATGACTCCCTACGGGTTTAGCGCTGGCCCATGAATAATAAATACGCTACACAGCTATGATTGCAGTGGGTTAATAACTCTAGGCACAGGTAGTCAGGTACACATAAGTACAATTATCAATTATCATACATGGCATAAATTACCAAGGAGAACCTCCCAGAAATCAAAGTGACTTATTTACCTAATTAAGGCCAGTAACAGTATAAATAAAGCTAGACATTAATAGCATCATAATGCAGCCTACGAGTAAAGCTGAGATGAACATGAGCAGTGAAGCTACTGCTTACATATATGTCGTGCCGAATAGGTAAAACTTGTGATTATGGCTTAAATAGCAACGCTCTTCTTGCCGAATAAGGTAAGCCATAATTTGTGTACACAATAATTTCGCAATACTCATTCTGAACCTAACGAAAAAATATATATTTCATTTTCTTTGTTTATTATTAAATTATTGTAAACTTATCTAAAATATATTTAGTTGGATTAGGCCTAATTAAATTGTTATAATAAGGTTAGGTAAGTTTTCGAAGGTTCTTTTGGTACAAAATTATTAATTTTTATATTAACATAAATGATAAAATATATCTTTAACCGTTAAAGAGAAAATTTTAGAAAGGATTTAATTTTAAATGAGTTCTTGTTAATATAATTGACCAATTTTACCTATTCGGCACGACACACACACAACCACGAAACGAGTGGTATTGACCAATAACAACACTGCACTAGCCAAGGAGCCGAACCCATGCTGTTTTAGCCCGCCTCATGGTGAGACCAAACGCATGATGCTTTAGACCACTAGACCACTAGACCACACAATCCTTAACAATGGTGCATCCAGCCAAACTAGAAGTTGTACCCACCATCGAAGGACATACGGTGGTGTGGACGCCTCTGAGCTAATTTCATTCTACTCCCTGTTTGTGTACTAGCTCAACAAGCAGTATATTATATTACTGTACCCACGGAACGAGTGGTATTGATCAATAACAACACTGCACTAGCCAAGGAATCGAACCCATACAGTTACATTATCATACATAGCAGCATATGTGTAGAGAACCTAGGATAACCCAAAATAGTCAAAGTGACTTATTTCCACTGGGGTCCTACAACTGAACATGAAGGTCACGTTAATAACAGATAATCACGCTAAGTTATTTCTTGAGGTATTACACAATATCACAAGGGAATATACGACTGAAAAAAAATAAAAGAAATAAACATCTGAAGAAAAAAAAACTAATGTTCCCAGAAATCAGCCTAGATGCGTTTCATATAGAGGACAAAGGAACATTACATCTAAATAAAATTTATGTACCAGCGCAGGAATTTGTATAGTTGGCATATCCTGGTTCCAACTCCTTCAACTGCTGTAATATTGTGCTTCATGCTGCCATTGACGAAGGTTATGGGGACAATTTATATAAGAAGCATGTAAATATAACCTGAATAGAGGTAATAATATGTACACTTGTGTATGATGTACCCAGGACGATAACCTGTACATAACTGTACATGCTGGCAGCGCTGACACGCATCTGCCAGGCGCAAGATGTTTGTACATGTACTCACTCATTCGCACACACACGGGGCCAGGAGCTATGACTCGACCCAATGCAACAATTAGATGAGTACACACACACACACACACACACACACACACACACACACACACACGATAAAGCTCATGGAGCAAGGAGAGAGTGGACCTTGTAGCGACCAGCGAAGAGGCAGGGGCCAGGAGCTATGAATCGACCTCTGCAACCACAAATAGGTGAGTACAAATGAGTACACACATATATAATGAAACCTAGTAGCAACCAGTGAAGAGGTGCTGCCAGGAGCTATGAATCGACCCCTACAACCACGATTAGGCGAGTACACACACACACATACTGTATATACATGTGTGTGTGTGTGTGTGTGTGTGTGTGTGTGTGTACTCACCTATTTGTACTCACCTATTTGTGGTTGCAGGGGTCGAGTCATAGCTCCTGGCCCCGCCTCTTCACTGATTGCTACTAGGTCCTCTCTCTCACTGCTCCATGAGCTTTATCATACCTCGCCTTAAAACTATGTATGGTTCCCGCCTCCACTACTTCACTTTCTAGGCTATTCCACGGCTTGACTACTCTATGACTGAAGAAATACTTCCTAACATCCCTTTGATTCATCTGAGTCTTCAACTTCCAATTGTGACCTCTTGTGTCTGTGTCCCATCTCTGGAACATCCCGTCTTTGTCCACCTCGTCTATTCCGCGCAGTATTTTATATGTCGTTATCATGTCTCTCCTGACCCTCCTGGCCTCCAGTGTCGTCAGGCCGATTTCCCTCAACCTTTCTTCGTAGGACAATCCCCGTAGCTCTGGGACTAGTCTTGTTGCAAACCTTTGCACTTTCTCTAATTTCTTGACGTGCTTGACTAGGTGTGGATTCCAAACTGGTGCTGCATACTCCAGTATGGGCCTGTGTGTATGTGTGTGTGTGTGTGTGTGTGTGTGTGTGTGTGTGTGTGTGTGTGTGTGTGTGTGTGTGTGTGTGTGTGTGTGTGTGTGTGTGTGGCGTGTGTGTGTGTGTGGGTGGGTGGTTACAGGGGTCGAATCTCAGCTCCTTGCCCCTAATGGGTAGCCTAATGGGTTATGTTGAAGCTTCTTTAAAACTATGTATTAGAGTCTGCGCCTCCAGCTTCTCGTCGAGATCATTCCACTTCCTCACTACCATGAGACTGAAGTAGTACTTCCTGACATCCCTGTGACTCATCTCTGTCTAACTTTTGTGATGAAAGTTCTGCTAGAATGACAAATCTATCCAGGCCGGGTCCGGACGAGAGATAAGTCGTGTTGCTTGGTTCGGTATTGTCCAGAAGTTGTAGATGATATGGAAGGAAGGGGCAGGCAAGCCAAGAGAGTGGAGCATACTCTAAGTGTCAGCGCATTTGTGCCTCGTACACAGTTTTGCAGCCTCTACTGTACAGCAGTTACAAGATACACCTCAGTGCTATTAACTTCTTGGCCCCCATGATTACAAGATTTACCAAGTCTCTCTCTCTCTCTCTCTCTCTCTCTCTCTCTCTCTCTCTCTCTCTCTCTCTCTCTCTCTCTCTCTCTCTCTCTCTCTCTCTCTCTCTCTCTCTTCGTGAGCGAGACTTCTAGCCAGTATATTGGCAGGCAGTGTTGATTATTCCTATGGTAGTTGCTACAGCGAGAGGGAGAGTTGGAGAATTGTTACATTCATGGGGAAGTGCTAAACCCGTCGTGAGGTCATACGGCGCCTGGGGGTGAGAATGGGAAAGGCACTCAGTTTCGATTCAAGAAAGCAGAGGCCAGTTCCAGTTCTTGGGATCAAGAGCCCCTCACCAGCGTCACGGGGCCTCTCCATTGAGAGAGTGTATCAACCCCAGAACTCTAGATAGAACTGGACCCCCACTATTGCATATTCACAAGTGCGGTAAAATCTTGCACCATTATCTAAATGAATCCTGAGGGCGTCAGAAGTTATCACAATCATGATGTCACAGGTTATCACAATCATGATGTCTCAGGTTATCACAGTCATGATGTCACAGGTTATCACAATCATGATGTCTCAGGTTATCACAGTCATGATATCACAGGTTATCACAATCATGATGTCTCAGGTTATCACAATCATGATGTCTCAGGTTATCACAATCATGATGTCACAGGTTATCACAATCATGATGTCACAGGTTATCACAATCATGATGTCTCAGGTTATCACAATCATGATGTCACAGGTTATCACAATCATGATGTCACAGGTTATCACAATCATGATGTCTCAGGTTATCACAATCATGATGTCACAGGTTATCACAATCATGTCACAGGTTATCACAATCATGATGTCACAGGTTATCACAATCATGTCACAGGTTATCACAATCATGATGTCACAGGTTATCACAATCATGTCACAGGTTATCACAATCATGATGTCTCAGGTTATCACAATCATGATGTCTCAGGTTATCACAATCATGATGTCACAGGTTATTGTGGAATTTTTTTACATAAATTTCCTAAAAGTAGAACATATAAATGAATAATATAATATGTAACAAAATGTGATGCTGATCTGACTCTTTCGAGAAATTTCGATTGAGAGGGGGGAGGTAGAACAGACGCGGGAGTGACGCCGTAGAGGAGACTCCATAATGAATTTAATGTGTGAACACTGGTCTGAACTGCGCAATGTAATCAGGCGTTCTCGAAGTTCAATTGGTGTATATCGACTTCAATCCGTAATTTAGAAATTGCTGACACGTTCCCTCTGAAGAATTGGGAAAAGTAGTGTGGAAAACTCTTACAATTCGACAAGGATGGAAAAACAGAGGACACCAATTCTCCCAGGAGCACACCTTAGCTAAGTGACGCTTACCCATACTGTATAGTAGTTTTTGTGTTGGCCATGGTAAATTCTAGCTGTACTGGTAGCGTTAGTGTGTATTCCCAATAAATAATAATTATGATCCAGTAATTAAATGGTAAGTGGTAATACGAATTTTCTTTCTAATAATACTGTTTTAATTTATGAACAATAATTATGTTCTGTGTACCCAGCAAGCCTAGCCATATGCAGTCCACACAACTTTAATTTACCCGAGTAGCTGATTTTAATATTGTAATTATTAATTTAATATTAGGTCTAACTTTCTTTGTGAGAGTGGTCGAGAGTGGGCATCGAGGGAGTGACAATTTCGCGACCTATTGTGACTAAGTCCCACTTACCTCACCCAAATATTTGCAGGAAATTCAGGTAATACCCTGTAAACCTCCTGCGATAACCTGTGACATCAGTTTGATGTCACAGGTTATCACAATCAGGGTGTCGCAGGTTATCACAGTCCAGGATGTCACAGGTTATCAGTGTCACAGATTATCACAATCAAGGATGTCACAGGTTATCACAATCATGATGTCATAGGTTATCACAGTCAATGACGTCACAAGGTATCACAATCAAGGATGTCACAGGCTATCAATCATGTCACAGGTTATCACAATCATGATGTCACAGGTTAGCACAATCAGGGTGTCACAGGTTATCGCAGTCTTCTGATATACCACTGTGTGATCATATTTTTATATGGGTTATCATGAAATTTAAAACCCATGTGTCAGCAGACACATATTTTCCTGACTAATAAAACCCGACTATCATCACTTTTCAAGCTTATGTACCTTTCAAGGTAGGTGTTCGTAATGTTAGTGAAGGGCCCTTGATTAAAAGATCCTCCAGGGGAGGTACCTTGATGTTAGTGAAGGGCCCTTGATCCAAGAACCCTTCACGGGAGGTACCCCGAGTGTCTTCAAGGCCCGGAGTGCACCGCGTGCTAGTGGCTTTCTTTTGTGTTTAACAATATTTTATTACATGTAAACAACTTTTGTAATAGTGCATAAAGAAAAAGTTTGTGTTTGCTAGAGTTAACAAAAAAAAATTGGTTGTTTTCAAGAGGGAACTGGACCAAGTTCCTCAAATCAGTTCCTGATCTGATAAGTTCCTTACATCTAATCTGCCTGCCTCCCATTTTCCTGACGCTATATCACCCCGACAGGTTTAACGCTTTCAACTCTCCAACGAGAGAAATAATAATACATTATACAAATAACCCGCACATAGGAGAGAGGAGCACGTCAAGAAATTAGAGAAGTACAAAGGTTTGCAACAAGGCTAGTTCCGGAGCTCAGGGAAATGTCCTATGAAGAAAGGTTGAGGGAAATCGGCCTGACGACACTGGAGGACAGGAGGGTCAGGGAGACATGATAACGACATACAAAATACTGCGTGGAATAGAGAAGGTGGACAGAGATAGGATGTTCCAGAGAGGGGACACAGAAACAAGGGGTCACAATTGGAAGCTGAAGACTCAGACGAGTCACAGGGATGTTAGGAAGTATTTCTTCAGTCACAGAGTCGCCAGGAAGTGGAATAGCATAACAAGTGATGTAGTGGAGGCAGGAACCCTACATAGCTTTAAGACGAGGTATGACAAAGCTCAGGGAGCAGAAAGAGGACCTGGTAGCGATCAGTGAAGAGGCGGGGCCAGGAGCTGAGTCTCGACCCCTGCAACCACAATTAGGTGAGCTTATGGCGACGTTTCGGTCCGACTTGACCGTTTCACCGATAATAATAGTTTACATAAGCATTGAGCAATCTTCACTATCTCATGCGAACAATTGAAATGACCTACTAATCATGTGATATTTCCCAAATACGTAACAAACGCGTTGTAGGGCACGCGTACACACACATGCGCAGTAAATCCTGCGACTGTGATTAGTTCACCGGTTAATGGTGACGCCACGCGTGTTTACCAGTTCTGCTTACCTGATTGGCTAGGCTATGGTGACGCTACGTGCATTTACCGGTTCGGCTTTCCTGATTGGCTAAGTGACGATGAGGTCACAGTCGTTCTCCCAGCGTTGCCGCCCTGATTGGCCAGTTGGCAGTGACGTTATGGGAGTTGATCAGCTGTGCTTCCCTGATTGGCTAGTATATGCTGAGCCATGTACCACAAGTGTCTCCTGGCTCTCCCACATCTCTCCTTTCCTACTGTGGAATTATGCATGAAACGTTCACACCATACCCTCCCCCCCTTCCCTAACTACTCTAACGGAATGCATTATTAATGCAAATAGTTCATTACTACTGTAACCTGGTCAACAACACGTTGAAGGCCAGCTCCTGGACCAGTCATGCGCCCTTGTAATCACACCACCTTCATAAACTATCAAACTGACAGATAACCTATTGTTTTTTTTCTACCAAATTTACAGTCATCGCTGAAGATAGGCGAAGAATTAGACACAGGTGCAATATCTGGGTATCTTTATTTGTAGACGTTTCTTGCTTACTTAGCGAAACGTCTACAAATAAAGATACCCAGATTATGCACATGTATCAAATTCACCTTGTCAGTATTATATACCAATCACGTATAACTGATGCTAGGCATTTTTTTTTTTTAGCAAAGGGAAGCTAAGCGCCATTATTAACAGCTATTAGACGCGTGACCATCAGTCAAAAATACCAGCTAAACAGCTAACCAGCATTAAACTCTGTGTTTATGGGAATTCACATGATTACATGTTGTATACAGTAATTTTTTAATAAAGATGTGTATTTGATTTGTAAGGAGAGTGAGTGCCTAGGTGACTAGGATATTGGTTGTTGATTATTGGGTCAAGTTTTAATTCTCTTACATTCTCCAAAGGCTGCAACCTCTACAGGTTTAACACTTTCCTCTGAGTGTAACTAAAGAAGCTAAAACCCCTCAAGGGAGGTTCCTTCATGGTGACGAGGGGTTCTGTGCTCCAGTTCCCTAAGTTAGGCCTGAATGCCTTCCGCCACCCCCCCCCCCCCTTCCCACAGGAGCTGTATAATCCCTACGGGTTTAGCGGTCCTCCATGATAATAATAATGAAGGAACTAACATTAAGGATTATATCGAGGTTTCCACCACAGACTTTTATTTTGAGGGATTGGTGAAAGAGTCAGTCACGGTGAGGTAGCCATGGTTAGTCACGGTGAGTCAGTCATGGTGAGTCAGCCATGGTGAGTGAGGCTGAGTCCTCCACCGGTGACTGCAGACTCACTCAAGCCTGAAGAACAAGCCGCTACCACACTCATCCGGAATAATCTAGAACACTGCCGTGTATACCTTCTTGCAGGGAGGCACCCTCATGCCGGTGTGGTGTTCTTGATCCAAGGAAGTGGACTTGTCCTCCCTTTACTTCAGTCGAAACCTGCTGGTTTGCCTGATTTCCCAGGCGCTGTATGATCACTTGAGGGTTTACCGCTTCCACATTAAAAAAATACAGCTATGCAAGGACCCCAATGGAAATAAGTACTGGACCCCAGAGGAAAGAAGAACAGGACCCCAATGGAAATAAGAACTAGACCCCAATGAAAATACGAACAGGACCCCAATGGAAATAACAGGACCCCAGTGAAATTAGGTCGCTTTGTCTGACATTTTTGGGTTATCCTGGGTAATTTACACAATGATAATTGTACTTATGTGTACTTGTGTCTAAATAAACTTACCACACACACACACACATATTCACACATACTACAGTGATGACATACGGATATCCTTTGCCTGACACTTCCTTCCCACAAGCTCTCCCTGGCTCTGCTCTGCTGACATCCACTGACGACACTAGTGACGACACCTCTGTACGCGCTTTACCATGTACACACACACACACACACACACGTACAGTGGTAGATACAAAACCCAATACCCAGTTTCAAGTACAGCTATAACAGGGCCCACGACACCAGGAGCCAATAGTAATGGCAATTGTAGTTTAAGAGGCGGTGAATGTACACAGTTCTCCGTGAGTATACACAGTACTCGATGAGTATACACAGTACTCGATGAGCATACACAGTACTCGTTGAGTATACACAGTACTCGTTGAGTATACACAGTACTCGTTGAGTATACACAGTACTCGTTGAGTATACACAGTACTCGTTGAGTATACACAGTTACTCGTGAGTATACACAGTACTCGTTGAGTATACACAGTACTCGATGAGTATACACAGTACTCGTTGAGTATACACAGTACTCGATGAGTATACACAGTACTCGATGAGTATACACAGTACTCGGTGAGTATACACAGTACTCGGTGAGTATACACAGTACTCGTTGAGTATAACACAGTTACTGGTGAGTATACAACAGTACTCGTTGAGTATACACAGTACTCGATGAGTATACACAGTACTCGGTGAGTATACACAGTACTCGATGAGTATACACAGTACTCGGTGAGTATACACAGTACTCGGTGAGTATACACAGTACTCGATGAGTATACACAGTACTCGATGAGTATACACAGTACTCGATGAGTATACACAGTACTCGATGAGTATACACAGTACTCGGTGAGTATACACAGTATCTCGATGAGTATACACAGTACTCGATGAGTATACACACAGTACCGGGTGAGTATACAGAGTTCTCGGTAAATATACACAGTTCTGGGTGAGTATACACAGTTCTCGATGAGTATACACAGTTCTGGGTGAGTATACACAGCTCTCAGTGAGTATACACACAGTTCTGGGTGAGTATACACACAGTTCTGGGTGAGTATACACACAGTTCTGGGTGAGTATACACACAGTGTTCACCACACACATGAGAAAGTTGAGAGGATTGCTACAAGGTCGGTCGAGGGGACTGCTAGGTCTAGTATGTGAAGACTGGTTATGAGAGACAGATCTTAACACCGCATCAAGACTGGAGAAGCAGAGGAGACATGCTCACAACGTATAATATACTCAGAGACACGTAAAAAGACTACTGACACGCGAGGAAACACAGCCAAGAGGTACAACTACAAGCTAGAATACCTGTGTGTGTGCTCACCTGATTGTGGTTGCAGGGGCAGAGTCATAGCTCCTGGTCCTACCTTTTCATTGGTCGCTAATAGGTCCACTCTCTCCCTGTTCCATGAACTTTATCATACCTCTTCTTAATGCTGTGTATGGACCTTGCCTCCACTACATCACTCTCCAGACTATTCCACTTCCTGACAACTCTGTGACTGAAGAAATACTTCCTAACATCCCTGTGATTCATCTGAGAGAGAGAGTGTGTGTGTGTGTGTGTGTGTGTGTGTGTGTGTGTGTGTGTGTGTGTGTGTGTGTGTGTGTGTGCGTGCGTGTGTGTGTGTGTGTGTGTGTGTGTGTGTGTGTGTGTGTGTGTGTGTGTGTGTGTGTGTGTGTGTGTGTGTGTGTGTGTGTGTGTGTGTACGTGCGTGCGTGAGCGAAAGTAAAATGGCTGAAATAGCGACAGTCATGACTTGATAGAGCTCCACACAGAGCGAAACGTTGTCTCAATGAAAGGTTATTTTACAACGTGTGTCTTTGTCTTCATGCTAGAAGCTCAAACGAACCAGAGTGGCATAATGAACCTTGTCAGTGTGAGTGAGCAAATGCTCCATGTAGGGGAATCCAGCTAGCTCAATATATCGATTCAAAGGTCTATAGTTATCGTAGCCCAAAACTGTAAGTCACACCAGCTAATCTAAGCACAAAGATAGGATCCAAGAGCTAGAGTTTATCCCCTGCAGACACAACTGGGTGAAAGCAAATGGTATCACGACAATATGGATGAAAGTTCACAAAGGACATCTATTTTGAATACGCTTCGATCCTGGGAGTGACCAAGGTCACAGGATCTCAACGTGTCCAATAAAGATGTCGTAAGTGCATGCACTAGTGTCCTATAGTGCACAAATTGATGTGTACACACACTGTATCGGACCGATAGTCATCCAAAGGAAATAAGAGAGAATTAGTCTCGTACATGTGTTTATTAAATGTATCGAAGAATCTGAACAAGCCTGTAAGTTCCCATCAATTCTTGGAAGGTTTTTACAACGTGAACCACGACAGCAAACAGTTTCGATAAGGTATAAATACACGTGACAGGATAGAGCCTTATTAAACGACGTTTCGCTCTTAATAGTGCTACGGGTTTAGCGCTTGATTATGATTATAATAATAGTGCTCAATCAAGTGTTTCCTCTCACGCTCCTCGGGTATCTGAAGTGATCATATTCCAGGGACCCAAACATATTAGTAAGTTTATTCAGGTATACACAAATATAGTTATATAGATTTTCATACATAGCAAAAAAAGTCAAGTGACTTATTTTCATTGGGGTCCTAGCCTAGTAAATGCATTTGTGTCCATTTCCTTCAATTTATCAAGTCTTTTTTGTTTCAGGGCGAAATGTCGACTGATTAAAAGCCATCGCACTACTGTGGGTGTTACATTGTAAGATTGTCACCTACTGCCGGTAACTAATTTCACTCAGCAAAACAGGACAGACACCACGGATTTTGTTACCTCTTCTAGACAGGAATATTTTGGGGCGAAACAAACATAAGGAACGACTTCAATCTTGACCAAAATCCCTCCGAGTTCAGCGCTTCCCCATGATAACAGTAATAATAATAATAATAATAATAATAATAATAATAATAATAATAATAATAATAATAATAATAATAATAATAATAATAATAATAATAATAAAAGTAATAATAATAATTATTATTATAATAATCTTGACCAAAAGAATGTTGCAGGATAGACCATGGGAAATTTTTCTCCTCCCAGCAAATAACATTTCATTAGCACTCAAGAAAGAACATTTCTGCACAACTCAGGGCATTTATTAACTGAAACGTTTCGCCACGAGTGGCTTCATCAGTCCTAATGATGAAGCCACTAATGACGAAGCGTTTCCTTTGACAGATGTCCTGAACTGTACACAGGTGTTCTGTCCCCACGGTGTGTCGGTATCACCATCTCATTTACAACTATTACCGCTCAAATTTCTGTGTGAAGCGCTAATTAGCACTCAAGGAGTGGTGAAGGCTCGATCCTCTGTCTGTTATGCATGAGACAGACACGCTATCTACGTACCTGCTGCCTACGCAGTCCAGAGAATAAAACAAATCTATGGAACATTCTACTCGACGAAGCAAAGATGGTGCTAGTCTTGTCTTGACACTTGTTGCCCTTGTTTGCCTAGCAGTAAATAGGTATCTGGGTGTTAGTCAACTACCGTGGAATACATCCTAGAGGAAAGGAAGGAACGTAGTATACTGGAGATAGAGCTTAGCGTTGAAATAAACTGTGGTAACCTGGCTACCCCACGGGTGAGCCAGGGCTTCCTGTCTACTCCACGGCCGAGCCAGGGCTTACTGTCTACTCCACGGCCGAGCCAGGGCTTACTGTCTACTCCACGGCTGAGCCAGGGCTTACTGTCCGCCCCACAGCCGAGCCAGGCCTTACTGTCGCCCCACAGCCGAGCCAGGGCTTACTGTTTACCCCACGGCCGAGCCAGGGCTTACTGTCTACCCCACGGCCGAGCCAGGGCTTACTGTCTACCCCACGGCCGAGCCAGGGCTTACTGTCTACCCCACGGCCGAGCCAGGGCTTACTGTTTACCCCACGGCCGAGCCAGGGCTTACTGTTTACCCCACGGCCGAGCCAGGGCTTACTGTCTACCCCACGGCCGACCCAGGGCTTACTGTCTACCCCACGGCCGAGCCAGGGTTTACTGTCTACCCCACGGCCGAGCCAGGGCTTACTGTCTACTCCACGGCCGAGCCAGGGCTTACTGTCTACTCCACGGCCGAGCCAGGGCTTACTGTCTACTCCACGGCCGAGCCAGGGCTTACTGTCCGCCCCACAGCCGAGCCAGGGCTTACTGTAGCTCCACAGCCGAACCAGGGCTTACTGTCTACCCCACGGCCGAGCCAGGGCTTACTGTCTACCCCACGGCCGAGCCAGGGCTTACTGTCTACCCCACGGCCGAGCCAGGGCTTACTGTCTACCCCACGGCCGAGCCAGGGCTTACTGTTTACCCCACGGCCGAGCCAGGGCTTACTGTCTACCCCACGGCCGACCCAGGGCTTACTGTCTACCCCACGGCCGACCCAGGGTTTACTGTCTACCCCACGGCCGAGCCAGGGCTTACTGTCTACCCCACAGCCGAGCCAGGGCTTACTGTCCGCCCCACAGCCGAGCCAGGGCTTACTGTCTAGCCCACGGCCGAGCCAGGGCTTACTGTCTACCCCACGGCAGAGCCAGGGCTTACTGTCTACCCCACGGCCGAGCCAGGGCTTACTGTCTACCCCACGGCAGAGCCAGGGCTTACTGTCCGCCCCACAGCCGAGCCAGGGCTTACTGTCTACTCCACGGCCGACCCAGAGCTGTCTACCCCACAGCCGAGCCAGGGCTTACTGTCCGCCCCACAGCCGAGCCAGGGCTTACTGTCTACCGCACGGCCGAGCCAGGGCTTACTGTCTACCCCATGGCCGAGCCAGGGCTTACTGTCTACCCCATGGCCGAGCCAGGGCTTACTGTCTACCCCACAGCCGAGCCAGGGCTTACTGTCTACCCCACGGCCGAGCCAGGGCTTACTGTCCGCCCCACAGCCGAGCCAGGGTTTACTGTCTATTCCACGGCCGAGCCAGGGCTTACTGTCTATCCCACGGCCGAGCCAGGGCTTACTGTTTACTCCACGGCCGAGCCAGGGCTTAGTGTCTACTCCACGGCCGAGCCAGGGCTTACTGTCTGCTCCACGGCCGAGCCAGGGCTTACTGTCTACTCCACGGCCGAGCCAGGGCTTACTGTCTACTCCACGGCCGAGCCAGGGCTTACTGTCTACTCCACGGCCGAGCCAGGGCTTACTGTCCATTCCACGGACACTAAAGAGACTGTGAAAAAATAGGTAAACATTCTGCACGTTACAGTATGCATCAAGGTACACAACTGTTACATACATCTGTACATCTGTGTCTTGTAATGGTCTACAGAGTCAGAAAAAGTAATCGGTGGCAGTGGTGGCACTTTCTTCGCCAGAAAAGGAGTCGCTGGTACTTTGTTCGTCAGGAAATAGGTCGCTTGTACTTTGTTCGTCAGGAAACAGATCGCTGGTGCTTTGTTCGTCAGGAAACAGGTCGCTGGTGCTTTGTTCGTCAGGAAACAGGTCGCTGGTGCTTTGTTCGTCAAGAAAGAGGTCGCTGGCACTTTGTTCGTCAGGAAAGAGGTCGCTGGTACTTTGTTCGTCAGGAAACAGGTCACTGGTGCTTTGTTCGTCAGGAAAGAGGTCGCTGGCACTTTGTTCGTCAGGAAAGAGGTCGCTGGTGCTTTGTTCGTCAGGAAACAGGTCACTGGTGCTTTGTTCGTCAGGAAAGAGGTCGCTGGCACTTTGTTCGTCAGGAAAGAGGTCGCTGGCACTTTGTTCGTCAGGAAAGAGGTCGCTGGTACTTTGTTCGTCAGGAAAGAGGTCGCTGGCACTTTGTTCGTCAGGAAAGAGGTCGCTGGCACTTTGTTCGTCAGGAAACAGGTCACTGGTGCTTTGTTCGTCAGGAAAGAGGTCGCTGGTACTTTGTTCGTCAGGAAAGAGGTCGCTGGTACTTTGTTCGTCAGGAAACAGATAGCTGGTGCTTTGTTCGTCAGGAAACATGATAAATGTCTCCTGATCTGAGACTTTGTCAGCCCACCCAATGACTAAGCAGTTGCTGGCGCACCAGAGCTGAAGATTTCTACACCATTAAAATCATCACATAATATTCAAAAATAAAATAAATGTAAGTTTCTTGAGTGACTTTTTATATCGTATCTCAAAAAGAGAAAAAAAAATACCGACGGGTGTTTGAAATTCATTGTTATCTAACGATTAATATTATAGCATGAGAAGAGATGTGCATGGTTACAGAAAATATATGTATAACTGACGCTGACAATTCATCAAGGACATCAGGGACTTGAGCTAGAGTTCGTCACGGCCACGCTAGCTGGAGATTCGTCTGTAAAAACTTGCATTTGTGGTCACAGTGGTGCCTGTGCTAACCTTCCTATGGTGTAGAAATATACCTAGTTGGACGAATCTTATTGTGGCTAGCTGGTCTAGTGGCTAACACGACGGGCTGGAGTTTTGAGACTCTCTGACCGCGGGTTCAATCCCGCCAGTGGTATGGTTTGTTTGCAATCGTGTCATTACGATTTCGTGAGGCATCGAGTTACTGTTTTACACCAGTGTTGTGGCCGCATTAACAAGAGTGCTACAAACATTCTAATCATACTTGTCAAATATAGCAACATCATGCAGTCTTGCTACAGAGGCTCTATCAGCTTTCTACTTACAGCGCCACAGCCTTCCGTAACTGACAGAACCTGCTAAAGACTTATTACTACTACTACCGCTGATTCTGCTTCTGCTGCTTTATTGTTCCACAGCTTCCACCTCTCGTTCTCATACAAGTTCCCGTTCTCACGAGTTTGTGTTAGATTGATAAAAACACCTGGTGGGGAAAATATCTCTCAAATAAATATATGCAGATGTTACACGTTTGTCTTATTCACCATCTTTACTTAAGATTCTTCTCACACATTACTAGTTACACAATCATTACCTCCTCGCCCTTCATCACCCACTACCTCCTCTCTCATCACTACCTCCTCTCTCATCACTACCTCCTCTCTCACCACTACCTCTTCTCTCATCACTACCTCCTTTCTCATCACTACCTCTCTCATCACATCACTACCTCCTCTCTCATCACTACCTCCTCTCTCATCACTACCTCCTCTCTCATCACTACCTCCTCTCTCATCACTACCTCCTCTCTCATCACTACCTCCTCTCTCATCACTACCTCCTCTCTCATCACTACCTCCTCTCTCATCACTACCTCTTCTCTCATCACTACCTCCTTTCTCATCATTACCTCTCTCATCACATCACTACCTCCTCTCTCACCACTACCTCCTCTCTCATCACTACCTCCTCTCTCATCACTACCTCTTCTCTCATCACTACCTCCTTTCTCATCACTACCTCTCTCATCACATCACTACCTCCTCTCTCATCACTACCTCCTCTCTCATCACTACCTCCTCTCTCATCACCACCTCCTCTCTCATCACATCACTACCTCCTCTCTCATCACTACCTCCTCTCTCATCACTACCTCCTCTCTCATCACTACCTCCTCTCTCATCACTACCTCCTCTCTCATCACATCACTACCTCCTCTCTCATCACTACCTCCTCTCTCATCACTACCTCCTCTCTCATCACTACCTCTTCTCTCATCACTACCTCCTTTCTCATCACTACCTCTCTCATCACATCACTACCTCCTCTCTCATCACTACCTCCTCTCTCATCACTACCTCCTCTCTCATCACCACCTCCTCTCTCATCACATCACTACCTCCTCTCTCATCACTACCTCCTCTCTCATCACTACCTCCTCTCTCATCACTACCTTCACACCTCACACAAGGGTGGGGTAGGGAGGGAGACCATCACATTGCAAGTTACTCAGCCTCCCACGCCTGACTGTATGACAGCAAAGTCCGTAGTAATAATATATCAGAAAAGGTTTCCGGTTCCCAGACTGATATACAGTTACCAGGCTCTTAAATTTACCACCCCGTCTTGCAACGTGATAGAGACACTTCCCACCTTATCTTACAACATCGGAGAAGCACTTCCAACCCCTGTCCCATCATGTGAGAAAGACACTTCTAACCCCTGTCCCATCATGTGGGAAAGACACTTCCAACCCCTGTCCCACATTGTGAGAAAGACACTTCCAACCCCTGTCCCATCATGTGACTAAAGGCATCAACTTGGAATCTATCTGGCATTCAGAATGTTGTTTTTAATTCATTGGGAAATTTCAGGTGACGTGGATCCTGATCGCATCAAAACCTGCTCAGGAACACATTGAAGCATCTTCAACACGGTGCCATGATTGTGCTGTTAAAATGTGCATCAATGTTCCTAGATTATTCACTCCGGGAATAACAAGAGAGGCAGCAGTTTTGACTGGTTTCTGGTGTACTGGCTGCTGCAGAGGGTTATTCCTTAGTGGTGGAGTCGCGTAGCAGTCCATTTGATAGTACTTCGTTGTTTTTTTCTTGGGATAGGTAAGGCAAAGCCAATAGACAGATGCGCTGATATTGGATCCTGATGACATGTTCCTGTTAATAGGAATGGGGAAGGGGGTGCTATCTAGTCACTTTATTCTGTGATTCAGAGCTTGATGCTTAGTATTTTTAGACTATTTGTTTAATCTGTGGAAGAGTGATTGATATAGAGATAAGTACATTCGTCCATTATTACTAATTTGGTAACTTTCTCTGCATGTAGTTCTCGTAGATGCTAATGATGTTTGATATATAGCCGAGTATGATGTTTGCTTCTCTATATATCTATGGTCTGTAAAATGCTTCAGAGAGCTGTAATGAGTAAGTGACAAAATCAGTGATGGAATCCGTGTAAAGAACAATGTGCTGCTTAAACTGTTGATTATTATTATTATTATTATAATCAAGGGGGAAGCGCTAAACCTGTAGGATTATACAGCACCTGTGGGGGGGATGGAAGGTATTCAGGGTTAATTCAGGGAACTGGAGCACAGATCCAGTTCCTTAGATCAAGAGCCCCTCACCAGCATCAAGGAACCTTCCTTGAGGGGTTAAACTGTTGAAAAGTACGAGGTTGTGTTTATGAGGTTGACTCAACTGCACCTTTGCTTGGGTTCATTGGCCCATCAGTGAGGTACACAGCATTAATGTGGCCTGATTTGGGCCATGTTTGATTATATAAGTGTGGCTTAGCACTGTCTGTGCTCATAGAGGGACGCAGTGTGATTATGCTAGTTAAGGTTGCCAGTGTGGAGTGTACTCTTTTTTGTGGCAGGCCACCTGCTTTGTGTAGCAATTGTCGCCTAGGTAGCAGTTGTCGCTTCATCGACCATTATTCTCAGCCAGGTGCTGTAAGCCGAGAAAACATGATTCTGAGAGCTGGAGTTCTTTTCATTACCAGGGAGTTTCTTTCTCTTATATATTTAATTCTTTATCTCTGGGCAGGGGGGAGGGTGAACCTCTAGCTTGAGTGGGAATGGTGTGTTCCACTGGGGTACAACTAGTGCTTATGACCACATTTGCACTGCCTCCGTGCGCGCCTTGTTTGTGACAGAGGTGTGGATCAGGGCTGACGCAGCAAACTGCATGGAGATTGTACAGTCTTCAGCATTACCACGTGTGTGTGTGTCCTCACCTAGTTGAGATTGCAGGGGTCGAGTCCGAGCTCCTGGCCCCGTGTGTGTGTGTGTGTGTGTGTGTTAGTTACGATTGTTGTGTGTGTTGTGTGCGTGTGTTGTGTGTGTGTGTGTTGTGTGTGTGTTGTGTGTGTGTTGTGTGTGTGTGTTGTGTGTGTGTGTGTTGTGTGTGTGTGTTGTGTGTGTGTGTTGTGTGCGTGTGTTGTGTGTGTGTGTGTGTGTGTTGTGTGTGTTTTGTGTTGTGTGTTGTGTGTGTGTTGTGTGTGTGTGTGTGTTGTGTGTGTGTGTGTGTTGTGTGTGTGTGTGTTGTGTGTGTGTGGTGTGTGTTGTGTGTGTGTGTGTTAGTTACGATTGCTGTGTGTGTGTTGTGTGTGTGTGTGTGTGTGTGTTGTGTGTGTGTTGTGTGTGTGTGTGTGTGTGTGTGTGTGTGTGTGTGTGTGTGTGTTGTGTGTGTGTTGTGTGTGTTGGTGTGTGTTGTGTGTGTGTGTTGTGTGTGTGTTTTTGTGTGTGTGGTTGTGTGTGTGTGTGTGTGTGTTTTGTGTGTTGTGTGTTGTGTGTGTGTTGTTGTGTGTGTTGTGTGTGTTGTGTGTGTTGTGTGTGTGTGTGTGTGTTTGTGTGTTGTGTGTGTTGTGTGTGTTGTGTGTGTTGTGTGTTTTTGTGTTGGTGTGTTGTGTGTGTGTGTGTGTGTGTGTGTGTGTGTGTGTGTGGTGTGTGGTGTTGTGTGTGTGTGTGTGTGTGTGTGTGGGTGTTGCGTGTGTTGTGTGTGTGTTGTGTGTGCTGTGTGTGTGTGTGTGTACTCACCTAATTGTACTCACCTAATTGTGGTTGCAGGGGTCGAGACTCAGCTCCTGGCCCTCCACTTCACTGATCGCTACTGGGTCCTCTCTCTCTCTGCTTCCTGAGCTTTGTCATACCTCTTCTTAAAACTATGTATGGTTCCTGCCTCCACTACTTCACTTCCTAGGCTATTCCACTTGCTGACAACTCTATGACTGAAGAAATACTTCCTAACGTCCCTGTGACTCGTCTGAGTCTTCAGCTTCCAGTTGTGACCCCTTGTCCCTGTGTCCCCTCTCTGGAACATCCTATCTCTGTCCACCTTGTCTATTCCCCGCAGTACCTTGTATGTCGTTATCATGTCTCCCCTGACCCTTCTGTCCTCCAGTGTCGTCAGTCCGATTTCCCTTAACCTTTCCTCGTACGACATTCCCTTGAGCTCTGGGACTAGCCTTGCTGCAAACCTTTGTACTTTCTCTAACTTCTTGACGTGCTTGACCAGGTGTGGGTTCCAGACTGGTGCTGCATACTCCAGTATGGGCCTAACATACACAGTGTACAGTGTCTTGAACGATTCCTTATTAAGGTATCGGAACGCTATTCTCAGGTTTGCCAGGCGCCCGTATGCTGCAGCAGTTATTTGGTTGATGTGTGCCTCCGGTGATGTGCTCGGTGTTATGGTCACCCCAAGGTCTTTCTCCCTGAGTGAGGTCTGTAGTCTTTGTCCACCTAGCCTATACTCTGTCTGCGGTCTTCTTTGCCCCTCCCCAATCTTCATGACTTTGCATTTGGCTGGATTGAATTCGAGAAGCCAGTTGCTGGACCACATGTCCAGCCTGTCCAGGTCTCTTTGCAGTCCTGCTCATCCTCGTCCGATTTAATTCTTCTCATCAACTTCACGTCATCTGCGAACAGGGACACCTCAGAGTCTATTCCTTCCATCATGTCGTTCACATATATCAAAAATAGCACTGGTCCTAGAACTGACCCTGTGGGACCCCGCTCGTAACAGGCGCCCACTGTGATACCTCTTCACGTACCATGACTCGTTGCTGCCTCCCTGTCAGGTATTCCCTTATCCATTGCAGTGCCCTCCCTTTTACGTGTGCCTGATCCTCCAGCTTCTGCACTAATCTCTTGTGGGGAACTGTGTCAAAGGCCTTCCTGCAGTCTAGGAAAACGCAATCTACCCACCCCTCTCTCTCGTGTCTTACTTCTGTTACCTTGTCATAAAACTCCAGGAGGTTTGTGATACAAGATTTGCCTTCCATGAACCCATGCTGGTTTTCATTTATAATCTTGTTCCTTTCCAGGTGTTCGACCACTCTCCTCCTGATAATCTTCTCCATGACTTTGCACACAATACATGTCAGAGACACAGGTCTGTAGTTTAGTGCCTCGTTTCTGTTTCCTTTCTTAAATATGGGGACTACATTAGCTGTCTTCTATTTCTCAGGTAGTTGCCCAGTTTCAAGGGATGTGTTGAAGATTGTGGTTAGAGGCACGCACAGCATCTCTGCTCCTTCTCTAAAGACCCATGGGGAGATGTTGTCCGGTCCCATCGCCTTTGAGGTGTCAAGGTCACTTAAGAGCTTCTTCACCTCCTCCTCAGTTGTTCGTATGTCATCCAACACTTGTTGGTATATTCCTCTTGATGTTCCCTTCTGTGCTGTCTTCCCACAGCCCTTCCTGTCTCTACTGTAAAAACTTCCTTAAATCTCCTGTTCATCTCCTCACATACCTCCTGATCATTTCTTGTGAGTTCTCCACCTTCTGTCCTTAATCTGATCACCTGGTCTTTGACTGTTGTCTTCCTCCTGATGTGGCTATACAACAGTTTCGGGTCAGTCTTGATTCTCGATGCTATGTCATTTTCATACTGTCGCTGGGCCTCCCTCCTTACCTGTGCATACTCATTCCTGGCTCTGCGACTGATCTCCCTATTTTCGTGTGTTCTCTGCCTTCTGTACTTTTCCATTCTCTATTGCACTTTGTTTTTGCCTCCTTACACCGTCGGGTAAACCATGGGCTCGTTCTGGTCTTCCGTTGTTACTGTTGCCCTTGGAAATAAACCTTTCCACTGCCTCCTTGCATTTTGTTGTTACATATTCCATCATTTCATTTACTGGCTTTCCTGCCAGTTCTCTGTCCCACTGGACCTCCCGCAGGAAGTTCTTCAACCCTATGTAGTCCCCCTTTTATAGTCAGGCTTTTCCCATTCAACTCCTGTTATTTCTCTCCACTTGCAGCTCTACTATGTATTCAAAGCACAGAACCACGTGGTCGCTAGCTCCTAGGGGACTCTCATACTTGATGTCCTCAATGTCTGAGTGCCCAGGGTGAACACAAGGTCCAATCTTGCTGGTTCATCCTCCCCTCTCACTCTGGTAGTGTCCTTAACATGTTGGTGCATGAGGTTTTCCAGCACCATGTCCAACATCCTGGCTCTCCATGTTTCGGGACCCCCATGTGGCTCCAGGTTTTCCCAGTCAATCTCCCTGTGGTTGAAATCCCCCATAACCAGCAACTTTGCTCTGCTGGAGTGAGCTCTTCTTGCCACCTCAGCAAGTGTGTCCACCATTGCTCTGTTGCTCTCTTCATATTCCTCTCTTGGCCTCCTGCAGTTCTGTGGTGGATTATACATCACTGCAATGACCACTTTGTGTTCCCCAGCCTGAAGTGTACCTGCTATGTAGTCTCTTTCTCCTGTCTCATCTGTTTTTTACGAGCAGAGCAACCCCACCTCCCCCCTGCTCCTTCTATCTTTCCTCATGATCTGGTATCCTGGTGGGAAGACTGCATCTGTTATTGTCTCCATGAGTTTTGTTTCTGTAACTGCTATGATGTCTGGGGACTTCTCATTGATTCTTGCCATTCCTCATGTTTATTCGTTAATCCATCTGCATTTGTGTACCAAAACCTTCAACTTCTGTTCTAATACTGATACTGTGGTGCGGGGGTGGAAACAGAGGGATCGGTGTGTGATGGTTGGTTTGGATTGTTCAGTTGCCTTGGGGGTGTCGTAGCTGGAGTCCTTCTGCAGGTGTTTCTGGGGGGTGTGCTTGTCCTTCCATTTGATCCTGGGTTGTTCTGCTCTCCTTTTTCATTTCCTCCCATTTCTCCTTTCGTTTTTGAACTCTCTCTTTCATCGTCTTCCTTTCGTCCTGTGTTCTGTCTCGATCGAGGTACACACTCCGGAACTCCTGCTTGCCTCTCAGCCATGCTTTCTCCTGCAGGATCATGGTTCGGGTTGATTCTGCCTTGAAAATTACTTTGAGAGGCCGATTCCTTTTCTTTGTGAACCACCCAATTCTCCGAAAATTTGCCACCTGGGTCATGTCCCCCTCGCCTATCACCTTCATGATATCTTCAATCGCTTTTTTCTCCTCCTGCTTTCTTTCATCATAAGTTTCCCCTTTAGCTTCGTCTAGCCCATAGACAAACACGGATCTCTCCCTTTCCACCTCCCACTGTGACTCCCATTGCATCCTCTGATGTGTTTTAGTTCCTTCCCGTGGAGTGTTCCTTCCTTCAGTCCCTTCCCTAGTTATGGCCCCTATGCTTCTTGGTTTGTCCTTCCTGCTCACCTGTTCCTGGCCCCCACAGGTATCTGGTAAGGTCCTTGCACATGTCCTAGTTCCTTCAATGTCTTCCAACCTCTCATTGTGTGTGTGTGTGTGTGTGTGTACTCACCTAGTTGTACTCACCTAGTTGAGGTTGCAGGGGTCGAGTCCAAGCTCCTGGCCCCGCCTCTTCACTGGTCGCTACTAGGTCACTCTCCCTGAACCATGAGCTTGATCGTACCTCTACTTAAAGCTATGTATGGATCCTGCCTCCACTACATCGCTTCCTAAACTATTCCACTTCCTGACTACTCTGTGGCTGAAGAAATACTTCCTAACATCCCTGTGATTCATCTGTGTCTTCAGCTTCGAACTGTGTCCCCGTGTTGCTGTGTCCAGTCTCTGGAACATCCTGTCTTTGTCCACCTTGCCAATTCCTCTCAGTATTTTGTAAGTCGTTATCATGTCCCCCCTATCTCTCCTGTCCTCCAGTGTCGTCAGGTTGATTTCCCTTAACCTCTCCTCGTAGGACATACCTCTTAGATCTGGGACTAGTCTTGTTGCAAACCTTTGCACTTTCTCTAGTTTCTTTACATGCTTGGCTAGGTGTGGGTTCCAAAATGGTGCCGCATACTCCAATATGGGCCTAATGTACACGGTGTACAGGGTCCTGAACGATTCCTTATTAAGATGTCGGAATGCTGTTCTGAGGTTTGCCAGGCGCCCATATGCTGCAGCAGTTATTTGGTTGATGTGCACTTCAGGAGATGTGCCTGGTGTTCTACTCACCCAAGATCTTTTTCCTTGAGTGAGGTTTGTAGTCTCTCGCCCCCTAGACTGTACTCCGTCTGCGGTCTTCTTTGCCCTTCCCCAATCTTCATGACTTTGCACTTGGTGGGATTGAACTCCAGGAGCCAATTGCTGGACCAGTTCTGCAGTCTGTCCAGATCCCTTTGTATTTCTGCCTGGTCTTCGATCGAATGAATTCTTCTCATCAACTTCACGTCATCTGCAAACAGGGACACCTCGGAGTTTATTCCTTCCGTCATGTGGTTCACAAATACCAGAAACAGCACTGGTCCTAGGATTGACCCCTGTGGGACCCCGCTGGTCACAGGTGCCCACTCTGACACCTCGCCACGTGTGTGTTGTGTGTGTTGTGTGTGTGTGTTGTGTGTGTGTGTTATGTGTGTGTGTTGTGTGTGTGTGTGTTGTGTGTGTGTTGTGTGTGAGTTGTGTGTGTTGTGTGTGTTGTGTGTGTATGTTGTGTATGTTGTGTGTGTATGTTGTGTGTGTGTATGTTGTGTGTGTGTATGTTGTGTGTGTGTGTGTGTGTGTGTGTGTGTGTGTGTGTGTGTGTGTGTGTGTGTGTGTGTGTGTGTGTGTGTGTTGTGTGACCCAACAATTGATATTTGCACCAATAACTCATTACAGTTGTGACCGGGTGTGGACGTGTGAATTGCTCATTACTTTGTAATTTATTCATGATTGTAACCATGTATAAACGTAAGTAAGTTTGCTAACTTACATGATTCATTACCTTTGTAACTTGTGACTTCATTACCTTCGTACCTTGTTCATCTATCAAAAAGTTGGGGTCCAGTCCCTGGACTCATTATGTACCTCTGTAATCTTGTGACTACCGCCCACAGGATGGTATGAGGTGCATAATAAACATATTAAACTACAAAAAAACTTTCCGCCCCAAAATGGGGGGTTTTCCTTTGATCCCTGGTGAGGACTCAAATTTCCAAGGAACTGGATCTGCCCCCCCTTCCTTGGGATCGAATTTTAAATCCCCCCCCAAATTCCCCAGGCTTTTTTAATGTCTCCTCGGTTCAGTGCTTCCCTTTTGGGTTTTTTCATGGCTTTTTTCTGAGCTAGTCCACAAGCAACGGGTTTTCCCTCCACGTGTTTCAAAAAAATTTAAATCTTTTTTTAGCCCCTGTAAAAAAGGGAAAATTTGGTTTAAAAATTTCATTTGTTTCGTACCTGAAGTCTATGCTGGTCTTTTTCTGTTATAAATCAGCGCCGTGATGTCCCCATTTTGTAATCTTTAAATTCTAGTTCTACCCAAAATTTAAAATTTTCCCACCGAAGTGGCTAGTTTATTGTGCACCCCCATATCCATCCTGTGGCCCGGTTAGCGCGAGAGCATGGGATACACAAAAGCCTAGGAACTGGGCCCCAAAGGGTTCGCAAGAGGTTAGTTTATGAGGAAAGAATCTTTTTTGGCGAAAGTGGGGGTTGGTCATTTTCTCTAAAAAAACAACTACGGGGTTTCGTCCCATAGCTAGTTTCAGTACCTTGTGTTAGTTTAGAAGACGGGTTTTGCACTTCGCAGGGGGAGGTTGTAAAATTAGATTTTTATTCAGGGCAATATACAGGGTTTAAAAAGGACTGCATTTTTTTTTTTTCTCCACTGGTTGAAATTACGCACTTTTGTTAAAAAAGTCACAAGCGAAAATAAATTATAAGATTTAAAAAAACTGGGGAAAATTTGCAACTAAAAAAGGGGTTTTAAATTTACGAGTTTTCCCAAATAAGTACTATTTTTTGTATCAAATGTAAACACATATAAAAAGATAGGGACATATCAGTTTTTCAACAAAGAATGTCCCCCCCCAAACACCCGGGCTTTTTTTCCCATTTATGAAAACTATCATACAGAAAAAAATAAGCAGCAAAATTTTGCTGATTACCCAAATTTTCAAAAATCATCCCTTCCCTTATCTGACCAAAATCAAATTGCAGCAATAAATTTATACTGTGTAACATAAGTATTTTTAAAAAATGTAACTTTTTTTTTTTTGTCTCTTGCAGTTTTTGGTATAAATTAGTTTTCCTCGTGTAATCGAATAACTTGCCCAATTTAACCTCAAAAGGCCCTTCAAGCCAGTATAAAATCTGACTTTTGTTGGGGAAAGGCGGGATAGTGGGAAAAGAGGCCCTTTTCAGAAAGGAAATTTCCCCAAGGGGTAATATTAACTCCAGCCCCTGCCGGAACAACGTCCTTGTATTTAACCATAGCCATTTAAAATCCATGCGGAATTTTTTTGACGCTCGGGCTAAACCCCATTTCATAAAATGTAAAAAAACTAAAACCTTGGGGTGGAAGGGACACGGAAAAGCGGGGCCAAACACAACCCCCTCCCATCCCCAAAGGTTTTGACCTCCCCACCCACACTGCCCCCCCCATCCCCTAGGGGTACCTGCCAGCCCAAACGGGCCCCCCCCTTCCCCTATTGAAACCTCGAAGCACACGGGCCCCCCCAAATTCAAGGAAATTTCGCCAGCACATCCCCGGGGGCCAAATCCCCAGTGTACCTGCCACCCACACGCCCCCCCATCCCCTAGTGTACCTCGCCAGCCACTGCCCTCCCCACCCCATGTCCTCCCCCAGCACCCCTTTTGGCCCCCCCCATCCCTATGTCCCTCGCCAGCAAAATGCCCTCCCATCCCCTAGGGGCCCTCGCCGCCCCCCCTTGCCCCTCCCATCCCCTATGTTCCTCCCGGGCACCTGCCCTCCATCCCCTAGTGTACCTCGCCAGCACACTGCCCCTCCCATCCCCCAAGGTCCCCCTCCCCCAGCCACTGACCCTCTCATCCCCTAGTGTACCCCGCCAGCACATTTCCCCCCCAAACCCCTAGTGAACCTCGCCAGCACACTGCCCTCCCACCCCCCTATTGTACCTCGCCGGGCCACGGGGCCCTCCATCCCCTAGTGTACCTCCCCAGCACACGGGGCCCCTCCCCACCCCCTTGTACCCGCCAGCACACTGCCCTCCCATCCCCTAGGTACCTCCCCAAAGCACACTGCCCTCCATCACCTAGTGTACCTCGCCAGCACACGGGCCCCCCTCATCCCCTAGTGTACCCGCCAGCACACTCCCCCCCCCACCCCCCTAGTGTCCCTTTTGGCCCAGCACACTACCCCCCACCCCCCAATGCACCTCGCCAGCACACCCCCTCTCACCCCCTAGGTACCTCGCCAGCCCCACTCCCCTCCCACCCCCTTTGGGAAACCCTGCCAGAAACACTCCCCTCCCATCCCCTATAAAACCTCGCCCGGGCCACACGCCCTCCCATCCCCTAGGGTACCTCCCAGAAACACTGCCCTCCCATCCCCAAGTGTACCCCTCGCCAGCCCACGGGGCCCTCCCTTTCCCCTAGGAAAACCCCGCCAGCACACTGCCCTCCCACCCCCAAACTGTACCCGCCGCACCCTGCCCTCCCAAAACCCCCTAGTGACCCCCCGGCCAGCCCCACGCCCCCCCCAACCCCATGTACCTCGCCAGCACACTGCCCTCCCATCCCCAAAGTGTCCTCCCCAGCACACTGCCCCCCTTTTCCCCTTGTCCCCGGCCAGCACACTCCCTTTCCCACCCCCTAGTGTACCTCCCCACACATTTGCCCCCCCACCCCCTTTGTGTACCTCGCCAGCACACTGCCCCTAAAATTCCCCCTAGTGAAACCTCCCCCGGGCACACTGCCCTCCCACCCCCTTTAGTGTCCTGCCAGCACACTGCCCCCCCCCAACCCCCCTTGTACCTCGCCACCCCACTGCCCCCCCCATCCCCTATTTACCTCGCCAGCACACTGCCCTCCCATTCCCTAGTGTACCTCGCCAGAAACACCCCCCTCCATCCCCTTTGTACCTCGCCACACACTGCCCCCCCAAACCCCTAGTGTACCTCGCCAGCAAAACTCCCCCTCCCACCCCCTATTACCCTTGCAGCACACTGCCCTCCCACCCCCTTTAGGGTACCTCCCCAGACACTGCCCTCTACCCCCTAGTGTCCCTCGCCAAAACGCCCCCCCCCAACCCCTAGTGTACCTCGCCAGCAAAATGCCCCCAATCCCCTAGTGAACCTCGCCAGCACACTCCCCCTCCCCCCCCCTTAGTTTTACCTCCCCAAAGCACACTGCCCCCCCACCCCAAGTGTAACTCCCAGCACATGCCCTCCCCCCCCCCTTAGTGTCCCTCGCCAAAACACTGCCCCCCCAAACCCCTAGGGGTCCCCGGGCCAGAAACACTGCCCTCCCACCCCCTATTTACCCCGCCGCACACTCCCTCCCATCCCCTATTTGAACCTCCCCCAGCACACTCCCCTTTCCCACCCCCTTTTTGTCCCTCCCCAGCACACGGGCCCCCCCATCCCCTAGGGGTACCTCGCCAGAAACCGGGCCCTCCCATCCCCTAGGTACCTCCCAGCACACCCCCCTCTCCCCCCTTTAGTGTACCTCCCAGCACACTGCCCTCCCTCCCCGGGGGGTACCTCGCCAGCCCATGGTCCCTCCCCCCCAAGTTACCTCGCCCCCCACACGGGCCCTCCCCTCCCCAAATTTGGTACCTCGCCAGCCACTCCCTCCCATCCCCAAAGTTACCCCCCCGCCCCACGGGCCCCTCCCATCCCCTTTTGGTACCTGGGCCCAGCCACCCCTCCCCCCCCCAAACCCCCTAGGTCCCTTTCGCCAGCACACTGCCCCCCACCCCCTAGTGTACCTCGCCACACACGGGCCCTCCCATCCCCAAAGTTACCTTGCCACACACTCCCCTCCCACCCCCTAGTGTACCTCCCCAAGCACACTGCCCCCCTCATCCCCTAGTGTACCTCCCCACCACTGTCGCCCCCCATCCCCTATGTACCTGGGCCGCACACCGCCCCCCCACCCCCTAGTGAAACCTCCCCAACACACTGCCCCCCCAAATCCCCAAAGTGTACCCGGGCCAGCACACGGGCCCTCCCCCCCCCCGTGTAACCCCGCCAAAAACCCTTTTTGGGCCCTCCCCAACCCCTTGGGTCCTGGGCCGAACCCCCCAAACCCCCCCCAAGGGGGTGTAACTGGGCCAGCCACTGCCCCCCCCACCCCCAGTTTTCCCCTTCGCCACCCAACTGCCCCCCCCCACCCCCCCTAGTGACCTGGGCCAGCACCGCCCCCCTTTCCCCAAGTGTACCTCCCCAGCCCCTTCCCTCCCAAATCCCCTAGTGAAACCTCCCCAGACACGCCCCCCCCACCCCCTATTTTGTACCTCGCCAGTAAATGCCCTCCCATCCCCTAGTGTACCTCCCCACCCACACTGCCCTCCCATCCCCAAGGTACATCGCCATTTACAATCCCCCTCCCTTTCCCCTATGTACCTCGCCACCACATGCCCCCCATCCCCCTATGAACCTCGCAGCACAGGGCCCCCCCATCCCCTAGTGTACCTCGCCGGGCACATTTCCCCTCCCACCCCCCTAGTGAAACCTCGCCAGCCCCACTGCCCTCTCTTTCCCCCCTAGTGAAACCCTCGCCGCACACTGCCCCCCATCCCCAAGTTTTCCCCTCGCCAAACACTGCCCCCCAAACCCCAAGTGTACCCCCGCCGGGACACTCCCCACCCCATCCCCAAGTTTTTCCTTGCCAGCAAAACCGCCCCCCCCACCCCCAAAATTGTACCCCCCAGCACACTCCCCCTCCAAACCCCAAGTGTACCTCGCCAGACAATCCCTCCCCCATCCCAAAGTGAAACCTCGCCAGTACACCCCCCTCCCACCCCCTATTTGTCCCTCGCCAGCACACTGCCCCCCCATCCCTTTATTTGAAACCCGCCAGCACACTGCCCCCAAACCCCTAGTGAACTTCCCCAGCACACCCCCTTTCCCATCCCCAAGTGTCCCCTCGCCTTTTACACGGGGCCCTTTCCCATCCCCTAGTGTACCTCGCCAGCACACTGCCCCTCCCCCATCTCCTAGTGTACCTCCCCAAGCACATGCCCCCCCCACCCCCTAGAAAAACCTCGCCAGCTCATCCCCTTTCCCCACCCCCAAGTTTACCTCGCCAGTACACGCCCTCCCACCCCCAAGTGTTCCTTGCCACCCCAACTCCCCCTTACCCCCTAGTGAAACCCTCGCCAGAAACACGGGCCCCCCCCACTCCTAGTGTACCTGGGCCAACAAAAGCTTCCCCACCCCCTAGGGGAAAACCTTGCCCCCCCACTGCCCCTCCAAACCCCAAGTCCCCCTCCCCAAAGCACACTGCCCTCCCACCCCCAAAGTGTACCTCGCCAGTCATTTGCCCTCCCACCCCCCTATTTGGTACCTCGCCACCCACACTCCCCTTTCCCATCCCCCCTATTTTTACCTCCCAGCACACTGCCTCCCATCCCCTAGTGTACCTCGCCCGCCCCACCCCCTCCCACCCCCTTTAGTGTACCTCGCCAGCACACTGCCCTCCCATCCCCTAGTGTACCTCGCCAGCACACTGCCCTCCCATCCCCTAGTGTACCTCGCCAGCACACTGCCCTCCCATCCCCTAGTGTACCTCGCCAGCACACTGCCCTCCCATCCCCTAGTGTACCTCGCCAGCAAAACGCCCCCCACCCCCGGTTTTCCCTCGCCAGCCCCATTTGCCCTTTTCACCCCCTTAGTGTCCCCCTCGCCACCCCCAAAACTCCCCTTTCCCAAACCCCTAGTGAAAACCTCCCAGCACACTGCCCCCCCCACCCCCCCAAGGTTTTACCTGCCAGCACACGCCCTCTCACCCCCCTTTTAGTGTACCTCCCCAGCACACTCCCCCCCATCCCCTAGTGTACCTGGGCCAAAGAAAACACGGGCCCTCCCCCCCCTAGTTCCACCCGCCAGCACACTTGCCCTCCCTCCCTAGTGTACCTCGCCAGCACACTGCCCTCTATCCCCAATTGTAACCTCGCCAGCACATTTTGCCCCCCCCCCCTCCCCCCCTAGTGTCCCTTGCCAGAACACTCCCCTCCCATCCCCTAGTGTCCTCGCCAGCCCACTGCCCTTCACCCCTAGTGAAACCCTCGCCAGCACACCCCCCCTCCCCACCCCCTAGTGAAACCTCCCCAGCCCCCACTGCCCCCCCATCCCTAGTAAAATTTCGCCAGCACCCCCCTCCCACCCCCCAAATTGCCCTCGCCAGCACACGCCCCCCCACCCCCTAGTGCCCTCCCCAAAGCACCCCTGCCCTCCCATCCCCTAGTGTACCTCGCCAGCACACTGCCCTCCCATCCCCTAGTGTACCTCGCCAGCACACTGCCCTCCCATCCCCTAGTGTACCTCGCCAGCACACTGCCCCCCCCACCCCCCTAGTGTCCCCCTCCCCCCGGGCCACTGCCCCCCCTTTCCCCTGGGTGTACCCGCCACACACGCCCTCTCATCCCCTGGGAAACCCCCCCCGCACACTCCCCTCCCAAACCCCTTTAGTGAAACCTTTCGCCAGCCCCACTCCCCTTCCCATCCCCTAGTGTCCCTCGCCAGCACACGCCCCCCTCCCCCCATTTCCCCTCGCCAGCACACTGCCCTCCCATCCCCTAGTGTACCTCGCCAGCACACTGCCCTCCCATCCCCTAGTGTACCTCGCCAGCACACTGCCCTCCCATCCCCTAGTGTACCTCGCCAGCACACTGCCCTCCCATTCCCTATTTTGAAACCTCCCCACCCAACTGCCCTCCACCCCTAGTGTACTCCCAGCAAAACTCCCCCTCCCATCCCCTAGTGTCCCTCGCCAGCAAAACTCCCCTCCCACCCCCTAGGGGTTTCCTTTTGCCAGCACCTGCCCCCCCCCAACCCCTAGTGAAAACCTCCCAGCACACTGCCCCCTTTTCCCCTAGTGTCCCTTTCCCCACACATTTGCCCCCCCCAAATCCCCTAGTGTCCCTTTCGCCAGCACACTGCCCCCCCCACCCCCTTAGTGACCTCCCCAAAGCACCGGGCCCCTCCCCACCCCCTAGGTACCCCCGCCAGCACCTGCCCCTCCCAAACCCCCCCCAAGGAAAACCGCCAGCACACTGCCCCCCCCACCCCCCTAGTGTACCTCGCCAGCACCTGCCCTCCCAAATCCCCTGTGTACCTCCCCTTTTGCACACTGCCCCCCCACCCCCTAGTGTACCCCCCCAGCCCCAATGCCCTCCCACCCCCTAGTGTACCCCCTTCCGGGGACCCTTGCCCTTTCCCCTTTTCCCCCTGTGACCTCGCCAGCCACTGCCCTCCCCTCCCAAAGTTTTTCCCTCGCCCAGCCACTGCCCGTCCCCCTTTCCCCCTAATGAACCTTTTCCGCCATCAAACCCCAGCCCCGCCATCCCCAAAGGGGGAACCCGCCAGAAAACTGCCCCCCCCATCCCCTTTGGTGTACCCCCCCAGCACACTGCCCTCCCCCCACCCCCCTATGTACCTCGCCGCACATTTTCCCCTTCTCACCCCCTTTAGTGTACCCGCCAGCAAAACTGCCCCCCCCCCCTGGTTTTACCTAGCCACCCCACACTGCCCCCCCCCACCCCCCTAGTGTACCTCGCCAGCACACTGCCCTTAAACATTCCCCTTTAAATGTCCCATGGGGCCCAAGCACACTGCCCTTTCCCCTTTTCCCCCTGAGAACCTTGCACACAATTGGCCCCCCCTCCCCCCATCCCCTGTGTACCCGCCGCCCCTTGCCCCTTCATCCCCTAGTGAACCTCGCCCAGCCCACTGCCCCCCATCCCCATTTGAAACCTCGCCAGCACACTGCCCCCCCCATCCCCTGGGTTACCTCGCCAGCACACGGCCCTCCCATCCCCTAGTGTACCTCGCCACACTTTTGGCCCTTTTCCCCATCCCCAAGTGTAAACTCGCCAGGAACTGCCCCCCCCCACCCCCCTAGTGTACCTCCCCCAGCACACTCCCCCTAAAACCCCCCAATTTGTAACTCGCCACCAGGGCCCCCCCCATCCCCTAGTGAACCTTCGCCAGCTCACGCCCTCCCCCCCCCCTAGTGTACCCCCGCCAGAAACACTGCCCTCCCATCCCCAAGTGTCCCCTCGCCAGAAACCACTGCCCCCCCCATCCCCTAGTGTCCCTCGCCAGAAACCCTGCCCTCCCATCCCCTAGTGAAACCTCGCCACCCTCACTCCCCTCCCATCCCCTATTTGAAAACCTCCCCCACCCACACTGCCCCCCCCATCCCCAAGGGGTACCTCCCCCAGTCACTGCCCTCCCTTCCCCAGGTACCTCCCCAGCCATGCCCCCCCATCCCCAAGGGGGAACCTCCCCAAAGCACCCCGCCCCCCCCATCCCCTAGTGTACCTGGGCCCAGCCCCACTGCCCCCCCCTTCCCCTAGTGAAACCTGGGCCAGCTCACTGCCCTCCCACCCCCTTTAGTGTACCTCGCCAGCCCACGCCCCCCCCATCCCCAAGGTACCTCCCAGTACCCTGCCCCCCCTCCCCAAGTGTACCTCGCCAGTACACTGCCCCCCCCTCCCCTATTGTAACCTCGCCACACACGGGGCCCTCCCATCTCCTAGTGAAAACCCCCCAGCACACGGGCCCCCCCCAACCCCCTAGTGACCTCCCAGCACCACTGACCCCTTTCCTCGGTCCCCCCCATCCCCAAAATGTACCTTGCCGCACACGCCCCCCCCATCCCCAAAATTAAACCTTTTGCCACCCAAAAACCTGCCCCCCCCAACCCCAAGGGGTCCCTTTCGCCAGACAATGCCCCCCTTTCCCCCCAAGTTTTTTACCCTCCCCCCCAAATTTATTTTTCCCCCCTTCCCTTCCCCAAGTTTTCCCTTTCCAGCACCCTGCCCTCCCACCCAAAAAGTTTTCCCTTCCCCAGAAACGCCCCCCCATCCCCAAGTGTACCCCCAGAAACCCCCCCACCTGGGCCCTCCCGCCCTCCTCCCCCCAAGTGACCCGCCCAAGTACCCTGCCCACCATCCCCAAGTAAACCCGGCCCCAGCACACTCCCCCTCCACCCCCCAGTGAACCTCGCCCAGCACCCTGCCCCCCAAACCCCAAGTGTACCTCCCCCCAGAACCAGCCCCCCCTTCCCCAAAGTGAAACCTTTCGCCAGCACACTGCCCCTCCCACCCAATTTGTACCTCGCCAGCACACTGCCCTCCCAACCCCCGTAACCCCCGCCGACACTGCCCCCCCCATCCCCTAGGTACCCGCCGAAAACTGCCCCCCATCCCCAAATGTACCTCCCCAAACACCCCCCCCCCAAGCCTCCCCCACCCCCCCCTAGTGTCCCTCGCCGGGCACACTCCCTCCCACCCCCCAGGAAACCCCCAGCACACGCCCCCACTCCCCCTTTTTTCCTCCCCCAGCCACCCCCCCTTTTCCCACCCCTAGTGAAAACCTCGCCAGCACACTGCCCCCCCCTCCCCTAGTGAACCTGCCAGCACACTGCCCCCCCCACCCCCCTTATGTCCCCCCCCTCCCCCCCCCCCCAAGGAAAACACTGCCCTCCAATCCCCCAAGTTTTAACCTCGCCTTTTCACACGGGCCCTCCCCTTTTCCCCTAGTGACCGCTGGGCACCAGCTGCCCCCCACCCCCTAGTTTTACCTCGCCAGCCCCACTGCCCCCCTCATCCCCTAGTGTCCCTTTGGGCCAGCACACTGCCCTCCCATCCCCTGGGTGTCCCTTGCCAGCCCCACGCCCCCCATCCCCTAGTGTCCCTTTCGCCAGCACACTCCCCTCCTTTCCCCTTTATTTGTAACCTCGCCAGCAAAAAGCCCTCCCCTCCCCCCAAGGGGAAACCTCCCCAACCCCCTGCCCCCCACCCCCTATTTTGTACCTCCCCCAAGACATTTTGCCCTCCTTAGCCACCCCCCAGTGAAACCCCCGCCAGCACATTCCCCCCCAAATCCCCAAAGAAACCCCCAAACCACTGCCCTCCCATCCCCTGTGTCCCTCGCCAGCACACTCCCCCCTAAAAATCCCCAAGTGAAACCCCGCCAAAACATCCCCCTCCCACCCCTAGTGTCCCTCGCCACCACTGCCCCCCCATCCCCTAGTGAACCCCCGCCAGCCACTCCCCTTTCCCCACCCCCTTTATTTACCCCCGCCAGCACCCCGCCCCCACCCCAAACCTCCCCATTTAATGAAAAAAAAAATTTAGGGAAAACCCCGCCAGCACACTGCCCTCCCATCCCCTAGTGTACCTCGCCACTCATCCCCTCCCACCCCCTAGTTTTCCTCGCCAGCCCCTTTCCCTCCCACCCCCAAGGGGCCCCTCGCCAGTCACGCCCTAAAAAACCCCTAGTTTTAACCTCGCCAGAACACTGCCCCCCCCATCCCCGGTGTACCTCGCCAGACACTGCCCCCCCATCCCCAGTTCCCTTTGGGCCAGACACGGGCCCCTCCCAAAACCCCAAGTTTTCCTTTCCCCAGCCACGGCCCTCCCACCCCCCCTTTCCCCCCCCCCCCCCCCCCCCCCCCCCCCCCCCCCCAATGAAAACCTCGCCAGAAAACTGCCCCCCCCCGGGGGGGGGGGGGGGGGGGCCCCACCCCCAAAGTGTACCTCGCCATAAAACTCCCCTTTCCCCATCCCCGGGTTTTCTTGCCACCCACACTGCCCTCCCATCCCCAATGTCCCTTTTTTTCCCCCCCCACCCCCCTCCCCCCCCTTCCCCCCCCCCACCCCCCCCCCCCCCCCCCCCCCCCCCCCCCCCCCCCATTAACCCCCCCCCCCCCCCCCCCCCCCCCCCCCCCCCCCGCCAGCACACTGCCCCCCTACCCCCCTAGTGACTTCCCCAGCACACTGCCCTCCCATCCCCAAGTGTACCTCGCCAGTAAAACTGCCCTCCCATCCCCTAGTTTTACCTCCCCAGCACACTCCCCTTTCCCATCTCCTAGTGTACCCGCCAGCAAAACTGCCCCCCCCATCCCCTAGTGTCCCTCGCCAGCTCATGCCCTCCCCCCCCCAAGGGGGAAACCTCCCCAGAAACACTGCCCCCCCACCCCAAAAAATTTTTCCTTGCAGAAACACGGGCCCCTCCAAATCCCCAGTGTCCTCGCCAGCACACTGCCCCCAAACCCTAGTGTACCTGCCAACACAACTGCTCCTCCCATCCCCAAATGTACCTTGCCAGCAAAAATGCCCCCCCTACCCCCAAAAAGTTTTTTAACCCCGGCCACAATTTGCCCTCCCACCCCCAAGGTAAACCTCGCCAGTACACTGCCCCCCCCATCCCCCTATTACCTCGCCAGCAACTGCCCCCCCAAATTCTCCTAGTGTCCCCTCCCCCAGCACCCCTCCCCCCCCACCCCTATTGTACCTCGCCAGCACACTGTTTCCCCCCACCCCCTAGGTCCCCTCCCAGAAACACTGCCCCCCACCCCAAAATGTCCCTTCCCAAGCACCGGCCGCCCCCTCCCCAAAAATTGAAAAAAAAACCCGAAAAAAAAACCCAAACTTGCCCTCCCCCCCCAAACCCTGACCTCCCCGGGAAACCATTTTGCCCTCCCTCCCAAGTGTTTCCTTGCCGGGCACCCCGGGGCCCCCCCATCCCCAAGTTTTTCCCCTTCCGCCAGTCAAACTGCCCCCCTACCCCCAAGTGTACCTCCCGGGCACACTGCCCCCCAATCCCCCCAAGGGGTACCCCCCGCCAGTACACTGCCCACCCTTTCCCCTATGTACCTCGCCACACACTGCCCCCCCCATCCCCTTAGTGTACCCGCCAGCACGCTGCTTTTCCCCCCCATCCCCAAGTGTACCTCGCCAGACACTCCCCTCCTACCCCCCAAAGTGTACCTCGCCAGCACACTCCCCCCCAAATCCCCCAAAGAAAAACCTCGCCAGCACATCCCCTTTCCCATCCCCAAGTGTACCTCGCCTTTTACACTGCCCTCCCCTTTCCCCTAGGTACCTCGCCAGCACACGCCCTCCCATCCCCTAGTGTACCGGGCCCCCACACTGCCCCCCCCACCCCCTAGGGTACCTCCCCCAGCCCACGGGTCCCCCCCACCCCCTAGGGGTACTTGGGCCAAAAGCCCCCATTTCCCCCTCCCATCCCCCAAATGTAACCTTCCCAGCACACTGCCCTCCCCACCCCCAAGTGTCCCTTTCGCCAGCACATCCCCCCTCCCATCCCCAAGTGAACCTCGCCAGTACACTGCCCTCCCCATTCCAAAGTGTTCCTTGCCACCCCCTCCCCCTCCCATCCCCAAGTGTACTTCCCCCAGCCAAAACAGCCCTCCTACCCCCAAAGTGTCCCTCGCCAGCCACTGCCCTCCCCATCCCCAAGTGTACCTGGGCCAGTACACTGCCCTCCCCATCCCCTAGTTTTACCTCGCCAGCACACCTGCCCTCACATCTCCTGGTTTTTGCCTCGCCGGGGCAAAACTGCCCTCCCATCCCTTTAGGGGAAACCTCGCCAGCACACGGGCCCTCCTATCCCCAAGTGAAACCTGCCACCCAAAACCTGCCCTCCCATCCCCAAGTGTCCCTCCCCCAGTACACGCCCCCCCAAACCCTCAAGTGAAAACCTCGCCAGCACACTGCCCTCCCATCCCCAAGTGAAACCCCCCCAGCCCCCCGCCCCCCCAAACCCCCTATGTACCTCCCCAGCACACTGCTCTTTCCCCTTTCCCCTAGTGTCCCTCGCCAGCTCACTGCCCCCCATCCCCAAATGTACCTTGCCGCACACTGCCCCCCCAACCCCAAGTGTACCTCGCCGCACACTGCCCCCCCACCCCCTAGGTCCCTTTTCGTCAGCAAAACTGCCCCCCCCTTTCCCTTTTTACCTTGCCAGCACACTCCCCTTTCCCCATCTCCTAGTGTACCTCGCCGGGACACTGCCCCTTCCCATCTCCTAGGGTACCCGCCGAGACACTGCCCTCCCTTTCCCCAATTTTTGAAAACTTGGACCCACACTGCCCCCCAACCCCCAAGTTTTCCCTCCCCACAACACTCCCACCCCCCCCCAAAAGTACCTTGCCAGAAACACTCCCTTCCCCACCCCCCAATTAAACTCCCCAAGCACACTGGCCCTCCCATCCCCTAGTTACCTCGCCAGCACCTCCCGTCCCACCCCCCAAGTTTTTTACCTCGCGGCACACATCCCTCCCACCCCCAAAGTGTCCTCCCGGGCACACTCCCCCTCCCATCCCCAAGTGTACCTCCCCAAGCCCCAATTCCCTTCCCATCCCCTAGTGAACCTCCCCCAGCACACTGCCCCCCCATCCCCAAGAAAAACCTCGCCACACACTGCCCTCCCATCCCCAAGTGCCCCCTCCCCAGCAAAACTTGGCCCTCACCATTCCCCTTTTGTCCCCCGCCACCAAAACCCCTGCCCTCCCATCCCCTAGTGAAAACCTCGCCAGCACACTCCCCTTTCCCATCCCCAATTTTACCTCCCAGCAAAATCCCCATCCCACCCCCAAGTGAAACCTCGCCACACACTGCCCTCCCTTTCCCCAGGGGTACCCCCCAGCCCCACGCCCCCCCCTTCCCCTAGTGTACCTTTTCCAGCACACTGCCCCCCCAAACCCCAAAGGGGAACCTCGCCAGCCCACGGCCCTCCCATCCCCAAGTGCACCTCCCCACACACGGGCCCTCCCACCCCCAAGTGCACCTGGGCCCAGCACACCCCCCTCCCTTTCCCCAAAGGAAACCTCCCCAGCACACTGCCCCCCCATCCCCTATTGTACCTGGGCCAGCTCATGCCCCCCCCACCCCCTAGTGTCCCTCGCCGCAACTCCCCAACCCCCCCTTTTTTAATGTCCCCCTCCCCCACACACTGCCCCTCCCATCCCCAAGTTACCTCGCCGGGACACTGCCCTCCCACCCCCCTAGGTCCCCTCGCCAGAAACACGGGCCCCCCCCAAATCCCCTAGTGAACCCCCAGCACACTGCCCTCCCATCCCCTGGGTGTACCTCGCCAGCACACTGCCCTCCCACCCCCTATGTCCCTCGCCACCCACACCCCCTTTCCCATCCCCGTGAACCTCGCCCCACAACTGCCCCCCCCATCCCCTAGTTTTACCTCGCCAGCAAACTGCCCCCCAAACCCCAAGTGCACCCGCCAGAACATTTCCCCCCCCACCCCCTAGGGGAAACCTCGCCACCCAAAATTCCCCCTCCCACCCCAAGTGCACCCGCCAGCACACTGCCCTCCCACCCCCAAGCCCCCCCCCCCCCCCCCCCCACCCTCGCCAGCACACTCCCCCTCCATCCCCAAGGCACCTCGCCGCACCCCTGCCCCCCCAAACCCCAAAGTGAAACCTCGCCAGCACACTGCCCCCCCCACCCCCAAGTGAAACCTCGCCAGCACACTCCCCCACCATCCCCAAGGGCACCTCCCCACCCACACTCCCCCCTTCCCCCCCCCAATTGTAACCTGGGCCGGGAAAGACTTGGGGTAAAATGCAAGTGTTGGTGGCCGTCACCTGTCTCCCCAAAAACCCTCGTCCCTACCTTTAATCACCAATGTGGGGGTTAAACCCCAAACTACATAAGAAACCACAATATTTTTTTTTCGCGTCATCCCGTTTTTTTTTCATTTGGTCTTTGGAAACCTAAATTTAAATCTAATTAAATTTAACTTTAAACAAAAACCAATTTAACCCAAACAAACAAATTTTTTTTTGGTCAAGGGTCGTGCAGATAATTGACAAGTTAAAAAAAATTGATATGTATTTGGAGGACGGGGATGGTGGCTTTTTAACGTGTGTTTTGTGTGTGTTGTGTTGGTGTGTGTTTTTTGTGGTTTGTGTGTGGGGTTGTGTTTGTGTGTGTGTGTATTTGTGTACTTTGCCTGGGGGGTTACTCACCATTTGTGGTTGCGGGGTCGAGCCCTAGTTTCCGGGCCCCCGCCTTTTCGCTGGTCGCTACTGGGTCACTTTTTTCCGGCTCCTTTGATTTTATCGTACCTCTTCTTAAAGCTAAGAAATGGATCCTCCCCTCCACTACATCACTTCCCAAAATTTTCCCCCTTCCGGGACAATTCGGGGGACTGAAGAAATCTTCCTAACATCCCTGTGTTCATTTTGGGGTCTTAAATTTCCCCCTCTTTTTTTCCGTTTTCCCGCCCTCGGGAACACCCCTTTTCCCCCACCTTTTGTAAATTTCCCTCCGGAAAATTTCTGTTATTTCATACCCCCCTTTTCTCTTGTCCTCATGCAGAAATTTTTTGGGGTTAAATGTGCCCCCTCAGGAGTGTGCCGGTGTTATACCCCCCCCACAACCCTTTTTTCCTTAAAGTGGGGTTTTAAAATAGTCTTGCCCCCCTAAAAACTTTACTCCGCTGCGGTCTTCTTTGCCCTTCCCAATCTTCATGACTTTGCACTTGGTGGGGTTGAACTCCAGAAGCCAGTGTCTGGACCAGGCCTGCGGCCTGTCCAGATCCCTTTGTAGTTCTTCCTGGCCCCTGTCCGATTGAATTCTCATCAGCTTCACATCATCTGCAAACAGGGACATTTCTGAGTCCATTCCTTCCGTCATGTCGTTCACATATATCAGAAACAGCACCGGTCCTAGGACTGACCCCTGTGGAACCCCGCTCGTCACATGTGAGGCGCCCACTCTGACACCTCGTCACGTACCATGGCTCGCTGTTATCTTCCCGACAGGTATCCCTTGATCTGTTGCAGTGCCTTCCCTGTTATGACTGCTTGGTCCTCCTGCTTTTGCATTAATCTCTTGTGTGGAACTGTATCAAACGCCTTCTTACAATCCAAGAAAACGCAATCTACCCACCCCCCTCTCTCTCGTCTTACTGCTGTCATCCTGTCATAGAACTCCAATAGCTTTGTGACACAGGATTTCCCGTTCCTGAAATTGTGCTGGTTGTCGTTGATAAGCTCATTTTTTTCTAGGTGCTCCACCACTCTTCTGATAATCTTTTCCATGAATTTGCATACTATACATGTCAGTGACACTGGTCTGTAGTTTAATGCTTCGTGTCTCTCTTTTTTTTTTTTTTTAAATTGGGACTACATTTGCCGTCTTTCATACCTCAGGTAGTCGCCCTCTTTCGATAGATGTGCTGCAGATTGTTGTTAGTGGTACATATATCGCCTCTGTTCCCTCTCTCAGGACTCACGGAGAGATGTTAACCGGCCCCATATGACCCTTGTAGGTTTAGTGCTTCTTTTTTATTATAATAATATCCGGCCTCATCGCCTTTGAGGTATCTAGCTCGCTTAGAAGCCTCTTCACTTCTTTTTCGGTTGTATGTATTGTGTTGAACACTTGATGGTGTACCCACCTCTCCGTCTTTCTGGAGTCCCTTCTGTCTCCTCAGAGAACACTTCTTTGAATCTCATGTTGAGCTCTTCACATACTTGTGTGTGTGTGTGTGTGTGTGTGTGTGTGTGTGTGTGTGTGTGTGTGTGTGTGTGTGTGTGTGTGTGTGTGTGTGCGCAGTTTGTCAACCAGAGAAGACGCTCGTGTATTGTCCCCACATCAGGTATCTGCTTTTCTTCTCGGTATATAATGTTATCTCGTGAGATAGAATATCAGGATCCTGTGTTGTGAGACAATAGGAGAGTAGGATGTCTCCGGCCAGGCGCTCTGTGCCCAAGCTATTTTTGATGCCGTTGATTTCATTGTGCCTGAGACATCAACCGTTTCACTGAGCTTTCACATTTCAGACCACAAAAAATAAAGTAGTCTTACTACCGCTTTTCTACAAATATATCTATACCAGTGTATAGAGGGTGGAACCTTGCCAATCTGTATCTCATTTGCCATTTGCCATTTATCCAGTACAATACCCGTTTGTAATGATCGGTTGAAGAGACTGGCTAATGGTTTGCTAAACTCCTCCTTACATTCCATTAGAACCCTTGAAAACAGCTCGTTATGGCCAGGTGACTTTTTGGTTTCAATCTATTAATTGTTTGAGGACCATGTCATTAGTGACTTTGTTCACTTCTAGGTGAACAAGGGTAACAGGTGAAAAAGCAGACATGTCTTCATCTCCACCCGCTCCTAAATCGAACTCTGGTCCTTTGGTTGTGAGCCGAAGACGCTACTACTGAGCTACAAGTCAGAGATATATCATCCTAACTTAGTGGGAAACGACCAATTTATTAAAAAAAAGGCGAGTGCAAAATTAAGGTTGTAAAGGGACGTAAATAACCGTGGATGACTGGATACCTCTAGTTCACGTTACTCAAGGAACTTGATAGTCGAGGCGACCAACACCTTGGAATATATTGAAATATATTTACA
>NC_069400.1:16164015-16166515 GCF_026875155.1 Cherax quadricarinatus
AAAACCCAGCTCACAGTCGGGGACCAACCAGAGAAAAGGGGGAGGGAGCCAGCAAGACTGACTTGTGTTCACCCGGCATTCAGAAATGAGGACATTTTTATGAACCCCTTGGAGCTAGCACATGTGGTTCTGAGGGGCTTATAGAGAGTTACAAGGGGAAAAAGGAAAAAGGGAACTAAAGGGGGACAGGCCAAACTAAAAAGGGGGGGAATACACGGATGAAAACTCCTGCAGGAGGTTATGGGACAGAGAAATGGTGGGAAAAAAGAAAAACGGGGATGGAATTTGTGCAACAAAAGGAAAGGAGGCAGGGGAAAATTTTTGTTCCCGGGGAAAGGGAAATAATAGGAAGCCCAAACGATCCTTTTTTCCCCAAAAGGTTTAGGGAGGCAAAAATAAGTGCAACAGAGAAGGGAAAAAAGGTACAGGAGGCAAGCCCCGGAAAAAAAAGGAAATTATAACACCAAAAGGGGTATGCCAGAAAAGGGAGGGAGCCCAGCGCAGTATGAAAACGCATAGCATCGAAAAGTCAAATCTGACCCAAACTGCTGTAACCACTTTAGGGGGAAGACAAATAAAGGACCAGGTGAAAGGCTGGGGAAAAAGTGGAGAACTCACAAAAAAACGTAAAGGGGTAGTAGGAAAAACAAAAATTTAAGAAGATTTAAAGTAGAACAGGAAGGGCTCGGGGGGGGACGACCAACGGGGACACCAGAAGGTACCCCCAAAAATGTTGGATGCAACTACAGATGAGGAGGGGAAAAAATGCAAGGGCATCGATCCTCAAGGCGGGGACCAGAAAACAATCCCCTGGGCCCTTAGAGAGGGAGCAGATATGGTGGTGCCACTTCCCCAAATCCAACCCCCCTAAAAAAAGGGCAACTACCTGGGGTTGGAAAGGGGCAAATGTATTTCCCCTTTTTAAAAAAGGAGCAGAAAAGACCACTAAACTATAGACCTGTGTCTTGACGTGTATAGTATGTAAAATTAGGGAAAATTTATCAGGGGAGAGTGGTGGAGCACCTGGAAGGGAACAGGATATAAAATGCCAAACCCAGCAGGGATTCAGGGAAGGGCAAACCCCTGTGTCCAAACCTTCTGGGTTTTATGTAAAAAAACAGAAGTAAACAAAAGAGAGAGGGGTGGGGTTATTGCATCTTCTTGGGGCTGCAAGAAAGGGCCCTTTTACACAGTTCCCCACAGAGATTGTGCAGAAGCTGGCATCAGGGGGCTATAACGGAAAGGGGCCCGCAATGGATAAGAATACCGACAGGGAGGGAACACCGAGTCATGGTAGAAAAGATGTACACTTTGGGGACCTGTGACGAGGGGGGCCCACAGGGGGTCGGGCCTAGGGCCCTGCTTTTTTGGGGTTTGTGAACGCATGACGGAAAAGGGGAGACTGAAATGTCCCCGTTTTCAGATGAGGAAGTTTAAAGAGGGAATTTAAATCTGTGAGACCAGGAGGACTTCAAAGAGACCTGGACAAAGGACACCCCGGTCCCGCAAATGGCTTTCGAATTTAATCCTGCCAAAGCAAATCAGAAAAATGGGGAGGGCACAGAAGACCACAGACAGAGTATAGGCTAGGTGGCCAAAAACGCAAAACCCCACTCAGGAGAAAAATCTTTTGGGGGGAGTAAAACCCGAGCTGCTCCGGGGGCACACATAACAATAAAATGCTGCGCATGGGGCCTGGGCAAACCCGAGAACAGCATTTTCCAACTTATAAGGAAACATTTTTAAGACACTTACACCGTGTTGTCAGGCCCCTACGGGTATCAGCCCTTTTGGAACCCGCACTTGATAAAACACTCAAGAAATTTAAGAAAGTACAAAGGTTTTTCGAAAGGTTTGTTCCAGACAGGGGAAAGTCCTATGAGGAAAGATTAAGGGGAATCGGCCCCCGGGCCACACTGGGGAAGGAGGGTCGGGAGACATGATAACGCTAAAAATACTGCGTGGAATAGACAAGGTGGACAAAGACAGGGATGTTTTCCCGGGAGGGGGCACGAAACAAAAGGCCCCAATTTTAATTTTTAAAAACACAAAAGAGTCAAAGAAAGGGAAAATTTTTTTCAGTCATAGATTTAAGGCAGTGGAATAGCCAGAAAATGACCCAAAGGGGGGGCAGGAACCATACACAGTTTTAAGACGGGTTGATAAAAATCTGGAGCGGGGGAAAAGAGGGCCTAGTAGCAACCGGTGAAGAGCGGGGCCCCGGGGCTAGGGTCGACCCCTGCAACCACAAATAGGTTTGGGACAAATAGGGGAGTACACACACACACACACACCACACACACAACCACACAATATTTATATATATATATATATATATATATAATATATATATATATAAATATATATATATTTTATTATAAAATTTATAAATATTATATATTTATGGAAAAAAATGATATTAACTATGGCAATTTTTGACTAAGTATCCTCTTTTTTATATATGTAAAACGGTTTTTATGGGTGTGGGAAAATTTGTCTG
>NC_069400.1:16171515-16179015 GCF_026875155.1 Cherax quadricarinatus
GTAGAATTTGAGGTTGTCAGTCCCTCGGCCTGGAGAAGTTCAGTTCCATAGTCAGGAACTATCTGAAGATCAAGCGACAGTGCGGAGACTTAAATACTGTCGGAAGGAGAGGTGCAGAGTAGTAGTAGTAGTAGTAGTGAGAATGTAGCCACTGAGAGGTCATGTCCCTCTCAGATCCAACACTTCTCACTTGAAAAGCTTGTCCAAGGTGTTTTCTGTACCAAGATGCCGTGTGTTGCAGTGTCTGACAAGATGAACATCAAAATGGTATACAATACCGACAGGTTGTTAGGTAAGACACATATGCAACAGTTAGACAACTTTATTCCGAAATTTTTCGCCTACACAGTAGGCTTCTTCAGTGAATAAAAAAAAGTAGGCGGGAACAGTAAGATGTAAGACGATGAAATCAGTCCATCCCCCCTTGTGTGGGAAAATTTGGGTTTGTCAGCCCCTCGGCCGGAGAATTCAGTTCCATAGTCGGGAACTATCTGAAGATCAAGCGACAGTGGGGAATTTAAATATGTCGGAAGGAGAGGTGCGAGTAGTAGTAGTAGTAGTGAAAGTAGCCACTGAGAGGTCAGCCCCTCTAGATCCAAACCTTCTCACAAAAAGCTTGCCAAGGTGGTTTTTCTGTACCAAGAGCCATGTGTTGCAGGTTGCAAGATAAACATCAAATGGTATACAATACCGACGGGTTTGTTAGGTAAGACACATATGACCTGTCAGGGGTACATTCTCACACTACAAAACTACTACTACACTACTCGCACCTCTTTCCCGACATATTTAAGTCTTCGCCTGTCGCTTGATTTTAGATATTCCTGCTAGGGAACGAACTTCTCAGGCCGAGGGACTGAAAACCTCAAATTCTACGCTAAAAGGGGTGAGGGACTGATTACAGTTTTTCACATCTTACTTTTCCCTGCCTATTTTCTGTTTTTCGACAAAGAAGCCTACTGTGTAGCGAAACGTTTCGTAAATTGTCTAACTGTTGCATATGTGTTTTACCTAACAATAGTCAAGTTATGCAGTTTAGGGTTATTTTTGGTAAAAAATATAAAAAATGGACATAAAAAACTGCAAATTTAAATTATATTTTATTTCTTGTGGGAAAGAAGTGTTTTCCAACCATCAACTTTTTTAGGTACCCGCTTTTCCATGAAAATTAACAATTCAGGAGCAATAATTTTGGAAACTGCTTGTGGCCAGACTTAAATTTTTTTTTTTATGGGGAGTGGAAGCCTACCACTCATTTTTGCCTGTAAACTTTTAAATATTTAAATTCGAGAAAATTATGTATCTTCAAATGATGGAAACCCATTTGTGAACAGAAATTACCAAGTTGGATGAACCCTTTTTTAAAGTCATGGCCCAATATTAGCACACTGACCTCTTGAATTTTAGGTCCCTTGATCGGGCTCCATTCCCCTAAATTTAACCCTTATCCTTTCCCAAAACCCCCCCCCCACACCACGGGCGTTTTATAATCCTAGGGGTTTAGCGTTTTAAACCCCTTGATTTATAAAAATTTAATTACGACTCCCTTGCCATGAGTTTAAAACCCCAACCCACCCCTTGGTTTGTTTCAATCCGTTTTTACAATTTCATGAGTTACGAGGGGTTTTCTATAATGGCCAATTTTCCCTTTCCCTCTAAAATTTTTAGCTCATAACTCGAGAACGACCCATTCGATCGGCTTCAAATTTTCAACGTTGGCGAACTGTAATTAGGGAAAACTTCGTGCAATTATTGGCACGTGTAGGTGCCTGCTGGGTAATGTTACACAGACCATTCCAGGTTTTTGCTTCTGTGTGACAACTTGAGAAAGTCTCTGCAGTCTTTGGCCTTCTTAAGTGTGTTTATTACATCTCCGGAGCCTTTTGAAAATTTTAAGCTAATGATCTAGACTTTTGGTTGTTGAAGAAAAACTCCTGATCCTGCTCAGGTGTTATTATCATTATGATTTTTGGGGGGCGCGACTCAAAGTAATGGAGACAATCAATTCGATTCAAAAAAGGGGAAAGAGGGGTTTCTTTTCTTGCATCATGAGCTTGCTACATTAAGAAATTTCAGTTGAAGGGTTGAGAAGCCTTGACTTGGGGGGCCTGAAGGTGTTGGGGAACCTTGAAGGTTTTGGGGGGGGCCTTAAGTGTTGAGGCCCCTTGAAGGTCTTTGGGGGCCCTTTAAAAGTGATAGGAGCCTGGGAAGGTTGGAGGAGCCTTGAAGGTGTTTCAGGGAATTTAGCTTCAGCTCCACTGCTTCTTTGGGGTTAAAGGTTTTATTTATTTTTCAGCGTACGTGTGTTGAGGGATTTGAGCAAAGGGCACCCCTTTTTTTCAATCTCGCAGCGACCTTAACACATTTTTTTTACCTTTTCGGTTTAGCAAGAGTAAAAGGCGGCTGCCATGAGCGTAAGTGCAGGGAAACAGCAGCAGCAGTCACCACATTTCTCCACACTCCACCCAGAGAGTTATTACCCCCAGTACAACATCATAGTCCACACCCCAAACACTTACTAAATCCACAGCATCACACACTGCAATGCTCACAGTCATTTAAACACTTCTAGTCCACATCTCACACAAAGCATCAGAACAGCCAATCAACTCAAAATCCCCCTACTCGGGGGAAGACACATAGGCAACAGTTTGCAAATTTATTCCGAAACGTTTCGCCTACACAGTAAGCTTCTTCAGTCGAATACAGAAAGTAGGCAGGAACAGTAGAGATGTGAAGACGATGTAATAAGTCCATCACCCTTGAAGTCGTAGAATTTTGGGGTTGTCAGTCCCTCAGCCTGGAGAAGTTCAGTTCCATAGCCAGTTGCCTAACTGTTGCCTATTGTCCTTAAACCCACCAAAACCGTCGGGATGTATACCATTTTGATGTTCACTCCACTACTCTAACAGTCACCACACAAAGCATCAGCCTGTCATCTCACACACACTCCACTACTCTAACAGTCATCACACAAAGCATCAGCAACAGCCAGTCATCTCACTACTCTCAGTCATCAACGGGGAGCGTTACCAGGGTTACTAAATTACTTGCCCAACTGACTGTTTCCCCGGGGAAAGGGAAAAACAAATTTCAGTAGAATAAAGCAAAGATCCTAACTGTAAAAAAGCTGTTGTCACACTCATTTCACTCTGTGGAGCTTTAAACAAGTCAGTGTTTTCCCTTGTGTAAATTAAGCCAAAGTTTTTCCCACTGTAAAATTAATCGACATTCCCCCTCTGTGTAAAATTAGTGTCCCCTTGTTATTCTGTTTTTAAACGCCACGAGTTTATTTCTTTTCCCCATGAATGTAATAATAATAAAATAATAATAAAATAAAATAATAAAAAAATAATAATAATATAATAATAATAAAAAGATGGAGAAACGAAATCCATAGGGAAACAATAGGTTGGGGGTATGAGAATGGGAAAAGTGAAAGGGAACGAAGTTTGCTCCGCGGAATAAGAGGGCAGCTCCATTTCGATGGGTCAAAAGCCCTTCACTGGCATGCAGGCACCCCTCTGATATTTTGGACTAATTTTTCCTTTTTCCCCTTTTTAAAATGTCCTGAACTAAAAAAATCTTTCCAAAACATCCCCATGGTTATCTGTGTACTCTTGTTCTTTTTCAAACGCTAATTAAAAATTTACTCAAAATTTTTTTACTCGTAATCATTCTTCCCCCTAGTCCTCGTCAAAGTCGTCGGTTCAGTAATTCAGCCTCTCTCAAAATGTATTACTTTCTGTTCGGTGACTAGTCTGACTGTAAAACTTTTGAACATGTTGAGTTTCTGCACTTGCCTGATCGAGGCTACGTTCGAATATGACACTAACATAATGCCGAGTACAAAATTCTGAAGGATTATTTGCTCAAGTTCCTAAGTGTTTGCTTTGAGGCTTGCTAGTCTTGTATATGTCGCTGAAGCTGTGCAAGTTATTTGCATCATCCGGTAATATGCTTGGTGTGATGTTAACTCATAAACCTCTTTGCTGTACTGACATTTGCAGCTTCTCTCTTCTGACTCTAGTCTTCCTTCTCATCCGATGTGCATTTCTTGCATTTGTTTAGCTTGAACTCCATCCGTCACTTGTAGACAACACTTGCAGCAACCTTCCCTTCTCTCTGGGATCTCTGAGCTCTTCTGTTCCCATTCTTCCATTGTATCTTCGGCAATAGAGACACGTAAGTCTCGATCTCTGCTGGTAGGTCATTTATATGTTTGTGTGTATTCATTTGTAGCTGCAGGGGACAAGTTTTAGCTTCTGGTCTCGTCTCTTAATTCAAGTTGAGCGCGCCTATGTCTACTCACATGTGGTTACAGGGGTCGAGATTTAGCTTCTGTCCCCATTCCTCAGTTTACTTCATATACCAGATTCACTCCCTGCTAGCCTCGTGAGCCTCATCATACCAGAAGATAAGATAAAATTGTGTTCAGATTTTTTAACCCGGAGGGTTAACCACCCAGAAATACCCAATGAAGTCAGTGTGTCATCGGTGACTCGGTCTTATTTCCAGTGGGGTCCTGTAATCTTGTCCCCCAGGATGCGACCCACAACAGTCGACTAACAACCAGGTACTTACTGCTAGGTAAACAGGACAGCAGGTGTAAGGAAACATGCCCACCCGTGCCAGAGATTGAACCATGGAGTGTGTGAGCTGAGTGCAATATCAGCCGAGCCACGGAACACTTAGCTCCTGGTCCCGACCTTCATTGTGTGTGTGCTCGCCTAATTGTGGTTGCAAGGGTCGATTCATAGTGTCAAGTGGGCTCCCTATCTTCGACTGACCCACAAGTGCCTACAGGGTGAGCAGTGTTTGAAATCCTGCTATGGTCAGCAGAAATATGAATAACAGTGATTCACACAGATGGTTGGTAGTGAGTCATCTACTGGTACACTGGTTACTGGTAACTGGTTACTAGGAACTGGTACTACTACTGAGAATAGCTCCTAGCCCCGCCTCTTAACTGGTCGCTACTAGGTCCACTCTCTCTTTGCTCCATGAGCCTTATTATACCTCTTCTTAAAGCTATATATGTATCCTGCCTCCACTGCATCATTTCCCTGACAACTCTGTGACTGAAGAAATACTTCCTAACATCCCTGTGATTCTTCCGAGTCTTCAACTTCCAATTGTGACTCCTTGTTGCTGTGTCCCATCTCTGGAACATCCTCTCTCTGTCCACCTTGTCGATTCCTCTCAGTATTTTATATGTCGTTATCATATCCCCCCTATCTCTCCTGTCCTCTAGTGTCGTCAGGTCGATTTCCCTTAACCTCTCTTCGTAGGACATGCCCCTTAGCTCAGGGACTAGTCTTGTTGCAAACCTTTGCACTTTCTCTAGTTTCCTTACGTGCTTGGCTAGGTGTGGATTCCAAACTGGTGTTGCATATTCCAATATATGACTAACATGCACGGTGTACAGGGTCCTGAACGACTCCTTATTGAGATGTCTGAATACTGTTCTTGGGTTTGCTAGTCGCCCGTATGCTGTAGCAGTTATTTGGTTGATGTGCGCCTCAGCAGTTGTTCCCGGTGTTATATTCGCCCCGAGATCCTTTTCCTTGAGTGAAGTTTGTAGTCTCTGGCCCCCTAAACTGTACTCCGTCTGCGGTCTTCTTTGCCCTTTCCCAAGCTTCATGACTTTGGACTTGGTGGGGGTGAACTCAGGAGCCAGTTGCTGGACCAGGCCTGCAACCTGTCCAGAACCCTCTGTAGTTCTGCCTGGGCCTTGTCTGAGTGAATTCTTCTCATCAACTTCACATCATTTGCAATATGTGTATGTGTGTGTGTGTGTGTGTGTGTGTGTGTGTGTGTGTGTGTGTGTGTGTGTGTGTGTGTGTGTGTGTGTGTGTGTGTGTGTGTGTACTCACCTAATTGTGGTTGCAGGGGTCGAGACTCAGCTCCTGGCCCCGTCTCTTCACTGATCGCTACTTGGTCCTCTCCTTCTCTGCTTCCTGAGCTTTGTCATACCTCTTCTTAAAACTATGTATGGTTCCTTCCTCCACTACTTCACTTGCTAGGCTATTCCACTTCCTGACGACTCTATGACTGAAGAAATACTTCCTAACGTCCCTGTGACTCGTCTGAGTCTTCAGCTTCCAATTTTGACCCCTTGTTTCCGTGTCTCCTCTCTGGAACATCCTGTCTCTGTCCACCTTGTCTATTCCCCGCAGCATCTTGTATGTCGTTATTATGTCTCCCCTGACCCTTCTGTCCTCCAGTGTCGCCGGTCCGATTTCCCTCAACCTTTCCTCGTACGACATTCCCCTGAGCTCTGGAACTAGTCTTGTTGCAAACCTTTGTACTTTCTCTAACTTCTTGACGTGCTTGACCAGGTGTGGCTTCCAGACTGGTGCTGCATGCTCCAGTATGGGCCTAACATACACAGTGTACAGTGTCTTGAACAATTCCTTGCTAAGGCATCGGAACGCTATTCTCAGGTTTGCCAGGAGCCCGTATGCTGCAGCAGTTATTTGGTTGATGTGTGCCTCCGGTGACGTGCTCGGTGTTATGGTCACCCCAAGATCTTTCTCCCTGAGTGAGGTCTGTAGACTTTGTCCACCTAGCCTATACTCTGTCTGCGGTCTTCTTTGCCCCTCCCCAATCTTCATGACTTTGAATTTGGCAGGGTTGAATTCGAGAAGCCAGTTTCTGGACCACGTGTCCAGCCTGTCCAGGTCTCTTTGCAGTCCTGCCTCATCCTCATCCGATTTAATTCTTCTCATCAACTTCACATCATCTGCGAATAGGGACACTTCAGAGTCTATTCCTTTCATCATGTTCGCATATATAAAAATTAGTACTGGTCCTAGAACTGACCCCTGTGGGACCCCGCTCGTCACAGGCGACCACTGTGATACCTCTTCACGTATCATGGCTCGTTGTTGCCTCCCTGTCAGGTATTCCCTGATCCATTGCAGTGCCCTTCCTGTTATACGCGCCTGATCCTCCAGCTTCTGCACTAATCTCTTGTGAGGAACTGTGTCAAAGGCCTTTCTGCAGTCTAGGAAAATGCAATCAACCCACCCCTCTCTCTCGTGTCTTACTTCTGTTACCTTGTCATAAAACTCCAGAAGGTTTGTGACACAGGATTTGCCTTCCATGAATCCATGCTGGTTTTCATTTGTGTGCGTGTGTGCGTGTGTGTGTGTGTGTGTGTGTGTGTGTGTGTGTGTGTGTGTTGTGTGTGTGTGTGTTGTGTGTGTGTGTGTGTGTGTGTGTGTGTGTGTGTGTGTTATTTACCATTTTGTCCTAGGCACATGTCGATTAGACACTAGGCCTGTTGTATGTGTGTGTGTGTGTGTGTGTGTGTGTGTGTGTGTGTGTGGTGTGTGTGTGTGTGGTGTGTGTGTGTGTGTGTGTGTGTGTGTTGATGTGTGTGTGTGTGTGTGTGTGTGTGTGTGTGTGTGTGTGTTGTGTGTTTGTGTGTGTGAGTGTGTGTGTGTGTGTGTGTGTGTGTGTGTGTATGTGTGTGTGTGTGTGTGTGTGTGTGTG
>NC_069400.1:16184015-16202147 GCF_026875155.1 Cherax quadricarinatus
GAAGTTTGTTCATGAAGCTGGTGCAAAGTGAGGATAAAATTTAAAGATTTCTATATCTTTTCAGTAACACTGAAGTAATTTGCCATTTCATGTAGGATGTGTTCGTACATGTCTTGAATTGGTTGGATGTTCTGACACAAAAATATAATGTCCTTGTGTGTAACCTGTCTCTGTCCATACACTACATTTCATGGGATATACCAGTTGATCTGCAGTGGATATTTATAGCTTTAGTCTAGCAGTGGCAATGTCTTTTAGCCTATAGACATTGCTACTTTATCCATAAGCATGTTTTACTTGAAACATTTCATTAGATCTACTGTTCCTATTTGTAGTGTTTACCTGGAGTTTACCTGGAGAGAGTTCCGGGGTCAACGCCCCCGCGGCCCGGTCTGTGACCAGGCCTCCTGGTGGATCAGAGCCTGATCAACCAGGCTGTTGCTGCTGGCTGCACGCAAACCAACGTACGAGCCACAGCCCGGCTGGTCAGGAACCGACTTTAGGTGCTTGTCCAGTGCCAGCTTGAAGACTGCCAGGGGTCTGTTGGTTCTTCAAACTTTTTTGATAGTTATTTTCTAACTGATTTTAAACTTCATATTTTTTTGAGAAATCAAATTTGTATTTGAAGTTCTCTTATTAATGCTAATTTAGTTAAAGCATTACCTTTCCTATGCTTCCAAAGGCCAATGTGAGAGGGAAGACATGAAAGTTTAACTTTAATTTGTCTTTTGTGTGTGGCCTTCTACATATGGTAAGAATGTCACATTCAGATTTAAGCTATTTAGCATAAGTAATGTAAGCAAAGAGTCAAACTAGCTGTTGTTTCATATACTATATATATATATATATACAAGTTCAGTTAATGATGCTCTAAATAATAATGATTTTTATTACTTTTGTATGAGGCATACTGCAGAAAAGAATAAGTACAACATTGTCCAAAATCTGGGTTAGTGAATGCCTTTGATGAGTTCCAAGAGTTTTTCTACTTCCTTGGGCTAGATCAAATTGATTTCTTCATGTTTTGTCTGTGGGAATGTGTAGATGTATTGTGTACTTCATCTGTAAATTTAGGCTCACAGCCCAATAAAAATGTATGGTAACTAGCTTCGTAGCTGTGCTCTCCCCCATGCCTGAGTTTTTCTCCATTGAATTTGGAACTTGCTTTTTTTTTTTTTTTTGCCATGCAGTGATTCGTATATTCTAAAGACGTCTGTCTCATAATACAGTACTTTTATAGGTTTTTTACTTTACATCTTTATGACTCACGATGCAAATGGTGTGCATGACTGCCAAAATGGTAGACACGGCTGCTCAAGTGACTACAAATGCACTAGAGATTGATTACAAAGTCATTGTAATCACCATAAAAGCAATAGCACTGCATTAGGTATACTAGCTTACATGAAGCAGGTGCTACACACTTGACCATTCCCTCTCATGAAATGAGTTTTAATTCTTCCTCGCAATCCAGTTCTAGGCAACACAACCCCCACTCTTCAAAGACCTAAACTTACTCACTGTACAGAATATGCACACCTACTGTGCAACCTACATTTACAGAACCATAAATTCTGATATTAGCCCTGAACTAAAACACTTTCTTGATAGTTGCAACAGGACCCATAGACATAATGCGAGACACAAAAATCTGTATGACATTCCTCGTATCCGGCTAGACCTCTACAAAAATTCGATGTACATAAAAGGGCCTAAAATCTGGAACTCCCTACCTGAAAACTCTAGAACTGCAGACTCGATCGCCATTTTCAAAACTACTGTCAAAAAACATCTCTTCCCTAACACACCCCATCATTAGCTAACCAATGAAATTAAAATCACCTTATTTTCTTTTTTGTATCATGAACACAACCAAAACAACATAGTCCTATTCTCGTTGTCTGTAATTCCCCCTAATTTATACTTACATCCGCCCAAATAACTGTAAACATAAAATTCCTAATATAGTTATTGCCTCTTAAATCTTGAGTTAGTCCTAAGACCACCTAAGACACACTTCCAATATACTATAAGCTTTAATAGAAACAGACAAATCCAACCCCATTGCTAAATTTACCATTTGTAATATTAATATTATTATATGACTCTTACTACCTCAATATTGTAAATCTAATTATGTGCCTGGCTGGGTATGTATCTAATTATGTAAATCTAATTATGTATGTACCTAGCTAGGTATGTATCTAATTATGTATTTATCTAATAATGTATGTTCAAATGTACTGCTCCATGACTTATATCACTAGAGTAAGAATTAGTATTATTCTGCCCAAAATGCCTAGGCATGCTAGTGGCCTTTGTAATTAACATTTTACAACATGTAAACCAAACAGTGTAAGCTTTACAAGGAAATTTTAATTTTTTTTAAGTAAGTATCAATTTCAACTCATGAAATGAATATTAATTTCCACTCATGGAATGAGTACTAACCCATTCACTGTTGCAAACCCCGAAATGAAAAGTGCTAATGGTGTCACAATTTAATTTTTTTTTGTGAAATGGTAGAGAATATTTTTCTGAATGTAAAGATGCCAAAAATGGGAAAATTATGAAAATATGCAGGAACAAAGTTGTCATTCTGGGTGCAGTTTACAAATCAGTGATTTTTAACCCACTTTGAATGCTGTTTTAAGACAGTTCCATTGCCCAGTTCTACCCAATTCAAAACTGTTTTACTAGCATGCCTTCTCTTTATTGACTGCAAGAAATCACTCATTTAACTATCAGAACTACCCTATAATGTGCACAGATTGGTAATTGATCAGTTTTACTTAAATTTGAAATCCAGTTTAACACTAAACATTCCAGCCACTAAAACAACCTTTTCCTTTCATTGTTCATTAATCACTTCTCCAGGCCTCTCCTATATTTGAGATACCTGTGCTTAAAACATAGATCTTCATGAGTGATACTGGCATCAGTGATGTAGATCTACATGGGAAATGGTGAAAGGGTAACTCTCGCTCATGAAATGGGTATTAAATTCCCATTTGTAAAATTAGTATTAACCCCTTAACTGGCATACCCAGAAATTAAAATTCCTGTGCAAGGGGCAAAATTTTGAAAAAATAATTTTTATTTTACAGATTAAGAGTACATGTTTATGAATAAAATAAGATAAAAATAAGCTAGAAAAGCTATGACTTTGTGGTTTTGAAGTTTGCAATAAAAGGATCACTTGTCAGCAACAGCATGTAAGTGCACCAGTGATATTTAAGTTTTACAATTCATTCTATGATTTCTTTTCACTTTTTCACGTTTAACACTGTACACTAGTTTCATGTGATATTAATGTGACTCAAGGTGCTTTAGTAATTCAAACATGGGGAAATGCAGAGCCTATCTATTCTCCACTTGGATTATACAGTATAAATTGGAGCAAATATTTTTTTGTTTTCCACTTTTTTACTGCTTTAGCCTTCTAACACTATGTACAAGGAATGCCTCTGATATTACAGTTGCTTCAAGGTGTAATATTCTTTAAAACACAGAAATAAGTTGCATTGTTGGACTATTTGGTTGTTACGTGTATTTGTTTACCATAGATTTGAGGGAATATCCTGGGTTATATAAACATAATGTAGCTTTTGTGTCCATAGCACCTGTGTGCCTTCCAGTATTTACAAGGAAATCTTATGGTATTACAATTGTTTCAAGGTGTAATACTTGTGGAATTTGGAAGTAAGTCAGTGACTACTTGGTTATCCTAGGTTAAATCTACATAGTGTGCTTTTTGGTTGAATTTTCCTGGTAAAAAAGCTGGTGGTGGAGCAACAGGTCCTGGTTTCATTATTTACTTATGCTAGATAGATAGGCAATGTTACCCCCATGATGCACTGCTAGGACCTGCATGGTCTTGGATTTTTTTTTCTAAGGTATGAAGAGGTTTTAGTTGACTGAAATAGGGAAACCAAGGTCAAAAATATTAACAGGTTGTGTATTTGAAGGCATGATAAATTGTTCATACTAGTACAGTGGACATGGTTGAAAGGCTAATTCTCACCCGTGAAATGAACATTAATTACCATCTGTGAAATGGAATATTAATTCTCACTAGTATAGTAAGTAATAGTTCTCACCTGTGAAGTTGAAAACTGTACCGTTTTGAAAATCATATATACTTGGCACTAAACATGATCTTACTTAGTTACAGTATTTCAGTTTGATATCTAAAATGGAAGAAGTAGCAAACACTGATTAAGCCTTGAGTTAAATTGGACAAAAGCAGCCTATAAAGATTGACAAAGTTGTCTTACATCAACAAATTTCATAACCTAGATGGGGAATAATACCCTTGTAGTTACATTGACGAATAATAATGATCTTGCATGGAATATATTTTGCTTATGCTTTAAGTAAAAATTCTTGGCTACTGTTTGCAGTGTTTCTAACATTAGACAGTTTGATGTTCTAAAGACTTAATACATATTCTTTATTAATATTTCTACACTGTAAATCCAAGGCAAAAATCCACCTTCATTATTTGGGCTCTTGTAGAAGGAAGGTAGAACTTTCACTGGTGAGAACAATGAAGTTAACAAAATATTGAGAACATAGTAAGACTCTTGTTCAGTGAACTGTTAAACAGACAAAAGATGACAACCCAAACAAGTTATATATCTGATTTCATTTGACTTTGAAGAAGTTATTGCTAGCATACCTATGTGCTCTGCCCCACACCGACTGGTGGCACTCCATTGTCATTCAAAATTATGTAAAAATAACCTATGTAGAGACAATCTAGACACTGATAGAGAATCTTTTCCAGAGGTAATGGCACTAAAAATATGAAATTTAGTGGAAAAACTCATGGCATTGCGCAGGTTCAAAGTTAGAGATTTGGGCTTACTTATGCATCAGCAATTTTGCTTAAAAAAATCCAATTTAAAAAGTAAAAAATAAACATATTCATTCCAGGCACTAAACCCACAATTCCTCTGTCATAATCGCTTCAGGCTCTCCTATATTACACTTGACTTTCATTTTGAATTCACAAAAACAAAAAAAAATATTGTATAACCAGGAATGATTTGTCATGGTTTTCAGTATCCCAATAATTAAATCAGTTCTAGTAAAAATCCATAAAAATGGAGAGGATGTTGGGAGGTGTTACCCATCTTCAGGAATATTGACAAAAACTGAATATTTTTGCTACTTTGAGGCTGATTTCAAGCTTATTTCAGCCCTGCAACCAACTAAAATCATATTTATTTCAGTAGTATGTAGTCCATTCAATAAAATATTAACCCTTTGACTGTTTTGGTCGTATACATACGTTTTACGAGCCAGTGTTTGACGTATATATACTCAAAAATTCTAGCGGCTTTCAAATCAAGCAGGAGAAAGCTGGTAGGCCCACATGTGAGAGAATGGGTCTGTGTGGTCAGTGTGCACCATATAAAAAAAATCCTGCAGCACGCAGTGCATAATGAGAAAAAAAAAAAACTCCAACCATGTTTTTGGATTAAAATGCCGACTTTGTGTTGTATTTTCATATAGTACACCTACCATCCGACTTACAACCTGCTCGACATACGACCATTCGACTTAGGACCTTGTTTTCTGTGCCAAATTTCTGGGAAATAAACAGCTATTTGTGTTGTACACAGTGTTTATCCTAAACCTTACAGTATAAAATACAGTACTAACAGCATAAAAAGTAAAATAAAAAATGAAAAACCAAAATAAAACAATAAAATAGTCATTACAAAAATGTGATGTTGATATTCAGTAGTAAGGTTCTACTTACGACCGGTTTCTCGGAACCAAATTCGGTCGTTAGTTGGATGGTACCTGTATTTATGATTGTATTCTCATTTTCTTGGTCTCCTTTGATAGAATGGAAAACATATTATAGAAATAGATTTTGATTGGTTTTACTATGAAAAGAACCTTGAAATGGAGCTCAAAGTAGGGGAAATGTTTGATTTTTGCCTTTGTTCAAAAGTAAGCAAATGATGTCATTGTTCAGTAAATGTCCAACTAGCCATTCTAATATGCAGTCATAATGGGTTGACATTATTTATACAATTATTACAATATTGCAGTAGTCTGCATAAAAGTAAATCTATGTTTTGTTTGAATAAAAATTCAAAATAGAAAGCAAGAGTAATATCAGAGGGGCCTGGAGATGTGACTGATGAACAGAGAAAATGTTATTTTAGAACAAGGAATGTCTGCATTGTTCATTCTGGATCCTATTTTGAAATTGGCTTTAGTGTTAATTTGCTTGAAATTGGCCAAATAGCAAATTTCTGACCACGTTATTGGGTAGTTGAAATCGGTAAATGGGCAGTTTCTTGTACTCGGTCGATAGAACAAATGGAGTTCTAAAGAAATAGCTATGACTTTGGTCGACTGGAACAATCGAATTAGCCGAAAGTAGGGCTCATAGTGGGCGAAATCCCCAATTCATAAATATCACCGAGATCGCTAACTTCGCAAGAGCGTAATTCCATAAGTTTTCCGTCAGATTTCGTTCTTTTGGTGTCATTACCATCGGGAAAAGATTCTCTATCATTTCATAAGAATTTTTTTTTTTCGACACCCTGAGATGCCTCAGGATTTGGAGTTGCGACAGTCAAGGGGTTAAGAAGCAGCTAATAAAACCATCCTAGAGAACACCTTAAAGTTGCTATTTTAAACTAAACATAAGGTGAGAGTTTTGCTTTTCCCATGCACTGCATGAGGCAGGATTTTTTTTTTTTATACTGTTCACACACACTGCACAGACCCACACTCATATCTAGGCCAAAATTTACAGTTCACAACTTATGAGTGAGCTGAGCTTATGTCATAGATGGACCCTGGCGTCATTGACTTGGTTCTACATGATGGAATGTCAGATGGTTAAACGTTGCAGTGAGGAGGAGGCTAGAGGTGGTGCTATCATCTTTTTTTGAGCAATGTGTGATGTGAATATCATGGAGTATTCTGAATTTAAAAATTAGAAGACAATGTGGGGTTACCAAAGTTATAATTCAGAGGGTTGAGGATGTGTTGTTGAGGCAGTTTGGACATTTAGAGAGGATGGAAGAGAACAGGATGAACACACTGTATAAATCTGGGATGAAAAGAAGGTAGGTATAGGTTATTCCAGGAAGGGTTAAAGGTGGAGGAAAGGAGGCTTTGAGTGATAGGGGTTTGAGCATCTAGCAGGCCTGTGTAAGCTTGTTACATTGGAGTAATTGGAGGAAAGTTGATTTTATGGCTTAATGTACTGTTGAAGTGTGAAGGGGTTTGAGAAAACTGATTAGCCAGACTTCAAGTTGGAAGAGAGGAATACATGATATATAATGTATATGTGGAAAGTATTTGAGGGCCTAGTCCCAAATGTGCATTGCCATGACAAGAAAATGTCCAGTAAACCCAATGAAGAGCAGGGGCTTTGTGAGCACTAAGAAAGCATTGTATCAACATCTGTAGTCCCAGACTCTTTAACCTCTTATCAGAAGATATCAGAAACTACTGGAACAGGTGTAGAAGTCTTGAACAAGTACCTCCTCTGAGTATTGGATCAACCAGGCTATGCTGAACATGTGGGTAAGCAGTCCATTAGCAGCAACAGTCTGGTTAACCAGGCATGCCTGACCCAGGGCCAGGCAGTGGGAGTAGGAAAAATCTTGTAACCAATCAACAGTATGTCCTGGAGGTGTTAAGTACAATGCTTGCACCACAAAGAGGGGGTGGGGATATTGCAGATTGTGCGTTCATTGGTGCTGTGGTGTTTGCACACTTCTGGCAAAACATGCTATTGATTGGTGAATGATGATGAACATTTCCTTTTTTAGGTGGGAGACAGCTAGTGTGTTTAAAAAGTGATAAAACTAACAGAGGAGTGTGCAGTGAACGAGATGGTAATGTAATCATGCACGCTCATCCTGACAGTTGATTTTTTTAGTTCTGCTAACAGAAAAGTAAAGAGTAGACAACATTGCCCTTGATGTGGTCTATTTTTAACAGTTTATACTGTAAATACTGTACACTCATGTCTGTGTTGACTTGTATCCTTGTAATTAAACTTTGGAAAGTTATTAATGATATGTTTTCATATTGTCTAAAAATAAAATTAAAGGTTGAGAATGGTGAAAGCTGGCCTGATATAAACTCCAATTGATTAAAGGCAGCAACTGGTTGTTGCCTTGGGAAAACCTGAATTAATGGCATTGGCCCTTACAGCAGTCAGCTGGGATTACCCATGCCTGGGATCCTGGTTTAATTGTTAAATTATTCTTTTATTTTATTATATTTTCTTGTTTGCCCCAGGCAAATAACACAGAGCATTGTCTCACGGTGATCAGTTTGAAAGCTGTAACTAATCACTTAAATATGTTATGCTATAGCCTCACTGATGTTGCTTAACTTGGAATAAGACAACTATCCTCCTGGAGAGTCACATGGGGACACATGCACAAAGAATGGGTTATGTTTTTTTTTAGTTTACCCTTCATCCAGTCATACATTTATACTATATGATCTTATAACTTGAGAGTGCTAGCTAGTGCTGCATAATGGGTAGGTAATATGGTAATACAAGGATAGGTTGTATCATAATTTTCTTTCAGGAAGAGGAGTTGCGGCACAGAGTTGTCAATAGAGAGAGCCATGATGACGACCTGGTGCTCAGCTCCATGGCTCAGAGTGCCTTTGAGACAGCTGAAGAGTTAGTACACAAAGTGTGGGAGGAGGTAGCTAGCTGGAAAACTCAACCTTTTTCAAAATTACCCAAATGGCTCCAAGACAATGATTATCTACACCATTGGCATAGGTAGGCCAGCATTTTCTTTATGTACTGTACTGTAGATTTTAAGTAATTTTGCATTTGTCACTGGACACCTTTTTAATGTTGTAGATATTCTACACATTTGGAAATGGCATCAGTTTACTGGGTGTGGAAGTTCAATAACAATAAAATATTTTGATTCAATGGCAAACATTGCTTCTGAAATCATTACATGTTGTTCTACAAAGATTTTTATATACAGTAAGCTTTTGATTTAATAGATGTTGGTATAACAGACTTCAGAAATACAGGACATAATCTGCAGAATCTATTGAAGCAGAAATGATGGACCTGGATCACTGGTTACGCAATTCAGTTATTGTTATGATCACAACTCAGCAGTTTCATTTTTTTTTTCCTCAGTTTTCATTATCAGTCATTCACTATTCCTCACCATTAATCCATTAAATGAAGGGTTTACTACTGTACTTTGTAAGGTTCTTTCAGGACGTTTTGTTCAGTAAGTTTTGAATGTCTTTTTTTTTTTTTTTTTCATAAGATACACTAATTACAGTAGTTCCAGAAAAGACAGTGATGGTAATTTATGATTTTAAAGCTACAGTGTTCCTCAATTTGCCTGACCTGTTTCCTAGATATTTTGACATTTTTCCTTAAATTCTTGCTTTTGCAGAAAATAGTGATACTAAGAATTCAAATCGTGCTTTTGGCTATTAATCATAAAAATGTTACTTGATTAACAGTGACAATTCAGTCTGTTCATATAGAAAGATTAGCTAAGCAATTATCCAGAAATTATAGTTTTGTCAAGGGGAGAGTGCATGAGGAGTGAGACTTTTTTAGTAACCATCATTATTTACAATTTTCTCTTACTCCACAGGCCGCCACTTCCATCGTTTTCTGCCTGCTTTAAATCTATATTCCGAATTCACACAGAAACCGGGAACATTTGGACGCATCTTTTGGGTAAGTACATTTGCACTATTAATCATCATGAATGTAATAATTAAGAGGGTATTCTTACTAGAGCACTCATTATTCTGTAGATTGAATTCTAAGCACATGATACAGGTGCACAGGTGATGGTTCAGGAGCTTGACACTTAGAAATTTAGTCAGAGGTAGTCAATATTGTCATGAGACATTTGTTACCCTCATGACCTTTCTCTTTCCTATGTTCACTTTTAATTTCCTTCTTTTATATACCCTCTCAGATTCATTCACCAACTTTTGCAACTTCTCTTTAGAATCTCCCAAAAGCACAGTCATTAGCAAAAAGCAACTGTAACAATTTCCTCTTTGTATTAGATTCTGTATATTTTAATCCCATACCTCTTTCCCCAGCATCCTACCATTTACTTGTTTTACATACCCATCTATAAATATGTTAAACAACCATTGTGACATTATGCCTCCCTGTCTAAGTCCTCCTTTTACTGGAAAATAATTCCCCTCCTGCATACTCTATCCTGAGTCTCACTACCCTTATAAAATCTCTTAACTGCTTTTAATAACCTACCACCTATTCCATACACTTGAAACATCTACCACAGTGCTTCCCTATCCACCCCATCCTATGTCTTTTCTAAATCCATGAATGCAATGAAAACTTGCCTTTATTTAAATATTGTTCACTTGTATGCTTTAGTGTAAACTTGGTCCACACATCTGCTCTTCCTAAATCCACCTTGTTCATCAGCAATCATGTTCTCAGTCTTACCCTTAACCCTTTCAGGGTCCGTCCCGTAGATCTACGGCTTTATGGTGAGTGTCCAAACCGTAGATCTACGCCATGAGCTCAGCTCACTCTGATAAACTGTGAGTGGTACATTTGGGCCTAGATATGAGAGAATACATCTATGTGGTATGTGTGCACCACATAAAACAGATCCTGCAGCACACTGTGTATAATGAGAGAAAAAAACTGAAATCATGATTTTTTGATTAAAACAGCAACTTTGCAGTGTTTTTTCGTATGTTTTTTATAGTTGTATTTGCGATTTCTTGGTCTCATTTGATAGAATGGAAGACATATTACAGAAATAGAGATGATTTTGATTGGTTTTAGCACTGGAAATGGCTTGAAACTGAGCTCAAAGTAGCGGAAATGTTAAATTTTTGCCGATATTCAAGAGTAAACAAACGACCTCACACGTCTAATACACGTCAGCTGGTGGGTCTAATATACATTCACAAATATGGTGATGATATTTATACAATTATTACAGTATTGCATAGCAGTAAATCTTCTATTTTTTGGTGTGAATAAAAATTCATTATGTGAATAAAAAATCAAAATGGAATTTATTTGTAAAGCCTCAAAACATGACTAATGAACAGAGGAAATGTTAGTTTAGTGCCAGGAATGCCTACATTGTTTATTCTCGACCCTATTTTGAAATTGGAATATTTTGAACTTTGTGTTAAATTGGCCAAATTAACAATTTCCGATCACTTTATTTTGTAGTTGAAACAGTTGACTTGGCGATTTCTTGTGCTCAATCGATAGAATAGAAGTAATACTAGTGAAATAGCTAATAATTTGGTTGATTGGAATAATGTAATTGGCCTAAAATGGGAGTCAAAGTCGGCAGAATCGCCGATTCGTAAATATCGCTGACACATCAAAATTCGCGAGAGCATAATTTCGTCAATTTTCCACCAAATTTCGTACTTTTTGTTTTATTACCTTCACAAAAAGATTCTCTACGATTTCATAAGAAAAAATAACAAATTTTTTTTTTGAAAATTCTTGGACACTGGTGCGTGACTCCAGATTTGGGCCTTGGACCCTGAAAGGGTTAATTCTTTCAATAATAACTACAACGCACTTTACCTGGTATGCTCAGTAATAACTCGCATGAAGACAGGTAGTAGGTTGGTAGACAGCAACCACCCAGGGATGTACTACTGTCCTGCCAGATGACCGTGAAACAGAAACCTGTAACTGTTTTACATGATGGTAGGATTGCTGGTGTCTTTTCCTGTCTCATAAACATGCTAGATAACAGGGATATCTTGCTACTCCTACTTACATTTGGTCACACTTCACAGACACGCACATGCACATATATATATACATACAGCTAGGTTTTTCTCCTTTTTCTAAATAGCTCTTGTTCTTCATTATTTCTTCTATTGCCCATGAAGAAGTGGAAAAGAATCTTTCCTCCGTAAGCCATGCGTGTCGTATGAGGCGACTAAAATGCCGGGAGCAATGGGCTAGTAACCCCTTCTCCTGTAAACATTTACTGAAAAACAGAAGAAGAAAAACTTTATAAAACTGGGTTGCTTGAATGTGCGTGGATGTAGTGCGGATGACAAGAAACAGATGATTGCTGATGTTATGAATGAAAACAAGTTGGATGTCCTGGCCCTAAGTGAAACAAAGCTGAAGTGGTTAGGGGAGTTTCGGTGGGGGGAAATAAATGGGATTAAATCTGTAGTATCTGAGAGAGTTGGAGCTAAGGAAGGGGTAGCAATAATGTTGAAGGATCAGTTATAGAAGGAGAAAAGAGAATATTAATGTGTAAATTCAAGGATTATGTGGATTAAAGTAAAGGTTGGATGCGAAAAGTGGGTCATAATAAGTGTGTATGCACCTGGAGAAGAGAGGAATGTAGAGGAGAGAGAGATTGATTTTGGGAGATGTTAAGTGAATGTATAGGAGCCTTTGAACCAAGTGAGAGAGTAATTGTGGTAGGGGACCTGAATGCTAAAGTAGGAGAAACTTTTAGAGAGGGTGTGGTAGGTAAGTTTGGGGTGCCAGGTGTAAATGATACTGGGAGCCCTTTGATTGAACTTTGTATAGAAAGGGGTTTAGTTATAGGTAATAAATATTTTAAGAAAAAGAGGATAAATAAGTATACAAGATATGATGTAGGGCAAAATGACAGTAGTTTGTTGGATTATGTATTGGTAGATAAAAGACTGTTGAGTAGACTTCAGGATGTACATGTTTATAGAGGGGCCACAGATATATCAGATCACTTTCTAGTTGTAGCTACACTGAGAGTAAAAGGTAGATGGGATACAAGGAGAATAGAAGCTTCAGGGAAGAGAGAGGTGAAGGTTTATAAACTAAAAGTGGAGGCAGTTAGGGTAAGATATAAACAGCTATTGGAGGATAGATGGGCTAATGAGAGCATAGGCAATAGGGTCGAAGAGGTACGGGGTAGGTTTAAAAATGTAGTGTTAGAGTGTACAGCAGAAGTTTGTGGTTACAGGAAAGTGGGTGCAGGAGGGAAGAGGAGCGATTGGTGGAATGATGATGTAAAGAGAGTAGTAAGGGGGAAAAAGTTAGCATATGAGAAGTTTTTACAAAGTATAAGTGAGGCAAGGAGGGAAGAGTGTATGGAGAAAAAGAGAGGTTATGAGAGTGGTGAAGCAATGTAAAAAGAGCAAATGAGAGAGTGGGTGAGATGTTATCAACAAATTTTGTTGAAAATAAGAAAAAGTTTTGGAGTGAGATTAACAAGTTAAAGAAGCCTAGAGAACAAATGGATTTGTCAGTTAAAAATAGGAGAGGAGAGTTATTAAATGGAGAGTTAGAGGTATTGGGAAGATGGAGGGAATATTTTGAGGAATTGTTAAATGTTGATGAAGATAGGGAAGCTGTGATTTCGTGTATAGAGCAAGGAGAAATAACATCTTGTAGGAGTGAGGAAGAGCCAATTGTGAGTGTTGGGGAAGTTCGTGAGGCAGTAGGTAAAACGAAAGGGGGTAAGGCAGCCGGGATTGATGGGATAAAGATAGAAATGTTAAAAGCAGGTGGGGATATAGTTTTGGAGTGGTTGGTGCTATTATTTAATAAATGTATGGAAGAGGGTAAGGTACCTAGGGATTGGCAGAGAGCATGCATAGTTCCTTTGTATAAAGGCAAAGGGGACAAAAGAGAGTGCAAAAATTATAGGGGGATAAGTCTGTTGAGTATACCTGGTAAAGTGTATGGTAGAGTTGTTATTGAAAGAATTAAGAGTAAGACTGAGAATAGGATAGCAGATGAACAAGGTTTTAGGAAAGGTAGGGGGTGTGTGGACCAGGTGTTTACAGTGAAACATATGAGTGAACAGTATTTACATAAGGTTAAAGAGGTGTTTGTGGCATTTATGGATTTGGAAAAGGCGTATGACAGGGTGGATAGGGGGGCAATGTGGCAGATGTTGCCGGTGTATGGTATAGGAGGCAGGTTACTGAAAGCAGTGAAGAGTTTTTGCGAGGATAGTGAGGCTCAAGTTAGAGTATGTAGGAAAGAGGGAGATTATTTCCCAGTATAAGTAGGCCTTAGACAAGGATGTGTGATATCACCGTGGTTGTTTAATATATTTATAGATGGGGTTGTAAGAGAAGTAAATGCGAGGGTCTTGGCAAGAGGCGTGGAGTTAAAAGATAGACTCACACATAAAGTGGGAGTTGTCACAGTTGCTCTTTGCTGATGGCACTGTGCTCTTGGGAGATTCTGAAGAGAAGTTGCAGAGGTTGGTGGATGAATTTGTAGGGTATGTAAAAGAAGAAAAATAAAAGTGAATACTGGAAAGAGTAAGGTTAAGAGGATAACAAAAAGATTAGGTGATGAAAGATTGGATATCGGACTGGAGGGAGAGAGTATGGAGGAGGCGAATGTATTCAGATATATTTGGGAGTGGACGTGTCAGCGGATGGGTCTGTGAAAGATAAGGTGAATCATAGAATTGATGAGGGGAAAAGGGTGAGTGGTGCACTTAGGAGTCTGTGGAGGCAAAGAGGGGAATGTATGAGAGTATAGTTTTACCAACGCTCTTATATGGGTGTGAAGCATGGGTGATGAATGTTGCAGCGAGGAGAAGGCTGGAGGCAGTGGAGATGTCATGTCTGAGGACAATGTGTGGTGTGAATATAATGCAGAGAATTCGTAGTTGGAAGTTAGGAGGAGGTGCGGGATTGCCAAAACTGTTGTCCAGAGGGCTGAGGAAGGGTTGTTGAGGTGGTTCGGACATGTGGAGAGAATGGAGCGAAACAGAATGACTTCAAGAGTGTATCAGTCTGTAGTGGAAGGAAGGCGGGGTAGGGGTCGGCCTAGAAAGGTTGGAGGGGGGGGTAAAGGAGACTTTGTGTGCGAGGGGCTTGGACTTCCAGCGGGCATGCGTGAGCGTGTTTGATAGGAGTGAATGGAGACAAATGGTTTTTAATACTTGACGTGCTGTTGGAGTGTGAGCAAAGTAACATTTATGAAAGGATTCAGGGAAACCGGCAGGCCGGACTTGAGTCCTGGAGATGGGAAGTACAGTGCCTGCACTCTGAAGGAGGGGTGTTAATGTTGCAGTTTAAAAACTGTAGTGTAAAGCACCCTTCTGGCAAGACAGTGATGGAGTGAGTGATGGTGAAAGTTTTTCTTTTTTGGGCCACCCTGCCTTGGTGGGAATCGGCCAGAGTGATTATAAAAAAAAAAAAGTAAAAAAAAAAGGTTAATCATAGAATTGATGAAGGAAAAAAGGTGAGTGATGCATTGAGGTATATGTGGAGGCAAAAAATGTTATCTATAGAGGCAAAGAAGGGAATGTATGAAAGTATAGTAGTACTGTACCAGTGAGGAGGCGGTTGGAGGCAGTGGAGATGTCCTGTCTAAGGGCAGTGTGTGGTGTAAATATTATGCAGAAAATTCGGAGTGTGGAAATTAGGAGAAGGTGTGGAGTTAATAAAGGTATTAGTCAGAGAGCTGAAGAGGGGTTGTTGAGGTGGTTTCGTCATATAGGGAGAATGGATCAAAGTAGAATGACATGGATAGCGTATAAATCTGTAGGGGAAGGAAGGCTGGGTAGGGGTCGTCCTTGAAAAGGTTGGAGGGAGGGGGTAAAGGAGATGTGGGCGAGGGGTTTGGACTTCCAGCAAGCATGCGTGAGCGTGTTAGATTGGAGTGAATGGAGACAAATGGTATTTGGGACCTGACGAGCTGTTGGAGTGTGAGCAGGGTAATATTTAGTGAAGGGATTCAGGGAAACCGGTTATTTTATATAACCAGACTTGAGTCCTGGAAATGGGAGGTACAATGCCTGCACTCTAAAGGAGGAGTTTGAGATTGGCAGTTTGGAGGGATATATTGTGTATTTTTATACGTATATAAACTTCTAAACTGTTGTATTCTGGGCACCTATGCGAAAACAGTGATTATGTGTGAGTGAGGTGAAAGTGTTGAATGATGATGAAAGTATTTTCTTTTTGGGGAGTTTTTCTTTTTGGGTCACCCTGCCTCGGTGGGAGACGGCTGACTTGCTGGAAAAAAAAAAAAACACTCCAACACTATCTCCCCCCATGCTTTTAACATTTCTGTCATGATCCCATTAGTTCCAGCTGCTTTACCCCCTTTCATTCTACGTAATGCCTCGCGCACCTCCCTCACACTCGCATCCTGTTCTTCTTCACTCCTAAAAGATGGTATACCTCTCTGGCCAGTGCATGAAATAACCGCTTCCTTTTCTTCGTCGACATTTAAAAGTTCCTCAAAATATTCTCGCCATCTACCCAAAACCTCCATCTCCCCATCTACTATCTCCAATACTCTGTTTTTAACTGACAAATCCATTCGTTCTCTAGGCTTTCTTAACTTGTTTAGCTCACTCCAAAATTTTGTCTTATTTTCATTAAAATTTCTTGACAGTGCCTCTCCCACTCTATCATCTGCTCTCCTTTTGCACTCTCTCACCACTCTCTTCACCTTTCTTTTACTCTTCATATACTCTACTCTTCTTATAACACTTCTGCTTTGTAAAAACCTCTCATACGCTAACTTTTTCTTTTATCACACCCTTTACTTCATAATTCCACCAATCACTCCTCTTTCCTCCTGCCCCCACCCTCCTATAACCACAAACTTCTGCCCCACATTCTAATAATGCATTTTTAAAACTCATCCAACCCTCTTCAACCTCCCCACTACTCATACTTGCACCAGCCCACCTTTCTGCCAATAGTTTCTCATATCTCATCCGAACTTCCTCCTCCCTTAGTTTATACGCTTTCACCTCCCTCTTGCTTGTTGCCATTTTCCTCTTTTCCCATCTACCTCTTACTCTAACTGTAGCTACAACTAAATAATGATCCGATATATCAGTTGCCCCTCTATAAACGTGTGCATCCTGGAGCCTACCCATTAACCTTTTATCCACCAATACTTAATCTAACGAACTACTTTCATTACATGCTATGTCACACCTTGTATATTTATTTATCCTGTTCTTCATAAAGTATGTATTAAAGGCTCCCCATTTTCATTTACCCCTGGCACCCCAAATTTACCTACCATTCCCTCCACAACACTTTTGCCCACTTTAGCATTGAAATCCCCAACCACCATACTCTCACACTTGGTTCAAAACTCCCCATGCATTCACTCAACATTTCCCAAAATCTCTCTATCCTCTACACTTCTTTCTTCTCCAGGTGCATATACGCTTACTATAACCCACCTTTCACATCCAACCTTTATTTTACTCCACATAATCCTTGAATTAATAGATTTATAGTCCCTCTTTTCCTGCCATAACTTATCCTTCAACATTATTGCTACTCCCTTAGCTCTAACTCTATTCGAAACCCCTGACCTAACCCCATTTATTCCTCTCCCCTGAAACTCTCCCACCCCCTTCAGCTTTGTTTCACTTAAAGCCAGGACATACAGCTTCTTCTCATTCATAACATCCACAATCATCTCTCTTATCATTTGCACAACATCCATGCACATTCAGACTTCCCACTTTGACAATTTTCTTATTCTTTTTAGTAATTATTACAGGAAAAGGGGTTACTAGCCCATTGTTCCCGGCATTTTAGTTGACTTTTACAACACGCATGGCTTACAGAGGAAAGATTCTTATTCCACTTCCCCATGGATATAAAAGGAAAAGTAGTAAGACCAAGAACTATTAAGATAAAATCAAAGAAAACTCAGATTAGTGTGTATAAATAAACATGTACATGTATGTGTAGTGTGACCTAAGTGTAAGTAGAAGTAGCAAGACATACCTGTAATCTTGCATATTTATGAGACAGACAAAAGACACCAGCAATCCTACCATCATGTAAAACAATTACAGGCTTTCGTTTCACACTCACTTGGTAGGACGGTAGTACCTCCCTGGGTGGTCGCTGTCTACCAACATAAATAAATATATATATTATATATATATATATATTTTTTTTTCCCAACAAGTCGGCCGTCTCCCACCTAGGCAGGGTGACCCAAAAAAGAAAGAAAATCCCCAAAAAGAAAATACTTTCATCATCATTCAACACTTTCACCACACTCGCACATTATCACTGTTTTTGCAGAGGTGCTCAGAATACAACACTTTAGAAGCATACACATATAAAATAAAACAACATATCCCCCCAACGCCA